>OU823251.1:22497309-23142809 GCA_917490735.1 Dryobotodes eremita | reverse complement strand
TGGAGCAAAAATACATTTCAATATAGTAGGTTATACATGTACTAGCTCTTGGGCGCGGCATTGCTCGTGTATTACTTGATGTAGGTATGTCAGTCTGCGTATCATAAATGTTATTGGTGTGCCTGATCCCACGAACATCAGTTGGCGTGAAAGCAAATAAACTCAGTAAGTATCTCACTTTCACATTTAACTTTATAAATACGATTTTTTACTTACTACTAAATAATAATTCATCAAGGTCACCTACTTAATTATCAGTAATTAATAACTAATCGATTAATCACCCAACAATGCTTAACGGTGGAAGTTTTTCAAAAGAAAGATGGGTTTTAAAAATTAGTGCCCAAATTGACAGACGCTATTACTTTTATCATATTTTAAATTTGATGTTTTACTTATTCCTTATTCCCCCAGATCCAAGGCCGATTCTTTTTCCTATTTCTGATTGGAGTATCCACAGAATCTATAAAAGTATTAAGTAGGTCCTTTGGATGACACCATGAGCCTTATCATTTCCACTTTTCCAATGAATTCTTCCTTAGCTGTCTATCCACTCAGTCAATCAGTAGATAGTACTCCAAAGCGTATACTCCACCTCGTACAACTGCGCCCCTACGATGACCCACCGACCGCTACTTGTCCACAGTTTGTTTATTTACGCATGAAAGATGATCGGATTCTGAGCGCGGGCGCAGTTCCGCGTCACTCCGCACAGTGCGCACCAGGAAGGAAGTGCACTCTTCACTCTATAAAGTCTACAGGAAGGAAGCGACCGGTTGTTTTATATCGGTTTACGATTATCGAATCTTAATTTTTTTGTTTTAACACCTACTGATCGCATTCATTGGGGACAAGTGTGACAAAACTTTTAAATACTTCCGGGTACACGTAGGCACGTAGTTCATAGAAACATCTATGTTGTAGTTGCTAGACAAAGTTTCATAATTCGTACTACATTCATTACTATTTACAAGTCTTACCGAGTCTTTTTTGTAATAATTAAGTACTACAAATATAAATTGAGTGATGATGAAAGGGTAATGAATTATATTAGGATTTAAACGGATTGATTGGTTTAGCACCAATAAAGACTACAAAAAGTTATCATACAATAACTCGCTCACGTGTACTAAAGGTCAATCACAGGTTTTATAACATGCTTATACCGGTATGTAACTAACTTGAAAGGAGCGGGTGTTACCACAGGGAGGTGTGACCGGACCTACGTACTATACCGACCAGTCTTTAGGAATATTGATACGCACCACACCGTTGAGGAAAGAAAACAACTTAAATTTACTGAATATTTTCCCGTTAGCTCTCCGGACAAAATTTAAGAGTGCGGGGTGTTACCACAGGTAGATGCGACCGGACCTACGTAGTACACCGACCTCGTGTCTTTAGGAATATTGATACGCACACCGTTGAGGAAAGAAAACAACTTAAATTTACTGAATATTTTCCCGTTAGCTCTCCGGAGAAAGTTTAAGAGTGGCCACACTTTTAATTATTTATTTATTTACCAACGAGGGACGCATTATCATTTACAAAAAAAGATTTTATTTCAGTTTCCACGGTATCCTGAAATGCGCACTCAATTCGAGGTACCACCACTTACAAAACTTCGAGCTCACTTGCTCTAACTACTATCATAATCACAAAATACATAGAAAGAAACAATTGACATAGTACGTATTAATAAAATGAAATTAATACAATACAACAAAATAATAAATATATTTTCAATCAGTAAAGTCGTTAGATATATAGAATATTAATAATACCTAAGTTAGACTAAACCTATTAATGTAGTAAAAATAATACGTGATTTTTTTTTTCAATTAAGTTATGGTTAAACTTAAAATCAAAACTTAATTGAAAAATTCTGTTATGTATTATTTTCTATAATCTATATTTGTTCACAAGGTCATGGACCTGTTAGACCTTAGAGGAAATCTTGGTCACTTCTTCAAGTTAGGTAAAATTTGCAGTAAAATGAATGAGCCAGAAAACAGCATGATCGTGAAGTGTTTACCTGTAATATTTGAGCATAGAATAAACAGGCTGTCCAGTAAATAATTTGTAATGAAAATGCTCCAGTATTGTACCTTTCTAAAATCACCATTAAACCAGCATGTTTTTAAGAGCGTTGTACAAAACTGTCACAAATGTACATTTTATTAAAAGTTAGAATAATTACTTTTTATCTTGAACTCGATCGTCTTTTTTAAATAAATAGGGCTACACTTTTATTTTTCCGTAGTCGTGTTACACTTTTTTACTAATTTTTTATGTAATTAGTTGCGAGAGTCATTAACATCGGATTTAATTTATGTGCTTCTTCAATTATATTATAGAACAAAACGGTCTAGGTATCATTATGCGTCCCCATTAGCGCTGAGATTGTATCTAGTTTAATTTTATGATTGTAGGCACTGTTGCCGAACATCCGGTGGATACTAATTAAGCACGTGATACTCTCTGGGTCCCAGCTCAGTTATCTGCACAGACGCCGCTATATGTGACCACTTAGACCTTGCTGCAGATTGATCGATCTGTAGACACAAGGCGCATGGCTTGAAGATGACTTAATCCGGAATAATAGTTAAGGATAGTACCTAACTACCGTTATTTTTTACAGATGTCTTACAAAATTGTTTTTGTAAACAATTAACTTACTGTTTCATCTATTTATACATCTATACAAATAAATAAAATTGAAGTGTGTGTTTGTAATATCAAAACAACTACTTTTTACTAAATGCATATTATTATGAACGTATATATATATATTTTACGGTACTTATATCAAAAAATCATCATCTGTCTCATTTATCTGTCTGTTAGTTCCGGCTCATCTCCGAAACGGCTGGACAGATTTTGCCGGGGCTTTCACTGGCAGATAGCTGATGTTATAAGAAGTAACGTAGGAAAATTTTATTATAGAAAAAAAAATTGATACCGCGCAAAAAAATTAAACTCGTTGTCTAACCTCCACGCGGGCGAAGCCGCGGGGTAAAGCTACTCCATACTAATATTATAAATTCGAAAGTAACTCTGTCTGTATATTACCTTTTCACGTCTAATCCACTCAACGGATTTCGATACAATTCGGCGAGGAGATAGATGGCATCCTTGGGAAGGACATAGGCTACCTTTTGTCCCTGTAGTACGTTCCCGTGAGATAATTTCCGACATCCACACGGGTGAAGCCGCGGGCAGACGCTAGTTCATAATAATAGCGAAACGAAAATGCTTCTCGGTTTTCACAGCGACCGCCGAGCGAACCGAATTCAATTGGACCTGCATTGCTGAAGATATTAATTAACTTAGGTAGGTAATGGAAAGAAACAGACGCGTGGATTAGAGTATGCATACTGTTTGCTGAGAAAGTCAATAGTTATGAGGATTATTTATTTACATACGCAGATAAATTTTGTACTTGAACACTTGTATGTAAATTAAGTAGTTTATCTTTACTGCACATAGGTACATTATAATGATTAATTATAAATCATATAAGATAGAACACGAATGCGACGCACCAGCAACATATCATGGTCTATACGACGAGGGTCCGTGCAAAAAAACTTTTCTAATTCATTTATATGAGAACAATTGGAAAAAGACATCCTATCCACAGCAGTAACGTATAATGTCATGGTGATTTCTACCATAAAACATTTTCCATAGTCCTGATATCTGTATTCATCGCAACAATTAGCCACATCCGCTCATATGACGTGCTCGCTGAATTGCAAGAAAACTGCAAACAATGTCGTCTCATTCAGATGAAATGTCAACTTTTCATTTGCTCTTCCTGTGTTTATAGGAAATTCTACCGTCGTCGTCGGGCACTATTCTTGAGCGCTATAATGTTATCCTTTCTCAGCACATATATATATATAACATTACCGACGTAAATTCCGCTGCTTGTTAGTCGCCTTTACCTAGTTTCGCCATAACCCGCCCTTCCAATATCTTCGCCATGCGTTCAGCAGATATTCCTATGTGGCATCCTTATATTGTACACAGACTGACTTTCAAGGATAAAAAAAGATTAATTGAGTAGGTAGCCAACCTTAAATTCTATGTTTCTTAAATGATAAATGATTTTATTTCTGTAAGTAGGTTTGTACATACACTTTTACACGTCAATCATATTTTTTTGACTAGATGTGGTCGGCGTTTCCTGAGAAGAAAGGCCGAGTCAAACTCAGAGGTCACAATCTCTTTTAAAGTCGTGTGACATGTAGATAAAAAAAAGCAATGACCCATGAATTTTATTTCCTAATTGGCGGAAAACCTTTAGGTACCTAAGTTCACATTGCACAAAGCAGAAATAATAAATTAGAGGTACGAGTATCTCTATAATGTATATACCTAATAGGAGGAGGGGAGGAGTAGTATCTCTAAGTAGCCACCGAGTATTACTCTGAACTGCTTCATAATAAAACTCTTTGAATGGCACGCTGTGACGAGACATTATTTCTGCTTATCATCTCTTAAGTTGGCGTCATTTGTGATCATTAGTGTTTGCAGGTAATTACATTATTTCATACAATGTGCAAACCTTTTTCAGATGTAAATGATCAGTTTTTGTGTGTCTCCAAATAAATTTGTATCGTCATCATCACATTTATCACTCAAAGTTAACTCTGCCTTTGTCTTTTGTAAACAAAAACGTAACCTGTTAGGTTCGCGTTGTAACAACACCATCATTTTGTAAAGTAAAACTTGTATTTGAACGTAGTTTCTATCTTCTCCCCTTTTGATTGATACGAACTTTTCACGTTAATTGTAATTTTATTGCATTTATGTTGGGAGTTACCTAAGTTGCTACGAGTAGCTTGTGGGTGTACCTAAGCATAAGGAAACTTAGACAATCAACAAGATAAAAGTATACCACAAGGTACGAAATACAAAAACAGTTGACGGCGACACGACGCGCCGGTCGTGACGCACCATTTTTTTTTGAGAAGTTTCATTTTTGCTTATATTTTATTTGTTAATTTTATTATAAACTTAATTAAATTACATCCATAATATAAGCAGTTCTATTTTCATGACTGGTTTGAGCAATAAAATATAAAAACATAAAATCGCAACATTTGCGATTTGTTGTCATTTGTATTGCTTTCATTTTTATTTTATTTTTTTGCAATTTATTTCGTCTTCGCGTTTAATGTGTTGGTAGCATGGCGTGTTTTATTGTTAGCTTTGTCTTTCCAGATCATTTTGACATAAGAACGAAAGAGATAGGGCGCTTCGTTTCTTATACATATAATCACAATAGAATTGCACCACATTTGAGCTGCCGTAGTACAGTAAGTGCCAGTCAACTTCGATTTTTGGGATGTCGTACAACGACTGACGCCAGTTGAAGGGCTGAAGATATCTGCGGTTCATTGTGTAGCGAGACAGCCACACACACACACACAGGCAGCTGTCGTTCTACAGTTTAAAGGCTCCTGCAGACAAGCGCGACGCGACAGCGCGACACAAAGGCACCGCTCGCCGCGCGACGAGCGGCGTCCTTGTGTCGCGCTGTCGCGTCGCGCCTGCCTGTGGGGGCCTTTATACGGCAGGCTAATTCTCGTTGGTGAATAGTTTTGATTAACATTTCAATAAGTTAGCATATTTATGAGACTGGCTTGCATTTGATTGGTACTGATTAAATTAAAATAATCATTCAAATATTAGAGTAGGCAATCTTTTAAATCAGTTAGGAATGATACCACTTGAGGAGTGTCTTTTCAAAATGGGATAACTGCATGTTATCTTATTTTTCAGTAAATTCAAAAAACTGATTGTAGAAGCACCCTTTTTTAGTGCACAGAAAAGTAGTGGTACTATATAAGAACTATGTAAAATGACATGAACTATACTTTTTTAAATTTAAATACCTTCTAGTTTATTGATTGCAAGGTCATAAAGAAATAAAATATCCTCATTTGAAAAGGCAAAAGTGTGATTTCCCCTTTTGTTTAATTCTATAAGTATGTAAATACCCGCTTTTATGTTGTACATTTTAAACAATTATCCTCTTTTGAATTGTACATTAAACTTATAAGGATAGTGAAAAAACTGGTTACTTATGTTGTTTTTATATTTTTTTATTAATTAACAAAATCATTATTGCTGTTTAATTAATAAACTTTTTAAAGTACCTAGTTAAAATGCAAACAAAAAGGAAAATTTTGTGAATAAAAATATAAAAAAATTGCTTTTTTATTTTCTTATCTTTTTTATTGATGTCTTTTTTTATTTATTATTATGGTCATGATCATGATATACTTTTTTAAATGCTTACGATGAGCCCTTTAATTTCATACCCATATTGCGTATTCGAAACAATTTTTTTTTTTCACTCCAAACAATGGCATCTCACAGCCGCCATGTTTGTTTTTTTTTAAACTTATCTAAGATCCCATGGGTGGTTAAGGCGTATCTAACGATCAGTGATATATAATATTTTGTGTAACAATGTCCCCTTTTGAAACGATCAACCTGATAAACGAACAGCCTCGCATGAAAAATATCCTCTTTTGGATCAACAGATTGTGAACTATGGTGATTTTTTTTCAGAAAATATCTCGTTTTGTTCGGGTCACGCTTTTTCAAGTCCAATTTGCTACGTAGAATATCCCTTTTTGCATTCGTTCAATATGTACAATGATGTATTTTAGCATAAGTAAGAAGACCTCATATTTGGTAGAAAAAATTATTAATTTGGAAATATCCCCTTTTGAAAAGATTCTCCTCATTTCGAATTTAAGGATTTTATAATGTCCATAAACATTCTGCGACTGAGAGGAAGACTAGAGTCTGTTGAAAGGTCACAAAATCAACAAATTAATGCCACAACATTATGCAAGTTCAGTCGGAACTCTTGAATGAACTCCTCGTAGGAAGCCGCGGATGCGCTTCGTTAGCGAGGCACGTTGTGTACGTTGACCCGTTTCGTGTAATCGCTTATTATCGTATAAATGCCCACGCGCATGTCCGCTACTTTACTCATCGTCATCATCTTCAGCTGCTTTTGTACTTAAATTGTTCTCACAATACCTGTATAGGGATGGGTGAACGACATAAATTAAAAAAATAATGCAGAATACAATCAGCCTGCACGTATCAGGTCAAGGTCCTTATGGCTGAATTGGCAATAAATCTTTCATAGACCAGAATGCCAATTCGCGTAATTAAAAACGTTCGAAAAGGTCACGATCTCATCTCAGCGACAATCATGTCAAAAACTTGTAAAATTTTATGAAAATTGGTGCTATCTTTGAGTGATTAGAATGGGAGCGTTCTTAGGAGTACGGAAATTGCCCGTCGTGTGCAGGGTTACCATCCGTCCAGATTTGTCCGGACATGTCATTTGTCCGTACTTTTCGACATAAGGGGATTTCTTTTAGAAAATATAAAAAGTTAACTGAATGGTAAAAAAGAAAGATTTAAATACAAAAGGTCTGGAGTTTTTTTGAAAAGTCCGTGTTTTTGTCAGTATTTTCCAAATTTCGAAATGGTAACCCTACTCAGGTGCCGCAGAAGGCGAGACGATGTCATAGCAACGTGTACAAAATTCCAGAAGATGGATTATTTCATATTTGTCGTTTCAGTAATAAGTGAAGACGGGCCTCAGGTCGAGTTCAAGTTTAGCGTTCATCAGCGAAAATAATGTTTTGCGGAAGTTAAGCTAAGTTAAGTTTTTTTCTGTAGACAGGTTTAATAAAACGATTGTGTTGCAAAAAGTAATTGTAAACGTTAACGCGTTACTTGGCATCGTTCAGTGATCATCAGACGGATCTGCTGAAGCTGTGAGTTATGTATGACTGTTAGTTAAAACTAATTATTGAAGACACACGTGTAGGTACTGTTTAGCATACAAGTGTGTGGGGCATGACAAAGTTGATATAGGTATTGTGATTGTTCGCTCGCTCAGCGGTCGCATCACATCGTTTGTATCTGCTCATCTTAGTGACAGTTAGTGCTGCGAACAGTCGTGACGTGGAGCATCGTCATCACAGTACATGTTGTAGGTACTTGATGGGTTATTTAAATTAATTACACACCGGACAGACCTACAGTACCTACTTACCTACTGAGATATTTTCATAAGAAGTAATAACTTAGTTCGACAAAAATGTAAAGCAAAAATTAAATAAGTTACTTATGAACAGAACCAACATCATCAATCTGTTACCGAAGTAGTTTCTGTCACAGAAATGACATGTTTTTGGTACATTTTTTAATTAAAACTGGTTAACTTCAAAACTTGTTCACTGTCTGAGCATGTTTTGAAGTTCGAAATAGTTAACTATACCTAAATAAAAAAGGTAATTAAAATGTTTGTCTAGCGTCTAGCCTTGTAGTGTTACGGTAGACCTTCCGTCCCTAACAGGTTTGTGACAGTCGCGCTAGGCTCACAGCAGGTACAACACATTGAACGCGGACGCGACCGTGACTTAGTTGCAGTTGCCGCAACTGGGACGATGACTTTATGAACGCTACCACTAAAACAATACAAGATGCTAACTACATTATTATGCGTGTTGTTTCACAAAAATCTTTTTTGTACGTGGACTTCTCAAACAGATTATTTATAAGTCTTGCATTATCTAATAGACTCGCTGCAATGTTCTGAACAAAAGATGTTGTACCTAACACTAGAAAAATAAAATGTGAACTAGGCGGAGAATATTCAATTTTCATACTAATTTTTACTCTTGATTTGGAGTCGAATTTTCTTGCTTTCTTTTATTTTTTTATTTTTTTTTATTTTTTTATTTTACGTCTATTGTCAACAGTACGGCTAGAATAGATCGCTGGAATACTAAAAGAATGTTTGTGAATATGTAATATAATTATGAGAATATTTTGGCAGAAACATAAATGTAACTAATCTGTGACGTGTGCACGCGGCTGTCACGCAGTGCGTCCGCACGGCCCAACTGCGGGCCGCAACAGTCGCCACCGCTGCTCAACTCGCGTGTAGCAAGGTAACAACACAAACAACACGCTATAAAGAGATCATCAGTTATCTCAATCACCTGCCAATCGTCAATAAGATCCTTCAGTTAAGTTCAGAACCTCTGGACCTTCTGGGTCAGTTTGTTAGGTGTGTCAAAGTACGTAAGTGTTGACACCAGAGAGAAACTTGCGTATTTTACGTTTGCGTCACGTTAGTCTTTTCTCGTCAAATCATCCGTGGTCTGCTTAGGACCGGTATCAGCCGACCGATCTTACCACATCAGGGCATATAGGAATAATTAAATAGTAGATTTCCTTCGTCAACAGACGACTTATTGGTTTTCCTGCATGTAAGTATATTATTGGTGCGCGTATCTTCATAGAAATGTACTTGTTCCGTTGTTGTTTTTTGAATGAAGTTGACTCTTGTCGCCAAGTTCACCCTAGCAACAATCTTACAGCAGATTAATTTAATTTAGAAGCATCGCTCCGAAACAAATGTAGATCACAATGGTCATGATTCAGCGTGAAACATATTTTGATGGTGTAATTATACAGATGGCGTGTCACAATAGATCATAAGATAAGTTTGGCGACCGACGGCACTTGGCACTCATTTGATTCGTACACTGACCAGGGGATTCACATCGAGTCGCCTGATTATGATAAGAAGGTTAGCATCCTTCCAGGATATGAGAATTTCTACAACTTTTAATCTCCTCGTTTTTCCCTCAGTTTCAAATAGCTGTATCAAGATTCTGATGGGTAAATCTGCTGTTATCTCATGTAAACTGTCGCAATTAATTACAGTAATTTAGTAGCCACCAATCAATTATTTGAGATGACCTAAGATTGTTGCGTTTATTGTTAAGTTAAAGTCATTATTTGTCTGAAATGAATGAATTTAATGAATTTATTATTTACTTTGCGCCTGAAAGTTTTACTATTTACGTTATATTCGTGTTCTTATGAGTGACGCAGTTGGCTGACGCTGCAACTTGGTAACAAACACAGTTAAATGATAGCTTTGACACGTGTTAGGACGACACGGGACACGTGTCTGTGAACACAGTTTGTGTGCTGTGCATATATTTAGCAATGTTGACATTATGGCATTGGTGTCAAAGGCTCATGGTCAAATCATTAGGCAAAAGCTTGTTCATTTTGATCGGCCGTTTCCCGTGTATAAGTTCTGTTTGCGAAAGATATAAAATTAATAATTATGTATCAGTCTATAAATTACTTGAATGAATCGCCTCTATCTAAGCGCTATTTACTTATGTGAACACTATCGCGCATTGAAAATAGCTCGGGGGCAGTGGAGGGCATTGTTAGCACTCGTAGGCACTAAGGGGCTGGTTCATTGACTGCACTGTTATATTAGTAACTTAGAATGAATGATAGTGACGAACGTGACGTAGCAGACAAGTCTGGAGCTGGCAGGGTACTTCTGCGGAAAGTTTTACTTAATCAGTACTGCATGAGGCTCAACGGCCCTTGGATGCTCGATATAAGGTATGGGTGGGTCTATTTGGGTATTAATGTTTCTATTAGTTGTTCGGTTCAAGAGCTGAGAAGCATAAACATGAACGCATTTGTTTCATACTTTTATAGTTCTATTTGGAAAGAAATTAGGTCTAAGCAGCGTGACCGAAACCGCGAGATAATCAATATTTATATAAGTTTATCGAAGTTGAGGGACAACGAGATTCTAGCCCAAAACGTATAATGTAAACAATATGGAGTATATGTTTATAGGCGATATGGTTTTTTGTTTAAAATTAAGGAAAATTGTATCAAACTGTTTGTCACACATAGGTAATTTAGATTTGGACGTAAGATTTCGACAATAGCCTTGGAAGATGGCGCCACTTCCTGAACAGTTTTCCACTAGATGCGTCTATGTAGAATACCAAGTGGCGTTAATGGGAGGTCACTGTATATAATTTTTTCTAATGTGTTTAGTGTTAACCTCATGAACAGCTTTGGAAACATTACCCAAAGTACAGCGAAACATTTATCAGCACAGTGCTAACCTCTAGTAGTCATAAAGCATGACGGACAATGGTACACTCACACTGGACAGTAGATAGTTTTAAGTGTCGATAAAATAAGATCTTTAATTGTGTTGTTATCAAAATTATTTCATGTAATGTTAATGTGATTCCTACTTTACCAGTTCTGGTTGTATAGAAATAATACACTTTGATGACAAAGCAAGATCTTACGAATTTAGCCTGTCGTGAGGCCACTTAGCTCTAGACCGCACAGTGACAAAAAATAAGCTCTTCAAATATTATGCATGATGTCTATTTACAGCGCTCACATAAGTCAAGATCATCTGTCGAATGACATAAACAAAGTATCATTATGACTGATTTGTCAATACTGAGTACATAATGTGAGTGCTTCGCATGTGGTTGTGAATGAAATAAATTACGTGTAGTTGTCCATCTGTGTACCTACCTGCAGCTGTCTTAAGAACCCATTGTTTCAGTGACATTAATACAGAAGTATAAGAAACTGTTAGCTGTCGATATTACATTAAAATTGTCCCCACTTAGAACAACTGGCCGGTCATTCCCGTCACCCGCAACCACCTTGCTGACTGCAATCATATAAATAAGGGAGGTCGCTCGGCGAAGTTTTGCAGCGATTAAGTAGCGCGTTTCGCTAACACGCGTCTGCATCGCTACCTTTGGCCGTTTGTCGCATTTGCAACGCGCGTCAGAAGCGATTCAGTAGTGGTACAGATCGCTTCTGCAAACGATGCAAACCCGCGACTATACAGTCGTGCGGTTCAGCATCGCCACTAACGAGCGACTGTTTCGTGTGAACTCGGGTAAGAAGAGTGAAATGTTGAATATGACGTTCTACAACATTTTCTAAATGTTTCCTTGTGCTGCTTTGTTAGTTTTCGAAACGTTGTTACTTATTGGCCACCATGTACCTAACCTTTCTTTATTATAAGTATGGGTGTACCCAATATTTACGTTGCTCACGCCACGCTTTCTTACGTTGTCTTTTTTGCTGCTTTTACGGAAGCAACCACAGCGTGTGGTTGCTTCCGTAAAAGCAGCAAAAAAGACAACGTAAGAAAGAAATAAAATAAATACATTTATTTGACCCAGGATAAGGCACACAATATACAACGCCACCAACGTTGTCTCGATCGAGTCCATCTTAGAACTGTAGCGTCCACAGGCATTCACAGGCAGTCACTACAGCGCACGACTGTACGGATGCTACATCCCGACTGTACCGCGGTCTTTTTGCGACTGTATCGCTACCATAGATATCCGTGATCGCTACTGAATCGCTGCAAAAAGTCGCCGTGGCGACCTCCATAAACTACAGGTATGACTGCAATGATTTATAATGACATCACGGACTGACTAGCAAAATCTTCACCATAGCATAAGCAATTCTTATTGAGATCGTGCGGAAGCTGATACGATAGAAGATGACCTTTTCAACATCCAACAACATATTTTATAGTGCGAAAACTGAAAAAATCTGGATATGACCGCTGACCGCTAATTTGTCCAATTTTGAATAAACTTGAAAGCCGGGAGTGCTTGTCGCCGGTTCTTGTAAAATCATTCCAGAACGAAAAAGTAGAGGAAGTTTCTGCTAAAGGTACCTACAATGAAGGAAACAGGATCAACCAACGATCTACTTTCTGTTAGACCATGTTCGCATGGACATAAATATATCGCGGCGGGATTTTATCGCGCACTGGATTGTCAATTCTCGGTGTTGAACCGAGCATTGAGAATCCAACAGAGTGCATCCCAGCGCGTCGAAAAAACACACTGCTTGATTTTCAACAATTTCAACTCTCGGCGCTAAGCAGTGCGTTGAAGATCCGGTGCGCAAAAAAATCCCGCCGCGATATTTTGACGTCCGTGCGAACATGGACTCAACGTTTTTATTTTTGCTTAAGTATAGTTTACAAAGTTTTTGTTGGTATATTGCCGAGTGCTGGCTGACATAATTAGCACCTAATTTAATTTATGTTTTGTGATTCGTAATGTTAATTACTTACTATTGCATAGACTCAAGTTCTTCTAACTGAATAGACAGCTGAGCCGCTGCTGGGGAGTTTGTTGCGTCACTACTTCTTCTCAGCTAAAGCACTAGGAAGTGGTGAAGGGCGGGCGTTTTGAAGGACTGTCTGACGTAATTTTGACGTTCAAAAAGTGCTGATTTTCAGCCTATATAGTTTGAAAAATAACTTTTTATTTTGATTTTGACCCGTAATGTTTGTGAACGTAAGCATCACCGCCGGCCGGCGCGGGCGCACTCACCCGTGACTGCAGCACAACCTCCTCATTAAAATAATTAGCCTCTAGCATTCAGACGTTTTTGCGACCGGATAGTTCTGTAACTGCGTCGCCTGAGGTATTTATGCTTGTGAGGTATACAGCAGAGTCGAAACAAGTGGTATATCTACATTTATGTATATAATTTTGAACAATCTATTATGCCTAGCCAACGTCCGTATGCTAAACGACATATACCTATCTAAGCAGTGTTTTATCTCTTTCCAGGTTGCGTTAATATTCGGGACAAATGGCGCATGTAGACGTCAGGAACTTTATAATATCACAGCAAAGATATCGAAATCATGACAAATTGCTTTTAGTCAAAATCACTCATACTCGTACTAAAAACAACATTCCACGATCATTTACAATACACGGCCTAATAAACGACAAAGTAAAGAAATACGAAACTCTACGTTTCACAAAAACAACAAATGATCGCTTTTTTCAAAATTATCAAAAGGGTAAATGCATGGCTCGACCTATCGGTGTGAACAAATTTGGTGCTATGCCAAAGGAAATCACAAAGTTTTTAGGATTACCAGATGCCGATTCTTACATCGGACATAGCTTTAGAAGAACGTCAGCTACATTGCCGGCTGATGATGGAGCCGACATATAGACTTTAAAGCGTCATGGCGGATGGCGGTCTAACACAGTTGCAGAATCTTATATCGAAGCCTCGATACACAACAAGACAAACATTGGTGCCAAGAGAAAACAAGCAATAAATTTGGAGCCAGCCCCTAAGAAGTTTTGCCTTGAACCGCAGCCTTCTACTTCATATGCCAATAACGATTTGGCGCTTGCTATAACTACTGAAGACCAATTAGAACACCCTTCCAACTAATAAATTCCGTCATCTCCAACATCCATTCGTACACAAAACAGTGAAACTAACGAAATTGATAACAATAACATTTCACAAACCGTGAAAATGTCAACAAAATCTGCTGTGTATCATTTTCATAATTGCTCCTTTAATAATACAGTATTATTTCAATAATTAAATATTTTAATGACTAAAATATTTTTCATTTCTCATACACGGAAAGTAGTGTTTGTTTGATCTGAGTAGCGGGTGGAAGACGCTGTTCCCCGTCTTAGGGCGGGAATGACTCATAGTAATTGCTTCCCTCTCTAGGGTGGGAATGAATTTTAAAAATAGAAATAAATTTGGTTAGGTAGTCAGTCGGCTACGAAAAAAAATACTTAATACGATTAGTGACTTCATAACAGCCAGTCTGAATTAAAAAATTACATATTAAGGGGGAGCCGCTAACATTCAAATTTAATTACGTTTTTTGCAATTTGTAGTGACTCACCAGAAACACAATTGACACAGAGCTGCAATTTGCAAAAACCAAAGAATATTTCAATTTGGCGGGCTACAACCGAGGATCCACCTAAAGCGGGACGGCCCGTGGCGGTGATGCGGTGTGTTCCACATTTAAACTTCAAAAAAGACTATATAATTTGGCGGGATACTAACTCTGTAAGCTTCCCTAACTTTGTTTTCTTCGTACTAATGAAACTAAACGTGACATTGGCTGAATGCACAAAACGTGCGAAGCCACAAGAAAAAAAAAATTCTGTAAGCTGTACCGAAATTCAAAATATGAGTTTTATAGATTAGTATTTGATTAAAAATGAGTCTCATATTATTATTATTATTAATAAATATTATAGAAAAACTATTATTTTTACTTTCCTTATATTCGAAATGAAAAGTAGAGTGTTTACCACGGGTGAAAGTCATCAATTCCTACTCGGACTATAGCCGCCCTCGCTGCGCTCGGGCGTCTAAATACCTCGTATGGGAATTGATTCCTTTCGACCCTTGTATAACAATCTACTATTTCATTATTTTATTTTATTTCTTCAAAAGTGTAATGAAAAACGTCGTTTGATACACGCGGACAGCTGTTATTGCAGTTCTCGACTCCATAACACCCTCGCCTACGGCTCGTCTGTGTATTCCGCCTCGAAGGCAATAACAAAATTTCTCCACTTGTATCAAAATGTACTAATTCTATTCTATATGGCTCGGTCCAACTCGTAGGCAACGACGAAATAATTACTACTATATTATGTAATGTTCCGGTAGTTGGTACCACGTTACTTGTGGTGCAGATAAAACGTCTTGCTGTGTTACATAAAAATAAAACCTTAGATTTATTGAATCTTCATTACTGCTACGTATAAGTGTCTCGATAGTTATGGTTATCGCTCACAAACAGCACGGCACAATTTTTTTTGTCGCATCAGTTTGTCAACTATTAATTATTTGTAATATCAATATTGTCATAATTCAATATTGCACCGGTATGTAAGATCAGCTAAACATTGTCGGAGCGCCGCCGGCGCGGCGCGGCGGCGGCGGCGCCACGCACGTAGCCATGCCGTCGGCAAGATTGCGAGTTGGTCGAGACCGGCCGTGTCACCAGCCGTGTGCGTATCAATCAGCCTTCGATACTACTGTTGCATATTTTACGTCCACAATATTACGTCCTAGTTCTAGTATTATAATTGTAATTTTGTGTTACTTATTCCATGCTACAGCATTATTTATATCATCATTAATTATCACATCAGTCGTAATACCTAATATTGTTGCGTTGTTTT
Source organism: Dryobotodes eremita (assembly GCA_917490735.1). NCBI lineage: Eukaryota > Metazoa > Arthropoda > Insecta > Lepidoptera > Noctuidae > Dryobotodes > Dryobotodes eremita. Next base: position 23,126,883 of record OU823251.1, on the reverse strand, counting down.
ATTTTTATTTGCAATTATTGTCCCGCTGCTGGGCAAACTTGCTTTTATTGTTAGTCATAAGTATTTGCTTTGCTTCTGAATGCTTTCTATTTACGTTATTTTCGAGTACTTATGTATGACGCTGTAATTTGTTAACAAACAGTGAAATTAGTACTTAGCTAGAGTTTCTTAGCGGTCGTATGCAAATTGATTCCAAATCTGCGCTTTCCTTCTCAGATGCGTGGTCCCAGAATGCGAGGCTTCGAATAGCACCCTCTACAGCCCCCCCTGGCTGGAGGGAGCGCTCCCATCAGGCAGCATAGAGTCGCGATGCTCCCGCCGCGCGCCCCTCGACCCGCAGCTGCCGTGCCAGGACGGCACCGCCTTCGGGGACGAGCTCATGACCTGCGACAAGTGGCTGTATCAGTCAAACAACACTATAGTGACTGAGGTATGTACTTCAGCTATTATTATATATTGTAGATAGTTTCAGACAGGAATGTGCAGATTTCAGACAGACTTCAAAATGCAAATTCTTCTGCAGGTAAAAGTGCTGTGTGCCTGCGTATAGGGGAGAAAGCAGTTTTTGAATCAGAACATAATCTGCTACATTACACGCTTCCTCTATAGGTACCTGCATAAATAGGCCTTGCTTAGCTTTAATATACATAGTTTCATAGTAACTTGTTACGATTTCCAAGGGCAATCTCTTCTTGAGTCTGAAAGAGCCCAGTGTATACCGGCTGTTTGTTTGTAGGGGCTATTATTATTATTATTTTAACCAATTTCCTAGCTATACTAGGTATTATTAGCAACACGAGACGCGATCGTATCGTCAGCATCACGGCGGAAGTTGAACATTACGCTCGTGCACAAAATATCATCAACATAAAATTTACAGTATAATATAGCGTGGAAAATAATAATGGCTTTTTTAACACTAGCTCACCAAAGCTAGTTAGCTAAAGCTAGTTTCACCAAAGGGTTGAAATATATTTGACAAAGTTGATCTTTTGAAGTACGAACGCAAATCTTATTGTAATTGGTAATAAAGTTTTGTAAAGATAAAGAAAAATTATCTAAGTCAAGAGTAAGACTAAGATTGTTTTCAATCTCATCATGATCACAAACTCATAGTACAGTGGCTCGTTGTGTGAGAGTCGCCAGCGCACGCCATTGCAAGATAAAGGATGGTGGGCGTGTGGACGGACATGTACACGCCCGATATGAACACAAAGCAAAAAGGAACCTAGCTCTCTTGATATTGAACTATCAGAAGGCCTTAGGTTGACACTTACATAATTGCGTACACATAGAAAAAGATCACGCAGAAGGCAAATCACTAACTTAATCTACTTTTAACTGCTCAATAAACTTTTGTTATGGTTAGTGAATATCATTGTCTCGTCGGTCTAGTGGTCGCTAGCGCGACTGCTGAGCAAGGGATCCTGGGTTCGATTGTCAGGTCGGGCAAAGTGTTATTGGGCTTCAGCTGAACCCCGATGTCTGAAGTAGTGCAATAGGCGAGCCTATTGTAATTATTATAAGGTTATAGAGGGCGAGCCCTATATGAGTGGCGAAATGTGGGTTAACTGTAATACAGCCGTGATGTTATGTTATGTCAGTAAGCGACTGGGGCTTGTGTGTGTGTTGTGCAGCGGCATCAGCCGCGTGCGCCGGTGTGTTGATCTGATCAATCAGGTGTGGTGCTATTGTAAATGCGTCGGACAATGACTCCATTTACATAATATTACCCATCTCATTTGTAAATATTATTTTTCTCGGTTTCTTTTGTAAATACTCCAACCTATTGATAGTATATAAATAAATTCTATGTAAGTATAGTACTGAATAATTGAGAGCGAACTTTTCTGATCTATTTGCTAAAACATCAATAAAAAAAACATTACTTGTATTTGTAGAAGAATCGCAAGACACGGCATGATTTTTATATAAAAGTTTTCGATAGGATTCTTACTATTCTGAACGTAAAAAAAGTTAAGTGAACTGGACCTATTCAGCGGCATTAAAATATTTGCTTTATTACGTAGTACGCTCAAGTATTGGCATTGTAAAGTAGGCCAGCAGTGATATCCTCACGAGGTCGGGCACTTCAGCACTCGGTCGAAAACTGTTACCTTTGAGAACAAACACTCCTAATACATAAGTATATTATATTGACGACGACCGGCGACCTTCGGCTGCTCGAGATACGTTAAGTGTTGTAGATGGATAGATTATGAACCATGATGAAAGGTTATTTTTAATATCATGGGAATAGTTTGGAATGAAGACGATGCAGTGCGGCGATTTTAAAGGGATGGGAACCGACAAGCCACCTTCGTCATGTAATTGTAACTTTTGAAATACATTTTACTAGTAGAATGAAATGAGTTGACTCACTGACAGAAACCGAAAGTAATCAAATATGTGTATTCCATTGTCTGAGTACTCAAAGTTTTGGAGCTGAACTTATCATTTCATTTTTAGTTAAGTAGAGGCAGTTAGAACTTAAATATTGCATTTTATACACACCTATGTTTTCAGATGTATGTAGGAACCGACCACAATACGAATTACTATTATTTCATAAAAAGTACGTGATGAATCCTAATTGGTCACGCTAAACAACGTGTTGATAATTCATGGCTGCGAACGTTGGTCACGGGTATTGAGAACTGATTGCTACAGTAGCTGACTGATCGCGCTCTGATAATGCGCTAAATTGGGCGCGCGGTCGCGGCTCACCGCAGCTACTGCCCTTCACGGCGTCGCGCCTCCACGCATGGCCTGCAGTGGTAGATGATGCTGCGTACCATATTTCAACCTGTCTATAAATATCACATTCATCATGATGTAGGTGGTACCGAACTACCGGTGGACAGATGGCCTGTGAAGGTCGTGGGAATCAGTGAATGAAGGCACAGGTCCGGTCCTTGTGGCCATGCTTAGAGGAGGCCTATTTCCAGCAGTGGATGTCATCCGACTGAATGATGATGTTGATGATGACGATGATGTGGGCAATAGTTAGAATAGAATAGAATAGAATAGCATTTATTTGCAAATATGGGTTATACATAAGTAGGTAGTAGTAGGTTTTCATCAGAGTTCTGCCATATTTCACCATTCGGCATGCAAACATTTTCATTACCTATATAAAATTGTTAAAATTTAAACTCTTGTTGGAACATTAAATTAGTTATGTCATTCTCATTAAATAAAATTATTAAAATTCAAATATTAATTTAAAAAAAAAATTAAATTGTCAGTAACAGTAGGTATATACAAGAAATACAAATCGTGGTCCGAAGATAAATAAACAAACAAACATCAAAATTCCAGGTCATAGACAACACACCATAAATATTCCATACGCAAAACAATAATTAATTAATAAAAAATTAGAGGTGGTCTGATAAAAATTGTCCGTTAAAAACTCAGCTACACTGTAATATGCTTTATCTATTAACAATTTACGAAGTGTACTTTTGAAATGCAACGTTTTCAAGTCTTTCCATGCACTTGGCAATTTATTATAAACAACTGGGGCCATGCAATAAATACTTTTGCACATCATAGTGGTTTGACACGGTACATTATTTAATTTTGAGTTGAACAGCCATAGTAATTTTTCGTGTATAGCGTCAAGTCAATCACAAGTTGACCAGTAGGTATCTCCTAATTTTCAGAACTACTATCATTTCTTCTACGATTTCCGCAATCTTATCTTTGATACATATTATCTTCTTTAGAACATGATATGGAGATATTACATTATACTTAATGGTATGTGTTGTTATTTGCAGTTCAACCTGGCGTGTCAGGAGTGGAAGCGCACCCTAGTGGGCACGGTGCACAACATCGGCATGTTGGTCTCGCTGCCCATACTCGGATATATTTCCGACCGGTAAGCAACGCTTGCATACGCCTTCCGGATCTTACTTAAAACCTTCGTTAATCGAGGCAAAACAATGGCTTCCTGTCCTGCAATACCTGTCGACCTAATGATTACCTCATAAAATAAAGAGCGACTTGTCTTATAAACATAAACTGCTGTATTATACATTAAAAGACATACAAATTATTATGAACAACCATATTTTGGCACATTTTCAGTTGGGGAAGAAAGCGAGCGCTGATTCTGAGTTGCACATTAGTTGGTGCCATCGGTTCCTTGAAAGCGTTCTCAATCTCATACGAGATGTACATCTTGGTAGAATTCTTAGAGACCGTTGCTGGAGCGAGTGCTTTCCCTGCAGCATACATTCTAAGTAAGTAATACAAGATTCAGTACAAAAAAAGCTGTCCATTACTGGCATGATATCTGATGTTAACAGTTCCTTTTGCTCTTTCCAGCCATCGAATTACTTGGCCAGAATAAGCGAGTAATCACAACAGCCTTTCTAGGCATTATGTTGGTGTTAGGAGGACTCAGCTTCGCTCTCCTCGCGAAGACCTTCCAGTACTGGCGAACCTTCATCCTCGTGGTTTACCCTCCCTCTCTGCTGTTCATTCTATACATATACCTGCTGCCAGAAAGCATCCGGTGGTTGCTGTCGAAAGGACGAAAGGAAGAGGCGGTTGAGATTATAATGAGAGCAGCGAAAATGAACAAAGTTACGCTATCCGACGAGACGATGAAGCAGTTGTCAGAGGAGAAAGTGAAGCCACTGGAGAAGAAAGACGACAAACCTGAAGAGGGGCTGTGGATGCAGGTGTTCCACTCCCCGATCATCATGACGCGCCTAGCGATCTGCTCGTGGTGGTGGATCACGTGTACGTTCGTGTTCTACGGGCTGGCCATCAACTCAGTGTCGCTGGCGGGCGACAAGTACACCAACTACATGCTGGTGGTGAGCGTGGAGGTGGTCGCGGTGGTCACCAACGCGCTAGTGCTCGATCGCATTGGCAGGAAGAGGACCCTGCTGTGTGCTTACACCGTGTGCGGCATCGCTTGTATCGCTATACCATTTGTTCCTAAAAGTGAGTATTCTGACAATACTTGATTTGAATTAGAATATTATGAATTGAATTGAACATGAATATTCGTTCAAAATCGTGATTAGTAAAAAGTTATTTATTAGTTCTTAACACATTATGCTTATCTTTCTTAATAATTATTATACTATATATAATTATTTATGCACATATAGCATATAGTTTGTTCCATTTTGGCATCACGCATTATAATTCCTCATGTGTTAATCGTCTCCTCTTCTTTCCAGCTTTGCCATGGCTGGCCACCCTGCTGTACCTGGTCGGCAAGATGGCCATCACGCAGGCGTTCAGCGGCATCTACATGTACACGTCGGAGCTGTTCCCCACGCACGCGCGCCACTCCTTGCTGGGCTTCTGTTCCATGGTGGGCAGGATCGGTTCCATCGTGGCGCCGCAGATGCCGCTGCTGGTCAGTATTGTCACACATTTTATCACAATATTTATTTATCTTTGCTCTCGCAGTCCATATTGTATTTTTCCTGCACGTGTCCCGCCATGTAACTAAGGGTTGGGACGTTGGCGCAAAATATTTTACTCTTCCTTTATACAGTATTATAGGTACTTAACACAATTAGTCCATATTTTCTTTGTTCTATCTTTCTCTCTCCATCCATCAACATTTAAATGCATTGTTTTTTTTAGTCTCATGCGTTGAATTCATCCTTATTAACATACGTACTAAACTACTCAGTAAAAGTACTAAGATTGTTTAGAATTTTCTGTCACTGGCGCCACTATCAAACTCCTCATAATATACTCTTATCCCAAGTTTACCACCAGCATTGAATATATTCTCAAGTTCACATGCCATCCTCTGCCGTGTTCGATTCTGTTGTGTTGTTCTCATTGTATAACAATAGTTAAAGGCCGCACTTTGAAATGTTAACCATGTGAGTTGTATTGTGATCTGATGCCACAATACAATTAGATGTCCTCAACATTTTCATTTAAATCTGTATCATAAAGTTTACAAAACGACTGTTAATTCATTAGGCCTGACTGCATGTGGTCTTATAATAGGTCTTTACCTATGAAATTGCCGTTTTGTATGAAAAAATTTAAACGAATTTTTTTCATGAATTTTTTATTTGTATTAATCGAAGTAATCACCCATGCAATCAATGCATCTTTGCCATCGCAGTGGCAGTTTATTGATGCCCTTCTTAAAGAAATCAGCTGGACGGGAGGCAACAAATTCTTCAAAGGCATTTTGTACTGCCTCTCGGGTATTAAATTTTTTTTCCGCCAAGAAGTTATCCAAATTCTGGAAAAAGTAGTAGTCTGTAGGCGCAAGGTCTGGTGAGTAGGGCGGATGACGGAGAGCTTCCAACCCCAGTTCTTGCAACTTGGAGACCGTCTGCTGTGCAGTATGAGGTCGCGCGTTGTCGTGCAGGAGCAGCGGAGACGAGCGATTGACCAATGCTGGTTGGAGATGCGCCAGCTTCTCCATCATTGTGTTCAGTTCTTCACAGTACACATCTGCAGTAATGCTCACCCCGTTTGGTAAGAAGCTGTGATGAATCACACCGGCGCTAGACCACCAAACAGTTACCATCACTTTTCTAGGGGTAAGTTTTCGTTTAGGGCATTGTTTAGGTGCTGAACCAGGATCCAACCAACTTGCTGAGCGCTTACGGTTATCAAACAGAATCCATTTTTCATCGCAGGTAACAATGCGGTTCAAAATTCCTTCATTTGTGTGTCTGTTGAGCAGTGCAAGGCACGTCTCGACGCGTACTTCGCGCTGGCGATCATTGAGTTCGTGGGGCACCCATTTGTCAAGCTTTTTTACCTTGCCAATTTGACGCAAATGGACCAATATTGTTTTGACGCTAACGTCGAAAGCTGCTGCTAATTCAGCCGTAGATTGTGTATCATCAGCTTCCACAATCGCCTTTAATTCGTCATTGTCGACCAAAGTCTTCGGACGACCGCGAGGTTCATTTTTCAGGTCGAAATTTCCAGAACGGAAGCGAGCAAACCAATAACAGGTGGTGCGTTGGTTTGTAGAGTTAGCTCCGTAAACGTCGTTGATGTTGCGTGCCGCTTGTGCCGCGTTGCTGCCACGACGGTACTCATATTCCATAATTACTCGAATTTTTAACGTATCCATGATGACGAAAAAGATTGAAATGCGATGAAAATGTAACACTAATCAATAAAGAAATGACTACTTTTAGAAAAAAAAATCCATGTTTTTAAAATAAAATTAATTTGAAATTAGAATTCATAGCCAAACAAAAATTATTTTGATTTGAAATGGCCAGTACTGCAGAACGGCAATTTCATAGGTAAAGACCTAATATTTAGTTAAGGATGATTTCCACCAAACGGCTTGCATTGCATCGGATTGGAACGGATTTTACAATCTTTAAACGATATTAAATCGTGTACACAGTATTTAAAGTCTATATTACCAAGCCACGCATAGCAGCTTGACTGCGGGCGTCTTCCGCGACACGAGATCGTAGCCGAAAGTATAGACGCGCGATCGGCTTTGTTCGCCTGTCGTTTTATTCGATCACACATGCATACGAATTAGAACAAGCCAACACGGTAGGAATGAAACTATTTGATTAGGCGCAGAAACGGATTCGTTCGCAAGCGATGGTACGGACTACGGAGCCGATCGCATGCGTCGATATCCTGCCGGACGCGATCGGCTGTCGCCGCATACGTTCGTATCCTTTCCGATCCGAAGCGGTGCGATCCGTTTGATGGAAGTCATCCTTAGAGATTGCCATTTTTTGCTCATTTTGATGGTAAAAAAGATTTAGCATATATCTTTTTAGCCTATCATAAATGATTAATTTTATAGAATAGAATATTAGTTATTACTGTTACAGAATTATAAAGAAAGTCAAAATTTTAAAAAAGTGTCTCTGCAGCATACCTCTTGGGTGAACAATAATAAGAAAATAAAAATAATAATGGAGCATGGATAGACACAAAACTAAACTATGTACAAGAACCAATAATGTTTTATAGGTGACAATGTTCTTGTTTCATTCCAGGCGATCTACGTGGAGTGGCTGCCGTCGGTGCTGTTCGGGGCGACGGCGCTGGTGGCGGGCGCGCTGATGCTGAGCACGCCAGAGACGCTCCACACGCGCCTGCCCGACACCATCCGCGAGGCCGAGCTGCTGTCGCGCGGCGCCGCGCCCCGCAAGGACGACGTACAGATGACTACCAGGGCGTGACCGCCCACCACGACTTAGTGCATCATCATCGTCACATCGACCGGTTCTGTTCTTCTCGCATCCAGCGGATTCCTGCTGCCTTAAAAAGGTCATCGGTCCACCTTGCGGGAGGCCTTCCGACGACCACGACTTCACTTACCGAGATAATAAGCGTTTGTTATAGTTTCGTTAGTCTTATGCGGCCTCCAGAAGCTTCGCGAGAACTCTCGTGAAAAGACAATGACAATAAGGAGACGACAGGGGACGAGAAACTAAGTATTCACTTTCACGTTTCTCGGGTGTTCTTGGGGCTTCTCGCCCAGGTCGCATTAGGTTGAGAAAATGATTTAATAAGTAATATTCTTGATCTATGTTTAAAAAACATACTGCATGTCGCTTTTATGAATAGGTATATCTAAGTACCACGACTTTCACATATTGCAGGCTTTTGCACTATGTGAAAACGATGGGACTTAGAAACAACGAGCCGCTGCTTAGGCGGGTGTTGTTTTTCAAATATTTTTGTATGCTAAATGATTAACTTCATGTTAAGCATTTAACAGGTTCACATTTAACAGGTTCACAATTTACAAGAATAATAGAAATGATATAAATCACGGCATAGATTAAAGAGTACAATTTTCTGGAAATTTACTCATGTGTGGTGCAGCCGCTGTGTGCAAACTAAATGAATCTTAATTTTTACTTATTTGTAAGTGATAATGTAAGTTAGAGACAATAAGAAAAGCTTTTAATGTGATAAAAATAATTGTTAATGCATCCTTCACTGTTGAAACAATCTATAGCCGTATTACTTTGCCAATAGTACCCTTGACAACCGCTAGATGTCACCGATTACTGTGCATTTATTACAATGAATTAATAAAACTACGTTGTGTTAATTTTAAGTTCCTCAGATTTTCGTTAGTTGTTACTTTATTAATATTTTTTGTAACCATGTTAACCCAGTTTTGTGGTAGCAACAGTGTCATAAAGTTAGAAATAGTGCGTATTTCGGGCTGTTTGCTGTATGCTAGCTGGCAGTGGCACACACGAGGCTGTAATTCGGTGAGTTACGACGAATCGGGCCACTTGTTTACTAGAGGTAGCTCACAGGATCGGAATTTATCAAAGGTACATTATTTATAAGAATGATTAGGGTTGTAAGATCATATAATTGCGATCCAATACAAGATAAAAACCTACTTTGTAAAAGTTTAATCAAACGGTGCCAGCAAGTTATAAACTTATGAAAAACAATTGTATATGCCAAACGATTATTAGTAGGTATATACCTACAATAAGAGTAATGAATTAGAACCAATGTACATAGATATCTCATATTACCCTATCCCAGCTCCAGCAAGCTGTAAGTAAATAAGTTCTATTTATTGTATTATATATACTTACTTAAGTAAACAAGCAGCTCCACGGGACGTGTGACGCACATTGTGATATACATCTTTTGTAAATTAAATATTAAATAATGAATTACGTAAATTGTGTTTTGTAACGTCTATACTAACATTAAAAACAAAGTTCCACCGTGTCACAGATAGCATTATATTATAATAACAGGTAGGAAGGTACATCTAGTCGTCAGTGTGCGCCTGTATCGCAACGTTATCGATCTTGTAAAAAAAACGATGAGAAGTGTAATGTTTTCGAGAGTCCTCTGTAATGTGATTCTACGAACTGAGGAAAAATTCGAACCGACTGCTTTTATTTTTCGTTACCCAGTAAAAACTAAAAGCTGTCAATTATCCGCCGCTAGCCATTTATTTCAATGATGAATTGATGCCTCAGGCGCGCGCGTCGCCGGCGCCGGCGGTGGGCAGGCTGTCATTACATCATTTGTTATAGTCGTCCAAGATATAAAAATATGATGGCGGTGGCGGGTTATGTTGAATTCACAATAAAATAACGTTTTACTGTCCTCAAATCTAGTCAATAATTGCTTATGTTTTCACGACGCAGCAGTGGCTGCACGTGCCCTCGTTATGAAGGCAACTTAGCTCGAGATAAAGGTAGGTTCCAAGCTCTTCTTGGCTATTGGTAATGCCGCGGGTCGTGGTGTTATAGCTAGGAAATTAGATGGCCATTTCAAAATCTACCTGGATAACTCGTCAGAACCAGTTGGTCACCTTGTCGGCCACCAACGTGGTGAGATGCTTCTCACTTCTTCATGCTCCTCATCATCAGTCATCATCTGTTAGCTGTCTTCTGCTAGGCATAATAATAATGTCTCTTCAATGGCATACCATTCATCTCGATCCTCGGCTACTCTATTCTAACTTCTATCGGCTTTTCTACGAAGATCGTTGCTCCGCACAGCCTGAAGGCGTTCTTAGCGTTTCCCGTTGTAATTAGTACGAATGGATTATCCTCGCAGTTGAAATCAAGCAATTATGACGTTCTCCGATATCATCTTTTTGTAATCGCAGAACATCTCACACGTGGCCGTCATAACGAGCCGGCTTGTGAATGGGTTTATGCATAACGACCCAAATAACCGGCGGTTTTGATCGTAAACCGAGCGGTCGCGGATTCGGCGGCGGTCGCAACTCGCGGCTCCCGATATATCCCGCATGCAGTGTTCCAGCGACCGCCCTCGTCTGCACGCGTACAACTATATCCGCTAACCCAATAAACATAACTCGTAAATATTAGCAGAACATATCATAACGTTGTCTATGCGAGATTTATTGCTACAGTATAAATTAAATGCTATGCTGTGGGATCAACGCCGTTTGATCTATTATTCGCATCAGTGTCGGCTGTGGACGGAGCGTAAACATTGAGATTTATGTGCTGTTGCTGCTGTATATCAAGGAGTTCTCCAGTGGCACTCCTTCAGCGCAGGTCTTTATGAAACAAGTGACAATCGTGACTGGTTCGGTTCACGTGGGTGCGTCATGGATGAAATGAAGTGCTGGTTACGAGTATAAAGTCTCATGCTGTTTATATCAGTGTTGGTGACGAGTGATCCAGAGAGGTGACCAGTGAGCATGTCTCGCCGGGAAGTGCGTGTGGAGCGGGGGGAGTACCCCCTACCGCCGCCCAGCAAGTGTGCCAAAGTAAGTAGACTCGGTGAACTGGAGCTATTTTTTCAATGGACAATTACTGAGATAGCAATAATTTAAGGTCAGAAAAGGAATCCTTGTTCATAGATAAGTAAAACAAAGTGACTCTCAGCCATAATATTGCTCACAAGTACGTTTAACATACATTACTATGTGTGTGCGTAGAGCTACTGCCCTACGCACAATTTTATCCACCACCTACACAATATGTATTGTAGAGCACCTGAATAAACACTTCAACGTAGACGGAAACAGTAATAAGTAAAAATCTTAAATCATTGGATATATTCAATCGAACCCCACTTTCAAACACTCGAGGAGCTGTGTACTTGTGTAGTCGTGATGTATTGAGAGTGAGACTCCTTGTAAAGTGTTAATAGCAATGGTTCGTGCCAAGTAATACACTCGGCTAATCTCTTGTTTTGACACATTATAATAAACACGGCGCGTGGTTGAGTGCTCTTTGAACAAGCTACTAAATATATTTTATTAGGCCACGTTGTTTAATAATATGTCATAACATAGGAACACAATATTGCAGCCGATCTCAATTACTAGTATAATTGAGTTATTATTACCGTTTAACAGACTGTTGTAGGCAGCAGCCTGATAAAAGGTAACAGTAACTGAGCTCAACAAGAGGTCAGATAGGCAGTCACTCCGTGTAAAATACTGGTATTCATCTGCATCTGGTTAGACTAGAAGCCAACCCCGACATAGTTGGGAAAAGACTAGGCTGATGGTGATGATGTATCTGTTATAAGGTATCCATACAGTGTAGGTACGTTTAAGGAACTTTGAAAGCTCCTCGTGATGGTGCATTAAAAGTTAGGGTTATTTAGTTTTTGTGGTGTTCACGTAATTCAGGCGCTATACATAATGTTCATGAAACGTCTCAATCAGCTCCATTGCTCATTAGCGCTTCTCAGACCAGCAGTATTCGATTAGCATATAAGAATCAACGCCCTGAGGGCCTACACAAAGTAACATTCGATTAGTGATGACGCAAGTAGAAAAGCCAAGAAATGTATGGGGTTGACATAAGCTATCGAAATGTTACGTCAACATAGGTCAACGAATAGAAATTAGCTAGACAATGTTAACATCATTCGATTCTATGAAATGAATCGACAGCGTTGAACGATTATTTCCATAGAGATGCGTAGCCAAGTGGCACTTTTTGACAAACGTTATCGCTAGTTTTCGATTCGTATGATGGAAATATTAGCGAAAGCGATAGCGAAAGCGATAGCGAAAGCGATAGCGATTGTAGAAATAGAAGCGCTCCGAAGCGAATACCATTTGTCTAGGCCTTCAGTTCTGTTTATGTGTTTATCAACGATAAATCCATACAAATCTCTTACTACCTACTATTACCAAAGGACGGAAAGATATGATTTGTACTATTCACAAACTCAATTTAAAAACACGAAGAGATTTTTCTACTACATTGGCGCTTGCTTGTACAGTAAAATTAATGCGTCCTTATACCTATATCTATAATTTACCACAAAGAGTATAATAATATTTACTACATAGCAAATGCAAACTCGCCCTCCTTGATTTCTCCTGAATAAAACCTACGACGTGACTGAAAGTACTTAATGACACTTACATGAAAGTAACTACACACATTCACACACTCACACACATACGCGTACGCACTCACTCGACTCACCACACCAGCACTCCTTATTCTGATTTGTTTGATTTAATTTTATGTTTTTTGTTTTTGTTTTATATTATAGGGTCCAAAAGTATAAATAATAACATGATTATTGTGTTACTCAAATTGGGAGTCGAAACTGTCTCTCCTTAATACAGATTACTCGGTGATCTAGCTAGGAGAGCAGCGATTCACACAACAATTAATTGTACCTACACCATGTAATTAATAATGCATACTTTGTAAGTCCTTCGTGTACTACAAAACCTTTAAGTACCTAAATAAAATTATATAAATATTATACAGCATTCGATACAAAAGTGTGTGCAGCATCGGTTGTATAAATAACCAATGAACATAAATTTAAGACTAAAATTCATAAAAAAATGTGCTTGTCTATGATTTGGCAGAAGCATACATATATACATAGTGAACACAAACAATCTCTCTTGCATTGTGGGTGTTACGCCGGCGTTCCTCGCGGCTGAGCGAGTGGAGCGAGTGGTCGATGATTCCTCACTGTGTTTATTATACTTCGGTAATTTAGTTGGATAACTTACGGAGACAATCCTACAGCTTTCGATGCAAGTTATCTTTAAAGCTCAGTGTAAGTTCGTGGAGTAGAGCATATAGAAGGGAATAGTTCAATACCTAAATACAATTGATTCGAAGACGCTACGAAAATATTAGATTAAACATTGAGTTCAATAAAATAAATACTTATTACGTGCCAAAGGAACTCTGGAACGATCTGAACACTTGAAAAGCTAGGAATAGTACCAACGCATGCGACATAGTAGGTACAAATGAACAAAATGTTACAATACATGCAGTTGATGTATTGCTATAAGTCCATGTATTTATTGCTCCATTCCATGGTAGGCACATCCATTCACCAATGTATAATGCTTACGTGGCCAGGTGCTGTACTACACATGGAAGCTATGCTCGGTGGTGTTCTCCCACTTCGTGATGATCAGCCTGGTGGTGGCCTACTGCATCCTCGGAGCCGTCACCTTCGAGAAGCTGGAAGCGGACCACGAGATAGAGGTATCCTCTTGTATCTACTTTAACGTCTATCTAGCTTCTGTTATCAAAAATATTGCTTTAAGTAGAACTTAGCAAAGTACAGTTTCCGAACGATAAAATGTGACATCGAGCTTTAGAAAGAGACGATCAAATAGCCATGACACGAGTGACAGAGGCGACCTCTACAAAGCCAAGCTTTTTCGATTAGATGTGCCATATTGACGGCTAGGAACCTATGTGCAACAAACAGTTGGGGTTGAACTGATAACGACTCGGAGTACGAGCCATGCCGTTAGAACTTTCCGACTCCTCACTATCCAACGTTCCATTATGCAATAGAACTGGTAAAGCCATTACATTTAGGTAGGATTTATCACGTGTAAACTGCGAGAATTCGTATGTTGCCAATATCGATTCTGTAAATGGAATCTGTATCTAAAGCAAAACATCTATTGGATCGACGCAGTGCGCAGTTGATAGAGACTACTTTACAGAAGCTGCAATTTCTTACGGCTATTTAGTCATTGTAGTTACTTAATCATCGCTATATCTACTGCTTAATTTTTTCTATTCTTTCAAAGCAACGATCTTTACTACCACTTTCTTGCCTTAATATTGTGATTTGAATAATATATAATACTTACTACATAATTTATTATCAAATCTATTTTCAATGGCGTTACTTTGGAGACTATAAATTTTGTTTTATCAAAGAATGGCACGCTGCCACAGAGTACTCAAGCTCAGCTGATTAACGATCCAGTCAGGAACACTAGCAAACGTCGCTGAACACGACACAGTGTAAAAACATGAAACACGCAGGGTTACGGATGGCGACAATTATGTTTGTTCAATTACGTAAAAGTTTGAGATGGCTAATGATGACAATAGATTTGAACATCAATGGGATTTCAAGACTCAACTAATTTCATCCACAGCAGTAGCTATACATATATAACATGTTAAGTCAAACATTATGAAATTTTATAGTTAACATTTTCAGTCGAGTTGTAAGAGTCGATCATGTTAAATTGTTTTTTTGTCTGTCCTATGGATTTCTAATCTTTCTCCACTGTCTTATGGTCTGGCCAAACCGTCAAAAGGATTTGGCAATTGAGTGATACAATCTTAATTAAAACTGGAAAGTGTGTTTTCTAACAATCTGTGCAGGTGGTCCGTATAAACGCGGTCGGCGCGGACGCACGTCAGGTGGCCCACAACTTCACGCTAATTAAACACTCCTCATAAACTTGGCTTAAGGAGCTTTCGTAGAATCTATGGTTGTAAATCCAAGTGTAGGGTACTTAGTCCGAAATAAAGATGAATGGTTTTAGGATTGAGATAACAACATTGGTGTTAATACCCATAAATGCTATCTTTGCTTTAGGAATGTGTATTCAAATCTAACATGTATAATTAGCAATAGGTCGCTTACATCTGCTTAGTGATATTCAGCGCGGGAATCAGATTGTTTACAAACACATCTGTATGTCTAGCTGTCTTCAGTTATGAAGTCGATTTTCATCGACCCACATATACGTACAGTACAACTATTTTCTTAATGTCCTTCGGCAAACTTCGTGTTTCATCAGTCGTCGGATTTCTATCAATTGCGCTTTGCACTTGATGCAGACCGAACGCTCTTTATCGGTTTGGAAGTATGTAGAGTTGTTAATACTCTTTTAACTTACAGTAATTTATTAAAAAAATGGGAGGAAACCTGCTAAAGTCGCAGGCACGACAGATAATTTTAAGCGTATACTTGTATTTTTTACAAGAAGCCGATGGATTCAAGAAGGAAAGCAACAGTTATTTTCAAACATTTCAAAAACGTGTTTCTGAAGCTTGTGGTGTTTCAGTCGGAACTGTAAAGAATATTGTAAAAGAAAATGATAGAAAAGGATAAATTGGCTCCCTTCCCATCACCAAAAAGAGTAAAAAAGACCAAACAATTTCGTTTAAATTTGGACGATTTACGATTGACGCCATAAGTAACATGATTTACGATTTTCATTTACGCTTTAAATAATTACCTTGTTTGAGGACTTTAAAATCGTAGTCGGTTGAGGCTATCCAATTTGGAGGCTGTCTGGAGACATCAAGATTTTTTTATGAAATCTTTCATAAACAATTCTAATAAAACCAATATCTATTTGTTTTCGATATAAAAAAAACAGAAAGCAATCGGGAAATACTAATTGAAAAGCATGCCTTCGCTAGCAAGCATTCGCCTTAAAAGGCTTAAGTATCTCCGAGAAATTCAAAGGATGAGGGCCGATGGCATATGTCTTCATGGATGTATCATACGTACATACGTCGCACTCAAAAGGGAAATATTGGACATATATCAAAATAAAAAAGGTATAAAGAAGCCAATTTTTAAAGAAGATCGTATAATTATCGTTCACGCTGGCAATAAAAAAGGTTTTGTTCCAGGTGCACTGATGTTGCACAAATGTATTGATAATGACGGCCATAACCATAAAGAAATCAATGCCAATCGATATCAAAATTGGTTGCATAATCAGTTAATACCACATCTACCAGCTAATAGTGTTTTAGTAATAGATAATGCACCATACCACAATAAATTATTAGTTAATTCCCTGAACTCAAACACTACTAAGTCACAAATTATACCTTGTTTGCAGCAACATAACATTCCTCATAACCCAAACTCATTGAAGATCGATTTATATGACATTGTAAAAAAACATAAAGAAATATACTCAGAGTTTGCCATTAATCGCATTATGGAAGAACATGGCCATACCATTCTACGATTGCCACCATATCATTCGAATTTTTATCCAATTGAAAACATTTGGTCTCAAATTAAAGGATACGTACCTATTAAAAATGTTGCAATGAATGTGACAACAATCAAATAAATTATATTGGACAAATCAATATGATTGGCCCGGAAGAATGGAAAAAAGGATGTGATCATTCCATAAAATGTGAGGACGAATATAGAAAACTTTAACCAATGTTTGATTCACACATGGAAAATTTTAGAATAAGTACCTGTTCGAGCAGTGAAGAAAGTGATCATTCCATTGCTAATGAACATACTGACACAGCTACATCAGATGAAGCTGAATTGAAACGATAAAAAAACGGATAAATATTTGTTTTAGTTGCATACATACATGTCGAACTTATGAACCTCCTCTTTTTTGGAAATCGGTTGAAGAAGTATTTTATTTTGTTTATATGTTTATTCATTTCCGTGGTATACTAAACACAATATTGAAAAGGAGTAAATATTATTATAAATACAGAACCTCCTTGTTTGAAGTCGTTTAAAAAACAAAATAGTTTTACAGCTCTATATATGTAGTTCACACGGAAATCAAAACAAAACAACAATAAAGTAAGTTCTGAATTTAAATGATTATACACGATAAATCTAATAATTGATGGACATGGAAATTAGCATTTGTTTGTATTTGGAAATGCGATGATTCCCGAGGAACATTAAGAAAATTGTTGTACTGTATATAGTTATAGTTTCCTTTCTAAGTTTATTTATTTATTTATGTATTTTCTTAATATGTTTGTCGAGTGAAATTAACTTCTTTCCTACATTTGAAATGGTCACGAGGGCTCACGTGCTACTTCGTGGAAAACATTGATTAGCTTTTCTATTTCTGATGACCAAAGGTAGAATGATATGGGAGTGAGCTCCTAAGAAGATGGATGGGAGCCGCATATTCGTTGATAACATTTTTGTCTGTGTGTGTGCAGGTGAAGCAGAACATATCGCAGATCCGCAGCAACACGACGCAGAGCATCTGGACGATGACGCGCACCGTGCCGCTCTTCAACCAGACCAACTGGACCTCCGAGGTCGTCGACATGCTCAAGGTAACGATATTATGAGAATTATCATATATCAGCTAGTTATCATAAAAGTACTGGACCTTATAAAGAACGCCACGGTGTAAGATCGTGCATGTTGGATCAATTACTCAGTTAGGCAAAAGGATAATTCTTTACAGTATATAGTTGTAAGTTAATAATGAGTGACGATAGGGGTCGCTCTGCAAGTAGATCGCAAATGTTGCCAGTTCTAGTTTATTTATTTAATAAGTAGGTACACCAACAGTATATATATATATACATTAGGTATAGCATTAGCTTTAGTTACCGAATAATAGGATGAGCAGCTTCTCGGGAGGTAGATGCTTTTTAGGAACGTTAGGTGTAGTTAAAAATCATGGTACAATAAACACTTTCAAACTTACACCAATATTATTTTTAATGACACCTTTAAAAACGAAAAGGCACCACAGTCACAGACAGCCGAAATATCCAAGGTTAAACAAAATATTAAATCTACTCTTACGCACCTGATACTGATAGAGAACTACTTGGAAAACTATTGATCTTTATTAGTAGTTTATTAATAGGAATGTGCTACTGTGAAGCTCTCAGATAATATTATGAACGTTTTTATATGCGTGTGCTTTACGATTTAATGATTTTTCTTTGATTTATTTCTGTTTTCAAATTCTACGCTTGCATTTTTCACGATCACTCAGGCCAAGTGGCCACAAGAAAGACTGCTCAAGTATAAGCCTTGGGTTCACTTCGTGTTGATGTTTGGAAAACTTATATCGAAATTATTTTCTGTAGCAGAAGTACGTACTTCGAATCTGGACATGCAAAAGATAAATGAGGTGTGGGTGTTTGCAGGACTTCGAGAATGCGATCCTGCTGGAGATGAAGGTGCGCGGCTGGGACGGCAACGAGAGCACTGACCACATCCAGTGGACCTTCACCGGCGCGCTCTTTTACTCCATCATCGTCATCACCACTATCGGTAAGTACGTCTTTCTCTGCCACTTCTCCTTGCGGAAACAGGTGTTAGGTGAGCATTTGGATTGCAGTTTAGCAATTACCTTGATTATGTATATTCGTATTTCCTAGCCGAAACCTTATAAATTCTAGTCTACAATAGCAAAAATCATTGAACGTTCAATACTCGAAAACTGGATTTGAAATAACGACCAAATGCTTTCGCAATAGAATTTCAGAATAGCTAGGAGATTTGCAGCACAATGTGTGTAAGTGTGTTAGATTTATGTGCGCGCGCGCTGGAGGAGACAAGACAGATAGAAGGTCAATTTTGGTAAATGCACGCTTGCTTATATTAGGGACGATTCACGAGCGTGTTTTTGGAAAGGCGATCAGTCGCAAAATTCCAGTGTGGTAAGGCCCTTAAAGATACGCGTCGCTCATCGGGTCTTGTGCTAGATAGACATAGCATAGCTAAGTGAACTGTCATTTTGGATGCATTCGTCTACTTGCTTATTCTTAGCGACATGCTGACACGCTGACACCAACCGCACTGTGGAGATTATTTGAATGCTTCCTAAGTATTACCTCGCTGGTGTGGTTTCTATTCTCCATGATCCGTTGTATCGTGTGCGAGGTGCGCCGGCGCCTGGCGCACTGCCAGCCCGCCATCCGTCACATTTTTTATCCTCTATAGCATACGTCGGCTTATTTTCGTTATAAATTCGACACATCTGACTCGAGGAATGTCCGCTTGTTAATATCGTCATTTTAATGGCAGATTACCTGGAGAGTTCAAACACCTTTGTCAAGTACGTTGAAGTTAGCTAATTTTATTAAGTGTATCGATAGTGTAAGCTCCTTTTATATAAGATTTATTTTGAACAAGATTTTTCCTAGAATTTAACGAGTGAGTTCTTAAGAAAGCCTAGGTTTTTTTTGGGATTTAAAGTATTAATAGGCATTATCTGGATTTTCAAAAGAAAACAATTTTTTTGCACGATTTATATTTTGCAGTAACATAACTCCCTTTCCTTGGTATTGTTTCGCCTGTGCTTGTGTGTGTGTTGCGTGTCCACTGGCGTGGGCGCAGGTAGCCCGTCCGGCTTGGCTTTCCTCCGCTTGGAGCGTGCGCAGCCTGCAAGAGTCTCACCCGTCACTACTCGCCACACACGCGAGGTGTGAACAACAGAACATCAATACAAAGCTGATGGTTTATCGCAGTTAACACTGATGGCGCACGTTCATTACTAATTAATCAAAATATTTACATCCATTGCACGGTATACTGGTTACGGTACACTTCACAGTCTTAAACGTAAACAACAAAAACATGTAACTGGTTAGTTCTGTACTTGTATTAGTCACTACACGACACAGGTCACATTTTATTTACCGTAGAATCCCTGCGGCCCTATCTGACCGGTGGGGCCGCCGGGGCCCACTAGGATCTGCCGGCCCGGTCCGATGGAGCCGGTGGGGCCACCTGGGCCTACGAGCAGTCCAGGTTGCCTGCCGTATCCAGGGCCGATGATGCCAGTAGGCCCGCCCGGTCCTACTAGCACGTTAGGTCGGCTACCTCTGCCGGGGCCGATGATCCCCGTGGGTCCACCGGGGCCCACTAGTACTGGTCGTCGGCCGTTCGTCCCGAATCCTGACTGGCCGAAGTAGACCCCCCTCTGTGCCGTTGGGCTCCCTAGTCCGTCGCCGTGTTGCGCCGGACCGATGATCCCGGTGTATCCACCGGGCCCGACGAGCACAGCGGGTTCCTTTTGCTTGTCCTGTGGGCCGATGAGCCCTGTGGGTCCGTCGGGCCCGACGAGTACTCCGCGATTGTCGAAGGCGCCGATGGAACCGGAGCCGAGCTGGGGTGCGAACGGATAGTTCTCGCGACGCTGGTCTTCTACTTCATTAAAATACTCTGCCAATTAAAAAATTATTAAAGATTTTAGCAATGCTTGTCCAACGAAATCCACTAAAACAATTTTTTGTATACAACTCAGGAGTTATCGCGACTGAATTAATTGTATATAAAGGAACCATCACAACGACAAATATTGGAAGTTTAGTGTAGAGCAAGAATCAGTCGCGGCACCGTTGAGAGTGGTGGTCAGTTGAGACACAGACAACGATATTGTATGGCGTACCGTTGTTGTTGCGGCGCGGGTAGCAGCACAGGAACTTGCCGAGACCACACGCGCTCTGGAAACAACAGCGCTGGTTAAATAGGTGACAAGGAAAAATCAGAACATACATACACACAGTACAGTTGTATGAGAAAACAGAAGAGAACAAACCAAAGAAAGATAGCGTGAAGTTGTGAGTTCAACTCCATCCAACCCTTTGCACTATTGTCGAGAATCCATTCCTAACCTTAGCTTATTAGTATAGGAGTGTCAATAGACAATAGTAATGTACAATTGTGCACCTTACATTGCATTGGTATCTAGTTAGCGGCCAAAGGTCCTCGTGGATTTTTACAGCTATGTACCTACGTCATAGTGTTCGGGAAAACTATTTTTTAAGAAATAGGTCTTCCATTGTTCCCCATGACGGTTGACAGGGGAGAATGAAAGAAAAAAGCGTGTTGCGCCGACCCCAGTTACATGGGATATGTTGTACAAATAAACTGCTTACCGCAGAGTCGGGTCGTGGGTTGCAGTCCGGTTTGGAGACACACTTGCAGTATTGCAACGAGTCGAGGGTTCCGTCAGATATCACATTTTGCTGTTGTTGGCTGAGAAACAGAAACAGAATTTTAATGACACATACCTTACATCAGACTATTATTATTATACATATAGCAAGCCTATTCCCATAAACTGGACACAAATTTAAATTCATGCTGCTACTGAAAAACTCTTAATGGAAAAAACCAATAACATTATGCTCACGGGGGAAACAACCCAGGAGCCCACGCTCTGCAGTCGCGCTTGCGACCACTAGTCCAACGAGCCAGTCAACAACACAAGGCGGTATAACAGTGCATATAGCTGTGCCAGAATCTTTTGGCGCGTGGCCAAAATCGGAACTAACGCCGCCATCGTGTTTTTTCAATACATTTCAGAAATGTTTACCAACAGAGCCTCCCTGTCACCTAGCGCTTCAAAATCCTTAAAGCACTGTACATACTTGTTGAGGCGGAAGATTCCGTGCCCGTCGACGCGGTAGGGCGCGCGGTGCGCTTCCACGCGCACCGGGTAGCGTCCGACGCCGGGCGGCCGGTTGTAGAAGCCGTCCGTGTCCTCCGGCTCTTTGAACGGCACCTCGTCGGCCTGCACGCGGTGGGTTTTCGTTTGAGCCTCTCTGTAAATAAGCAATAAATTATTAATATCGTCTTGGAATAATTCATGAAAAACTGGTGCGTTTAAGGGCGTGAATCGTCTGAACGTTGGAAAACATGTTAAGCCGTACATGTCGGCAGTTGGAAAGTACAACGTCTGAAATTCGGTTAACTTTAAGATAATATGGTCAGGAGTTGTACTGATATCGATACGACAAAAGAAGATGGGGCTATAAGTAGGTATGTTTTCGCTGCAACAGCTGTTTATTTGACCACGTAACATATTAAACGCGGTACTTAGGAGAGGAGGTACTTCTGCACGAATACATTACTCTTTGTTCATGTTTATGGCTGCTTAATTTTGTGGTGCTCTAAACTTTCTCAAGACAATAACTTTCGCGATGTTTGACCATTGAACGAGTTCTGTGAACCTTAGTTCGGTATGATCTACAAGTAGGTTACCTATGTAATAATACGGTACCTAATGCAAAATCTATGTCTATCTAGCGTGGCCAGATCTTAGAATTGATCATTTCATGAAGTGTTCGACCATTTCATGAAATTGAATTTGTATAAAATTGAAATTCACTGTAACGAATACCTATTAAACTTATAAATGTAAACGGAACGAAGGCGCCTGGATCTCACGACACAGGGAATCCTAGTGTGAGTGCCAGGAATCAACGCATTCGATTGTAATTTCTTATACAATAAAAATATTCTTATATTCTTATTCTTATTTCATGAAATGGTTGTATTTCATGAAATTGAACATCGACCGTTGGTCACATCATGATGTGGTCTGGTGAGATCATTCAATACTCAACGTTTGACGATATGAACAGGTAAACGCACGACTCCTTTAAGATTTGGCCACACGTTAGTGATTATATCGTAAAATAGTTATATTATCCACCGATAGAGGCGTGGATGTCACTTAAATAACACATCTCGACTTAGGGCCCGTTGTTTGATAAATAATTACACATGACCAATAGTCAATTTAACAATTAGTCACTTGACATTAGTCAATAGCTGTCAAAGTTTAACTACTGTGTCTGCGTATGGTTAACTTTTATAACAAATTGACAATTTTTTAAACTGTAGTTAGCTTAACCATTTGTCAAATAACATACTTCTGTCATTTTTAACAAATTGTTAGTTTAACTAACGAATTTTAACTATTAGTATGTTTGACTACTGATCAAACAACGGGCCCTTAGTAAAACGGCAATGTTACTAGGAGAACTTAGGATGTCAGAGCGAGCGAAGTGAGCTCGGGACTTTGGGCACCCCGACTCGGACAGGTTAGATTAGAAGGGGATGCAGATGGCGCGGGCAGAGTCTTATGAGCGAGGGAGGCGAGCGAACGAAGACCCCGCCATTCCCTTCGTATAGTTATTTTTTTTAACCATTCAGGAGTTCGCTAGGGCTTTGTCGACTACGCTTTATTATTATTGCTTGGAAGCAAATTTAAACCCGTCACGTAATCTTCCCCACCCTTAATACTCCTAATATCCCACCAATTCCGAAATAAACTTTGGCGATTTTTTGATCGAATTGATTATTTCATGAAGTGGAACCATGGACGCCCTACTGAAACTCAAACTCAAAGCATTTATTTCAAATAAACCGATTACAGGCACTTTTGAATCGTCAAGGGGTCGGTCAATCAGACAGATGAAGCTAGTTGCTCATTCCAAAGCGTAGCAGGTCATAATGGAGAAGAAAGGTAAAGAAACTCCACAGACACTCTTTTAAATCAAAATATTGTTACAAAAAATTGAAACAAAAGATGTAGAAAGACGTGCACGCTAAAAGCGACCCTAATATAAAAGATAAAAACAAAAACAAAAAAACAGAAATTAAAATAAGGTTCTATTCCCATCCAATACCAAGAGCTAATACCATTTGGTATTAGTTTATTTCCGAATTTATTTTCTATTCCCAACGAGTACCACGAGTATTCCAAAACAAGTTTGAAGAAATCAAATACAGTCAGGTTCAGTAAAATTAAAATGCTTTGAGTGACGAACTAAGTTTCCGAAAACATAATAAATGTTCCCGAAAATCCTAACCCTAGACGGTCGACGTCAGTGGCATCCCGAGGTTCGGTTGGTTAGGTTCCTTTAAACCCTTTAGACAGAAATCCGTCGACCAGCTTATTAACCCTAACCCTATATTTAGATTACCCTAGATTTTGGTAAAACGCAATTTAAATAAAACTTTGTGTAGCTGAGTGTACAAAAAGTCACGCTTTGGTATTCGTTAGTAATAGATTTTTTATTTAAAAAAATGTGGTACTCGTTGGGAATAGAAAATAAATTCGGAAATAAACTAATACCAAATGGTATTAGCTCTTGGTATTGGATGGGAATAGATCAAAATAAGCCGTGGCAGCTGAGAGATGACCAGTCCCTACTGACGGCGCCCGTTTACGAACATGACGTATGGATCAGCACCATTCAGCTCAACCATTTTGAAGGGAACTTAATTATCCAACACACACGCCACCACCAGCGAGACATTTGAGTGAGCATGACACACTCCCAGCCGCCGGCACATTTAAGTTAATGAAAGACGAACCTAGTAAATGGTAGATTTATAGTAGGTACATAGTGCTCACACATGTGCTATACAATTATAAAATACTAAGAGTATAAATTGATACAATGCAAATAAAGTTTTTACAATCTTCAGCAGCTCCAACAATATTTTCGAATGTTAATCAATTAGTTTATGCGCCCCTGAGGAGCAGGACCAGCGTTGCTTGCATTTTTGTCAGCGATTGAATCCCCCAACTTATAATATGCTTGGCTTCATAGTGTGCGTTTTATACAAAATTTTAATTTCGTTACATTCAGTTGGAGAATAATATACTTTAATGCTATGGCCAAACGTTGACTGACATATTATCATTAAACGTTGACGTTTAAGCGATATGGTCAATTTTAGCTAGCCATTTCATGAAATGACCGAACACTTCATGAAATGGTCAGTTCTTAGATCTGGCCACGACGTATCTATACCTAAATATTATAAATTAAAGTCGCTTTTCGTGTCTGTCTGTGTCCGCGTTGTTTTTCTAAACTACGCAACGAATTTTGCGGTTTTCACCACCAGTAACAGCTGATTTTACTAAAGTCAGATATCTTTTATCCGTGGAATAAAATTGACGTCTGGCAGTTCTAGTATGGAAAAACCGTCAAAAACTCAAAATTAATTCTCAGGATCAGACTTATTCTAGGTATAAAAGTTTGGTGAAATTCGCCTTTATACTCGTAGAATTTACATGTATAATATATTCATATTAAACTTAAATATATAAATGAAATCTGGATGTTTTGTCAAGTCGTAAAAACTGCGCTAAGCAGGGGCGGCTCGCTAGTACTTTATATAATGTACTGTTGAAGACTTTATTATCAAATCCTGGTATTGAGAGAGAATTATTCCGGCTGGCTCTAAGATTCGAAGCAGTAAAAGGGCGATGATGAAAAGCTTTTTGCGAACACAATGCGAAAATCTGAATCAATGGAACCTCTGTGCTGCGCAACGTGGATGTAGAAAGAGTCGTATCTTGTAACGAATAGCTCTCATTAGCAGATATTCTCCATTGTTCCAAAGAATACCACGTAATAAGACTTCATCACAAACGATCAGTAACAATACTAACAGTAGCACTTCACCGCACACCCGGGCGGTCCGTCATCGTTGCCAAACGTAATGCAACTAGCATAACTTACATCATGCTCACTACTCAACTTTAACATAGTTTTTTTGAGTGTTTGGCAATAAAACATTCTTATTGGTAACCTTTTTTATAGATTTCGCGATTGGTTTTTTCGGCAACCTCTACTAGTTATCTCCCGAAGTGATTCATAGTAGGTATTAGAGTTAGAGTCGATAATTATTCTAGCGTGTCTTAATTTGGGTCTTGCAATTATTATATTTAATTAGGCAACTTAATTTAAGATTGCGTGTACGCAGGGAAAACCGAATGCGTGATTTATGTATCCTGTGACTTGAAACAAAACTTAAAGTAAGAGATAACATTGATCAATATTCAGGTTTAACTTACGCATATTTTAAGCTGACCTAAATCTTATGAAACTGGCATGAAAATATTGTGTTATAAAAGCCTATTACCTGTGTACTATTAGTTTTAAGCTATTGTGCCTAAATGTATATTCCACAAGCTTAGTTCACGATTCATCATCATCATCAGTCTGCAGCAGTCCACTGCTGGACTGCTGCCTCTCCAATTGGACGCCATTCAGCTCGATTCTCAGCAACTCTCATCCAGCTGCTACCAGCCACCCTGCGAAGATCGTCGCTCCGCCTAGCCTGAGAGCATCGTACCTTAAGGAAGTTTACCGATTCGCAGTTACCACTCAAGAACACGTCTACCCAAACGGTCATTGGAGCTACGGCTAATATGGCCAGTTCATTGCCATTTCAGCTTGCTTATTTTGTGAGCTAGATTAATAACTTTAACAGTCCACGATTACATGAATACAAAAGAATCCTTTTTAGGGTTCCGTACCCAAAGGGTAAAAACGGGACCCTATTACTAAGACTTCGCTGTCTGTCCGTCCGTCTATCTGTCACCAGGCTGTATCTCAAGAACCGCGATGGCTAGATAGTTGAAATTTTCACAAATTATGTGTTTCTGTTACCGCTATAACAACTAATACTAAAAACAAAATAAAATAAATATTTAAGGGGGGCTCCTATACAACGCGACTTACTTTTTTGCTCGATATCAATAATGGCAACAGGTAGGCACTTGAAATATTCACAAAATACTCAGTTGTATTTTTACTTTAATAATAAATAATAACTTTAAAATAAAATAGATATTTAAGGGGGGCTCCCATACAAAAAACGCCATTTTTTGCCTATTTTTGCTCGATATCAATAAATGGTAATAGGTAGGCACCTAATTTGTGTACCTAGTCAATAGTACGGAACCCTTCGTGTGCGAGTCCGACTCGCACTTGGCCGGTTTTTTTAATAAATAGACGTTAGCAGCCGCCTGAAGTGCCACCATACATCCGAGCGGGCACGCGACGTACGTCACATGCGCGCGCGCTCCCGCCGCTGATTGCATTACCAGTATTACCACTTCACGACCATTATTGTGCTAGTAGTATTACCAATTACTGTGTCCTACAGCAAATTACCGCTAAATTAGTGAAATAAAACCCGTGCAGGATGACGCAAGGTATTCTTAGCCGTGGGAGCTATTGTGTGTGGTACCCGCTCCAATGTCGGCCAAGGTACCGACAGCCGACTGGAGTCAGAAGGTACCGACACTGCCTAATATTTACTTATCTTTTTTTCCTCAAAGCTTTGGTGCCAAGGGAAAGCTTTCCTTGAACGTGAACGCTTGAATGCTAAAACATGAGCTGTTCCAAGGTTGATAGTAACGAAATAAGCTTTCAAATAAATGGACGAGTTTTATAAGGAACATTATTTATACGTATAAAATTCTGATATTCTTTCACACAATAATTTTTAGAAGGTATTTACTTACTGTCAGGTTTTATAAGCTGTGCAGAACCAATCAGAGAACTCCTAAGTCCTTCCCCAGAGTACTTACATCACTAATCTTGAGTACCCAAATATTAGTGCACTATCAGCAAACCAAATGGTTTGAGATCGCTTGTCTTCTTCCCATAATGGCACTCGACTTTCATCCGAATTTGAGTACTGTGTCCTAATAATCGGGAAACACCGATATCCGCTGTTTAAAGATTGTCATACGTTCGAACTATCTATCAGTCATAGATTTTTCCGCCCATATTTCAAGATGAATAAATATGTTAAAAATAGTGTAAGGAGTATTATGGACATATTATATTATATATTTTTAGATGAATGGCATTGAAAATTATAATTTACGTTTAAAACGAGGATTTACCATAAAAGGTGTATTTAAATACGAAGATTGATAAAATCAGAAAACCGTAGGCCAAGGCAACCTCTGTCAGCCCAATTAGTCATCTAGGTCATAAACATAAAATGTGTATGGCAATAACAAAAACAAACGCCGACACGAAAATTATGGTAATAATTATGACAAGGAGAGAACTCGTCCTATTAATTAGGAGTGGGAGCTAAGTGTGCAAGGAATCGCTGAGGAAAATACCACCATCGTTCCAAAACAGGATGATAATGTTAATGTAGAGCCATGCATGAAAATATCTTCTACTTAATCAAAACTTTAAATTGATTCATTCATTCATTGACAGACAGCGCAAAGCCTAAACCCCTGGATCTTGAAGCATGAAGTTTCGCACAAGAGTTCATAAGAGTCGAAGGTGAGCACTATCAGGAAGCATTTTTAAAAATTCATCCCATGGTATGAGGGGGTTGTTGTATGGAATTTCGTAATTTTTGGTGATGGGAAATCTCATCGAGCACACGGCTTGTTTTTAATAATATCGATGGAGGTGGTTCATTGCCAGTGCTCTAGGCTGCTCGCTCTAAATCTGCAATCCTAAGTGTTGCAGGTGTGTCGGTCGGTGGGTACGACTTTGTAGGCGGTTGGCCTGTTTAGCAACCTATTATACACAAACATATCACATTACTTGTCACTAGTCCTGACTACCGATCCAGGCAGTACAATAATGGTGGTCCAGCGTGAATGAGTGTGGTGTATTGCCATATTAACTATTCGCTGTTCCTCAAGTGTTGTAAGAAGGAATCAGCCTAGTTTAGTAACTATAGTGATTGAAACGATAAGAAATTACATATTACAACTAAATCGTTACAACAAGACACACACACACATCCATCAAATTGAAAACTTGTCACATTTTACATTTTACTAGCTGCGCCCCGCGGTTTCACCCGCAGCGGTAAGAAATATACTTTACGACCTATTCTCAGACTTACCAAATATACACAAAATTTCATAAAAATCGGTCAAGCCGTTTCGGAGGAGTTCGATAAGTCAAATGATAAATGATTTTATTTCTATAAGTAGGTTTGTACAAACACTTTTACATGTCAATCATATTTTATAACTAGATGAGGTCGGCGTTTCCTATCTGACTACTCTGAGAAGAAAGGCCGAAACAAACTCAGAGGTCACAGTCTCTTTTAAAGTCCAGACATAATCTTGGTCACATCATGTGAAGACCAGGTAGATTTGTGTCTGAAATGGTCTTTTTAGGAAAAACCACACAGAATGAGTGGACCTGTCCAGTCAGTGCACGCATTTGTCAGTCGATAACAAACACTGTGACACGAGATTTTTATTTATTAGATGTACATACGGCTCGTACATACCTGCCTGCGTAATTGTTACTTAGCCGTAGGCCTTAGTTAGAACTGGTTAAAACACACTCGTTATATTTTAGGGTCCATGTCGTAAGATTACATACAAAACACACTACACACCCAAGCAGAACTATTAAGTAAGGCGTTACTTAGTAGATAAATGGTTAGGTGTCACAACAAAAACCAAGTCTAAACTCAAACACTTTGGAACATGCCCGGCACCTGATCCGGCCTGTCTAAGTTATGTATTGATATGTATTATCTACATGAAGAAACCATTCACAGGTTGGTCTAAAATAAATTGGCTTGGTTGGTGTTGCCAACATCATCTACTAACGGACCATATTTCCTCATGTTTGCATTTCCGTATTATGATTAGTCAGCAGCAGGGACACAAAAAGTTTCAATCTATTCCTGCGTCGATAAAAAAAACAATAACCCCAGTGAAACTAGGGAAAACTCCACGTAAAATTGTGCAACGAATTGTATCAATGCTAAGGCATTGTGTCAGTATTAGCACAGCAACTCGTGGTGGTTACAACTAGCCCCGTTTCACTCGCTCCAGCTTCCGAGTAGCCGGCGCTGGGAAAGCGATGGTGAATGTATGTGTCATCATCATCTTTGGTAGCCTTCTTCCACCCACTGATCAATATAGGCACAGGGTACTAAGTGGTGTAGGCCTCCTCCTGTTTGTGCTGTCCGGGAACTGCCCCACCAGTTATCACCATGACCTAGCAAGCGTCTCTGCATTTCACAGCCGCTAGGAACAGCCCGTAGCCTGACACCTTGCACTTGCAGTCCTACAGAGCTCTAGCTATGGACGGTTATCTAAAGAGGAACTTGATTTTGTAGAAGTGTGTACTCACTTGTCATCGTCGGTGTCGATGAACCGCACCTTGGTGTCGATGCGCACGGACGCGGCCGTCTCGCCCTCCGGCCAGCGCCACTTATTGCCCGCGCAGGACGACGCCAGCAGCAGGACACACCACAACACTCCTGCAATATACAACGCCAGATAGATGAGTGGCATGATTACGATGATCTCAATATTTACTGTCGAACGAAAAACTTAGATTGGGCGGGACATGGAAGCTAGGACATACTAGTAACAAGAGAAGTCTGCATGTCCATAGCAAGTATTAAAAAAGGTTAAATACTTTAGAAGGAAAACAGAACAACAACTGATTTTTGCAGCCCGAAGAATAAATCGTAGGCAGTTTTTGTTTTTGCTCAAAAGCCAAAGCAAAAACAAAGAAAAAAGGGAGCATGAGTTTTTACAATCGTACAAAAAGCAGAAACCGGCGATATTTAATTAGAAGCTAATGGTCCAAGGAAACGAATCCGTTTTTTAGGACTGTTAGATTTTTTTAAAGTAGAATGAGTCACTATAACTTCGATATCTTGATCGCGTGATTATAATAACTAAATACATACAATTATAGAATTATGCTATTTATAATGTCGACAATGGATCTGCTGAATGAATCAGAACTCAAGGAGATCTATAATTGCTGAAGTAGCGGATGAAGATGAAATTAAACAAAGACCAACACGTGAAGCCTATCACAATGACATCTTGGAGCACATTCATGTCTAATGGCAATATAATGAGCAGTCACACGTACAGGATGGACGTTACGTGAATGTTCATCTACTGAAAAGTTTGATAAAGAAGTAGTGAAATTAATTATACCAACCAAGGATGGGTAGATGACGTTATGAAAATAATTTATAGTGAGGTGGACCTTGTATAGATCAAAAGAAGAGTCAATCTATGTAACTTATGTTGAACCAAGCATTAAGTTAACGAAAGAAATAACTCAGAAGATACGTATCAACAAAGAAGAAACAACGCAGAATTAATTTCTCAATTGAATCAGATAATGTTAATTCCTCCTAAAAAGATGCGACTTCTTGAACACTAACGGATAAATCAGGTAGGAATAGTACTATTACTATTCATACCTGATAATAATAATAGATGAGATAATAGTATCTAGATCCAAATATTTAGGGCCTCAGCGATGCGATTCGAATACAAGTAAACCATAGCTAAACGTTAATAACAATCAAAGTGCAATAGTCTCTGGCAATAATTACATGAATAATTAAAAGCCATTGTGTTATTGTCTAGATGCTGTTTAACATAATCTTTTACCTAGTTCATTGATGAGCGATGATTCATTAGCAGCCGTATGAAAACACCGCGACTGCGTACATATATGTAGGTAAATACTAAGATATCTTACGAGGGACAGTTTACAAATATCCTCTGCTACTTGCCGCTGACACTATTGTTGTAATACGTAATTTGTGCTAAAACAGGATATTTAAGACTAATGATTTTTGGATTTCCGAAAAACCTAAAACGGAGGTGGACGTTTGAAATTGAGGGTGCACTCGAAAAGGTATGAGAGTTACCTACATTAGAAAAAATACTAGGATAAGTAGGACAGCAGTTTAAAGAGCTGTCATAATAGATGTAGAGCTCAATAAATCTTGCATGGAAGTAATTGGAGCGTGCTTTGTTTAATAATGTAGCCATCCGTAATTCAACTTAGTGGAATTATTTTAAACCAGTAAAATTACACACAGCGAATACACATTAAACGACGAAGGAACGGGATTGCGTTAAAATTAAAAAGCGACTTATGAACGAAAAGTTGTAGAAACAATGACGGGACAACTAAGCAAGATGCGTATTTCCTAAAATTTATAGAATGGCTCACTCCTAGTTAGGTATATTCGAAACAACAATAAAAGACATTCAACACGAAACTATTGATGTCAATGTTGAAATATTAAACGCGGAATCGAAAGTGCGAAAATGCTTCCCGACTCTGGTTTATAAATTATTAAAGATTCTAAACTAAACATCAAGACTATGGTTGTAGACGATAATGAGGCCCCGAGAAGAAACACCAATTCCTATTGACGTACTGAAATATTTTATTTACTTAACTACGTATTGGAGTCCCTTGAGTTGTCAATAAATTCCCATTAAGTTTATCAAAGTTTCATTGCTACAGAATTATTTTCCATTACTTACATCTTTCAACTTTAGGATCTGAGCAAATACTTAGTTCACCAACCATAATAAGATGGTAACTATTGCAACCTCATCTTTAATAAGAATATTTGCAATGATTGTGTAAAAGTAGTTCTGTATCCAATGCCTGTTTCGAGATGGAACACGTTTTACTCCTTCGTAGTGCAGCGATGTAAATAAAAGGCAGCAGGATAGTCTAACTAGTCTGATGTGTGTATGTGATGTGACGGCATCGGCAGGGCGTGGGCGGGCGGTTTAGAGGGTTGCGCAAACGTCAAGGATTTGCCGACCAACAAGAACAGTGTTATATACGAATTAGACCATTATGCCCATAACATAATGGTCTAATTCGTATATAACACTGTAAATAATAAGTATTGAGTAACATTCTATGTTAATGATTGATTGAGTAAGGCATAATATTTTACTTACTATTTTATTTATTGTGCTTTCCTTTAATTTAGATACATACATGCGAGAACTATAATTACCTACTACAAAGATTGTGGGTTAATGCTGTGTATGTCTTTATTTAGTAGGTCAGCTTTTATACATCTATAATCTATATATATGTATAAATAAAATAAAATAAAATGTACGGAATTGTAAAATCAAAAAGCTATTTGGAGTAGCTCATAATTATGTAGGTGGTTAATTAAACTAGGCCGGGGTAGCCAATTATATTAACCTACTTAACTAATACATAGGTAAAAACGTAGAAATTTAGCACTGCAAATAAATTATTATTTTGAATAATAAACACGAAAAAATATAAACATATAAAAACCAAAAAATAAATAAATACGAACCAAAGTTCATTTTCGATGAATTAAATTTTCGCACTTAATTTCGTCGGTTCCGATTTGGGCCATATAATTTGTATAAATTATACGTCAGCCACTGTGTACTATTACAACTATGTGAGCGACTGCTCTGCTCGCCCTACGTTATGTAACTGAGCGTGTTGGTGGTGCCCGCGGCCGATTTCAGCTGCACTTGCGCACGCGCTGCGCCTCTAAAATGGCGCACGAACTCAAACTCAAAACTCAAACTCAAAGCATTTATTTCAATTAAACCATTTACAGGCACTTTTGAATTGTCAAAGAGTCGGTCAGTTAGTCAGAAAGTTGAAGCTAGATGCCCATTCCAAAACGTAGATCTCTATGGAGAAGAACGGGCAAGAAACTCCAAGGACACTCTTTTTAAATCAAGATATTATAAAATCCTGGGTACATTATTCGTGTTGTGTGTATATGCGAGAACAATGAAAAAAATATATATATAAAAACAATTCAAAATATAAGATTAATAATAAAAATAAGCCGTGGCAGTTAAGAGATGACCAGTCTCAACTGTTTCCGAATTGCACCGCTGGATGCCAAGTTGCCTCATTATTCTCTAGATCAATGTTGAATCCCACTCATTGCGCATTTAGTAAACACTAGATTCTGCCCGCGGCTTCGTCCGCGTGGATGTCGGAAATTAACCCACGGAACGTGCTACCGGGATAAAAAGTAGCTTATGTCCTTCCCCAGAGTACCATTTATCTTCTTGACAAATTTTATCGAAATCCGTTCAGTGGCGTGAAAAGGTAACATACAGACAGTTACTTTCGAATTTATAATATTAGTATGGATTATTTACAACCTGATAATATTTTACCTTCTGTCGCAGTCACTCGCAGACCTACAATCTATCAAATCTTGTATGTAATCTCTAGTACGACTTCTGGTAAGTTACGAGTGTAATACCACTACACTTGCTAAGGTGATGGATGGTCACCGAAACATGATGTTGATGCTGGTCTCTCAATAGTTTCAATCCCAAGAGTATCCTAGCGAAGCGCCTTCTTAGTGGCGCAGCAGATTGCTGTGACGTTGCGACTCGCGAGTTGTAAAGTTGAAGGCCATGCTCCATGCACCCGCAGACACCATCTCTCGCGGTGATGCTGAGACATTACCAGTCCATATGGGAAGCTTACTGCCTAATGTGGACTTTAAGCACTTAGTAATGCGACCCTGAAAAGTGTTTTTAGTTTTGTGATCATGCATCACTAACGCTGTCCTCCAATCACATTATAGCAACGTTTTTGGTTTATCTCTATCCATCATAATATTTATAAAGTCACTTGAGTTTCGTCCTTCCTGTATTGCCCTTGCATTATCAATTTATCATCCTTCATCCCTTATCCCAATTTACTTGTGGCCAGTGCAGCAAGTCAGAAGACTTGCTGACTTACCCTATGACGATGTAACCAATATTTCTATTATTTATAAATTTCTACTATTTATTTTTAAAGAGTGTCCATGGAGTATTTTGTCCCGTTCTTCTCCATAAAAACCTAATATGCTTTAGAATGGGCAACTAACTTCATCTTTCTTACTGACCGACTCCTTGACAATTCAAAAGTGCTTGTGAATGGTTTTATTGAAACAAATGCTTTAAGTTTTGAGTTTTGATATTGTAAAAAGTGAGTGTCCCACTCGGACCGCACCGCATGGCGCCATCGCGTATCATCTCACCCTGGTCAGTGGGGAAGCACGGAGGTCAGCGTTAACGACGCTGACGCGACGCCCAGCATTGTGTTGCTATCGATGACCCAATTATGCAGCACATCGGACGTCCATTGTTACTGTTATCACTCTTATTAGTGATCTATAATTAGCCGTGCGCTGAGATGAGCAGGTAGCGGGCGCGACTGCGGATATCAGAGTCTGCGGTGAGTGGTGCTTTGCTTACTGCAACTCTATAAACTGTTTGTCTGCGACAATAGATTGAATATGAGTCAAGTTATTGGGTGAAAGTATACCTACCCTATGTCAAGAGTTAGAACATGTCACTGTTCCATTGAATAAGTATTGGTTGCCACCCTCCTAAGAGGCGGTGACCTTTGGCCTTCAGCACCATCATTTAGCTAGACGTCGCATGCTCCACTTTATTTATGCACGTGGTTTGCTTAGTTTACAAAGCTTGCCAGGTGATTGTTCAGATGACTGCACTTCAACATTTCTTATGGTCAGATCGTACAGCGTTGTAGATCAATGTTACTCGTATACTCATAGTTATACCCGTAATGACTCCACGCCCTCAGCCTCACTATATACCATGTATGATATAGAGGTACAATTTGGAGAGGAGGTCGCAAGAAGTCGGCCTCGCTGGTATCCGTTCCAAACAACGACGGAAACAGATCGATTTCACAAAAAACATATTATTATTATCTTGCTTTATTGATCGTAGATAATCATAATATAATTTGGTTTCTGCGATTTGTCGGTCACGCTACACTAATTACATGTGGTTTAGGATGTAGGTTTTTACCTACCTACTTATGAGTAGGTACACGGAAGGGAGATAAATCAGGTTATCAATGGGGCGTAACTTAAAAGCTGGTGTCTGAAAAGTGTAGCACGTTAATAATCGACATAGGTAATCAACTAAATGAACCAAAACTTTTAGATAATTTATGTTTTTATATTTTGAAGGATTTTAAAGAAAACTGTAGATTCTATGTTTGCCTATGTTTACCTACTTAGGTATAACCTTGTAATTTATTTTTATACCCATCGTATTGCCAATAGTTACGAATACTTGTTGTAAACTGAATAGTTTAAGCTTCGTACTTACCTCAGGCACTAACTTGATATTAAATTATTCTGCATTCAGAATGAAATTGGCCAATTCCAAAGAAATAGTCAGCAATCCTTTTATCAAAGTTCAATTTATTTTATTTAGAGATGTCAAGGCGACAAAATTCATATTAATAGTCATAATTTAATGTAATTTGTGAGTATTATAATATGGACGTCCGCAGTTTGTCCACGCGTGATGTGGTGACGTATTTCCGTTGTGTCCCACTAACTCGCTCAGCAAGTAACTAGTCGAGCACAAACGTTGGAATTCCCAAGTGGTTGCGATACTGTATTACTTTACTGCTAGTAAAAGTTGCTAAACTCAAGTCACCCAGTTGCCCACACCAACCTAGAAAGAAATAATATGTAATATACTTCCGTACGTTGTGTTGTAAGATCTTATTACTTTTGTAATAGTTAACAAGTACTTACAATAAAGATTTTTAATGTGTAAAAATATGTAAAAGTTGCAAAAAGAGCATGCATCGGCCGGGAATCGAACCCGGGCCGCCCGCGTGGCAGGCGAGCATTCTACCACTGAACCACCGATGCTTCTGCTAAAGTCATTAAAATAAAGGTTTAAAATCGTAGCAACAGAAGATTATTATGGCGTCACAGTGCACACTCATAACAAGTGAGAGTGATCATGAGTTCGTGTTCATTTGACCAAGAGCGGTTTTTTAGTTTGATATCTTTTACATTTGTTTTCATTTGACTTGTTTTATTACTATTTTATTTTAATTATTTTCCGAAGTTTTAATTTCAAAATACATACAATTTCTACAAAACACAAGTTAATTTACAGAAATATGAATAAATACCCACTGCATAATTGTGTCTATCCAGGTTACGGGCACATAGCGCCGAAGACCCAGACCGGCAAGGTAGTGACAATATTCTACGCAATTCTGGGCATCCCCCTCATGCTGCTGTGTCTGTCGAACATCGGTGACGTCATGGCTTCGTCCTTCAGGTGCGTCGCACACGTTATTCACACATTACTATAATATCATATTCTTGTGTACACTAGAACAAATCAGTAATGCTTGTAGTAGCAAAACGACGCGCATGAATGTATTGCTCGTATTATAATAATAGGCGCGTATTAACATGCGTCTCTCTGTATCGATACCTACTGTACGTTTATTTCACTCATAGCTAAATATTTATTAATATTTATCTACGATTATTGTTTCAGTGCTTTTAAACTAGAAAAAGATTATAATAAAAGTAGCTGTTTTAATTTTTTGTTGTTTTTTATATTTTGCTTGTATAAAAAAGTAGGCGCTTTTGTTTGAAGAAAAATAAATTACCTACCTATCTTTCTAATTAGAAAAATTGTATCTGATGATTTGCTTCCATGATTTTCTGAATTAATTACATAGGGTTTGAAACTTGCAGATTCCTATACTGGCGGGTGTGCTGCTACGTGTGCACGCGACCGCCCAAACGTCGCCACCGACACCATCCGTCTACAAGGTACCTACAGTCAGGGAAACGGATTGTTTATCAAATTGAATGTCAAGAATCGTTGTCCGTTTATTCAGATCACAACTGTCATTCTACATTCGTTGTATGACATGGCTATAACTGCTACAACCCGCCTTTATCCACATAGGTACTGCGTCAACCTGCTAAACATTTCGGTGAATGTACAACGCAAGCAGCTGTTTGTATCTTTATCTAGTATCAAGAATTCAGGGTCAAATTAAATTAGTGAGCGAACGTCCGCCGCGGTCCGGCATTAGCATTACAGGCATCCTGAGCGAAATTTCGGTTGCGGAAATTTCAGCACTCCGCCTTGGTTTTCTTTTGTCTATTCATAAAGAAATAAGAGTTACTTTGTCAGCTTATGCAGAAAAGTTTGAGAATTCAGAGAATGTCGAATGCAAGAGCAAGCGAAGAGCGCTCAACAATTTTTTTGGTTTTCTAACTCCAAACGAACTAATACAAAAGTACTCTGCAGGCGCCAGAGGTGAAGGGGCGCCTAGTCACAGCCCCTTCGGCTCCTCTTCACCTCTGGCACCCTGGGCGGTCGTCCAGCCGCGCCCTACCCTAACGTCGGCACTGCTCCGCAGACGTGATGGTTATTCATATCTAAACATGATAAAACAAAAAATATACCTTTGGGTGGTTTTTTTTGGGTAAACGATCGCAGGTAGCGAAGATGCTTAGGTACTTGAAGTATTAGTTTAGAACATCATATTTTTGTTTTGTCATGTTTTGATATCGATACCCATCACGTAGGCGGAGGTTCGCTAGCTAATTTAATTTGACCTTGTGTTTACGTTACCAGAATGTTGAGCCTACAAGTTGTAGTGTCTTTCCGTGTGTGCAGGCGCTCGGTGCGCGGCGGCAGCGTGCGCGGGTCGACGCGGCGCCGCGTGCGGCCCGTCGAGCGAGCACATTCCGACACCGACTGCAGGTAGCGCACATTGTTACACTGCTCCATACTACCTACTTACAATACTAACCCCAAGGCAGAAAAAACACAACCCCTTTTAACAGTTATCATACTGTTTGGAAGAGATAGTGGTTTTTGCCATGGTGTTGGAATGATCAAGGGGTCACCATTCGCTTTTTAGCAGACGTAGTAGATAAAAAGCAACATGCGATTTTGTATAATGTGCGCTTCAACACCCCTTATTTATACCCCCTTATTTATAAAGTAATGATTAGCGTCTGTTTAACCATACATTTTTGACGTTTAAACGTCTCGTAACTTTAAGCTACGTTTTTAAATAAGAGGGTAACTGTCACCTTGGTCTGCCCATCAAGTGGTACCGTGAAATATGCCAACTATGCCTATCAAGGTATCTTTGCCCTAAAAGCAATTTATAAGCAAATCAGCGCAATTTTACTTTTAGGGCAATGATACCTTGATTGGCAAAGTTGGCATAATTCACAGTACGAACCATGTCTCTGACTCGATGCATAGCTTTATCGTTTGGTGTTTCCATCAATATCACAAATCTATGACATTATTCCCACGGGGGTAAGCAAAAACTACAGAACGATCAGTATCATCACTATCATCAGTAAATATAAAATCTTAAATTCACTGACGGACAACGCCAACCTAAACCGCTGAGTCTAGAAGCATGAAACTTAGCGCAATAATTCCTTATGTAACGTTAGTAAGCACAAAGGAAGTATTTTTGAAAATTCACCCCATAAAGAGGTTAAATAGGGGATGAAAGTTTGTACGGAAGTTCGTAATTTTTGCCGACGGTTATCTCACTGGACACACAGGTTGTCAGTAAATAAGTAGACTCTAAATGGCCATGTTGGTACCAGATATCGCGACAGTGGGTACAGCAGCGGCCGCACGCGCCGGGCGCGGCCGCCGCCGGCCGCGCACGCCACGTCGCTGCCGCGCACCAGGTCACAGCCACCGCTACACGGAAGACCACAGGGTAAGAACATGTAACTATTCATCCATAGTATTCACCAGCATGACCATCTATGCTGTGACGGTCTTTGGATATTGCACAATTTCAACGAAGCTGTCTTTATAATTTCGTCTGTTTTGCTTCCAGCCATAAGAGACTATGATATAGAAGAACCGTCACCCGTTCGTTTTGAGAAATACGGACGAGAAGCTCGGGACACCTACGATGAAGATGCAGATGGTAACTATCGAATAACTTGTCTTGCCAAGGCCTAGTGTTTTCACTCGGTTCAATAAACTGAAATTGTTTGCAGAGGAGTTTCCCAAGATATCGTTACCACTACAAGATCTGGAAGCAGCGTTCCAAGACTTGGAGAGCCACCACATGAAGATATCGTCTAAACCTGAGCTACGTAGCAAATCTCTACCTCGACCAGCTAAACCGAAGCCTGAATATGGTCCGAGACGCGACTTCGACGATCAGAGATACTTCGACGATGACCCTAAAGACATGTTCGAGATGCATGACCTGCATGACGTAGATTATGAGAACTACAAGGAGAGGCAGGCGCTGGAGAGGGAACGACGGAGAGAGCGAGAAGATCTGTACTCTCATCGAGACCGCGGGTATGATCCGGAAGATGAAGACTTCGAGTTTGATTATCCGAAAGGCAGAAGGTCTAGGCGTGATTTGAGGTACTTACTTTATATTTGCCATGTTGCATTTATACCTAAACTATATTAAGTACCAGAGTCGGAATTAACTTATTTTACAAAAAAAGGTTTTTTTTTTATATTATACCTATGTAATAAGCTACTTATGAAAGTCTTTATTAGGTCAGACCGCGGCAGGTCAGAGTACGTGGAGCGCGAAGAGCCGTGGGATCGCTCCAATCGACGCCAACGCCGAGCCCGCTCAGCCATGTACGACAACGAGCAGCGTTGGGACGAGGAGCGGCTGCCACCGCCCGAGCCGCCGCGCCGCCCGCTCCGGAGACTACTCACTGTGGACGACACCAGATACCGCACGCATGTTAGTCACAGAGTCGACGTTATTAACTGGCGCACCTGCGCGATGTACATCATTATCATACAGTCTAGTCTAATTTATCGAGTGAGGACACATGATACCTTTTGAAGCTACGGCACGGAGCTGCGGTGCAGACTCTTGCATAGAAAACTATTTGTAATAACTTGATAACGAAGATCATAATAGCATGTTACATTTGGACCAATGTCGAGTTGACATCAATCTAAAACTTTTTAACGGCATTAACATGGAATAAGTATGTACTATAAAGTACACATTTTAATTCGGTCTGACATGTAAAGAAGATAGCTGAATATTATTCAGCGGGATTGACGTTACGACGAAATATTTATAAAGTGTTGAGTCGGTAAAGCAGATTCTATCATGCAATGAGCAGACAAAAATTGCCCTTATGGTAACGAACATAATATATTTTGGATGTGACTGTAGGTACTTGCGTAGAAGGAACAAAATAATTTGCCAATGTTTTATTCCTCGTTTTTCAGACGCCCTCAGTGGAAAGAGATGACTGGAGTGACGAGGTGGTGGTGGCGCCGCGCCGCGGCAAGCCGCCTGCAGGTACCTGTTACGTGACTTGACTTAGTAACTGGTGATATTATTTCCAGCTATTTTAAAGTGACATTTTGCTTTTAATTACAGCATGGGGCTCCCGAGCGTCTGAGATATACCACCCGCCTTCCGATGTGGTTAATAAAGAAGAGGTGAGTAGGTATAGAACTAAAACTGAAGTTGCTCCTTTTTCGTTTCCGTTAACGGCAGCTTCGTTATACTTGAACTTTTAATTGTATTCAGTAAGTTGACAGTTGGAAGGATAACAGTTTCTCACAAACAAAAGGTAGTGCGGTGAATTAGAGAATAAAATTGAATGAACTTTGTAATGTACTTTAAATGCACAGTTTTCATTGAATTTAATGACTTAGGCCCGTATTACAGAACGTCACTCAATACTCAAGCATTACTTAAAACTAGATTCAACCCATTTGATTGGTTGAAACTAGTTTTAAGTAATGCTTGAGTATTGAGTGACGTTCTGTAATACGGGACTTAGAGGTACTTTAAAACACGTTTTATTGCAACATTATTTTGCTTCGAACTGTCAAGTTACTGAATACAATTATAAGTCCAAGTATTGGTACTGTTTGTAAACATAATCGCTTGGTTCAATATTATAGATCCCCAATAGTGAATGTTTTATGGATTGTTGTGTCATATTATTGAACTAGCACTTCGCCCGCGACTTCGTTCACGTGGTATTCGTATTTTCCCCACCTAAAAACCGTCTATCCATCCCTTTAAAAGGTAGTTTTCGCAAATTAATGATTACGGTCTTTATTATTTATTATTTAACTATCCTGGCCCTGCAGTCTCGACATGAATAGCGACAAAAATCGGCCCTGCAGTCTCGACATAGATACCGACAAAAATCTGTCGCTTAGTCGTATCGATGTCAAATTTCTTTAATAGATTTTCAACCTTATGCTTTGGAAATAAAGTTGAAAATCTATTAAAGAAATTAGACATCGATACGACTTAGCGACAGATTTTTGTCGCTATCTAATGTCGACACTGCCGGCCCTGGCCAGGTTTCAAGTTTATAGATTAAATTAATTAAGATTTTTTATAAAAACCAAACCCCCCCCTTTATATACCTACCTATAAGAGTCAAATTTCTAAAAACCCCTTCTTAGTGCTCCTATACATTTAAAAAGGAAGTCGTTTGCAAAAAC
Source organism: Dryobotodes eremita (assembly GCA_917490735.1). NCBI lineage: Eukaryota > Metazoa > Arthropoda > Insecta > Lepidoptera > Noctuidae > Dryobotodes > Dryobotodes eremita. The sequence continues at coordinate 23,084,726 of OU823251.1, read as the reverse complement.
GTACGTTCCTAGACCTAGTAGTTTCGGGTGTGCGTTGATGTCAGTCAGTCAGTCAGTCTCCCCTTTAATGTTATATAATTATATATTATATGTATAATTTAAGGAATGCGATTCTAAACATTGTTACGATGTGTTCAGACTAATCATTAATTTTTACCTATTTGGTCCTGATATTTGTTTTTGGTCAGATAAAGCCGGTACCGATCTGGCTGTGCGTGTTCCTGGTGGCCTCCTACATCGTGGCGGGCACGTTCCTCTTCAAGAGCTGGGAGAGCTGGGAGTACCTGGACGCCGCCTACTTCTGCTTCATCACGCTCACCACCATAGGCTTCGGGGACTTTGTACCTGCGCAGGTGAGAGACAACATTGAAGAGACGTGGTTAAAAAATTTAAATCTACTGCAACAGGAGAGAGATCTGTCCCGTTGCAGTACTACTCAACGTGTGCTTCATTTTCCAACAGTGTCATAAGAGTCTGACATATTAGTACTAGTATAGTTTGATAAAGAGGCTCGTATTCAGAGAAGAAAATATGCAACCTATGATTTACTGTTGTACTGTACCGCCCATCAACATTTCAGTCAGGATCAGGCGCTCTATTCTGTAAAAATTCGCATCGCGAAATCTTAGACGAAGTGAACTCGAGGTGAGCTGCCGTTCCACCTGCTGCTAGGGCTTGCCAATATTGACTGCCTTCCCTGAGCTCGCTGCACCTGAGTTTTCACGGTGAGCTTTTAGGGTTCCGTACATCCGAATAAAAAAAACGGAACCCTGACATGATCACTCGTGTGTCTGTCTGTCTGTCCGTCTGTCACAGCCAATTTATTCGGAATCTCATTAGCACGGACTAGAAAAAAAAACTTTATTTCCAGTCCATGCTCATTAGATTCCGAATAAATTGGCTAATTTCAACTTAATCGATCCATTGATCGATTAAGTTGAAGGTACACTTATGAATCTCTGGGACTCAAACACGGACATGTAACGTAAATAAATGAATTTTGAAAATGGGGGATTTTTTTTTCTTTCTTATTCACTTTCTAAAAGTAAGAAAGTGAATAAGAAAGAAAAAAAATTGTACTTTGTACCGTGTGATGTGTCAAAAGAAATGGTTTACCGTGAGGGTCTCAAAATAAAATTTTAATTTTATTAGTTTTAAACTTATTTAAGAAAATAGAGGAAAATGGACCGCCCCCCTAATAATAAGCCTACAATTTTGAAAAAAATTCAGAGAAAAATTCTGTAGGTACTTGTATAGTTACAGGCAAACCTAGATTATATAAGAAGTGTATGGTCTTAAAATAACATGGCAAATCTCTCAATATTGTGCGTACAAACTTACATTTGCAGTTGAAATGTATGGGAGAATATATGTTTTTCAACTGCAAGGTTAATTTTGTTATTTGGATAAATTCGTCCCATCTAAGGAGCCTTTCATTGTGCGTGGTTTGACACGCACTTGGCCGGTTTTTCAGAATAAACCGGCAGAATTCTCAGTAAATATCGTTCAAGATTCAATGTAACAAACTTGTCCTTCCCCAGGGTCAGAACTCGGACGACCGAGCCGCCGCCGTGCACTCCATCGCCCTGTGTTCCCTGTACCTGCTGTTCGGCATCGCGCTGCTGGCCATGTCCTTCAACCTGGTGCAGGAGGAGGTGCGCGCCAACGTGGCCGCGCTCGCCACCAAGCTCGGCATCATCAAGCCCAGGGACACGCACCAGGACTCTGACACGGACTACTAATACCATCATCGTCCTCCTGTCCTCAACAATAATAAATAGTAACGCCAGCCTATTATTGTCCGGTTTCCTCTCAATGTTTTTTCACACCGATGTCTGTATGTAAGATAAACTCGGATAAACTCTGCCCTTATAGCAATTTATTTGTCGCAGCAGCACGTCTTCTTCATCTTTCATCAGTTGTATGACCTCTTCTCATTAGCCTCCCTTGTTCCAGACATAATATCATCTTACACAACCCATTCTTCGTTTCTTTAGTCTTGTCCACCTGTTCCTCATGACTCCACATCAATGCCAGTGCCAGTACCTTGACAAAATGGTAGCCGTTTTCTGACTACTGATAAAGATAACCAGGGACTGGGGACTGCGATAAAGGTGTTTGTAAAACTACTAGGCAGTAGGAATTCTGGGCAGCAATGATGAGGTGGTGATACAAAGCTGGGTTGATGCCCATCGACTGGATAGTGTGGTCGAAGGAGCAGCTGATGCCGAAAATAGAAATGCAGATGAAATCTCATGGTTAACCGCATTTTGGAGTTTTATTCGAATATCACTGGTAAATATTGTGGTATTTTGCTACACGAAAACTACATCTATTGTTCTACTTGTATATTCAACATTTAAAGAGCTGTTGTGCCCAACAATTCTTCTTATAACTCGAGTGTCAGTACCTAAATCTATGTTTTAAAGTAGGAATGAAATTTTGTGACACTCATTTAACTCACATTTTATATGTTTTTGAACACTTTTATCGCTGAAAAGCAAACCTTTAGTTACTTTTGACTGTTTTTACATGCAAATCTGTGTTTCATAATATTTATTTCGTCCTTTTATAAAATCTTAGAATATTTTATACTTTGACATTCTCGTCATAAATTGTCATTTCCCTTTTTCTATGCTATAAAGCTTACTTATAGTGTAATAGGGTTCTCTCTGAAAGCCGTTCTTATTGTGTCTGGCCGACAATCAAATATGAAGTAGGTAATTTGAGTTATGTTTGAAACGTTGAACAAATACTTCCAGAACGTCTCACAGGGACTACAAAAGAAAGAAAAGAAAGAAAGAAAATACATTTATTACCGGGACAGAAAGTTGCCTTTGTCCTTCCCCAGGATGCCTTTGTCCTTCCCCATCCATCTCCTTGCCAAATTTGATCGAAATCCGTTCAGTGGTTTAGGCGTGAAAATGTAACATACAGACAGTTACTTTCGAATTTATAATATTAGTATGGATAATTTTTGAACATGTGACTTACAATATTAGCCCTCCAGCTAATTGTAACGTTACAATATAGCCTATAATGTACCTATTTCTTTAAGTTAACCTACCTATAAACGCATAAATTTAATTTAATTGTTAGTTAGTAGATAATTTGCCACAGGGACTGTAATTGTAAGTAGGTACCTATATACTTACTCTGTTTACAATGTTACCTATTTTTTTATTATGTATTTACTTGTAGTTTTTAGAGTTGTTTTGTATTATAAAATAAGTCGCAAATCACAGCTGTGTTTGAGTTTTATTTGAATGAACTCTCATGCTGTCATGAGTTCATGACTCATGACTACATGAGATAAGATAGGTAAAGATCCCCTAATTATTTCTATTCCATCCACCCCTGTACAAAATAGTAAAGTCTAGAATTGAAGTTACTATAAAGAGTAGAAAAACCTTCGTAATATAACATAACATTACGTTTGTATTTCTCGTAGGGTGAGGCTGAGGTGTACCTATTGTACACTTACATTTCGCCAGCCTGTTACCACAAATCCAGACTCCGGGAGGCTACTAAGAGATTTCTTAGGCAAAAACTCGACCACACCTTGCCCGACCTGGGAATCGAACCCATGCAGCATCTCATGCTCAGCAGTAGCTGCGGCCACTAGAGCGGCACCAGCGAGGCGGGCTTCACTGTAAATTAAATTATTATAGCCCATGAATATACTGATGTGTTACGTAATAAAAAAGCACCACAAATTGAAAAAATCAACCGACATTTGTAGTGTTTTTTTGGAAGTCGGTAGTGTTTTTTTTTTAAAGATTTTGTTTTTCACTTTTAACTTGTGGTTCCTACCCCACACAAATTCGAATAAATACCACTACTTGCTATGTAAATATTAGTGACAGAAAGTTATTATAAAATCATCTTATTGTAGGTAACCAAGTGGAAAAAAACATATTATTGAAGCTAACTCAAAAACTACCAAAGCAAAGCTTTCAAAATATGGAACCACCGCGCAAGCTTCCTCTACGAAATGAAGAAAAATTTTCAAAATCGGTCTACATTAAAAATAATTTTAGTTCAGAAGTCGCCGGCTTTGGTTTTGTTAGATTTTGTATATTATCAAATTGCCAGCAACTTCCGAAACTAACATTTTATTGTTTCTCACTTTGTAGGTAGGTACACTAGTGGATATGTTTTTTGCAGGATTTGTTTTTTCTTAAATGTTTTCATTTTTCACATGTGAAGATAACAACATCATTAATAAGTTGCGCGTGCGGCACCGTCCACGTGACAGAAGTCAGGCAACTCAGCCTGTCAATCACAGGCCACTGCTGCGCACAGGCCTCTCCCAGGCTGCTCCTCTACACCCAGTGATACATACGTTGAACAAAGTATGATTCGCGACCGTAACAAGTATGCCTATTTACAGAATTATAATCATTAAAATCATCAATACAACCCTCTAAGTTCATATCCTAATGATTGACAATTTCATAAAATATCTACAATTCTGTGTCTGTAAATACACACTTGTTACGGTCGCGAATTATGTTTTGTTCAACATACAATCTGACACTGACCTGCAAATTGCAAAAAACATAAGAAAATTTAAATTTCGCGGACTACCTGGCGCTTACCCCCAGAATAAGAGAGATTTAGTGTGAGAGACAGATTTCTTTCTTGTCTATTATGTAACGAAATGTGCCTAAACGTGACGCTTCCTTGAAATTACATCGAATTGCAGCTTATGAAGTTTCATATAAAGAAAAAACTCGGCCAATGCACAACTTCCTCTTATTTTTGAAGTCGGTAAAATAATAACAAGGCTAGGCCAGCTCAAGGTTAATGTATTACCTACCTACCATACCAATGACGTGTGGTCGACTGTACCAAAGGACTTAACGAGTAAAGTCCGTGAAAAACTATAAAAAGTTGGCAGTTATACACGACTGACAAGCTAAATGGTTTGTACCTATTGAAATCCGGTAAATATCTGCTATGTAATAGAAAAATATTAAATAACGAGAGGCATCGCCACTGGAAACTGAAAAACTGAACGAACAATCAAAACACTAGTGTGTGTGACCAAACATCATCAATGTGAGTAAAGTAGGTAACCACAACACGGCGCGCAATGTTGCGACACTTCCAACTCCGGTGCGCGGCGTTGCCGTTCCTCGGACCGGATAGCGGCCGTCCGGCGCGCGGCTGCCGCTCCGCTCCGCCGCCGACAGTATTGTGTAAACTCGCTAGGGGAATATACGCATTTTTGCACTACGTTTACCACAAAATATTCATCCATTATAATAATCCCGTGACCTTTTCGTACGTAAAATGTATTTCGTGTAGTTTGATGTGATTTTCGTGTGAAATTTCAAGGGAAACCGCCATTTTGAAACCGGATAGGAGCAGCTTGAAGACATCGATAATGTCGGACTCGGATACAAGGTGGGTGACTGTCTGGTGTCTGACGCTTGCTCTTATTTACTACGTGCGATACGTAACGGTATTGTTATCCATTTGAAGCAATTCAACGTAAACAAAGTACAAAATAGAGGATTTTTAGTAGGTAATATGTGACACTAACTTTGTCGTAGTGAACTTTGCCTGCACTTAGGACCGCTGGCATTCTATTTTGGTTTTTATGCCGGGGGAGTAAGGTCGCTCAGTGTGCATTTGGCGCGAAACTCGGTTCAATATTCGACAAACTGGTTCAAGGTCACCGGTGTTTACCCATGTTTGTTCTTGTTCTCGATGAACTTTTGTCACATTAATCGGGGTTATTTTATTCTATCTGTTAACACATTTGGAGGCAAACTCCTAAGACGACCCACTGACCAAAAATGTGGTTTAGTTTTTAGAGCGTTTATTATTTATTTTATTTAACTATAACAGGTCCCTAGGTACCTACCTACCTAATGTTATAAACTTAAGTTTGTTCGACGTTGTTCTTTGCGAGGTGGGCCACAGATTTTGCGTAGGTACATTTACTTTTTCGTGATAATTAATACCAATCTTACTAGGTAACACATAATTATTATTATCAGTGTTTGATAAATATTTTTGCAAATAATTATTTAGTTACTTTTTTATTTTACAAATTTTTTTTTTTTTTTTGACTGGCATATTATCAAATGACCTCTCCCGCCCTGGGCGGAGCGAAGGGCGTGTCAGACTCTTACTGACTAAAACCCACCCGTGTTCCTTCAGTTGCCTGTGCGCCAGGGCCACGGTAACTGTTTCGAACAATCCGCGACCCTGGCAGTTACCTACTTACTTACCTGAATTGCACACCTACGTTCCTTTCTTGCGGAGCATTAGAACACTACAAGTCCCTTTTAACCGAGGTGTCTATTGGTTTACTAAACTAAATGTGCTCCAAGAGCTAAGAGGGCTAAGTGGCATAGGTACATTAGGTACCTATAAATAGGTGAGTAGGCTATGTTCTGGGAAGGGTACCTATCCAATTGTTTAAGTTTTGCGTTTTTTCTGGGTTGAGTTTTTGTCAAGTTTCTTTATTGGCATGCACAATAGAATGACAAAGACACCAAACATTTAAGCGCCTCTACACGGTGCCCTACTTTTATGACCTTACACCAACGTCCATAGGTCTATTCATTCTACCTATACCTATGAAGGTAAGTATTCATTGGTAGAATTTGTATACTTATATACTAATGGATAGTCAAGTGGGAGCATAAACAAGAGGGAACGAGGACTGGGTGTGGAGCCGTAATTTGGCAGAGATAGATAGGAATTGTCTGCTTTACTTAAGGGATCACCATGATTTTATTACTTATATCACAAACTCACTTCGAACAACTGTTTGTTGTTCTATAACGGCACCGACGATGGCTTTATTTTAATTAGGTGTCGTACGAGAGGTACATCAAATAAAATAAATTACATAACATTACTTTGTCTGTATTCCCCGCAGGGTTGGCAGGGTACGGGGAGGTCAGTGGTGGAGGGTTACTCTCTTATCTGTAGGTACATTTTCTGAGTTAGAAAACTCTTATGGATGTCCTCCGCCCTGGGGCGGGCGGAGGGATCTGTCAGACGCCTGCTGACTAAAACCCCTAAGCCCCCCCCCCCCGTTATTACCTTCCCACACTTGCACCGGGGATCATGGGAACTATCTGATCTGTCACTCAAATTTCGTGAGTTATTGGCACAAATCCAGACTCCAAGCTGCAAATGAGAAATTCCAAGGATTCTAAATTCTAACGTCAGTCTATCCGATTTGGGAATCAAATGCACAGCAGTTGCACTTGGGATCACTAGACCAACGAGGAAATAGATTTACAAGCTGGTGTTTATGTTGTGCAGCATGTCCGTGCAGCACTTCTCGAAGAAGATGATCGCGACGCGCGAACTGATCCGGCTGGTGCGTCAGAAGCAGTGCCTGTGGGACCGCTGCCATCCCTCCTACCGCGACAAGGTCGGCAAGGACAAATCCTGGCACGAGATCTACCTCGAGTTCGAGCCCTCATACGATACGCTCGACGACCACAAGAAGAATCTTATAGGTGATATATCAATATCAGGCTACCTGTAATGTTTATGTTAGTCGAGTCGTTGAAATCCTTAAGTTTGGGCTGAGTTCAGAGCTACACCCAAACGATTAAGTTTTAAAACAATATTTGATGAGTAAAAGTAACCTTAACCTTATTTAAAACCAACTTACGCAAAATTTTATTTGTCATGAAATGAATGAGTCATTGGCAGTGAGTCACTACAGTCCGCTCACAGTTATTTTACCTCTGACAGCAGCAATCCAATAGCAACCTTATTGTAAAGATTATAAAGATCATTGTGAATTTGACAGACTTGTCACTGGCAGCAACCCAACAACAACCTTATTCCAACGGTAATAAAGATCACTGTGATTTTGACAGTGATACAAAACTGAGAGGTAAAATAACTGTGAACGGACTGTACGAGCTTAACGCAGCTAGTACTCGTAATTAATCACTAATTACAAAAACACCATCAGTAACTTGTACTGGATGTGCATGTTCAGACGGTAATTCGTGTTGCGAGGACAAAGAGGAAAGCAAACATTAGGCTCTACCTCCTAATTTGATTTATTTTTAATAATTTTCAGGAAATATAATCACAAGAAAATGGTACAATGTCAGAGACTCATACGTGAAGTCACGAAAACCTGGAGTACGAAGACCGTACGTGTACGCAGAAGAGCTGTCGTTCCTGGACCCTATCTACCTAGGGGGAAGCGACAGGAAGAGCATCATCGACAAGAGCTTCATCGAAGAGCGGATGGATAACGATGACGAAGGCGACAACGACAACTCGCACAATTGGCTACAAGAAGTATTCGTTGACATCGACGAGGGTGCAGACACGCAGGCGGCCGGCTGTCCAGCCAAACGACCCAAACTCGAATACGGTAGCAGTAAAGACGAAACCGAAGAAAACATCATCACCGTGCTCGCCAACCTCATACAGAAAGAAGAAGACGAGGACCGATCGTTCTTCAAGTCCATCACCCCGTCCGTCAAGAAGCTCTCCGAATCCTCCAAGTTTGAGTTCAGGATACAAGTCATGAAGCTCATCAACAGTTTGAAGATCAGAGATCGACAAGTAATGAAACTTAAAAGAGAAAGGACTTCTAATGTGGACTCTGATAGCGAGTGATTGATTGTTATGTACCTATTAAATAATTTTAAGGAACGGGTCCCTATTTATTTCGATCCTGTTCAGCACCTGTAATATTAGTTTACATTAGGAAGCATAAAAACTGAATAAATTAGTTAGCAGAAGCACATCTGTGATTACAAGAAACATGACAACAAAGTCATCGGAAGCGAATGTAATCTTCATAATCAAAAGTTGCTAAACAATTAATAAGATGATAACCGCTCATATCTTACCTAACGTGTATCTATAAAGGATTATAAAAATGCTTTTTATGAAATTGCTTGAAAGGTATGCCTTTCACGCAATTTTACTCTTTAATGTAAAGCCATATTTTCTCAAATAGCGTGCAGTTTTTCGGGTTGATAGCAATTAGATTATTATTATCATTGTTGTTCTTAATAACATTACCGATAAAAATATTTGCATGATTTGGTTAATCTATAAATATTATAAACTAGCTTCTGCCCGCAGCTTCGCCTGCGTCGATATTTGAAATATCCCACGGGAACATGCTACCGGGACGAAATGTAGCCTATGTTACTCCTTATAACATCAGCTATCTGCCAGTGAAAGTCCAGTTAAAATCGGTTCAGCCGTTTCGGAGATTAGCCGGAACGAACTGACAAAAAGAAAAAAAAATGTTTTTGGGTCGTTTTCAAATTTAGGGCCAAAAGCATTATATTTGATATAATTGTCGTGGAGTAGATGTTAACCTAACTTAAATACGAGTAACTACAAATCGACTGATTATTTGTGACGCCTTTTTTTTTTTTTTTTTGTATGGGAAATCATCAAATGACCTCTCCCGCTCTGGGCGGACCGGAAGGGCGTGTCAGACTCTTACTGACTAAAACCCACCCGTGTTCCTTCAATTGCCAGTGCGCCAGGGCTCTTTCGAACAATCCGCAGCCCCGGCAGGCATCGGTCCTATCGGACCCCGTCAATTTTGCTGACATCTCTTTGAGGCGCGCGTGGAACACGACGCGCCGTCGACCCGGGCCTGGTCCTTACCGGACCGCGAGCTGCCCATTGCTCGCCGTCCGCAAGCCCGCGCCTGCGGTGGCCGGGAGTCGGGCAATCGTCTCCCGACGCCCAGGGTGTCTCCTCCTGCGGCGACTAGGGGCGCGAGGGCGCAGTGATTGCCTCTCCCTCTCGCGCTCCGCCTCCTCCTTCGCGAACATTACTGCTTCGCAGAAAGAGGTGACGGCTTCCCATTCCCTCTCGCTCCGTACCATGGCCTGAACCAGAGCCGGATGCGAGACGTCGCCGCCGCCGATCGCCGCCACGAGGACACGGCGGTGCTCCGCCCAAGCCGGGCAGATCTCCACAGTATGTTCCACCGTGTCCTCCGGTCGATCCACACAATGATAAAACCCGGGCGTTTCCTCCCGCCTTATCCGAAACAGGAACCTCCCGAAACAGCCATGTCCGGTGTTGACCTGCGTCAGGCGGAAGGTGATTTGTGACGCCTAAGGGCCTATTACAAAGACTTTCTTATCACTGTAAATTAAGGAGATAGGCCTATAAAACTAACCCATTTCTCATTAGTGTCACTAGTTCTAAGGGCAGATTTTTTCTAGATTGCTATATAAAACAAAAACATGTGCAGGAAACTGCAATTTTAAATGATAAATGATAAATGATTTTATTTCTGTAAGTAGGTTTGTACAAACACTTTTACACGTCAATTATGTTTTTTAAACTAGATGAGGTCGGCGTTTCCTATCTGACTACTCTGAGAAGAAAGGCCGAAACAAACTCAGAGGTCACAGTCTCTTTTAAAGTCCAGACATAATCTTGGTCAGGTCATGCGAAGACCATGCAGATTGGTATCTGAAATGGTCTTTTGAGGAAAGAACCACACAGTTTGAGTGGACCTGTCCAGTCAGTGCACGCATTTGTCAGTAATCGTGCAGCTCGACTCAGAAAGTCAGGACTTAAGGAGCTCAACGATTCGACGAACAATACCAAAGAAAGGACATTTGGGTAGGCCGCATAAATTACTCAATCTGCCAGATCATAATTAAAATTAAATTAGAAAAAAAAAAAAAAAGCAATTACCCACATAGTCTTCACATTCACAAAATTAAAATAATATAATACTTTACAAGTAAATACTCATGTCATTGTATATATAAAATTTATCAATGTCAATGTGTATATATAAATTCGGTAATAATGTTTGAAGATCATGTAGATCGGTGTCTGAAATGGTCTTTTGAGGAAAGAACCACACAGATTAAGTCGACCTGTCCAGTCAGTGCACGCATTTGTCAGTAACCGTGCAGCTCAACTCAGAACTTAAGGAGCTCAACGATTCGACGAACAATACCAAAGAAAGGACATTTGGGTAGGCCGCATAAACTACTTAAACTGCCAGACCAAGAATAAAACTGAAAAAAAAAAAAAAATGACCCACATAGTCCTCATATTTACAATAATGAAAATAACATAATACTTTTTATAGTAAATATTCATGTCTAAAAAGAGTTAGCAAACTAAAATCAACATTCACTGTGTAAATTTATTGGAGCAGCTCAATCCCAAGCCTTTTTGTCTTCAATATAGTCTTTCACATTATAGTAGGCTTTCTGGCATAATTTCCGCTTTATAAAAGATTTGAATTTATTAAAGCTTAGATCTTGAATGTGGCTAGGAAGTTTATTATAAAAACGTATACATTGGCATCTAAAGGAGCCACCAATTTTTTTGAGCCTGGTTGTAGGAACAAGAAATTTGTGTTTGTTCCTGGTATTTATATTGTGGATATCACTGTATTTTTTAAACAGATTAATATTTTTATGTGCATACAAAAGATTTTCATAAATATACTGAGAAGGCACAGTAACAATATTAATCTCTTTAAATTAATTTTTAAAATTTATTTTTACACTGTCTAATATAATTCTAAAGGAAGGATAAATAATTGTTGAGACAATCTTGAGTAACAATAAAATACCATTTCGGAGCTTTTTAAAAGAGTTTGTTTATTTAGTATCATTTGTGTAACTAACCAAATTCATCAATAAACACAGGATTAAACCCTGCTATAACCTGCCTCTCACCCCGCACAGTCTCCGTGTGCTCAATCCTTCCCGAACGCGCGTGGTATTCAATTGAGTACGTCGCAATTTAAAAAAAAAAAAAAAAAATATCATTAGTGTTTTGACGGCATATCGTGCTTAGTTATGTATTGTTTTGTTTTTGTTTTATTTGATTAGTTAGGCATCAGGAGCATATTTAATTTTCAGTGTAAAGTTATATTCTAGAACCTTCTATTTTGGCGGTAAATTCAAAATAGTTTCGAAAGTTTCATTCGTGTCGATTCACGAGTCATACTAATTATATTAAATTGCGTACAAATGACAAAATTAAAATAGAGGTTCTCAGTATAAGCATGCACGCTCCTCCACTAAATTTTCTATACAAATACTTCAAATCTACTTACGTAACAAGAAGCAGTGGAGACGAGTGCATTTTTAGACTGAAATATCTCTACCTACCTTTATTTTTTGCTTTAAGCTAAATTCTCCATAAATAACAATGGCGAAACAAAAGATCGAGAATGAGCTAATGAGACGAAAAATAGCTAGAAGGGAAAAATATTTAAAATAATCCTAGAACTGTTTGCTACTGAGCAAAAAAATGAAAGACAAAGTTATTCAAAACGAAAAGCGAATTAAAAAAATCAAAGCATTAACGAAATGAGCCCACGTGAACAACGGATTCAAAGAAGAAAGTGGAAAGAGAGCACCAAAAAGTATTATAAAAAGAAACTAAGCCAAAGCACCACAGAAACTGTTACAGTTAGTGTAGTAAGTCATGATGATGAAAATGTTATCTCTAATTTAGATCCGTTGAACGCAGTAAAACGAGAAGAAAAATCAAAACGAAGTAAGACTGACCAAATCTGGTGAAAAAAATTAGGACAAATTTTTATATTGAATCATTATTAAAAAGATACAGGAATAGAATTAAGGTTTTACAAAGACAAATATTTAGATTAACAAAGCAAACGAGTAATGAGCCACAAAATACTAAAGAACAATTATTTGACAAACTATTAAGTGACGAAATAGCACAGAAATTGCCAGCAACTGAAAGTAGAAAAGAAAAGTGTATTATCACAAAACTAATTTATAAAAATAAATTAAAATAATTTTCTACTGATCTTTGTAAAGTGTGCCTTCGAGAACGATTTAAGAAAATATACATGTAAATTTTCTTACGTTTTTTGCAAATTGCAGCAATATATTAGGTCGTACAGTCACAATCACTAATAGGTATTCACTAAGCAACTTCTTAATTTGATTTTCTCCTTCTGTATCGATTGTAATTATATACTGTTAAGAATATAGTATTTTGGAACCTATACTGTTACGAAATAGCTCTTATCTCAACGTTGCAATCAATGTTCCACGAGAAAATCGCTTTTAAATTTTGCTAAGTGTATACATATTAGTACTCGTGACTGTACATGTTGATTACGACCTAATAAATTGCTGCATTTTGCAAAAAAGTATGACAATTTAAATTTCGGGGCGAACATTGACGGGACCCTCTTAATGTTTATTTTTAAGTTATGTTTGAGTTTCATACTACTAATTCTCCTGAAGCATTGATGAATCATGAAGACTGAAGTCAAAATATGTAGGTATACCAATGATTAGTAGTTAATTATGATACGTTATTATTTTTACAACCCTGTAATACTAAAAGGTGAAATGGTAATGATGATTGATTTATAAGAAGTCTACAATTTTAATGTTATTTTAATTGTTTTGTTACAAATATAAATGTTATAATATTTTTAAATAATATTATCATGAATGTAACCAGAGTTCTCATCAGTAAATCACAAATTATCATTAGAGAAATTATGTTGCTCATTTGTGTCACAAAAACTTGATTTATGCGTATTATTGAGATAAATAAGTGGTATCATTGATTGTCATATGTTTTTTTAATTACTGAACGCACCTAAATACAAAAAAAAAACACGAAAATATAATAAATTTGAAATTCATGAAATTGCTACTTTTTTGGCCCTAAATTTGAAAATGACCCTTTTATTAAAGAACCGTTTATATAACATTCATATGCATTTAGTAAATAGCTGTTATTTTGACATTACAAACAGAAACTTAAATTTTATTTATTTGTATAAGTAGATTAAAGTCGCTTAAATTCGTGTGTATGTGACCGCGTTGTTTGTCCTAAACTACGCTACGGATTTTAATGTGGTATTCACCATAATTTAGAGAATTTATTTTGAAATGCTTATGTGTATAATTAATACATTGAAATAAAACTTAAATATAATAAAGAAATCTCGATGTCTTGTCAAGTCGTAAAAACCGTGCAAAGCAGAGGCACTCGCTTGTCTAAAATAATGATAATTTAAGGTGACGCGGTGTTGATTAGGTAATCCTAGCCTAGGTGGTGGCAACACTCTCATTATTGAGGCGGCAGCGCGGCGCCGGCGTCGCGTACCGAGTAGCGTTCAGAGACAGACACGTTTGGGCAACAACAACAGCAGACAGACACGTTCGGGCCAAAGGATCCGAGGCCGAAGGACCAGTTATCATGACGACTGAGGAGAAAGGAGAAGCGCAAGGGCGCGTGGACCTGGACACCATTTTGGTGGAGGAGGTGGGCCAGTTCGGCAAGTATCAGATCATCACTCTGCTGCTCGCCGCCTTCCCTGTAATATTCTCTGCGTTTGCCTCCGGAGAATACATTTTCACGACCGCTAGGATAAATACAAGGTAAGAATCATACATATTTGAATTAATTTCACGTCTTGCTGTCTGAATGACAGACAGAGGTACGAGTATACTGAGCACTGTGTTGATACTATCTGAAGATGAGGATGCCGGATGAAGAAATCAATATTTAAGAATATGGTTGCAACGGCTTCTTATCTTATTTTTGAAGTGAAACGTCTTTAAAATGACACCGAAACATACGGGTGGGCAAAAATGTGAACCGTAAGGAAATAGTAGATTTTTATACAAGGGTCGAAAGGAATCAATTCCCATACGAGGTATTTAGACGCACGAGCGCAGCGAGGGCGGCTATAGTCCGAGTAGGAATTAATGACTTTCATCCGTGTTAAACACTAAGTACCTACCTACTTTTCATTTTGAATTGAGGGAAAGTAAAAAATAGTAGTTTTTTTTTTTAAATTTTTATTGATGATAACAACATGAGACTCATTTTAAATCAAATATTAGTCTATAAAACCGATATTTTGAATTTTGGTACAGCTTACAGAGTTAGTATCTCGCCACAAATTATATACCTAGTCTTTTTTAAATATTAAGTATGGAACACCGCGTCATCGCCGCGGGCCGTCCCGCTTATTAGGTATTTTTTTAAAGTCACACCGGCTGTTAATACCTACACTCACAAGACCGCAGCATTTTATTTTCATAGATATTTTTGTTAAGGGGTCTACAGGACCTAAACGTAAGTTTTATAATGCCTAAAAGTATATGATCCACTGCACTAAACAAAATCAGAAAAATGTATGTTATTCTTCAGGATATTTGCTAATTAGATAGTGTGTTGAAATCATAATACAACTAATTTGATACGATAGAAAAAAATCACGAAGATACCTCTAAAAATTTCTTTTAACGATTAAAAACCATACTACTATGCATTAAATCATTCTGATTTTTTGTCAGATTATTCTACAAGCAACATACTAACGTAATAGTGTTTTAATTTTTTAATCCAATCAATAGATTTTTTTCTAAATAGATAATTGCTTCGTATTTTGCAATAAATTACCAGCGGTGTGTCATCGCGCTCCTCTTTCTTTTCTATGCAGTCCGACATCGACAGTGACCGCGCTTTAGCTGTTGTAAGCCTCTTAATTACGTAAAAAAAATTGTAGCCGACTATGTTTACCCCCAACGCAAAAAGAGGGGTGTTATCAAGTTTGACCGCTATGTGTCTCTGTGTGCCTGTGTGTCTGTCTGTGGCACCGAAGCTCTTAAACAGATGAACCAATTGGATGCGGTATTTCTTTTTGAAAGGAGGTTTTGTAGCGATTGTCCTTAGACATGTTTTATCAAAATCGGTTCAGCCGTTTCAAGGTCATCAGCTCTTTTGTGTCGGGGTTTTTTGAATTTGACCTATTATTTAAATTCATTCCCGCCCTAGAGAGGGATCGAGGCAATTACTATGAGTCGTTCCCGCCCAAAGATGGGAGCAGCGTCTTCCATGCGCCACTCGGATCAAACAAACACTACTTCCCGAGTATAAGAAATGAAAAGCTATATATCGTCTTGCCTTAATAATTCCCAAACTATTAGTCTTAGTTACGTCTAAGAGACGTAAACTAAGTGCGTGCGGTATTAGTATTTAATTAAAATTATATAGGTAAGTACTTAGCTCGCTAACACGACCTATAGTTATCCGAGACATGCGCTCAGTAAAGCTGATACGCTAAAGAAGTGTATCCACTTAAATACGATTTTCGTTTTTCTACAAATTAACTTGACATTTGGTACTAAAGCTTGTTTTGATTTTCATGTCGTTTCAAAAAGTACTAAATACAACAATGGTCATAAAATGTAGCAACTAGATATATAGGTATAACGTAATAAGTTTGACGCGCGACGGTAGATTTCCCGGCGCTTCCGGCTTCCGGCGCGGTCGACTTCCGGTCGCCGTTTTCGGAAATTCCGCTGTAGCTACTAGCTAGCCGTGCGGTGCTGGGTGTACCTATATGTACGCTGTCCTTCAGGATGCTAACTAATGCTTACGTCCAAACTTAATTGTGATGATGTAGGTACAGAAGTAGGGAAATGTTGAACATTGGCATACTTACCTATCACGCGGGTTGTTTTTCTGATTAAAATATGTAATATAATGCCAAAATCTAAACAAAGGCTTTAAGGCTCCTACAAACAGGCGCGACACGCGACGCGAATATATAAGTCTGAAATCGCCAACCCGTCTTGAGCTAACGTGGTGATTAATGCTCGTGCTCACATTAATAGGCTGGTATTATGTAATCGCCAGGTGCCTGGTTCCAGAATGCGACGGCCCGAACCCGGAGTTCGCTCCGTCCTGGGTGCTGAACGCCATCCCGGCCAGCGGTAGCTCCTTTGAAGCTTGTGAGCGCTTCGTCAACGTCAGTACTCCGGCGGTGGTGACCGAGGGCAGCTGTCCCGCCACGCTGTTCGACTCCTCCAGGACACAAACCTGCGACGACTACGTGTACGAGAATCAACTCAGCGTGGTTTATGACGTAAGTGTATAATGTCGCATGATGAACAATGAATGATGAAGCCTTTCCCTCGAATGGCTTCTTCTTCCTTCTCCGGCGCGGCAGTCCATGGCATGGCAAAGGATTTTCGTAAGCGGAAATGATTTTGAATACCCTTAGCACTCACATTGCGTTGATATCGTCATAAGAGGACTTGAACATAGCGCAGTATGCTGCGTGAGCTGCGTCATGCCGCGGCGCGGAAGGCGTCGGTATGCCTAAACAGCTGATACAAATTTTATAAAAATGTTAATGCTTTGCCATGCCATGCTTTGCATGGATTGCCAGTGAAGATCAATGTGAAGAAAACCTCTACAACTGGAACAGTTTATTTTTTATTTTTTATAACTAATAGATAAATCAAAGATCCATAATAATGATGTGAGTCTGCCATCTTGTAGGTATCAGACGTAAGTAGCATCCTTTCTACATGTTCTTATTGATTTCCCTACGTGCCTACGTGGAGTATTGAGAGATTATTATGTTAATTAACCAAAACACACTTGGTAGGTAGGTACTATCATACCAACATAGATAATAGTGATATTGCTTTCCTGTGGACAAGGTAGGTAGATAGGTATGTATAATCTGTGGTCTAATCTAAGTAACCTTTGTTTAATCATTATTATGTGGATTCTTTGATTATGTTTGTTGATGATAAGCCATATCTAACGGGAAGCAATATGTATGTGACCCATCAATGGGTCAAGTAAAGATGTACTTACCTATAATACCCAGGGACCTGCCAGCGGCGCGGCGGTGCGGCGGGGTAATTGCGTAAAGGCTCCCACAGACAGGCGCGACGCGACAGCGCTACACAAAGGCGCCGCTCGTCGGGCGACACGCGGTGCCTTTGTGTCGGGCCTTAACACGATAACAGTAGGCATTAGGGGTTAGAGCAGATACATTTTTCGAACATAATTGTGAAGCAATGGATTAGCAATAGTCTTCAAAATGATTTAGATTGTGATAGATAGTGTGCTGCGTAGTTAGGGTGCTGGGTAGTAGAGGTCCTAAGTCAAAGTCAAAGTCAAATCATTTATTTCAAATAGGCACATAAAAGGCACTTTTGAACGTCAAAATTTACAAAAAAATAGAATTGATTCTAGTTGCCCCTTCCAAAAGGTAGTTTCGTATGGAGAAGAATGGGCAAGAAACTCCACCGTTACTCTTTTAAAATATTTTACAATATTATGTAAGTTCACATTAATTGTGTAATCATATGTGAAGACGATGCACCTAGAATAAAATTACTATACCACAATAGCTACATCTTTAATTGACTTGATTTACACTAAAATCAGGATTGCACGATGAAAGGATTAAAGTGATTTTCTTTACCTTACTTAATAAAATCGAGATTGAAATCAAAACGACAAAAGCCAAAAATAAAAGAAAAACAAACGGACGGGTGGACGAATTTATGAGAATTCTACCTCTATCTACAATTATGTATTTAATTACAATTGATGTAGGTACTACCTACCTTCTGTAGTCTAACGGATATACTGTCTTATATGGTATGTACCTACCTACCTTGTACCTATCCATTATTTTTGACAATGTTATATCATCAATCAAGTTGTAAAAAGCTTTGTTTGGGAATGCCGATGTGCGTAATTTATTATTTAAATGTGCTTATTACCTCCTGATAGCGACGAGGACTTGAACCAGTTATCGTAATCCGCCGTCAAGACATCTAATCGTTGAATTAATCACTCATTATTTATTATTTCAAAGCTGCTATCGATGATTCTCTCGTAGGATATGTTTAGCGTATGCTAATTAATCTTATGGCCTTGATTGACGCACCCTGTAACCCCAGCCGAGCTGTAATGTAATCATTTATAACTTTGCTCACTGGTTTATCTTTTCAGCGGCCGCGGCATAAGCTTTTCTTATAGCTCGTTCCGACATAGAAGAAGAATGGCTCGTTGAAGTTTTGTGCGGCCTCGATGGAGGGATACGGAATATTATGGCGAGATGTGGTTGTGCCGGTGTACTTTAGGTACATGCAGCTCCAGAGAAACCTCACCCCCTAGAAATGTCTAAAAAGCGACATCTTTAAAAAAAAATATAAACTACGATGTTTACGTGCGCGCCATCTCTGTGACATCAATGAAGTCAGTGTTCTATAGATAATGACATCGATTCCACAAGTAAGCGTGCAAGATACCCATTTATCAATCGTTTTTTACGTTTTTATTAGAAAATTGTCATGCGCTAACCAACATCAGCATATTTAGGCAGCCCAGGCCCTGTAGTCTCGACAAATATAACGACAAAAATCGGTCTTTAGTCTAATCGATGTCAAATTTCTTTAATAGATTTTCAACCTTATGCTTTCGAAAGAAAATCTATTATAGGAATTTGACAACGATACGACTTAGCGACCGATTTTTCTCGCTATCTAATGTCGAGACTGCAGGGGCTCGTGGTAACTGTAGGGCGATAGCGGGGTATTGCGGGTTGAGAGGGGAAGTAGATGCTTATAATAAAGCGGTATTTCGGAATAAAGGAGATTCACACAAATACGTAGTATAATTTATTATTATTATGGTATTATTTAATATACTAACCCAAGTTCGATTAACAAATATTTATTTACAACTTTTAAATAGATAATTTAGTTTTGATGATTTCACAAGAGAACCAACATGTTACTCACGTTTGAAACAAACAGAACAACAATTTACATCTCTCGAGATTTTTCAAAACTGTTTACAAAAAATAATTAACTATATAAAACTTAACTGTAGATAACTTGTGGGGTCAAACCTATACTAATACCGGAGTGGGTAACCTTCACTTTCTATAACTTTTTCTAATCTTGATCTCATTCCATTCACCATTTTAAAACAAATGTCACTTAATAGCATTAATTCCCAAGTTCTCATAACCACTTCATCTAAATTTTGTTTAGTTCTGACTTTACTTGAGTCCCAATTAAGCACCATTTGACCCCACAAATTTTCTATCGGTTTAAGTCAGGGCTTTTAGATGGCCAATCAATCAAAGTAATCTCTCTTTGTGTAGAAAATCGCTCCATAACCGGTCTTGACCGATGCAACGAACTATTATCTTGAATAAAATAAATATGCCCATCAGGGTATACGTTGCGAACTGTTGGAATCATCACGTCTCTTAAGATCTCCAAGTAACATTTGCCATTCATTCGAGCGCCGACTTCGACAAGCTCTCCAGGACCCCTCGAAGACATCCATCCCCAATATCCTGAAAACAAATTAAAACTTTTATTACTATACCCTATATAAAAAGACAATGTCATTGTCTTGTCAAACCTTTTTTATGCTTTGTTTACAATTATTATCTTGTAATAATTCATCTTAATAATTATTATTACTAATAATAACATATTGTTATAATAGTCACAGCGCCAATGAGTCATAATTTAGCAAATAATTAATATTTATATTGTAATCAAGTGAGTAGGTAAATGTTAATATTTAATTAAATTAACTATTGCTTACCCAGCGATAACCTGCCACTAGTCCTCAAAGGTAAAACATTTTGAGAGTTGTAGCGTTCGCCTGGTCTTCTCCACAGTATTTTACGTCCATCTTTATCGGACTTAAACGTCTTTTCGTCGGTAAAAATGACTATTTCATTTTCCCAATCTAAATTCATATATTGGGTTGCAAATCTTATCCTGGCCTGACGATGAGCTTCGGTTAGTGCGATTTTTTTGGCAGGTTAATAATTATGGATTCCAGCTGCATGTAAATGTCTTCGGACAGTGGTAAGCGAAATGCCATGTCTTACAGCGCTTGATCGAGTGGTTCTGAAAGAATCCGTGGTATGGCTATTAACAATATCGCGATGACGGTTGGATTGATTTGAGTAAGCAATCGAACGTGGCCCTTGGCGGTTACACTTCACTTCACCAGTTTCTTGATAGCGTCGCACTCATAAACGAACTGTGTTTCTCTATAAGGAAGTAAATTAAAAAGTTAGATTTATAATGGAACAAAAATAATAATTTATACGGATTTTATTTTAGATTACACTTACGTCGATATTTAATTCTCGAGCAATACTCTTTAAACTTTGATTTTGTTCCCAAAGGACGATTATTTTCACTTTTAAAAAGTTACTCAATCGAGGCATGATTTTATTATAATTAGAAGTTGTTATTCGAACTGCACAAGCAGACGAGTAATTATGCTATGATGCGACGTCATTTCGTCATGTCTTAACAAAAATTATAAGCTTACCCTCAATCTTCTTCATTATCAGCTATTTTTTATAACGACACGGCCGACATGAATGATGTGATGGATGATTCAAAACATATCGACTAATTACATGTCTAAGTTAAGTAACTGATTGACGCAGCGGTATAATAACTTGGCTCGTGAGTTGTAGGTCCAGGTTCGATTCTTAATTAATTTTATAAAGTTTTAAAAATCTGTGGTGACTTTT
The DNA here is from genome assembly GCA_917490735.1 of Dryobotodes eremita. Lineage (NCBI taxonomy): Eukaryota > Metazoa > Arthropoda > Insecta > Lepidoptera > Noctuidae > Dryobotodes > Dryobotodes eremita. Next base: position 23,063,374 of record OU823251.1, on the reverse strand, counting down.
TAGAAACTTGTAAAAAATATAATGTTTGTGGAACAAGTTTGGAAGTTTAAAAATATCACTAAGCAGGATGCGATGGATATTACCTAGCGGCTACGGTCGCTTGCATGAGCGCCGCCAGTATTTTATTTTCTAGTTAGAATGTCTTAGCAGTTTCATTGATTTCACAGAGATGGCGCGCTTTTATACATTTCTAGGGGGTGAGGTTTCTCTGCAGCCGCATGTACCTACATCTCTGCGTGTGCTTTTGGGGAAATACAGTTGTTTTAGAGTAATTTTATTCTAGGTACATCGTCTTCACAAATACTTATGTTTACGAAATATTGTAAAACACAAGAGTAACTATGGAGTTTCTTGCCAATTCCTCTCCATATGAAACTACCTTTTGGAAGGGGCAACTAGAAGCAATTCTATTTTCTTGTACATTTTGATGTTCAAAAGTGCCTTTTATTTGCTTAACTGGAATAGGTAGGTAAATGTTTTGACTTTGACTTTGTCATGCTTTAGGAAAGAAGAAAGAAAGAAAGTAAATACATTTATTTAGCACAGACTAAAAGGCATACAATATTGTATAATATGAAGCGTTTAAAAAAATATCATGTGTCCCTCGTTCCAGTTCGACATGGCGTGCGACGAGTGGCGGCGCTCGCAGATCGGCTCCATCCGCACGATCGGCACGCTGCTGGTGCTGCCCATCACCGGGTACATCTCCGACCGCTGGGGTCGCCGCGTCGCGCTCACCATCAACGCCTTCAACACAGGCTGGATCGGCCTCGTCCGCTCCTTCGTCAACTCCTACGAGTGGTTCCTGACTCTTGAGGTGCTGGAGTCCTCGGTTGGCGCAGGGGCTTACTCGTCATGCTATATTTTAGGTAAGGATTTCTTGGTCTTAAACCTTATTATAAGTCACCTAAACCTGATCAAGCAACACAATAGAAGTAAAAAAAAACATTTAATTGCTTAGAATGTAGGTATACAAGCTAGGGTGGGATTTTTATAAATAGTCCCGATATATTTTACCTTCGGGGGCTCGTGGGTAAATGATAACAGCCGCACGGGTCAATTTGCGGTCGGCTCGTGGATGGGTATATATATCCATAAAATACCGTGCCACACCGTGCCTCGAAAAGAACGTTAAGCAATTGGTTCCGGCAAACATTCGTAGATCTTTGACAGTCGTTATGGGTAGTTAGAAGCCCGAAAGTTTGACAACCAGTCTTGTCAAGAGGTATCGTGGTACCCAGTAACTGGGTTGTGGAGGTCAGATAGGCAGACGCTCTATGTAAAATACTGGTATCCAGCTGCATCCGGTTGCATTGGAAGCCGACCCCAACATAGTTGGGAAAAGCCTTAAAATTACTTTATCTATCTGACCTTACTTTACCTTATAACTTAAAATGTTCAAATAGGTAAATAAGAGAATTTTAGTAATATTACTATAGCAATATTATTGTTAACTTTTCTTCAATTTGGTATTTAGTAAAAACAGTAGGTTGCAACGCCTGCAAACTTTATGTTTGCATCGCGCACTTGAACATGCCCACATGCAACAGATTGCTAAGTGTATTTATCTGGCGCTGGTAACTACCGGTGCTGCACACTAACTGCGTTAAGGCTCCCACAGACAGACGCAACGCGACAACGCTACACAAAGGCGCCGCTTGTCGCGCGACACGCGGTACCTTTGTGTCGGGCGTCGCGTCGCGCCAGTGTGTACGAGCCTTTATTCGTTCCACCACCACTATATCAGGCTTTTGGCAACAATAATCCTGTCAGTGATGATGGATCGATCCTGTACAATGAGAAATTTCCATTTTCGAGAACTGGGTCGGGCACGTACCTGTAGTACGGCACTTTCGATTCCACAAGTTTTTATTTCAGAGCAACTTGCTAATGAATAATCCTAGCTATAAGGTTGTATCTATGCAAGTAGGTACTCTTCAACTCAACTCAACTCAATGCATTTATTTCAAATAAACCATTTACAGGCACTTTTGAATTGTCGAGGGGTCGGTCAGTCAGACAGATGAAGCTAGTTGCCCTTTCCAAAGCGTTCGTCGTTCTTCGTTAGGTAGATGATAACACCCAGAGATAATGTGTCTGATTGATTCTCCGGACAGGACGGTGGCATGCCCGACAGATGTCAACCGTGCCGTATTTCACAATAAATCTCCGGTAAATGTTCGTTATGATAACTTCGTCCATAATTGCACAGACTAAACCTTCGGTTTCCCCAAAGAGGTCACCGAACGCAGCCAGAATACGGACGAACGCTGGTAGATCTACATCGGGTTCATGAAGGGCCCGGAAAAAGCGTCCGTGAAGATCTTTTCTCTGTCGTACCTCATTGCAATCACACTGTCAAGCACTACAGGCGTCGGTTCTCTTTAGCCAAGGAGAACAGGGTGAGGCCCTTGTTGGCCTTGCGTTTGGCATGAATGTTACTGACATGAAGCAATCATTGAAGGAGCGCTTCTTTGGCCGCCTGAATAAAGTATTTAATAGTCTTCTATCAGTCAGAATCAAGGTGAGCGTCTTACACGGTTGGGTCATGGTTGGTTGGGTTTTGATGTTCTTTTTTGGCATTCTCAAATGAACTCAGACCAAACTCGACGCCCTGGGTACGAGGGTTCGTTCACTGTTGATTTCAAACCAGATACATCACCCACAATCATCGGTGATGAGCAGAGATCGGAATAGGTATAGTTTATTTACCTAAACTTCGAGGTAGGAAGTAATATAGAGTGGATAATACCTCCTCTAAAATCCCGGAATCATAAACATGACGATTAACTCCCGCGATTTAAGAAATTGCAAATTATTTATTGCACTTTGAATACATTCCTATCAAATTATTATTTCGATGAATCTTAAATTGGCAGTTTTAGTACGGAACGCTAAAAAAGTATTTTAGGGTTCCGTACTAAAACTGCTAAATTAATGTGCTTTGTTTTAGATATAGGAAAATAAATTCTTAAAAAGTTGACTTGTTATTGTGTGTATTTACTCAATACTCAATAATTTACCACCGAAAAGCGCTGCGCCACGGTTCGTTATTTACTGGATTATATTGTGATAAAAAAAGATAATATTAAAAATAAAAAGCAAAATATCGAATGAAAACAATTTATATTTATGTACAATTTCAAAATTTTCTTGTTAACACTGACACCAAAGAACCAGAGTAAAGGAGTTATATACCCTTCAAAAGTATAGAACAAAAAATAACCCTGGTTTTGCTGTTGCGCCGTCCATTGGGTAAAAATACAAATGCCCGTAACTCGTAACATTTGACATAAAAATAAACAAGTGGTCTTTTTATTTATTCATTTTAGTTGATACAAATAAAAATCAGAAACATCATAATTCATCATCAATCTCAACAGAATATCATTCAGGAATGCGCTCACACACATTTTACACTAGAAATCGATAGTTGCTAACTCTTTCACACTTTTGCACTGAGTGAAAGAGATAACAAATAGCAACTCCTTCATCATGTGAAAGAGATAGTAAAGTATATCACATATTTTTGTGTAACGAAACATATTTTTAAACAATAGGAACCGCCACCGTTACCTGGGTGAGAATAACTAAATATCTGTACAACACAATGTATGGAGGTATGTATTTGAAGCACAAGTTTTAATTTATTTACCTAATATGCATTTAAACAAATAAGCACATAAACCAGCCAGCTTAATTTAATTTTACCTGCTTAAAACAAAACATTTGAATTCGACGCAGTTTTAGAACGGAACCCTAAAAATGTAAAATGATTCTTCAAATCAATAATTTGTAACTATGTAATACGAGAGACGAAGAAGATTTTTAAATCCCGGGATTAAAACGTCATTATCATCATTCTTGTATTTTAGAGGAGGTAATTATCCTCACCTCGAAGTTTAGGTAAATATACTCTACCTATTCCGATCTCTGGTGATGAGAATGTACATCCCGCGGAAGTGTGGGGGGTCAAGGCTTTTTCAAATGCGAAAACCCTCCATAACCGCGAGGTGTGCAGTCTCAGGGAGTATTTTTTAAAAGCTGAAGTGGGTATGCACCGTGGTGTGGTCGCAGTGGACAAAGAGCTCACCACGCTCTCCATGCCTAATGAGAACTGGCGCAAACCTGTGGGACTTACTACCGATGGCCGCAAGGAGGTATGGCAAAGCAAGGAGCTTCACGGGCGCTTCTATCGGGCTGTAAACCGCGCGCGTGCGGTGCTTCATGAGCCCGGTGTAGATTTCTTAGCTTCCGTATTCTGGCTAGGTTTTCGTGAATTTCTCGGGAAAACTGAAGGTTTCGTCTGTGCAATTATGGACGAAGTTTTGTTGACGGATAATTACCGGAGAAATATTATGCTGACGGGATGGTTGACGTGTGTCAAACATGCTACCGTCCGGTTGAGTCCATCAGACACTATATCTGTGGTGGTTCTCGTTTGGCTAACAGCGAGTACTTACACAGGCTTAGCCAAGTAGCCAGGATTATTCACCAGCAACTTGCGTTGAAATATCTCGATTAACATCTCTCGAGGCTCTCGTTAGGCGGTTGGATCAAGGGCCTGATTCAGAAGGCAGTACTCCACGATACGGCTCGCATCGTGAGAAGGTTCTTGTCTCTGGAGCCCTACCAACCGGTAGCTTAGACGGACTTGGATCCTACTCCCGATGCTGGCGGACCACTATTATATTCTTAATTTTTTTAAATAAATATATTTAAAAATGTGTTTCATAAGTATGAATATTAATAAACGAGATTCTAGAATATAAATTCTCAATGGATTTCAAAAGTTCACGAGGAATTATTTCATGGTAGCATACACTAATCGATCAAATTTAATTGCAGTAACGGAGCTGGTAGGTCCCAAGTACCGTGTGATAGCGGGAGCCACCATCTCCACCCTGTTCGCTCTGGGGCAGGTGCTCCTCGGGCTCATCGCGTGGGGCGTGCCGGCGTGGCGCCCGCTCACGCAGGTGCTGTACGCGCCGCAGATCCTCGTCGTCAGCTACTTCTGGATCCTCTCAGAATCGGTCCGCTGGCTCATGAGTAAGGGCCGCTATGAAGAGTCAGAACAGATTCTTAAAAAAGTAGCCAAAGCTAATAAGACTGTACTCTCAGAAAAGAGCTTGGAAAGTTTACGTGCTACGGCTGAAGCAGAGAAGAACATTGTGAAGCCGAAAGAACCCTGGCTAGCTGTGCTTGTATTCAGATCTCGCGTGATTCTGTCACGTTGCCTGGTGTCACCTATCTGGTGGATCACGAACACGCTGGTGTACTACGGCATGAACATCAACTCTGTCAACATGACCGGCAATGGGTACTTGAACTACGTGGCGGTGGCTGCCATCGAGATCCCGGGCTATTGGACGGCTATCCTGCTGCTGGACCGCGTCGGGCGCAAGCCTGTGCTCATCTGCGCGTACTGGCTGTGCGCTGCCTGCCAGTTCGCGTTTGCTTTCATGCCTGACGGTAATTATTATAAAAAACATCTCTTTCTCTTATCCCTGCGAGCAACCACATGGGACTTAAACATAAATGGCGAAAGCTGGGTTTACTATACGTACACCTCTGCCGTACTCTTCGGGGAAAACAGGCGTAATGTTATTTTATGTTGTTATCCCCGTTACATAAGAACTGTTCTTACTCAGAAAGAAATGCTCATGTTTCAGGTAACGACGGCGTGCGGCTGTTCCTGTACCTGTTCGGCAAATACTGCATCGCCATCGTGATGACATCAGTGTACGTGTACACGGCCGAGCTGTACCCCACCAAGTACCGACACAACTTGTTCGCGTTCTCGTCCATGGTGGGCCGCCTCGGCTCCATCACGGCGCCGCTCACGCCCGCGCTCGTAAGTTTATCATATTCTATTCTAGCTTTTGCTCGTATCTTCACCCGCGTGGAGGTCAGAAATTTGTTCAGTCGTTAAGGCGTGAAAAGGTTATAATAAATACACAAATAATATAATATCTATATAATATAATATAGTAGTATTATAGTATGTATATTACAATAGCTTTTACACAGCTTCTCTCGCATGGTCAATCCAACAGCCATTTATATTTCCGTCTACAGCGTCATGTACAAAAAAATAATAGAATACTCCGGCCTACGGAACCTTGCTTGCGCGTTGCAGGATTTCGTAACGTCAGGTCGGCGTCATCCGCGACTTGTAGTTCGCTAGCTGGTTACGTAATTCCAATGTAAAGGGATTGATGTCGCTACAAACTATTATATGCAATAGTAAAGAATACCCTTAAAATACCTCACTGCTTAAGTGGACCGTGACTTACTGGCGTGGCATAATTATGTTCCCAGGCTCAGGAAGTATGGGAGCCATTCCCATCGGTGCTGTTTGGCAGCTTCGCGTGTCTGTCGGGCCTGCTGATCTTCACCACGCCGGAGACGCTGGGCACCAAGCTGCCCGACACCTTCGAGGATGCTGAGCAGCTTGGCAAGACCAAACCTACATGATCTCTTATAACTTGTACATACCTACTCATTATAGTTCGTAAGACATCTTGTTAATAAATAGTTTTTGTTTATAATGTGTATATTTTTTATTTAATGTACAGCAACTACCGGTAACTGCTCTGTCTGCGCCTCGTCTGCGCCCTATATGAAATGTACTCTGTGGTCTGCGCTGACAAAATGTACTCTGCAGTCTATATATCCTGTGACTTTGTGGCGCTGACACAGAATATATATACCCCTAACGGAGGGCGCTGACCGTAAGGAAGCTTGCTTAGTTGTCATTAGTTGTTCTCGAGTTATAGGCGCTATGATGGCCAGACATAGAGACGGCCATGACGGCCTATCATAAAGCCCCATTTACACGGTATACGTTTATTGCCTGTGGCATACCATAATATTGAAGCAACAATTGACTGACACCGTCTAAACAACACGTACAATTTGTTGCTCCATACGGACAAGTTACCGTTCAAAACTGGTATTGGTGTAAACAGCACGCAAGGGCGGATCCAGGATTTTTTTCCGTAGAGCGGACCATGACCCAGACGGATAGGATAGATTTTCTTTTGACCATACATACAGAAATAAGAGTTACTTTGTCGACATACAAGACATTGAAAATTTAAGCACCCGCCTCGTAGGTATAGATTAGTTTTTCCTTCGACCATTCATACTGAAATAGGAGTCATGTTTTCACGGTGTGTAGAAAAGTTTGAGAATTAAAAGAATTTAGACAAGAGCGAGCCATGCCAGCTCAAAAAAATTTATCCTCTCGCCTCATAGTTATAGGACAGAGTGGACTGTTCATATGTGGTTCACAGCTGTCAGTTATATGTGTCACCGTCCCGTATTGTTTACTAGCACTTATTTTAGGAATATGTTACTAACACAGACTACATAGAGATGCTACGTATGTTACTAACCTAACCCTATTATGTACACATCACAGCAGCGGGCCCTATCAGCCGATCTATTCTGTAAAATTCTCACCGTGAAAACATAGGTGAAGTGAGCTGTCAGTCCGCCTGATGCAAGGGCTTGCAACTATTGACAACTCACTCCACGCTCACTTCGCCTAAGTTATCACGGTGAGATTTTTACAGAATAGATCTGCTGAACACCAGCGCTGCTACACTTATTTTTTTAAATGTCGCAGCATCATACTGAGATAGGGGCCCTTTAGACTTTCTGTTGTTATTTTCATTTTACTTTTGTTTTTATTTTATTATCTTTGTTTTTATGAGTGTGTTTAGTTTAGTTTGTGATTATCCTGTGCTAGTCCCAATAAACACTTTTTCTTTCTATACGAGTTTTCGTTCGAGATAAAGATTTTTGAATTTGAATTTAATCATTTTAGCACCCAACCTCGGATCGGTTTGGTAAGTTTTTCTTTTTACCATTCATATTAGGTATTAGCTAAATATTTTTATGAGTTGAATGAAGCTGCATAGGAGTAATCGGTACCCAGCCATTTTCATCTTTAATTCTACTTCCAATCGTATCATCATCAAATGTAACTAAAACACATTCCGGTAATTTCCCTTCTTCAATTTGTTCTCTCCAAAGAGCAGGCCATTTAATTTTTTTAACAATACCCATTGCTCCGTTTACAAGTCCATCTGAAACCAATATATTTCGCCTTAGCATAACGCGAGATTCTTCAGCTAAGATGCTAGATTCCTATCGAAACGGGAGATGACATACAAGTAAGCTAGAATAATAGCTTTCTTTGTCACTATTTAAAGTGTAGCATCTAGTGCGAAGAACTGCGTGCTTATTCCGAATTGGAGTGTTGTCTCTTAATTTCATAAAACGTAGGAGCTCATTATGCGTTTCTCTCAACTCCTCGTCACCGTCTTCTTCATTCCACGCCGGGTGCGAAAGTGTTTCAAAACGTACAGCAAATTCAGCCAGGCTCAGGTTTTCGAGATCGTCGGGTTTCTGTACGTAGCGGTCAAAAATGTTGTTATAAATTGATGACAACTCGTAAAAGCCGAAATCTTTCAACTGTTAACAAACACAGTCTTCCGTGAACTCATCTTAAGAGGTAAATGGCATAACCTATAAACACATTCAGGGGCGCTTACCAGGCGTTGTGACAATATTGCCATAGCCACTGTGAATAACTGATGCCATACTGCGCCCCCTTGCCTCTTAGCCCTGGTAATTGTTTCGCGTATTACATCGCCACTTTCGTGTGGTTCACATTTGCTAACGTATTTAGCGACGTTATAAGAAACTGCAGTAACATTGCCACAAGGTTGCACGTCAATGTTGCCTTCCCATAGTTCTAACAAATCTGCATTATAATTATTAACCATACCTTCTTAAGCTGTTCGTCTAAGGTTACAAAATCGCCAAATATTAACTAGCGCTTCATCAGGTCCTAAACAAACAGTATTATTACTAGGTGCCCTAGGAAAACCAAATCGACGGGATTGCTTGGTGCGATTCTTATAGCAAGTGCTAGTGTGCTTATGAATTTGTACATTCTCTACCAATACTTTTAATGTAAGACTCTCAGGATTTAAGGAACAAGAAATCACTATCAATAACCGCAGTGCTTTCTGAGGTGGAAAAGTCAGGAAGACCCTCACACCATACCAACATGCGGAGATGTGGACTACCTCGATTTTGAAATTCAATTCGGTGCCAATAATCCACAACTTTGTCTCCTAAGCAGTTATCATTCCCTATAATGTAATCCATCAGCGTGTTTATGCGTACTGAAAATTGTCTGGCAACTACTATTGGATATTTTTGAAATAAATTAAGCTTCATTTCAAATGTAAGTTGGTGAATTTCATTAATGTCTTGATTATCTGCAATGAGTAACGCTTTGATCATATCGGACCAATGTAAATTATTGCATGAGAAAGTTAAAAACCACGAAGGAAGCACTTTTTTTTTTGTTTAGAAATCATCAAATGACCTCTCCCGACGAAGGAGACCCTAAATTTCTTACCTTTGCATCGCTATAAGTTCCGAACAACATTTTCTCCAATATGATGCTGAACCTCTTATGTTTCTCACTGTCAGGTGAATATTATCAACAAGACGTTGTAGAGTTTGTTCTCCCTGTGCTTGACGCATTCTACATGACACAGAAATGCTAGCCTTTGCTCGATAATACTCAACAACTGGCAAAGCATAAAAATAAATAATCGTTTCTATGGAAACGTTTGTCATTAGACAGTATTCGGCTCTGAAAGTAATAATGGGGTAATAGGTATATTTCTTTTCTCATCAAGTTCAGTTTTACCATCTGGGAAAAGAAAATATCAGGCCAGCTCTTCGACGTTCTCGTTTAAAATTCAGCGGTGGAGCGGTTTTCTCTTAATTTCGGCTAATCTCAACTCGGTTACTGAATCTGCGATATTGAAATCAACAACACCCTACAACCCTTTGGAAGGACATAAGTATTTTTACAGATCAATTGCATGAAATAACGGTTTATTTAGAATAAGAATACATTGCAGAATACGATAAATTTATTTCGTGCAATTACAACCATAAACAAAAAAGTAATGACGATTTGAAGGCGAGATTGCGGGTAATTTTGGGAAAAACTGAAATAAAATCATATCGTAGTAACCGTGACACTTAGGACAGGGGCTCTTTGGGCGAAACCTCGCAAATGCCCTAACCCGCCAAAAAAATGTTTCGGTCCATGCGCCTAACAACCTGTATATAGATAAATTACGTAAACAAACATTTATAAACGAGCTTAAAAAAATGAGCTATTCAACTAAAAAGTACTTACTTAATAAAAACTTTTCAGTTCTTATAACTACCTCTTAACTCCACTACGAGTAATAGACCCTGGAGTCCATTCAAGGATAAAGAACTTGTAAAAAAAAAAATTACGAGCGCTAACCCGCGAAGCTATCTTGTATAGTTGAGGAGTTCCTTTGGTCAACTTCTGGCTGCATCATTAGACCAGCTCCATGGTACAAATAATTTTAATGTCACCGAAGTTACTTACATAGGTATGCCAAGGTTTAGTTCAAGCGGATGCTGGAAAGTGCCTGGAAACATACGAACCAAGCATGATAAAAAAAAATCTAGAGAAGTCGTTCAGTAAAATTGAGTGAAATATTTAGCAGCGCAAATACGGGCAATAGATATTTGAATCAACGCGTCACAAATTACTACAAGCACGTACAACTCTGTGTTTAGACGAGGTAAAACTTGAATGCAATTATATTGTCTTTGTGTAAACAGAATTCGCATTTAATTATTGAACGGCAAAACTTGGCATGCAATGGAGCCGGAAGGTAGCCACAGGAACTCCTCAACTAAACAAGGTAGCTCCGTCGTATTTGGTCTTGTTTGATTTGTCTCGACAAGTACTATAACCCAAGGTGAAGTCCAGAGTATGATGGTGGAGCCGGATTGTGTCTCACCGCACTCAAGTCTGAATAATATAAAATTTCATGCCAGCATAGCATGCGATTTCATTATACGCACGATTTTATTGTACGTGCTCCGATACCAGTTTTGAACGGTAACTTGCCCGTATCGTGCGACGATTGTACGTGTTGTTTAGACGGTGCCAGTCAATTGTTGCTTCAATATTATGGTATGCCACAGACAATAAACTTGCTCCGTGTAAAAGGGCTTTAAGGGAGTATTTTTGGATTGTTTTAGTTCTAAAACCATTTTGTGTTACTTGTCAGTGGAAAAACTCATAACAATCTGTGCCTAAATTTGACAGAAACGTCATAGACGTGTTTTATCTTATTCGTAAATGTTCGTAAATAAATATTTAAGTAAATATCTTTCAATCTTATAGACTGGATTTATTTTAAACAATTTTTTTTACTAAATTTATTTTGGATTTATTTTGGACAAAATTATGTGATAAAAAGTTAAGGACTAATACGGAAACAGCATAGATATTTTTATTACCTACCTGCACGACGAACACTTTGTCCCTGGAACTACCTGCACGAAGACTACTTTGTCCCTGGAACTACCTGCACGACTAACACTTTGTCCTTGGAACTACCTGCACGACGAACACTTTGTCCCTGGAACTACCTGCACGACGAACACTTTGTCCCTCGAACTTTCTACCCTCCTGTCTGTACCCTGTTAACGTCCTGCATTACCACTTGTACATAACCGAGATCATACATTACACATTTAACCGGGATGGGAAGCAATAGTACTTAGGTACGTTTTATGAGCAACTCCTTCAACATAAGAACATACGAAGCAGTTTATAATACAATTCATAAAATTATGGTACTATTTTATCGTCATTGCTTGAGGCGCACGCGGCTGTGATAGGCGCGCTGTGACCTGCAGATCAGCATGTCAGAGCCGAAAAGAGACACCATAAGTGAACAAACAGGCTCCGATATAACCGAAACAATTGAAGAAGGCTCCCCCAAGGTACCGATAACAGTTAAAACGGGCCCCCCGAAGATTCTTGAACCATTGCCCAAAGTAGAACTGGATACTGTTCTCGTTAACGAGATTGGCGACTTGGGGCGGTACCAGTTGCAATCTTTAATAGTAGGCATCATATTAGTGATCTTCATCGCCTTGGCGAGCGTGAATTACGTATTCACCACAGCGCTAATACCTACCAGGTAAACCTAAATACCCACGTCAATATTTAAATATCGTCTATCCTCGTAGGCAACATCTCCACATAAATGTGTTCTTTCCAGATGTCTGATCCCGGAGTGTGAAAGTGAACCGGCAGTGTTCGCTCCGGCCTGGTTGATGAACGCGATCCCGCCGGGCAGCAAGGACTCGTTCGACTACTGCCAGCGCTACGGGCGCGCAGCCCCAACACTGCGCGAGGCCGGGGCCTGCTCACCATCGCTTTTTGACCGCAGCAAGCGCCTGTCCTGCGACTCTTACGTGTACGAGAACACACTCTCCGTCGTCTACGATGTGAGTCCATGAAACGCTCACTTCATTTTAGATTTTCGGGGTTTTTTTGTTTGAGGACATATCATTTATGAGCAATCTTTTGTGTACATATAAGTTCGGGCTGGAATGTAAGGAGTGGCGGCGGACACTGTTAGGCATGATGCGCAAGGCCGGTACGCTGACGGCGCTGCCGATCACCAGCTACATGTCGGACCGGTACGGGCGCCGGATCACAATCACTTTCAACGCGTTTAACACGGCGTGGATTGGCCTCAATCGGTACTGGATTGACAGTTACAACTGCTTCGCGGCCTTAGAGTTGATTGAGGCCACTTTCGGGTCCGGCGTGTTCTCTAGTGTTTATATATTGAGTGAGTATATTTTGAAATACCTAATTAGACATATTATTAAATTGCTAGGTACGTAGGTACACATGCTAGACATATTTTCAGACTTGCGTTGAAAAAGGATATTTCAGGCACTACAGTAGGCATATTAGAGAGTATTAGGCATAAACTGTCACACATACAGGCTGGCCCGTCAAACGACGTCCAAAGAAATTTTTTAGAAGCGTGTTCCCAAGGGTTTCCCGAAACACTCCCAAATGTGATGGGAAATGCTCAACTTGAGCTTAATTGGATGCAAGGAAGTTTAAGAAAAATGGATAACTCCAACCGGAAACACATACAATACTTTAGTATGTACTAAATACACACATCAAAAGTGTCTAGGAAACAAGCACGTTTTTGCAAGTTGTAGTCTATCCGCGGGTTAGCTCAGAGACAGTTAGCTTAGTACTAGAAAGCTGTAATTTGGCAAGAATATACATATTAGTCACGCCGACAAAGTGGGAAAATAAACCTTGAAAAATATTTTTTTGTGTACCTCCTGTACACGTAAAAAGGGGATGTTTTATTTGCTCGTCTACCCCATACCTACTGTGGGGTGTCGTTGGATAGGTCTTTATTGCGGGTTTGTGAAAACAATTTTTCGATTAAGGAATCCGTTTGTGAAATATTAAGGTTTAAAGTGCAAATTTTTGTTAGAGTCAAGTGTCCCCCCCCCCCCCTGTCAGCTAAATGGTTGTTTTTGGATACGTGAAAAAGTCACAGTAGTAGTATATATAACGAAGTTAATAGGAAAACTATCACAGCTAAGTAGGCTTTACAAGTTTACGAGCAATAGTTGACCAATTTACATTTGCAGTCGGGATGTATAACAGAACGTGTTTTTAATCTACAACGTTAAGTTTGTTGCTGACACGCACTTGGCCGGTTTTTAAATTATATTTTTTGTAACTCTATTTTAGTTTTCGTCATTTGAATTTTGGTCAAAAGATAAAAATCTTCTGTCAAGTCGTATTCCTATATATTTTAATCCTGCAACGGATTTTAGGCCAAATCAGTTAAATTTCTGCGACACTTCTGAGTGGAATCAATACAAAAGAACGTTATTATGAAAAGATGACGTCATTTGAGCCATGAAGAAATTATCAGAGCCGTTGGAATGTTGGAAGCTGGTTCTCGACAACGGGCTGTGGCAATCACTCTATGCAGAGTATTATAAGTCGACTTTGGACACGTTACCGCATCACCAGCAGCATGGCAGAGCGACATGGAGGACAAGCTCGCCTAATCACACGCAGAGAAGATCGTTACATACAAATTACTTACTGCTCAACGAAATTGTGCAATGTCCGCGATGATGTTGGTTACGAAGCTTCATAGCTCTTCAGGGATGATAACAAGCGATCAAACCATAAGAAATTGCTTGCAGGAAGTCAATCTCCATTCCCGAAGGCCGCTACGTGTACCACCTATTGAGCCCCGCCATCGCAGAGCCCGTTTACGATGAACTCTTAAACACAAATTGGGTGGAAGGAAGAGGAAGAGGAAGAGTGGCGTTTTGTGTGTTTTTCTGACGAATCTCGCTTTGGTATGAGGCCAGATAATAGATGTACACAGTATTGGAAGACCCTAGGATGCCAAGAAAGTTTAAAATCATGCCAGGAAGTCCATGCATACAGTAGTGGAACCATAATGATATTGGCGAGTATTTGGATCGGCGGAAGAACCGAACTGATTTGGATCAGAGGCAATCTCAATGCACAGATTTACGCTCAAATGATTGTATCAGATGTTGCCATTCCAATTTGGTGCTTCATTTCTGCTTATGCATGATATTACACGTCCACACACTGGCAGAGTCGTTGTTGCAAACGCACTTGTCGCAAACGTCTTACCATGGCCTGCTCAATCGCCAGACTTGAATCCCATTGAGCACGCATGGGATATGCCTCAAAGAAGAGCTCTGCCGAATATGGATGCCGTACACACATCAAAAAATAGTTTTCGCCTGTTACAACGGACGTGGGCGGCCATTCCGCATCGTGATTTGGATGAACTCATTACGAGCCACGATTACCAGCTACGATTGTGTTAGACGCGTTAACGGCGCAAATACAGACTCTTAATTGTTTATTTTACGTAATAAAAACCTTGAAAAACTTTTATTTAAACTTTTTATCACATTTTAATGTCAGGATTAACTAAGGTGAATAATCCAGCATAATCAAAAATCGCGAACAGTCTTTATTAATGCAAAAGCAGAGACACGTTTTATCTAATCAATCTAAATAGACATTTTTATTTCATTTTAATAGGGCAATAATTTTTTTTTTTAAATACTTAGACACTTTTGATGTAAGTGTGTTGTATGTACCAAGTATGAAAAATTGTGTTTTTCACCCTTCCTACCATGATGAAACTCCAATTTTACCAAATAATGTCCCGAAAAGAACTTATTATGTGTATTGCTTTGAAAAGCTGAGGGTCCGTCGAAGTTTTTAAAACTAAAAATCGCGAAGTACGGAACTTTGAAAGAATGTCTATTCAAACTTCGAAGTTCAGTATGACATTCTTTCGAAGTTCAGTACATCGCGATTATGAACATTCTCAATTAAATACATCGATATTTTAAACTACGAAGTTTAGACGTACAGTCACTTTAGGGGCGTTCCCAGCCTTCTTTTTTCAAGACTGAAAATCTAGAACGAATCTTGTCGAGCAAAAATGTTTGAGTTAAGTTTTAGTCTTTTTGGCCGATGTACACATAGTACACATAGTACATAGTAGATTTTAAGTATGTATTAAGAATAATGCGAAACACAATGAGAAAAATAAAAAGTCTGAAGTCAAGTGAGAATTCCCAAAAAATATTAAAAACCATAGAAATAAAATCGTCTAACTCCTGAACTGTAAATAATCGTTGAATATACATGGGGGTGTTTCGGGAAATTTTCTTTGGATGTCGTTTCATGGGATAGCCTGTATATGAGTGACAGAGACAACGCAACGCTCTAAAAAGCCATACTTTTACGAAAACAGCTTATTAACACCTCGTTCTGTAGAATTAGGAGTGACATAACTGATAATAGTTATGTTAAAACTTCTTTGATATGTATTTTGATTGATGAGCTGCTATTCCTGTCCAATTGTTTATATTGCTACAGTGGTGGAGTTGCTTGGCCCTAAGTACCGCGTAGCTGCTGGAGCAGCGATAAACACTGCCTTTGCAGTGGGACAGATGATATTGGGGATGATCGCGTGGTGCGTGCCTGACTGGAGGAGCCTGACGCTCGCGCTTTACATCCCGCAGCTCACCTCAATCTTCAGTTATTGGCTCATCAGCGAGTCAGTGCGGTGGTACATGAGCAAGGGACGCTTCGAAGAATCTGAAGCTCTGCTTAAAAAGATGGCTAAGGTGAACGGGCGGTTGGTATCAGACTCGTCGCTAGCAGGCTTACGTCACACCGCGCAGGAGCAGCTGGCGCGGGAGGCACAAAGCGCGGCGCGGCGCGGTGGGAAGCCCAGCCTGTTCGGGCAGGTGTGGCGCCACAAGCGGGTGCTGGTCCGCGTGCTTGTCTCACCAGTCTGGTGGATAACCACAACCTTCATCTACTACGGACTAGCTATCAACGCTGTCAACTTGTCTGGCAATAGATACATTAACTTCATAGCTGTGGCGGCTGTTGAAATCCCTGGCTTTTGGTTCGCATATGTCCTGTTGGACAAGGTTGGCCGAAAGCTAGTCCTGACGGGAGGTTTTTGGATATGCGCCGCATGCCAAATAGCATACGTATTCATGCCCCAGGGTTAGTATTGCCTCTTTTGCAATATGTTATGTTTCGTACGATTAAGCATTTAAGCGGTAGTGAATGACTTGCGCTTTGTCGAGATTTTTGTCATATCAACATTATTTTTGTAGGATTGTTCGCGGTGGCGTTGGTGATGTACCTGGTGGGAAAGTGCGCGATAGCGATGGTGATGACGTCAGTGTACGTGTACACGGCGGAGTTGTACCCCACCAACAACCGACACAAACTGCTGGCGGTCGCTTCCATGTGCGGCAGGATCGGCGCCATACTTGCTCCTCTCACTCCTGCGTTTGTAAGGCTTAACCAATGCATTGTGTATTATGTATTAGAGGATTATGTATTTCATTGACGTTATCATGATCGATACCGTTAATGCCAAATACGTTTTACTGTCATCTCAAGCACTTCTGCTGAACAACAGACAACTAGGTAAATAACAAACTAAGTGGTTAAACCCTAGCATCGTCTTCACATATGATTACATAATTAATGTGAACTTACATAATATTGTAAAATATTTTAAAAGAGTAACGGTGGAGTTTCTTGCCCATTCTTCTCCATACGAAACTACCTTTTGGAAGGGGCAACTAGAATCAATTCTACTTTTTTATAAATGTTGGCGTTCAAAAGTGCCTTTTATGTGCCTATTTGAATTAAATGATTTGACTTTGACTTTGACTTTGCGGGGTACCGCAGGGCTCAAGAGTTTGGTCCTCGGCTTCTTGAATTGCTAAATGCCAATTTGTTTAAATTATCATTAAATAATTACCATTTCGTATATATAAATTTTTGTAGCTTGAAACATGATTTGAATGAAGCAAAGGTTTTACACATAAGTCTCCCAAAATAAAACAATTTCGTGGTTGCAGGCTGCGCAATGGTTTTCTGATCTGCCGTTCGTGCTGTTCGGCGCCATGTCGCTGCTGTCAGGCGCGCTGATCTTCCTCACGCCGGAGACGCTTGGGACCATTCTACCAGACACCTTCGAACAGGCAGAACAACTCGGCCTCAAAGTTACAAGATGAGCAAACAACTTGAACTTGAAGTTATAAAAAACGATCTCCTGCTTTATGGGGTAAAACAGACGGACAACACTCGCGACTCCAGGTGATTTATCGGCAAGTTTCTTGTAATGATTATAACTAAATGATTTTGCGGTCGTCTCATTTGAGAACGTGGCCTTGGCAACCTGTCGCTGTCTGATACTATCCCGAGTTAAATGCAGGGTATATTTCAACTTGTAGCTACATTAATTTCATATAATTTAGTCTTATAATGCAAGTAAATATCAAGCTTAGGAAAAGGTTCTGCGCCTAGTTTAAGTGATTCATGGTTTTCTATCGCCATCAGCCTATAGCAGTGCGCTGTTCGACGTTCAGACGACAAATCCTCTCTAATTGCCGGCCATTGAGCTCGTTAGTCAGCTACTCTCATACATCCATAACCAGCCCTCCTCAAGGAATGTCCACATAACCCACGTGGTGTTACAAGTCATCCCGCTTACTATGGCCGATCCCAAGCCATGTCCACTTTGGTCTTGTATGACGGTGATTCCTCGGTTGGATCACGTCTTTTTGTCTCTTATCACACCACATAAATTACCAAGTGACCAAGTTGCTATATTTTGATTGTAAAATTAAATCATACGTTTGGAATTTATGTACCTGTTTGTTAAATATAATTGATGGATCCCTGATCATTCATCACCATCAAAATATAAATAAAACCGACCAAGTGCGTGTCGGACCACACACAGTGTAGGGTTTCGTTGTCGGGAAGAATATTTACAAATAATATACTATATTGATTTTAACGACAGCGCAAACATAAGTTTGTACGAGTAAGTATTTCTCAAATAAAATAAAACGGGGGTCGGGTGGGATATAGGTGTAATACAGGCACATGAATAAAAACCGAGTTTCGGTTTTTTATTCATGTGATACAGGTGCACTTCTAACTTACCCTTCGAGAATTAGAGGCTTGATTATATATTTTTTTTTATTTGTAAGAATGTAGTTTTACTTAGTGTGATGATAATATTTTTACCCACGACGAAACGGAGAACGTTTTAAGGGTGAGAGGATATTTGTTTGTGTGCAACAAAACGAATATTCCCAATATCTCCAAAACGGTTTGCACCTTTTTTGGACCTACTTATTTGTTTCTCGTAGCGATGGACACAGCAAAAACTTCAAATGCAGGCACTACACGTATTCACCTATTAACATAATGACTCGTACCCACGTCACAAACTTATAAAATAGCAAAATTTTATATAAATGTAGTCTTTAATTGATATAAATTGTTCCATCTCTACTAGACACAATAGCTTTTCTAAACTGCTATATTTTAATTGAAATCGGGAACAGATATAGCAATGGTATGGTTTGGTGTGGTGTGGTGTGGTGTGGTGTGGTTGTGGATGTATCTTTATATAGCATAATCAGCTTAAAATGTTCCCACTGCTGGAACACAGGCCTCCTTTCTTCGAAGGGGAGTGGGCTGTAATCTACCACGCGTGCCCAGTGCGGGTTGGTAGATGTCCATGTCTTCGAATTTTTGGTTCTAGGACATGCTGGTTTTCTCACGATGTTTTCCTTTAGCGTTTTGAGAGCAGGGGTGATGAAATTATTTACTCAAAGTAAAGCGCCTGCCTGGGATCGAACCCACGCCCTACAACTTGTAAGTCGGGGCCGATACCACTGGGCCAACACTGCCGAGTTTTATATAGTGTGATGTTAATATCTATTCAATTCTGTACATTCTACCGCAACATACTAATATGCTGTACAATTGTTGTGGTAGAATGTAGTTGTCTTATAAAAGAAACTGTTACTTAAATACAAAGTTATTTTTGTGAAAGTGTTTTTTTTAAGTTCAACCAACTTCCTTTTTTTCGGAATTCTCTACTTAGAGTTGGAACTTCAAGGGGGTGACACATTTTTTACGACGCTAATAACACATCTCTCCAGCCACTAAATTGAATAAAAACATTGCTTTAAAACATTAAGCTCTTTTTATTAATTATTATTCTGAGATCCACACGCTCATGTGCACTGAATTTTGTTTTTACCTTCCTCAATTACATGTTTGGGGAGAGCCACGCCAAATATATTTTTTTCGTTATTTCACTGCAACATTTTTTGTGGTTTATAAAATACACCTTCCTTGCTGTCATCGATATAGTGCCAATTTTCTCCGAGTAAAATGGCTGAGTAACCTCCGGACAGACAGACGGACAGGACGAAATTATACGGGTTCCGTTTTGCCATTTAGCAACTGAACTCTAAAAATTAACATCGGTAATATATTTGAACTAACTAAAACGTTTTAAGAAAACATTCCAAGTACATTAAAGGTACTTCAGTTCAAATATCAGTCATAACTCAACAAAATAGATAAACATGTTAAAGATAATAAATATTTTTTAAAATAAAACATAGGAACAATAGTTAGAGACGTAGGTGTAGCGGTGTGCAGCTGTTTGGTGGACAATATGGCGGTTTTGGACAAGGACGTGACCTCTGAGGCGAGTGGCAGGAGACAGGTGGAGCTGGACACACTCCTGGTGGAGGAGATCGGTCAGTTCGGCAGGTACCAACTCCGCACGTTCCTGCTAGCTATGGTACTGGTCGTGTTCGTGGCATGGAGCAACTTGGAGTATGTCTTCAGCACAGCTCGGATTAGCACCAGGTAAACAAACCAAGACTCACATAAAGCATGCGCATTGTGTATTGCGTAACTGTACAGACTCAACGTTACAGTAACAGGTTTAAGTTTTCCCTAGGTTTATTAAATTCTTGCTTTCCGTATAACAATATGCATCTAATTCATTTACGCATGAGTTTTAACCCGTAGTGAAGAGTAGCGTAGTAGTAATAACATATGGAATTGAACCTTTCTACTTGTATTGTACTATATGAATTTAATTCATTACTTTTTGCGACGGAATAATTAACTTGGTATTTGGTCCCTTGGTCCTTTTGGGCTTATCTTAAGGTCTTTATGTGGCCTGTCTCTATTTGGCATGTAGTCTTTCGTTATTATCATAAAAAATCTATTCAGTTTATCTTCCATTTATTTTATGATTATGCACTAACACATATGCCCGGCATGCGTTGCAATGCCTTTTTTTTTCAAACCTCTCCTGTTTTCCAACAAAACAACACAAAAATATTCAAATCGGTTAATTCGTTTTTGAGTTTAAGCGAGACTAACGAACAGCAATTGATTTTTATATATATGAAGATGTCTGATCCCGGAGTGTGAAGGTGAGCCGGCGGAGTTCTCTCCGTACTGGTTGGAGAACGCGGTGCCGGCGGGTGCCAGTCAGGGCTCGTTCGACAACTGCCAGCGCTTCGACAATGCGACTGCGGCGCCGCGGGTGGTCACCAGCGACACCTGCCCCGCCTCACTCTTCGATCACGACAGGCGCCTGCCTTGCGACTCTTACGTATACGAGAACACGCACACTGTCGTCTACGATGTGAGTCGACGAAATGCTGTAACTGTGTCAAATATTAGATGAAAACGATTTGTGATTGATGTTTTTTGTCAACATAAGTATGGACTGGCGTGTGACGAATGGCGGCGGACGCTGATCGGCACGGTGACCACGTTCGGCACGCTGACTGCGCTACCCATCACCGGCTTCGTGTCGGACCGCTGGGGGCGCCGGGTCGCGCTCGTGCTCAACGCGTTCAACACGGCGTGGATCGGTCTCACGCGCTACTGGGCTGGCACCTACCTCGGGTTCATACTGTCTCAGTTTGTGGAGGCTAGTTTTGGATGCGGCGCATATTCTAGTGTCTACATTTTACGTAAGTATTTTCTAACCGGTTGATTTTTGTGTTTGAAGCGTAGACTCATTTGGTTACGAAGCATTTTATGAATGTTGTTACAGTAACGGAGCTGGTGGGTCCGGAGTATCGCGTCGCTATCGGTGCAGCTCTGAAGACTTGCTTTGCGGTGGGACAGGTGACGTTGGGGCTGATCGCGTGGTGCGTGCCTGACTGGAGGACCCTGACGCTCACGCTCTACATCCCGCAGTTCCTTACCATCGTCTACTTCTGGATCATCAGCGAGTCTGTCCGGTGGTACATGAGTAAGGGACGCTTTGAAGATTCCGAAGCTTTGCTTAAAAAGGTTGCAAAGGTCAACGGAAGACAATTATCTGAAAAATCACTGGAAGCATTACGTAAAACTGCGGAGGAGAAGATACGGGTCACTGAGTTGGAGGCAGAGCGACGCGGCGGTGAACCCTGGCTGGTGGTGCAAGTGTTCCGGCACAAGCGGATCTTATTACGGTGCATCGTTTCGCCCGTGTGGTGGATCACAACCACGTTCATCTACTACGGATTGTCGCTCAATGCTGTGAACATGTCCGGCAATAAGTATTTGAACTTTATAGCTGTGGCGGCAGTCGAGATCCCCGGTTTTTGGACTGCATATTTCCTGATGGATAGGATTGGAAGGAAGCCAGTATTGACTGGTGCTTTCTGGTTATGCGCCGCATGTCAGGTTGCATATATTTTCATGCCTCAAGGTATGTTTCAATGTATTGTTGTTTTGCGTGAATTAAGATTAAGTCCTTAAGTTGATTTTAATTTGTGACGTCATCTTCCAGGTATGTACGTGGCGTCGCTGGCGGTGTACCTAATCGCCAAGTTCAGCATCGCCATGGTAGCGACGTCAGTGTACGTGTACACGGCGGAGTTGTACCCCACCAGGCATCGACACAGTCTGTTCGCCTTCTCCTCCATGATCGGACGCATCGGGTCCATGCTGGCGCCGCTCACTCCAGCTTTTGTAAGATTACGTCTACAATTTTGTTTAGGTTATGGGATCAGGCATCGAGTTTTAATTCCGCAATAACTAGATCCAGCCTTGGATGCAGTATGCAGCAGCGGTCCCAACTGCAACGCTGTACATATAGATATGCAAACCTATCCTATCTGATACATGACATGTGTTTTGCCCCTCCACGGGGCATCCTCAAGACATTTTGACTCGTCAACCGCTCGAACGTAAATGAATCGACCGTATACACCGTCACGATTTGAAGTTTGTTATGAGGTTTGCGTCGCTCTACCCGCAAAAAGGAGTAATAAAGGTGATGGAATGTCACCTTTATCACCTATTGCGGTGCCGCATTCTGCATCCAAACCGCGATCTAATTATGTGTCAATGCAATATTAACAACTCAGTAAAATTCAGAAGAATGTGATACTTCGTTGTGATCGAAAATATCTGACATCACTTTGGCAGAAACACCCGCCTGCCAGCCTTTGTTTCTTCGATGTCACATATTTGTGCTGCCCCGCTTGTATGTGCCTTCCACAAATGATCATATATTTACCGTAATATATATTAATGTATGAATTATAAAATCAGATATTATTGCCGAGCTGTCCATAGTAATATATTAATGCTGGTGACTGTACAAGTGCTGTTTTGGTTCAAGTGAACCTAGTCCTGGCTAACAAGACACTAAATACATTTAATTAAAGGTTTTTGAAACGTTTTTAAATCATAATTCTGTTCTCTGTCATCTTGAAACAATTAATTGAGTTGGAACGTTTTTTTAATTCACTTAATCGCCAAGCTCATTTGAGAAATGGTGCAAGTGGCCACCGTAATTTGTGGTGCAAGTGGGCTTTAAAATGATTACAAATGATAGTGTTTTGTTTGCAGGGCGCGCAATTCTTCCCCGAGTTGCCATTTGTGGTATTTGGTTCTCTGGCGCTGCTGTCGGGGGCGCTGATCTTCGTCACTCCGGAGACACTCGGCACTACCCTGCCAGACACCCTCGAACAGGCAGAGCAGATTGGCAACAAACATTATAACACTCTAAAATGATTACACCTGTACCTACGTCTGTATCTACTGTACCTACATTAATTAGATAAGCTTTACAGTCTCTTAATTTTTTATTTATGATAGCTTTTGCCCGCAGCTTCGTCCGCGTGGGTGTCGAAAATTATCCCTCGGGAACATACTACCGGGATTAAAAGTTTCCTAGGTCCTAACCCAGGTCATGGTATATTCGTGTGATAAAAAGTAACAGACAGACAGAGATACTTTCGCATTGAGCTTATCGTTGAGTAATGCCTATTTAGCACCACTATGTAATAACCTTTATTCTAGAAAATAAAGAGATCAGTAATTAAGTAGGTGCTGAGGCAAAATATTGTCGAAATATCATTGATTGATCGATAATAAATGACTAAATCAATTTAAAATGAGGCGATTAACCATCGATTTAACGTCCTGCCTAGCCTACCTGTCATAATTAGTTAATTGCTAGTGAAATAGTGAAATTGCTAGAGAAATTCTTGAGGCCAGATACATCATCATAGGTTCAGTAATATATAAATACATCTGCTTTACATCATTATCCACTCATGAGCACACACAATTTTATCATAATCATCATCCCCATTTCACCCTCTGCTGAGCATAGGCCTCTCTTTGCTTGTGCCAATCCCCACGCTCCTGTGTCAGCCTCATCAAGGTTCCATCTAGGTTCTTCCCGCGATGGTAGCAGTGTTGTTCGTCCATCTCGCCGCCGGACGACCAACACCTCGCAAACACTTAAGTGCTATTCAAATGAGGTGTTGTGAATAAAATACTCAAATAGTTTTCAAATTACAATCAAAAAATATTATAATATAAATAGACGCTCTGTGGGTATAAGATAGACGCACAGCTAGATTATTGGCACGTGTGCCTGTGTATGCTTCAGATAACAATGTTATACCTTGCAGAAAAGATTATTGCAATTTGCACCAAGGATATGTACCAACCAAGATAAAGAGCGATGTATAGATTTCGATAACTTTTGACACTTTGAAATGCGTAATACATTAGATAATTCTATAAAGATTGCAATATCTGAAGGGATATGGTACGATAAGATCACGGGATCAAAGATTAAAATTACTTTCTTAAGACATTTTCAGTAGTGGTCAGAGATTATAGAGAAGTATAGTCATTGCATGTGTAAGACGGTGTGTTATGTTGAATACTTATAAATAAGTACTTTGATATCAAACAAGCCACCGGGAATCGACATGCACATTACTCTGTAATCTATGATACACCTGCATAATACTGTGTAAATAATGCTGGGGCAAGCGATTCATGTGGTCTCAAGAAGTTCATGTTTATGGTTCCGTATCTCCTAAGCAACTAAAATATCTTCGCTTGGATTTGAGCTTCGAGCCAGTACCTCTTGTAACTACCTAAGCCATTTATGTGATTACTGAACACATTTTTAACTTGTTGACAAAAACAAGAACAATGTCAGTTACCTAAGGGCAGAGGGAAAAGTCTCTGCTGGTGAGTGTTTGATGCTTAGATCATAAGGACCAAAGTTCATCGTTATTTCCAGCTCCCCAAGCCGGCTGTCTTACTAAATGTAAAACTATTTTTTTTACGGAACACTAAAACTGCGTATCGCAAATGAAACAATTTTATTGCTTACAAAAAATGAGATATTATAAACATTATCAACAGTAGGTACTCGTATTTTTGAGATAATTCGGCTCGCGGCAGTTGCACGCTCCCATGATGGCGCGCGAAGAGAAAGACAGCGTCGATTTAGACACTATTCTGGTGGAGGAGATCGGACAGTTCGGCAGGTTCCAGCTGCGAACGCTGCTGTTAACCCTCATCGTTGTGATCTTCGCTGCTTTCCATGCCGAATATGTCTTCACTACGGCCAGAATTGAGTCTAGGTAAGTAGTTGTAATATTTTAATACGATACTATCTATAAGAGAATCGTTGAGCTCCTTAAGTTTTGAGTTGAGCTGCACGATTACTGACAAATGGGTGCACTGACTGGACGGGTCAACTCATTCTGTGTGGTTTTCCTCAAAAGACCATTTCAGACACAAATCTACATGGTCTTCGCATGATCTGACCAAGATTATGTCTGGACTTTAAAAGAGACTGTGACCTCTGAGTTTGTTTCCGCCTTTCTTCTCAGAGTAGTCAGATAGGAAACGCCGACCTCATCTAGTTTTAAAATATGATTGACGTGTAAAAGTGTTTGTACAAACCTACTTACAGAAATAAAATAATTTATCATTTATCATTTAATGTTGATGAAGCTGATAGTAGTTGATAATTTTGACGCTGACCTTTGTATTGTATCATAATGTAATGTAAAATTTTGTTTGTTTTATCGTTATCTGAACAAAATAAAACAAAATAATAATAGTGTTTATTTATCCATAGTAATACATGGACACAGGTCGAGCACAGTGGTAGATATACTAAAATGCATACATAGTTGTGGAGGGTTAATTATCTAGCACTTACACATTACGTTTGTGGTGATATATAAGGTATCGTGCGCGGGTTCATTATTAATTACACAACGCGTTCGAGGAGAGCTTTCGTCGCTGAGGAAGGGGGAAAGGACTGATCTGGAATACTGGTGTGAGCTCTTTCGCTGGCTCCATGTGGCTTCATTAGTCTGTGTTTTCTTCGCCACGAGATCAATGCACCTCACTCATGATTATTTTTCACTCACAGTTGTTAGGTTGCAGTATTAGCAGCCCTACATTATAGCGGTTATAAAAGTTCCAGTAATTGCGCGCGCGCACGTAATCACGAGTATGTGACTTCAACGGTGTCCCGACACAGTGTCCTTCGTAGAAAAATATCGTCTCTCAATAAATGGGAGACAAATGGATGGATATAGGAAACGACCGAAATGCTCTTATAATGAAAATCTTAAACATTTTATAGATTAATGAATCAGAGTACGAGGCTTTTTAGACTATAATAGTCAAATTATTTTATTTTACATTTTTTGGCGACTAAGTTGTTTGTACAAAAGTTAAAAGGCTACAAAAATCTATATAAACAAAAATATAAACCCTGTCTCGTTAAACTAGGAGGCCTGTGTCTCAACAGATAGTGTTCAACCAGATTGTTGCGTAAATTAACTTGTAATTTTTAAGAGTGAACAAGTCGATGTAGTAACATGGTGAATTCACATTATCTGTGAACCCTTCCTGCAGTTGTGAATTAATTGAATCTGTGTTTGTGAGTGTGTTGTTTGGAAAATACTATCAATATGTCATGCTGTAGGTGTCTGATCCCCGAGTGCGATGGCGAAGACCCGGAGTTCTCCCCAGCTTGGCTCGGCAACGCCGTGCCGACCACGCCTGACTCCTTCGACAACTGTCAGCGGTTTGGTAACGTCTCCGCGCGGCGAGCTGACGCCTGTCCCGCTGAACTATTCGACAGGAACACCCTCCTGCCCTGCGAGCAGTATGTGTATGAAAACCAGCTAACTGTTGTTTATGATGTAAGTAACAGTTTTCATTTTTCTTCAAAGTCTCTAAATATTCCAAATGTTCAGTGTGTATCATGGCTATAGCAGATTTAGGGTATAACATGTTATGCATACTTCACAATATAATCAATCATATAAAAACAAGCAACGTCTTTTTGCTTGCCCATTGTAAGAAAAACTGACCCTAATGTTCGTAGCACGGCAGTACTACGTCCTAGCAAACAGTGAAATAATAATAATAATAATATTATAGTATTCTTATTATAATGAATAAAAGCTACCCCATTGTTTGTCGATTGCCACACAATCTTTCGAAAACGTTTCGAAGTCGTAGATACATACAGTCGTAGGACGGACCATGCTACGGCGTAGCCAAAGGTGCATAAGTATATTTTTATGAAAGTACTCTATCCAATAGGTTAACAATTGGATTGCTTGCTATCATATCAATCATATTTAAGAATATCATAACAAGATAAACATATACGGAATGAAGTATCGGGGACCATGATCGGTCTTGCTGCGGCTTAGCAAGGAGCTTGCTACGCCGTAGGCAATCGTGAAAAGCTTGATTCTAATCAAGTTTTAAAATAACACATTAAAGTAACTGTTGCAGCGAGGACCATTTTGTCTTAATTTTTTAATGTAATTACTCGCAGTACGACTTAGCCTGCGATGAATGGCGCCGCACGCTGATCGGTTTCGTGCGCACGTTCGGCACGCTAGCTGCGCTGCCTATCACCGGTTACGTGTCGGACCGGTTTGGCCGCCGCGTCGCGCTCACCATCAACGCTTTCAACACTGGCTGGATCGGCCTCACTCGGTACTTTGCCGGTACCTACATGGGCTTCATGGTGTCACAGTTCGTTGAGGCGACCTTCGGCGCCGGAGTCTTCTCCTGCATTTACATTTTAGGTAACTGCCAAATCACGATATACAAACAGTGTTTTACAGAAATACCTTCTGTATGTTTTTTTGTTTTGGATAATGATGATATCTAATTGTTAACTTTCAGTCCTGGAGCTTGTGGGTCCCAAATATCGTGTCATCGCTGGAGCCACCCTAAACACGTTCTTTGCAGTGGGCCAAGTTATCATGGGGCTCATAGCTTGGGGTGTGCCAGCGTGGAGACCGCTCACTCTGGCGTTATACATCCCGCAGGTGTTTACTCTTGCATTCTACTGGATCCTGCCGGAGTCTGTGCGCTGGCTCATGAGTAAAGGGCGATACGAAGAGTCAGAGGCTCTGCTTAAAGAAGTGGCCAGAGTGAACAGGACGCAGCTATCGGAGAAGTCACTGGACGCTTTATGGAGAACTGCAGAGTTAGACAAAAAACGTAAGGCGTGGGAGAAGGAACAGAACGTCAACGAGCCGTGGCTGATCGTGAAGGTGTTCCGACACAAGCGGGTGCTGTTTCGCTGCCTCGTGTCCCCTCTGTGGTGGATCAGCATGACGCTCATCTACTACGGGCTGTCCATCAACGCCGTCAACATGTCGGGGAACGCTTACGTCAACTACATGGCCGTGTCGGCCGCCGAGATCCCGGGGTTCTGGATAGCGGTGCTGTTCTTGCCAATCGTCGGGAGGAAGCCGGTGCTGATAGCCGGGTTCTGGCTTTGTGCTGTATGTCAAGTAGCTTACATTCTTATGCCCAGTGGTAAGTTAAATATCATCTTTTTTTAAAGTGCACGTGGAAACTTAAGAAACATCAATTCTACCAACCATAGTTTAGTTGCATCAAATTCGATTGTCTTTATTTCCACAACAAAATCACAACACGCAAGTAGAATGTTAATTGTCTACACCGATTGTATATTGTTGGACAATGCCACGTGGAAGTTACGGAGTCTCCTGCTAAAGCAATTCCCTGCTTAAAGGTGACTCCAAACGTTGTAAAAAACGAATTTCTTCTTCTTAGCATTCGACCATGTCCGCCACGACATACTGGTTGAAAAATTAGAAGCATATGGCATTAGAGGGAATGTCTCTAACCTTGTTCAATCTTATTTAAGCAACAGAAGACAATTTACAGAAATTTCGGCAGTGAATAAAACCAATAAACATGAAGTCATTCATAAATCAAAGGAGCGTGTAGTTAAATTCGGCGTACCGCAAGGTACTGTCGTAGGCCCTCTATTTTTTATACTATATATTAATGACCTACCTAAAAGTATAGACCACCCAATGACACTTTTTGCCGACGATAGTACTATTACAATTGCCTGTAAAAATATAGACACATATGAAGCGGACATTAATAATTCTATAAAATCAATGATAAAATGGTTAGAAAACAACAATCTTAAGATAAATCTTGGAAAAACTAATATTATGCATTTTGCCCAAAGATCAAGCATTCCAAATGTTAAGATACACTATAGTGATAATAACATAGACAAAGTTGACACAACTACATTTCTTGGAGTAACTATAGACAGTAAATTAGACTGGAAAGCGCATACGGAAGCCTTAAGCAAAAAAATTAGTAATTCCACATATGCACTGTACAAATTAGCCCCGAAGCTAAATGTTGATGCCCTGCTAACTGCTTATCATGGCTTAGTGTCCTCTAACTTAAGATACGGAATAATTTTTTGGGGTAATTCAAAAAATAAGAATGTAATTTTTAAAACCCAAAAAAGATGCCTTAGAACTATGTTTAGACTTCATGTTACTGACAGCTGCAAACCATTTTTCAAAAAATATAAAATATTAACCCTTCCATCCATGTACATTTTAGAGAACATTATGTTTGTCAAATCGAATCCGCACCTATTCCCCCTATTGTCAGATAAAGTTATTCGGAACAGACGCGACAATAGCAAACTTTGCATTCCTAGATCTAGGACAGCTTTACTGCGCAAAAGTATATTCTGTATGGCGCCGATTCTTTATAATACGTTGCCAAAATATTTTAGGGATTATACAAAAGAAAAATTAAGAAGTAGGTTAAAAAGCCGTCTATTAGAGAAAGCCTATTACAGCACTGACGAATTTCTGACTGATAAATTATTCTGACTTGTGTGAAATATCTAGATTTTGTTCCTATTTACTTTGACATTTAATTGCTATTTTATTGTACATTTTCTACAATGAGTTGATTTGATGACACTATGATGTAGTATATTTTAATCTTTATGTTCTAATTTGTACTGCTTTGAATAATGGATAAATTTTTATATTTTTTATATTTTTATATTTGTACGCCGTTGAGGCAAAACATGACTGTGATAAATTTAAAATGTAACATCTTGCATGACATGTTATTGTGTGTATACTCATGTTTTGGACAAATAAATACATTATTATTATTATTATTATTATTAGCGTGTCGATGGCAATATGTAACAGCAGCCCAGAATTTGGCTACGAGCTTGGTACCTTCAGTAGCGTCCATCAACTCCTGTAGCGTGCAGACAACAGGACACGTTTGTAGCGTGCAGACAACAGGACACGTTTTACACGATATTAAGTTCCCCATTGTTTGTGGGACACCTTGCTGTGACTCTCCACCTGAGCAGGTTCCCTTTGTTTCGGCCTACCTAAGTCCGAAGTCTAATTAAACACTTCCAGGTAAGCCAAGGCAACTCATGTCCAGGTGCGAGATTTTCAGCATGTGGAACTTATGTTAATTGAAATATACCTTTTTTTTCCAGACATGTTCGGTCTATCACTGGCAGTGTACCTGGTCGGCAAGAGCAGCATCTCGGCGGTGGTGACGTCACTGTACATGTACACGGCCGAGCTGTACCCCACGCAGTGCCGACACAACCTGTTCGCCTACTCCTCCATGGTGGGCAGGATCGGATCCATCACCGCTCCCCTAACTCCAGCTATCGTAAGTATATAGAAAAGAAAGAAAGAAAGAAATTTTGTTTATTCTGCACAAATAAGATGCATATTATATGTTCGATGCAATAATTGCAATCGACCACGTTTGCTGACATAGCGACCCAATACGGTCGCACTGAATGCGCCGCGAGCTCAGTGCATAACGGACAGCAACCGGGTGCATTCAGTTCCATCATTTTGCTCATTTTAGCGATAGCTTAGCGTAGACGTTTAATTGTTAGCATCTCAGCAATAAACCTTTTAAAGTTAATTGAGTGTTTAACTTAGCAGCGTTACAACCCCACCAGGTACCACTTAGGTCGCGCCCCATACATTTTGGTCCTTCGAGCCTATACAAGGACTTCGCGGTCGAACTTTAGTTTTTCGGGACTGACGGTCGTGAAGTGAACTTGAACAGAACTAGTGACATTTTGTATTGCAGTGTTACTTAGATTAGCTTAGCAGTGACTTGTGGTTACCTTAACCTTAGCAGCGAGACTTTAGAAGTGACTTTAGCGGCAGTATATTGAGTTGGAGTGCTCAATATATTCTCTCAGCGATATCAGCAACAGCGGTGCTCGGGGAGTACCGTTCCAGTAGCAGTGAGTTCACAGCTCACACCAGCGGCAGCGGATCACTGACGTGGGGAGCAACCCGCGACAGGATAGCAGCGACAAAGGACTCTTACAAGTAAGATCGTTCAATTTTCTAACACAAGCAGCGAGATGGAGAGCCTTTATTTTCTTCAATCAGAGATTGCGGAGGGCATTACAAAACTCTTAATCAATCTTAAAAAGGATAGCGTAGAGCGTAAGACGTTAGATTACTGTAAGCGTAAACTAGAGTTACTTGAGAAGTACTGGAGGGACTTTCAAGTGAATCATGAAAAGATTCTTCCTTTTGAACAGACGAATCATAAATATTTTACCAAGTCTGAATATGAGAGTACGAGCCAGCAGTATTTAACAGCTAAAGAGCTTATTAGTAAATATAAAGAAGTGTTGATGCAACAAGATCAGAAATCACCGTACCTTCCTCAACCACCCCAGCGAGAGGCGCCCGGAACTTCAGCGTATCAGCCGGGACCGCCAGCAACAGCAGCAGCAACTCCGACCTTCGAGTCAAGAGGGTCCAACAGCAAGCTTGACGATATGCTTCACAAGCAGTCGGTCAATTTTAGAGCGTTTCTTAGAGCAGTCGACAATATTGATCTAGAAACTATTGTTGACAAGTGGGAATTCGAAGACGCCCTTCGAAACCTGCACAGTCGGTGGACTAACCATTGATAACCTTCATTGGGAAATCATTGGCGAATCGGGGGAAGATGTAGCAGGAGATTATGAATATAACTTCACCAAACACGAGCGAACTTTTAACAGCTTGAGAAAAGCTATTAACTCCAAAATGTGGTCAACATCCTATCGGGAGAAATCTACCCCTCAAATGGATATTCCTGTATTTACAGGCCATTACCAGCAATGGATGCCTTTTAAGGATCTATTTAGCGAAGCGATCCACAAGAACAACGCTTTGTCAAACGCTCAGAAAATGCAATACCTTAAAGGCAAGTTAAAAGGCGAAGCCGAGCGTTTGATTCAGCACCTTCCAATCAGCACCGATAACTATAACGTTTGTTGGAACATTCTAAATCATCGATTTGATAACAAGAGGATTATCTTTACAGCGCACGCCAATATGTTCCTGAATATTCCCAACATACAGCAGCAATCGTTTTCAGCCTTTAAAAAGATGCATGACGCAACGTTAGAGAGTCTTCACGCCATCAAAAATCTAGGTGCGGATACTAGCACGTGGGGCCCTCTAATTGCACATATTATGGCGCAAAAGGTGGTTAGTGAATCTTATTCCGAGTATATAGACTCGTTACAGAACCCTAGAGAGCTACCAGTTCTACAAGAATACTTAGATTTTCTAGAAAATAAATTCACTAGTCTAGAAACATCTCGTCGACGACAAGACACCATGCAAAAATTGCAGCAATCTCAGCAGCAAACGGGTTCTTCAAAAACGTTTCAAAACAATCGAAAATTCAGCAATTATCATAAATCGGACAATAATAATTCAAAGAACGCAAAAGCAATGCACGTGCAGGAAATCAAATGCCCTCATTGTTTTGCAGAGCACACATTATATAAATGCGCAAAGTTTCTTCAAATGACAAAGGAAATGAAACTAAAAACCCTCAAACAACTGAAATGTTGTTTTAATTGCATTTTTAATCATAATGGCAAACAATGCCATTCCAAGAAACGATGCCTCACGTGTTCTGGCAGGCATCATACTTTATTGCATGATTGTTTTGCTGATGGCCAGCAAAATAAAACGAATGATGAAAATCTTAAGCAAGAAGAGTATTCAAAGCAAAGCAGCGGCAATGGTGTTCACGCATCTCAGCAAAATCTCACCGAGATTCTTTTAGCTACAGCGTTAGTGAGGGTGACAGCAGCAGATAGCACGCAGCATGTCCTGAGGGCTCTTATTGATCAGGGCTCACAGGTATCGTTGATTACAGAGAAGGCAGCTCAACAGTTAGGTTTAAAACGAAAGAATTTTTATGGAGCGGTTTCCGGAATAGCAGAAAAGGAATCTAACTGTACGGGCAAGCTAAGCATTATATGCCAGTCTGTGTATAATAGCTTTAATTTACATATAGATGTTTTGATTATGAAGAAAAGTCTAATCAAAAACTTACCAAATCAATCATTTAAAAAGCCTTCGTGGTCGCATTTGGAACATATTAATTTAGCGGATCCAGAGTTCAATATAAGTCGTCCAGTGGACTTATTACTCGGGGCAGACGCCTATGCTCTTATCATGCTTGATGGTTTGATAAGAAGTGCTGATACGTCTACGCCCTTAGCTCAGCAAACACAGCTAGGATGGTTACTGTGTGGAACCGTAAAGCCACAGTTCTATTGTAACGTCATCGTAAATAATATAGCGGATATTCATCAATTTTGGCAAATTGAGGATATCAACGAGCAAAATGAAATATCAGCGGAAGATCAACAATGCGTCGAGTATTACCTAACAACGACAAAACGTCTGGAAAGCGGTCGTTATGAAGTTAGGTTGCCGATGAAGCAGCAAGCGAGCGAAAAGCTAGGATCGTCAAAGGGAATAGCACTAGCACAATTAAAGAATCTAGAGAAAAAGCTTAGCAGGCAAGAATCTCTAGCTCAGCAATATAAGCAATTCTTAAGCGAATATGAAGAGTTGGGGCACATGAAATTAGCAACTGTTAGCAGCGACGGAACAGAGTGTTTCTTACCTCATCATGGGGTTCAGCGAGCGGAATCCTCCACTACGAAGTTACGTGTCGTATTTAATGCATCAGCGAAGACATCTTCGGGACTTAGTCTCAATGACATCATGCATCGTGGACCTAACCTGCAGCAAGATCTACAGGCACTGCTACTCAAGTGGAGACAATATCGATACGTGTTCACTGCCGATATCGAAAAAATGTATCGGCAGATACTAATTAGCGAAGCGGATCAAAAGCTTCAACAAATCTTTTGGAGAGCACGGACTGGACAGCCAACCAGAGCATACCAGTTAACAACGGTGACATATGGCACGAATTCAGCTCCTTTTTTGGCGATGATGACCCTTCGAAAATTAGCAGCGGACGAGAAGAATAACTTTCCTACAGCAGCAAAAATAATACTAGAAGATTTCTATATGGATGATCTGGTAACAGGCGCGCATACTATCGACGAAGGGAGAAGCAGCATATCAGAACTTAATTCGTGTCTAAGCAGCGGCGGATTCTTGCTGAGAAAGTGGTCAGCAAACGAGAAAAAGCTATTGGAAGAGATAAATTCATCGCAGCAAAATAATCAAGCACCAGCATTCATTTTCAAAACTGAAAACACAGCAAAAACTTTGGGCTTGAGATGGGATCCAGAAACAGATGAATTCACTTTCCAATATACTTCAACAGCGAATACTACAAGACTTACAAAAAGATTGCTTCTATCGGAAATATCCAGGTTATTTGATCCTTTAGGTTGGCTAGCGCCGCTGACTACAAAATTCAAATTGTTGTTTCAAAAGGTCTGGCAAGGTGAAATTCAATGGAGCGATGAAGTTTCAGCCGAGATCAACAATGAGTGGGTAAAATTAACTGAGGATATGGGATGTATAAGCAGATGTAAAATCCCACGATGGTTGCAAAGCAAACGAGATGATACTATCCAACTCCACGGATTTTGTGATGCATCTCTTAAAGCGTACGCATGTGTCATATATGCCAGAATCGTATCAAAAACGGAAGCATCGGTAGTACTAGTCGCAGCTAAAACAAGATTAGTACCTAACAGCAAAACAGTATCCCTTCCTAGATTAGAGCTATGTGCAGCGGAACTTTTATCCAGGTTATTTACAAAAGTAGCCACTAGCATGACTGGCATAGATTACGAAATCTATGCCTGGAGCGACTCTAAGGTCGCCCTTAGCTGGATACAGGGTTATCCAGAACGTTGGAAGCCTTTTGTAGCGAATAGAGTGAAGAAAATTATTAGCATAGCATCACCAGGTGTTTGGCATTACGTATCGACTAAAGAGAATCCAGCCGATTCAGCGAGCAGAGGACTTTCCATTAAACAACTAATGGAGCATACGTTGTGGTGGCGAGGCCCAGCTTGGTTATCGACACCGTTCTTTAAGCCAAAGCGAGAGCAAGCAGAGTATACGACCGAAGAAGAGGTCCGGAAGCAAGTCAGAACCGTCCAAAACAGCAATCCTGAAAAAAGCGTAATTAACGATTTATTAGATCGTCACAGTTCATTCATAAAAATAAATCGCATCGTAGCATGGCTATTACGTGCACTTGCACCGACAAGTAAACAAAGGCCGTCATATCTCACATTACAAGAGCTTAGGAAAGCAAAATTAATTATAATTAAATGCATACAGCGCAGTGAATTTGGGTCGGATATCGATGGTTTGAGGAATAATAAACTTAATTCCAATAGCAAATTATTAAATCTGCAACCATTTTTGGATGAAAGCGGCATATTAAGAGTCGGAGGACGTCTTAAAAATGCCAACATTAACTCAGATATGAGACATCCAATAATAATTCCATATAGCGGGAGATTAACGGAGCTTCTTATCCAGCAAGCACATGAGCACTCCTTCCATGGCGGAACTCGACTTACCTTGTCGTTATTGAGACATCAATATTGGATAATTCAGGGAAACAGAGCTACTAAAAAGCAGCTTCGTAAATGCGTGACCTGCAAAAAACAAGAACCTAGAAAGTTACATCAAATAATGGGAGACCTGCCTGATTGCCGATCTAACCCAGCGCCTCCATTCTATCATACTGGAATAGACTATACGGGGTGTATTCGAGTAAAAGCAAGCAAAGGGAGAGGCATTAAAACGACTAAAGGATATATCGCCTTGTTTATTTGCATGGTTACAAAAGCGGTACACATAGAGCTGGTCTCAGACCTAAGCAGTACGTCATTCATAGCCGCGTTGCGTCGCATGGCGGCTCGACGAGGGACTCCAAAACACATATATTCAGACAATGGTACTAACTTCGTAGGTGCCAACAAGATCCTTCAGGAGGAACAGCAACAGTTCGAGCAAATCTTTAATGACACTTTTTACCGAGAGATAGCGGAAATGAAGATAGAATGGCATTGGAACTGCCCTTCATGGCCGAGTGCTGGAGGGATCTGGGAGCGATCTATTCGGAGCCTAAAGCAACACCTCAAAAGAGTAATAGGGGAACAAGCTTTAACTTTTGAAGAATACAGCACGGTCTTGTCGCAAATTGAAGCAACCCTTAACACAAGACCGCTGTGCCCAATATCTGAGGATATCGACGACATCGATTTCCTCACGCCAGCGCATTTTCTAACCACTCGTGCCGGTCTTACTATAATAGAAACGGCACAAGATGCGAGGACGAGATGGTATTTAGTAAATAAAACGTTCCAAGATATATGGAAGCGGTGGAAAGCGGAGTATCTTAGCCAGTTATCGGTACGCAGCAAGTGGTTAAAAGCACAAAAGAATATAGAGGTAGGCGATATGGTAACCATTCATGACGACAACTTTACCCCTGGAAAATGGCCCGTTGGTCGAGTGGTTGAGGTCCATCCAGGAAAAGATGGAGCTGTCCGTGTGGTGACTTTAAAAACCAAAAATGGGTTTATAAAGCGGCCAATTATCAAGCTCTCTATCCTACCTATAGCGGAAAAAGAAGCAAGCAAACAAAAGCAAGAAGAAAGCGAAGCAAAAAAGCAGCATCAGCAAAGCAATGAGGCAAAAGCGGAAGAGAAAGCGAGTAAACAGTTTAGCAGTTGTCCTAAAATATATAGCATAGTATTATCATTGCTATTTTTTATGAGCCTTATACTACGCACTGAAGCAAGTTTCAAAATAACTAAATTTAATAGCAATCAAACGTTGTATTTTGACCCTGTGGGACAAATGCATCTTATTCGTGATCACTGGAAAATCATAACGTACTATAATTTGACTCCTTACTGGCAAGGAGATAAAGCGGTCAAACAATTTTCTCAATACCTCGAGCAAACATGCGGGAAAATTCAAGAACAGAGCCATTGTAAAATGATCGTCTTACAAATACAACATGAGTACGATGAACTACAATATTATAATCAGCTGTTGCTCAATCAGCACTTTGGAGCGCGTCCGCGAACTCGACGCGGGCTTATCAACGCTGTCGGCTCCATAGCAAATTCATTGTTCGGAGTACTGGATCAAGAATTCGCAGAAAAATACAAGCGTGACATTGACCTAATACAAAGGAATACATTCCACCTTAGTCAGCTGTACAGAAATCAGACATCGGTCATAGAAGCGGAGTACAATATCCTAAAGAGAACAGAAGAGACAATTGAAAAGCAGCATAAGATAATTAATAAACATTTAATTTACTTAGACAGCGTCACCAATACATTGCAGCAAGAGATCGACGTAATGTCAATTCAGCAAAATTTCTCTTTAGCAGCGTTAGCGACCATAAATATGATCCAGAATCTCAGGCGGATTCAGGATACTTTTCTTGATACCATGACTGAGATCTATCATGGTCAGATCAATCTGCATCTCTTGACTCCACAGCAGCTCCGTGGTGAGTTACAGATTGTATCTAGTCAAATATCTAAAGAGCTAGCATTACCCGTAGATGATATACAATTCAATTTGTATGAGATCTACAAATTGTTAAAAGTTAAAGCGAGGATGACGAAAGAATATCTCTTATTTGAAATTACCATACCGTTGATAAGCAGAGATACGTTCCAGCTTTACAATTTGATACCCGTACCGGTTAAAATTAACAAGCGAATGATCAGCGTCAAGCCAGCATCCGAATACATCGCGATCAACTTGAAAAGAGATTCATACTTGACAGCCAGCGTCAGCGACCTTCAAAGTTGCGAATATCGAGCGGAAACCTACCTTTGTCGTCTTCGAGGGCCTATCCAGAGTTTAGGTCCGGATGAACAATTCTGCGAAAAAGAGGAACGGTCTACTTGCAGGATCATTAATTCTAGCTGTGAAAACAAATGGGTTCCACTACACGACTTTTCTACCTATTTGTATTTCTGTTGTGACTCATACTCTTTGAGAGTCATATGCGAAGACGATCTACAAGCGAGCCAAGTCAGCAAGGCTGGACTTATTCAACTGACTAAGCAATGCATCGTGAAGGGTCATGATGTAACACTTTATTCTCATCAGCAATTAGAGAATACGCTAAATCTTAAACCAAATATACTCGAGACTAAATTAACTCACATAAATCACTTGATTAGTAACCTAACGCTACCTATCCAAAATTTCCAAGACTACAAGGTCAACGAAGATACCACACCGATAAACGATTCTATAAAGTATCTCGGTGAACAA
The DNA here is from genome assembly GCA_917490735.1 of Dryobotodes eremita. Lineage (NCBI taxonomy): Eukaryota > Metazoa > Arthropoda > Insecta > Lepidoptera > Noctuidae > Dryobotodes > Dryobotodes eremita. The sequence goes on along the minus strand of OU823251.1, from coordinate 23,024,791 downwards.
ATTAAAGCGATGAAGGAATCAGCCCAACAGACAGAGGTTTTAACGACACATGACATACACCAGTATGCGTTGTTATATGGACTATTAGCGGCAGCTGTCGCAGTGGTCCTGTGGTTCCTGAGGAGGAGGTGTCAGCGGGCGGGTGATCCGATGACCCAAGAGCGGGATGAGAACGTACCAGCGAGTGTGAGTGTGTGCATAAATCAATTTGAGCAAGAGCAAAACTCTAGTGCAAGTGCGCGAAAACAACCCCTGCCCGAGCAAGGGCCATGTGTCAGTGATAGTGCGCGCGTAGCTAATTTTTCTAAACGGTGGTCTAGTTTGCGTACGAAGAGGCGAGACACGTCGACGTCTCCCCTAGCTAAAAGACAATCGGTATTCTCGATTGGTGACTCAACCGTTTGAGCATCTACGTCTAGCTATAAGATCATGATAAGATATTGTTCTATCACCTTGTTAATCATGTCTCATCTAATATTGTCTTAACTCCTTAGCGTTTGAGCTCACACTCACGTAACTATTCATTTTGTATAAGCTTATCTCATTAACTCATCTCTTCCCGTCGGGAGCATGTTCGATGCAATAATTGCAATCGACCACGTTTGCTGACATAGCGACCCAATACGGTCGCACTGAATGCGCCGCGAGCTCAGTGCATAACGGACAGCAACCGGGTGCATTCAGTTCCATCATTTTGCTCATTTTAGCGATAGCTTAGCGTAGACGTTTAATTGTTAGCATCTCAGCAATAAACCTTTTAAAGTTAATTGAGTGTTTAACTTAGCAGCGTTACAACCCCACCAGGTACCACTTAGGTCGCGCCCCATACATTATATAATAATACAACACAGCCAAATGCCTCGTGTTGGACAATAAAATAAAAATAAAAAGTATTACAGTACCTAGGTATGTTCTATTGCTTGGTGTTAGGGTGGGTCATAATATAATGGTAACACCAAGACCATAAATCAGACAATACACATTGCGTAACAATACGACACTGACATTAACATTCACTGAGGGATAAATTTAAGGAAATAAACATAATGACAGTCGCATCTCAATATGTATATGAGAACCTGATTTATGTAAAAAAGAATATTAATCTTTAGTGTGCGTGTGTGTTATGCCTTTAGGGTTGTGTGTACGGAGAGAAATCAAATGCTGCGGAGTTCTATTATTACTTTACTCATAACTCGTTATTGATAGTACACATGAGTAGTTAATTAGGTTGGGAGCGCGTCCACGGTTTATGGTGGTTACGGGCGAACTACTGTCGCCGAGCGCCGCACGTACAACGAATACAATACTGATGTGTCAGCGCTCCTACACTATTCCTCCCTTTTTTTTAAAAAACGTAAAGGTTTTTTACCAAATGATCCTTAATAACAAATATTAATTTGACTAAAACTATAGACATGTTTATCAGAACTACAAACTGCAAGGAATTTGCTTATGCATCATTTTATTACAATGAACAATGTTGTAACCAGATCTGTTCTGGGTGTACGATTGCGCTACTTACAATGTTCGCTATAAACCATGTTATGATTTAAAAGTTTTAGCAATATTATCACGCTGTTATTTTAAATGGTTCAAGCAGTGTTTAATTTTTAACATTATCTAACAATAAGGTTACACATTTTGAATTACAAATAATACTTTTTATAGCTAGTATTTACTCGCTAACGTCTTTGCTTAACCTATTACAATGGTGCGGTTGCCTATTTTTCAAGGCACCGTCTTGAAAAGTTTTACAATTTCTTATGAACTAATGAAATTAAGGGTAGTCACCATGACGACCCACTCTGCAATAAAAGAAATTTGGCACTCCTTGGAGTCCACAGTGTTCGTCATGATGACGCCAATGAAAACACAATATAATATCTAGTAGGTACAATACCTGTCAATTGTTTTCAGTATTCTTACACTATTATTACACATATTTCACTTTGACTTGAATGTACGAAGGATGATGTTTTCTGCGCTGGTTGTCATCAGTATATGACTTTGGGATTGGGCGGTGGTTGCATGGTTTCCACCTTTATACTTGGTAAGGCTATTGAGCTTGCCACTACTTCCTTTTTTAACCATTTTCGTATATTTTTTAAACATCTTCTTTTTACTGCATATGTTATCAGAATGGCAAATAGCACTATGGTTACTATCATGACGATGCCAATAAGGTTCAATTTGTTTTCTACTTGTGTCACGTTTGCTAAGTTTTCGTTTACAATGACATTTTCCTTTGTCTGATTGGAACCCATGTTTTAAGAGTAATAAAATGATTATATTATTATAATTATGTACTTCTTGACTGATGTCTGAGATGTATTTAGTTGTTTTTTCGCGATGTCGTTCATTTTTACTGTGTTTGGCCTCGTTTTTTATACTGCTTATTTAACGTAATTTCAAAGGTTTTTTGCTTATTCGTCCAGTTCGCGTTGTATATGTTTCGCTACTGGGTTTGCTTGTTTGGAAAGTTACTCTTTTTTTTATTTTCTCGCCTTTTATATTATCGGATTTATCTATTCCTTGTTTATCTAATTTTTCTGATGGCAATTCACAGTCTATCAATAGGTGTGCTGGTTTCAAACGATCTATAGACACATTTGTTTGTCTGTCTGGCAATTGTACACGAAATACTTTATCCTTTCTAATAATGACGCGATATGGTCCATCGTACGGAGGTTGTAATGGTTTCCGTACTGCGTCATTTCTAATAAATACGTAATCACTAGTGTATAGATCTTTGTGTACGAATATCTTGTGGGATGACTTGTTTTCTCTACAGGACGGTTTAAATCTATCTATCACGTCCTTTAATTTGTTTACAAAACTGTTATCATCGTACGATTTTACCTTACTGCTATCGTAAAAGTCACCTGGTAATCTAATGTTGCTACCATATAACATTTGTGCTGCTGTTACGCCTGTATCTGACCTTATTGTTGTGCGTAATCCTAACATTGCCGTTGCCAATTCATCTACCCAGCATTTTGTGTCTAAACGTGCTTTTAAGGCGGCTTTTAAAGATCTGTGCCATCGTTCTACTGTTCCATTACATTGAGGATGATATGGCGTTGTTCGCGTTTTCTGTATTCCCATTAACGACATTAATTCTTTAAACAAATTACTTTCAAACTGTCTTCCCTGATCACTTGTGAGTCTTACTGGACACCCATAACGACTAATCCAACCTTCATATAATGTTTTTGCTACTACTTCTGCAGTGATCTCTTTTATCGGAAATGCCTCTGGCCAACGCGTGAATCTATCTATGATTGTTACACAGTATCTAAATCCATCTGGTGTAATTGGTAAGGGGCCTACAATATCTATGTGAATATGTTCAAAACGTTTACTACTCTCGAAAGTTCCTAAATCTGAAACTGTATGTTTTTGAATTTTGGCTTTTTGGCATTTTATACAAGTTTTAGCCCAATTTCCAACATCCTTATTCATGTTAGGCCAAAAAAATCTTTCACAAATTAATTTCCTACTTGCCTTAATACCTGGATGGCTCAAATTATGTATTGAATCAAAAGCTAAACGTCGAAACTTTCTAGGCAAGTATGGACGTGCTGAGTCGGTTGAAACTTCACAAACAACGTATTTATTTGTATTAAATAAAGTCACACGTTTCAACACGACGTTGTTATTGTTATTTGATTCGCGTTGCAATTTTGCTAGCTCGGCGTCCGTTTCCTGCGCAGCTGCTAGTTCTGCGAAATCGAGCATCGTGGGACACGATATTGTTGCTACTCTAGATAAAGTATCTGCTACTATGTTATCGTTCCCGTTGATATGCCTTATGTCTGTACTGAATTCGCTAATGAACATAATTTGCCTGGCTCTTCGTGAGGTTTCCCTATTGGAACCTGTTTTGCTGAATGCAAATGATAACGGCTTATGATCTGTAAAAATAATTAATTCTTGGCCTTCAACCATATTGCGAAAATGAATTATAGCCAAATAAATTCCTAATAGTTCTCTATCATAAGTGCTGTATTTCTTTTGAGCCTCTGTCAACTTTTTAGAATAATATCCTAAAGGTTTCCACTTGTTATCAATATGTTGCTGTAATACGGCACCTACACAAGTGTCTGACGCATCGGTCATCAATGCTAAAGGGGTATCTGTCGTTGGATATGATAACAAGGCTGCATTCTTTAAGTCTTCTTTACATTGCTCAAAATTACGTTCGGCTAACTCTGTCCATTTAATTTTAGTTTTATCTTTGCGTTTCGAATTTCCCAGGTACTTATTTAACTCTGCCTGTTGATCAGCTGAGTGAGGTATGTTTGCTCTATAAAAATTTAACATCCCTAAAAATCGTCTCAGTTCCTCAACTGTTTCTGGTTTGGGAAAATTTACAATTGAGTCGACCTTATCTGGTAGAGGTCTAATTCCTTCTACGGATACTTCGTATCCTAAAAATTCTAATTTGTCTTTGCCAAAACTACATTTAGAGAAATTAATAGTTATACCAAATTCATTAAATCTTTCAAAAACTTTTTCTAAATGTTGTTTATGCTGCGTTTCGTTTTCTGATGCGATTATTACGTCATCCACATAATTAAATAAAAAATCTAAACCTTGTAATACAGTATGATGCATGAAACGCTGAAAAGTTTGTGCAGCATTACGTAATCCGAAAGGCATGCGCATAAATTCAAATAAACCAAAAGGTGTTATAACAGCAGTTTTTTCTATGTCATTTTCCGCGACAGGTATGCAATTATATGCTCGGTTAATATCTAACTTTGTAAAAATCTTCTTATTAGCTAAAATATACGTAAAATCATGAAGACGAGGCACAGGGTAGCGATCTGGTTTTGTGATCGCGTTTAAACGTCTATAATCTCCACATGGCCTAATATTACCGTCCTTCTTGGGTACTACGTGCAGGGGACTTGCCCAAGCGCTGTGACTCGGCCTACAGATCCCAAGCTCTTGCATAACCCTAAATTCATTTTTGGCTTTTACGTACCTGTCCGGGGGTAGCTGTCTTGCCCGTGCGTGTACTGGCGTACCTGCCGTCTCTATTTGATGGCAAACGCCATGTTTAGGTGTCTCCTTGTATGAAACTGGCTTTGTTAATTCTGGGAACTTATACAACAATTCATAATAGTGGCAATTATTAGTGATGGTTTTTACTGTGGGCTCAGTGGAACTGGAGAGGTTTCCTCTCTTACATAAATTAGTAACCTGATCCACTAGCCTTCGTCCGTTCAAGTCAATTAACAACTTATGATTAGCTAAGAAATCAGCACCTAATATGGGTTGCTGTACGTCCGCTATCGTAAATAACCAACGGAATGCTCGTCTAAGATTTAAGTCTAGTTCTAAAATATGTGTACCGTACGTATTTATCTCGGTACCGTTCGCAGCATACAACTTATAACAGGCACTATGTGCGTTATCTTTCTTAAAAACAACTTTGCGAGGTAGAACAGACACATTTGCACCACTATCCACTAAAAAGTTCAAACCTGAATTCCTGTCTCTGACACATAGACGGTGATTGACGTGCACTCGGTCACAGCCTCCCGTCGCTGACTGCACCGACTCTAGTTTTCCAATGGCTTGGCGTCCTTCTTCTTCCAATTGCAAGGTTGAATACACTTATCTGCTTTGTTGCGGTATTTGAAGTGATAAAAACATAACCAGTTGGGGTCGTTTTCTGGTGTTTTTACGCCTCTAGACCTGGAGTTCGACCTTGACCTGGATCGAAATCTTCTGGGTCTACCATATCTCAAGCGACCTCTGGAACCATTCTCGATCTTGCGTAGTCTGTTACTTAATTTATTTATTTCCGCTATCACCAAATTATCATTGTTTGAAGGTTCCTGTTTTTCCTTTACGCTGGCGACGCTTTGAATAGGGGTGATAGTCTCTGCGACCTTGTCTGCAATCGATGCCAATTTCTCCATGTTTTCCTCATCTGTGACTGCCAAAACTCCACGTACTGCTGGTGGTAAATGGTTTTTCCACATTACCTTGAGTGTTTCATCGGTTACTTTTCCTCTGGCCAGGTCCCGCATTTTTCGTAGGAGGTGAGATGGCTGTAGATCGCCTAGCTCCATTTCACCAATCAGCTTTTTAATTTGCCGTTCTGCTGACTCTTTATACACCGAAATTAATTTTTGCTTCAAGGCCTCATATTTCTTTTCCTGCGGCGGATCTAATAGTATATCCGCGACTTGTTCCGTGACTTCGAGGTTTAATTTCGATAATATTATCCGATATTTCGAATCGTCGGACATTTTCCGGCAATTAATTATTGCCTCTGCCTTGGTGAACCACAATTCAGGTGCTCTCGGCCAAAAATCTTCTAACTTGTCGGTGATGGAGACCGGTGAGAGGGAATATTCGTCGGCTGGCTTTGTGTCTGGCATTGTGTTAACTACTCACGCAGATTAGTTTCTTCAAAAGATTCCGCACTATAGACGCTGATGGTAAGTGAGTTGCCCGTTCTCGATCACGTACACACAATGCAATGTCTTTAAAAATCACTGATGTAAAATCACGTTATTAGTTTTTAAATCACAACATCACGTCCTTTATTCGATCACGTCGGGTATTCGATCACGTCGGGGTCACCAATTTAGTGTGCGTGTGTGTTATGCCTTTAGGGTTGTGTGTACGGAGAGAAATCAAATGCTGCGGAGTTCTATTATTACTTTACTCATAACTCGTTATTGATAGTACACATGAGTAGTTAATTAGGTTGGGAGCGCGTCCACGGTTTATGGTGGTTACGGGCGAACTACTGTCGCCGAGCGCCGCACGTACAACGAATACAATACTGATGTGTCAGCGCTCCTACAAATCTATATTCCAAACACAGCGACGTGCATAACATTAATACTAGAAACAAAGATTTACTTATTGTGCCCCCGACTAGGCTCCAAAAAATTAGTAATTCATTTAAGTGCCAAAGTATACGTTTTTACAACAAACTCCCAAGTCTTGTTAAAGAACTGAGCCTCAATAAATTTAAATCATTTATTAAACAGAAACTCTGTCAAAAAGGTTTCTATAAAGTTAAAGATTACTTGGATGACAAAAAGGCTTGGGATTAACTAAGCCACTTCAATGTACCCCCAAGCAACAATCCATTTTATACTGTGGATGAGTGTTTTAGAATTAATGATGTCCTTATATAATAACTTATGGTATTTTTGATGACTTTTAAAGAGTAAACTGTCTGTGAATGTGAGTAGCATTCAGGCTACATTGATTATCATTTTAATATTGTGAATGTGAAGACTATGTGGGTCATTGTTGCTTTTTTTTCTCTCCTCACTTAATTTTAATCATGGTCTGGCAGTTTGAGTAATTTTTGTGGCCTACCCAAATGTCTTTTCTTTGGTATTGTTCGTCGAATCGTTGAGCTCCTTAAGTTCTGAGTTGAGCTACACGATTACTGACAAATGCGTGCACTGACTGGACAGGTCCACTCAATCTGTGTGGTTTTTCCTCAAAAGACCATCTCAGACACAAATCTACATGGTTTTCACATGATCTGACCAAGATTATGTCTGGACTTTAAAAGAGACTGTGACCTCTGAGTTTGTTTCGGCCTTTCTTCTCAGAGTAGTCAGATAGGAAACGCCGACCTCATCTAGTTTTTAAAATATGATTGACGTGTAAAAGTGTTTGTTCAAACCTACTTACAGAAATAAAATCATTTATCATTTATCATTTAACAACAACGAACAGAAACAAAACAAAATGCCAATTGCAGAGTGGAAATTATTAGAACAGAACTATTTATAGCTTTTTATTTACGAAAAGTAGGTACTTATGCAGTGTGAGATCACTTTATTAAATATAATCTTGCATCTAATTGTATGGGATTAAGAGCTGACACCTTCCTTCATACTGACATTGACAAAATTGCAGTTATAGCCATAATTGTAAAAGTATATGCAAACAGTGGAGTGTCATAAGCTGCACTAAAGTATATTTGATTTTAAAATCTCAGATAATTATGAAGGGGTACGTATTTGAATATCGAAGATTAAAATACCTACGCTTAAAATACCAATGTTCAAAACATCGAAAATTTAAATATCGATTATATCAAAATGTCGAAAATTTTTATACCTAAGCTTAAAACGTCGAAGATTGAAATGCCGAGTGATTAAAATTTCGAATGATTCAAAATATCGAATGACATTATGCCTAAGTTCAAAATATCAACATTTAATCGCAACATTTAAATTAAATCCTGGGGATATTGCGAAAACACGGATAATTAGCCAATGGTAAAAACATTTCTGCGAGCAACTTGGAAGTAGCGCTCGCCGGCCGCTGCCGCGGCACCGCTCGCTACGCTCGCTCGGCTCGCGCGCGGTTGGTCACAGTTTTAACCTAACCTAACCTATTTCACCCAATTCAAAATTACGAATCATACAATCTGCCACAGAAATGTTTTTACCATTGGCTAATTATCCACTCGCAGGCAAATTGTATGATTCGTCATTTTGAATTGAGTGAAATAGGTTAGGTTAGGTTAAAACTGTGACCAACCGCGCGCGAGCCGAGCGAGCGTAGCGAGCGGTGCCGCGGCAGCGGCCGGCGAGCGCTACTTCCAAGTTGCTCGCAGAAATGTTTTCACCATTGTCTAATTATCCGTTAAATTTAATAAACTGTAGGCGAGTCGTCCATTAGGTATTTCATACCTACATAGTTGAAATATCAAATATCTTAAAAAATCATTAGATAATTTAATTTACTACTAGGACATTCGATAATCTGTATTTCGATATTTGGATCTTTCGATGTAACTTTTGTAGATATTTAGATTTTAGATATATTGGACGTAGGATATTTAACCATTCGATACTATAAACTTTCGTTATTTTAATTTTCGGTTTTATGGTCGTTCGATTTTTCCATTTTCGATGTTATGAACATCGATATTTTAACAGTAGGTATTTTAATCTTCGATATTCAAATACGTACCCTTATGAAGTGAATGTCAACACAAACTCAATGTCACACGTGCCATAGTTTAAATTCCAATGCAACCTATTTTTATTTAGGACTTTTCTATAACATATGGTCAATTAATCAATTAAGACAACATAACGCTAGGGGGGATTTACACTAGGTCGTTTTTTGCCATGCAGCTGGTCGCTTACCAAATCGCCTCACAAGCCGAATCGCCACCCCATTTACAAAGGTCGATAAAAATCGCAGGTAACTAGTTAATTTTGTATTAAAACGTCGAATTTCATGCGGCGGGCGACCGCCTGTGATCGCATTTTCATGGTTGATTTTAGTCACCCGCCGCATACGAGCTGTCGACGCACGACAAAAATCGAAACATACTCTACTTTGGAACTTGCGATTTAAGTCACTTGTGGCCTAGTCGAATTACCATTTAGACAGTTTCGCCGCCCGGCGAAAATCGTGCGGCTATAGTCACCTGTGTAAAACCCGCATAAAGTAGAAAGCTGAATAAATGGCAACATGTAAATCATCTAAGTCTAGCGACGCGCCCCTGCTTCACACGGTTTTGATGACTTGTCAAATCATCGAGATTCCTTTAATTAAGTAGTTATTAATATTTTTGTACACATAAACCTTCCGAAATATAATCTTTAAATTATGGTGAAAACCGCATCAAAATTTGTTGTGTAGGTAGTTTAGAAGAACGACGCCGTCACACAGACAGATGAAAAGTGACTTTATTTTATATTATGAGGGTTCAAGTATAATTGATTTCAAAATGTTTGGCTAACACAACATGTTTCGTCCAGGGTGCTGCGACCTTCGACGACTTGCCGTTCATCATGTTCGCGGTGCTGGCCTTCACGTCAGGGTTTCTGGTGCTGCTGACGCCGGAGACCCTCGGCACCAAGCTGCCAGACACCTTGGAGCAGGCCAACAACCTCGGCACCTCCAAACAGGAGAAGTAAACAACATAAAGGTCACAATTTAATACTTAAGGCGAATTTCACCAATGAAACTGAACGCGGTCAGCACATATAAATCGCGTTCAACAGCTGTCGGTGTCAATATTCCACAACAATGATGACACTGACAGCTCTTGAACGCGGTGTATATGAGCTGATCGCGTTCTGTTTATATGTGCTGATCGCTTTCTGATTCTTTGGTGAAATTTGCCCTTAGTTGTAGCAGTATGCCGGGCATTTTTCAGGCCGCTCAATGTGTCGCTGGCCTGAAAATGATACAAAAGTTGGAGACCTGTGTGATTAAGTTTAAGATAAGGTATGTTAGTTTTTTTTTACCATAATGGAAATATTTTGTAATTTTAATAAATATTAATTGTTAATAAGTTTTATTACATTCCTTCAAAACACCTACAAAATATGGGAGCATATGGTGATAAATGAATGAAGCAGGCAGCAAAGCAAAGTTAATCATACGTTTTGATTCGTTTAAAATCATAAAAAAAACCGGCCAAGTGCGTGTCGGACCACGCACAAGAAAGGGTTCCGTAGTTGGGATGAATTTATCCCAAGAACAAACTTAACATTGTAGTTGAAAATTAAAAATATGTTCTTCCATACATTCCAACTGCAAATGTAAGTCGGTCGACTATTCCTCGTAAACTTGTAAAGCCTACTTAGCTGTGATAGTTTCCGTTTTAACTTCGTTATATACATATACTACCGCCGTGAATTTTTTGCCATATCCAAAAACGACTATTGAGCTGGTGTGACTGTTCCTAAATTACCCTAGACTGGTAAAATCTTCGTTTTTCCTTATTATGTTAATATTAGTGTTAACATCGGCTTTCCTTTGAGGGAAAGGGACCAGACACCTCCGTGCGCGGGTTCCAGTAGGGCTCGTCATCAAACTTGGGCGCCGTCCTACTATCATAAGAAATGAATTCGCATAAACTAAACTGCCTTGTCCCGACTTAGAAAGCTAGGGGACAAGGACGACACAAGGTGATGTTAATATTGGGAATTAACAGTTAGGAAACATACGTATTATAATTATAAATATGTGAAGCTAAGAAGATGAGAGGGTAAGCAAAAGTATATAATATATTATGATTTAGTATTATAAATGTCGTATTGCCGACGTCTCCCTTGTCGCAGGTGTGCGCTATATCTATCTGCAATAGAGTTGTAATAATATAAACGGGGTAAAAGGATCGTTAAACTTGCACTTAAAATAATCATTTATAACTACGTTAATTTATCTGTTTACAATGTAACCACTTTAGTGAGACCGGGAACGGTTTTACACCGTTTGCCTCATTGTACGTGTCCTGCTAAATCTAACGCATACAACCTCTGAGGACACTAATACGATTCTAATAGAACACGTTTCCTATGCACTATGTAAATATCTTACTCAATCCTACAGACCAAGTACTGAGACGTCCAACTGCCATTGAGGGAGACAAATGTTGAGTAGTCCTAAACGCGTACTAATGTTAATGACGCCCTTACGGCGGCCTAGACTTTTTTTTACTAAGATAACAGAAACTAGCACAAGCGTACCGTAGACTAAGTTTGTAGTAAAACTCATTGCACACCGAAGTGGTATTTTGTCACTTCACATTTCCTTACTCTTCCCCATTTGGACGTTGCAGTGCAGCTATCAGCGGCAAAGTGTCCAAATTGTCGTGTCTTGATAAATAGTGTCGATTCAGTAATTGGCCTACAAACAGCCGGGTGTGGGTTTTATCGAGATACGGTCCCCAGCGTTCTTAGAGCGACTAGCAATCCAATTTGGGACACTTGGTGTAGTCTACCCCTCTTCCGAAAATGCGCATACAGCAAGCCTCACGCAACGTGTTTTGTAGCCAGACATTTTTGGAAGCAGTAATCATCACCAACATTTGATTGTTTTATAAAGTAATTAGAGATCGGCTGTAGAGCCTAGATTGGTTTAGATGAACTGAGTATTTACAGTTCTGCCTTGCATATGTGGTGCGTCAGTTATGGGTTGGTGCTCAGTGTCAAGTGTAGGCCTTCGCCGTTTCCCTATAACAAAAAAAAAGACGTGTGTGACGTGAAGTGTCTGTCATGGTACGGATTAGGAGGTAGTCACGTAATACAAGAGAAAATAGCGTTAATTAAAAACTACGATACTAAATAAGTAATTTCGCCATGCTGGAATAAATAATCATTAATAGCTGGACAGCGATATCACCTAACTGTTACACCACACAAATCAACCTGCAAGACCAATGTAATGGAAAACTATATTACTGAAGATTAAAGTTGAGACTTACCAAATATGATCTTGGAGGGAATTAGATTACAACTCACGAAATACTGCACGTACTACCAGTTTCACCTCGGGCACAGGCCCTCACAGCTCACAAAACTAAATTGTCTAGCCTAGACTCCGTCATCCGCTACCTAACGTGGTCTTAGGCCTACTATCAACTTAATAAATAATACTCGGTGTCTTACGACCGCCCACTGACATGACCGACTTGATATTCACCAAGTCTTCTAACTTCACTAGCCTGGACTCTCGTGTTTGTCGTTCCTCGCGGTCCTAATTCAACTGTCCCAACCTTTTCGTTACAATTTTATCTCCTAAAAACCGGCCAAGTGCGTGTCGGGCCACGCACAGTGTAGGGTTCCGTAGTAGCCCGTTATCACAATATAATACGATTCTGTTGTTCTTTATTCTGAATGTAAGTAAAGGTACAGATAAAATATATGATAAGGGTGTCCAGAGTAAAACAAAACTTTACCACATAACGTAACCACGGAGGTCATACCTTGCAACAAAATCTTAACACCACGATCTTCAAAAGTGACGTCACGGCACAACGCCATCTGTTATCGAATAGCGATACTAAACTAATGACAAAATTTTGATTTTCGAAGATAATTATTTAAACAGATTAGACGTTAACTAATAATAACCACTTTCTTCCTGCTAAAGCTAAAAAATAAGGATACGATTGCTGCCAAGTTATTATTTCAATTCGCAAAATTGTAATTCGAAAATTAAACAAAGTTCGTTTGTGACTTCTATAGGTACTCGAATGAAAACTTAACCCGTTGGTACAGCGCCATCTAGCGGCAGTATTGTGAAACATATGATAATTTATTATGTTTTTTTTTTCATATTTTTGTTTTTCAATGCTATTCTTTTAGTTTTTTACCTGTTATAAACAAGCAACTACTTCATCTTAGTCACTTTAAAGGATTAGTGCTAAGGATTTTGTATTTGGTACAAAATTATCCAACACCCAAGTTCAACGACTATTACTGCTAAACTAATAAAGTTATCTTAACTGCTATAATTTTCCTTTAAAGTTCATGAAATTCACTATCATCGTGAATTTTTCCAGATTTTTCAAGCCAGCAGTTTAGCTTTTAGAGGGGGGGGGACGCCCTACTGGAACAAAAATTTGCACTTTAAAGTTTAATATTTCGTAAATGGAGCATTAAATCTAAAAATAATTTTAGCAACCCCCAAGTCATTTTAGAAGACCTATTCAACGATACCCCATATGGGTTTCGTTGGAATACAGACGACAAATAAAATATTCATCCCCATTTCACATGTAGGGGAGCTACCCTAGAAAAAATATTTTCCAAAATTTTATTTTACCACTTTGTTGGCGTAATTGATATACATACTCCTACAAAATTACAGCTTTCTAGTACTAACGGTCTCTTAGCAAAGCTTCGGACAGACAGACAGACGGACATGACGAAACTATAAGGGCTCCTTGTCAGAACTACGGAACCCTAAAAATCACCACGCTCAGCCCCTGCATCTAAGTTTTTTTGTAACATAGACGCAAATTCCTGCACTTTCGCAGGTGGCAGGCCAGTCACATTGGCAGGGGCAAAAATGAGGCCTTTAAAGCTTAATATTTCGCAAACGGATACCTGAAACGAAAAATGGTTTTCACATACCCGCAATATTTTAGAATGACCTTTCCAACCTCCACACTATGGAATAGACGAGAAAAATAAAAAATACATTCTCACTTTACATGTATGAGGGAAATATAAAAAAAAAAAAAACAATATTTTGTTTTACCTCTTTGTCCGTGTGACTAATATGTGTACACCAATGTCAAATTACAGCTTTCTAGTATTATAAGTCTCTAAGTTAATACGCGGACAGACGGATGGACATGGCGAAACTATAAGGGTGCCTCGTTGACTACGGAACCCTAAAATAGCGTGTTAATAAACGAGATACTTCATTTATGTCGACTTATTAAATTTACTGCGTTTAAGGAACACGTTGCTGTTTATACCTTTTACTGAAAAATCTGAAATGAACTGTATTATTTAAATAAATGTTATTTAGCACGCTTAGATTATGTTTTTTTTTAATATTCGTACGTGGTTAATGGTACAGTCATATTGTTTTGTAAATCTATGAATTGTGAGCTTGTTTGAATAGGTGCAGTTGCAGCTATTGTTTTCTTGAATGTGACGGTAGATATAATGAAGCGTTGCAGCGGGCTGGGTTAGCAAACTTTATCAAACACTTCTTTTGTGCCACACCGTACCTAAGTCTTTTTGTTTCATTTAATTATTTTCTCATTACAATATCCGAAATAATAACAAAGAACAATATTGTCCGGCTTAAAGAAAAATATTGTGGGAGACTGGTGCCTAAGCTAGGCCGAAGCCTATATGTTAGGCTACCAGGTCTCCGCCCCAAGTAGTTACCTACATCATTAAGGTCTCCCGTATATATCAAGAAATATCAGCTACCTATCTTTCTTTCCACGCGTAAACGTTGTTAATTCTGAATAAATAAAATAAAATGCATACCCAAATTCGGACACAGAAAACCGCTATTGCTGCACAATTCTGGACGATCCGGCCCAAAGATTGACTAGCTGGCACGAAAAACTTATATTCGGTGGTGCATTTTATTTCATTATTATCTTTAAAGAAACCATAATTATACGTATCACATTAATATAATAGAATTAACATGCGAAAATCATAATAATGAGGTGCATTTGTAGTTGCGTGGTGCGGTGCGCGCGCGCAGGCGGCAGACGCGTCTATTAGCGGAGCGAGGCGCGCGCGCCGACCGCACACGCGACAACGCGCACACACACTCACACTACGTAGTTTCTGTTACAAGAAGCCTGAATTTCGTACGAATATTGTTGAAAAAATAGTGCTGTGATTGTGAAGTTTTGTTGACGAATTATTGGTGAGTAATGATTGAGTTTACTTTAACTGTCTTGTGCGGTGCTTCACTTTATACTAGTTGATGTGACAAACTGGTGCAATATAAAAAAAAAAGATTATTTAGATATTTTATAAGCCAAGAAATTGGTAGTAGAAAATCATTCTCAATTTTATTTGAAAACGTACTTACCGCTTCTGTACCGCATATTGACCAGTGCTGCAGTGTTTTGGCAATAAAGTGCGTTCATATCAGCTTCCGCAAGCGATTAAAAATGGTTCGATACCACTGAACCTGTACCAGACTGATATTTAAAAGAAAACTTGATACTTTATTTTTAGAACTTAGTACCTCGCCCGTTATTGCGTAATTTTGTATAACTATTTAATCGATACCGATTCTATCAGACAACATGGTTATTTGATTATTGTAATCCGTATCACCTTCAAAACTTCCATCTCACTAAACATTAATTAGGGATACCTTCATAGAATGCCTAAATTTGAAATGCACGATGACGTCTGTAACACTCGCTGTTACTCAAGTTTTCAGGACGTCTACATAATGGGGCTGCAGGATCTCAAATGTTCTGCCGAATCACTTATGTCCTGTTTGACAGTTTATTGAAACAGCTGTTGGAGAAGCTTGAACTTGTGTTTATTGTTGGTACGCTGGCTGCAGTGGGTAAACAAACGTTATGTACAAACACACATACCTACATAATATTAATATTACAATCATTGTCCAATACCTTTATAGCACTGCACGCGGCGTGTGAGTGCATATGGCGTCGTCATTAGTGCATCCATATTATATGAGATTGTGCATAAAATCGGTTAAAAAGAGCTATCAGCTTTAATAGCCATTCTAATGGCTTCCTAGATGTAGTGAAAAATTGAACTAACATATAGAATACATTTTGCCATCGTTCATTTTAATTTGAATTTTTTGATTTATCATTATATCTATAACAAACCAATATTTGTACACTTAGTTTGCAATAAAGGCTATGACTTTGTATCGATAGACTTAGTGCCCTCTATGAGTCTTGAAACAATGTAAGTACAGTGGACGAATTAACACTCTCTTTACATGAACTATCGCCATGCCCGCTAAAACAATGTTTTTGTCTACTTAAGGCTTGCGTAAATTCATATCATCATCATCTCCATAACCTAGCCCCTTGTTACCCGGGGTTGCCGCAACACGACTTCTTCTTCCCGCGTCGCGCTATCACATCCTTTTCTTTCATATCATTCCTCGCAATCCATCCATATTTTCTTTGGCCTTCCTCTCCCTCTCCAACCATCAATATTTAAATTCATGACTCTTTTAAGTCTCATGTATCTCACCCCTCATCCTCACATGCCTGTATCAAGGTATACGATTTCCTTTTTCAGTCCACTGTGTAGGTTCATAATGCAGATACATATATACAATAAAGTAGATACATATCTACTTACAAGCAACTGACGCGTATTATGAATGTAAGTGAAACTAAAGTACCTAGATATTACGATTTGTCGCATGTTGTAGCATTCCGTAGTATTTCGCTGAAAATACGGGGAATTCAGTAGAAAACTTCCGGCCGGTCAGCAAGGTAGAATCTCCTTAATATGCATGTAATATACAGATCAATTTCATTTATTGAGTGTACATGCATCACAAAAGTTTTTGTCAGTCAGCTGTAACCTAAATACGTAGCCACATACAAGTATATACACCTACAACTCTTTTTTGTTTCGTGTTTTATAAATGGTAGCAGTTTTCACGTAGTATTTCATGTAAATAATGTTAGTTTCACTCGACTACCGCATATTCATGCCCGATACTACACGCATTAGCATATGACACTGCAGTTTGTCGCAAATGCACTATGTATGCATATACAGTGGCTAATACCTTCATTTATCGTATCGGTAGTAAGTAGGTACTTGCACAAATTGTGAACAAATAATATGCTTACAGAAGGCTAAATTTCCAAGTTACCTATAATCATTTATCTTAAATAGGGTCAAAATCAGAATCAAATCAAAACTCGTTTATTCAAACTAGGCTGAGAATCAGCACTATTTGAACGTAAAATTTACATACGACAGTTCCCCAAAACGAAGGAGAAGAAGAAATGGCTCAACAAACTCCCCCAAAGCACAGCTGTCTGTTCAGTTAGAAGAACTTGATTCTATAAAAATAGTGAGTAATTAACATGGGGAAACACATATACTTATTATATTATCTATACTAATATTATAAAGAGGTAAAATTTGTTTGTTTGTATGTAGGGGGTAATCTCTGGAACTTCCGGGCGGATTCGAAAAATTGTTTTTGCATTTGATAGCCCACTTCTTGGGAAAGGCTATTTAACATCACGCTATGACATTTAGGAGACGAGCAAAAAAAGAAGTCAGGAATAACGCTAAGCGAAAGCGAAGTGATAGCGCGGGCAGGTGATGCGATGTGACGGAGAGGGTACGGGGGACGAGAAATTTCACGCGGACGATGTCGCGGGCAGAATCTAGTTTGTCATAATTATGTCAGATAGCACACGCCAATATATCAACAAAAACATTGAAAACGATACTCAAGAAGAAAAAAATAATAAAAACGTAAACAGAACTTAATACCTAAATAAAAGCCCCCGCATAAAGGGCGCGCGCGCTTACATGCGCAATGCTGGATTATGTTCATATAGCTGTAACTTGAAGTAACATAGACATGGACAATATTCCTCAATGAAAACTTACTTTTGGAAAAACGAATGAACTAACGATTTAACTGAAAAGCACCCAGCCTCGTACCTCAAAGGTGCAAAACATCAAGCAGCTTTTAATATATATTTTTATACTAGCTACTGCCCGTGACTTCGTTAAAATGGAAGTCATAACACACCACAATATAGTAAAATAAGAGCCACATTTTTATAAAACTTCCCTGTGAAAGAAACAGAGATAGAAAAAGTTGCATGCCTCTCCTCCTCGGGCGTAACGCTTTTTCCTTACGTGACGATTTCTACCAGTCCTCCACTCCTACCGCTCCTACCGCGAGTAGCGTTCCGAAACTTCATTCCAATAATATATAACACTAGATTGTAAATACACGAGATTTGTCATTAACAGTCACCTAACCATACATAATTATTTTTGTTACAACCTTAAATGAGGGAAGAGGCCTAAATTTCATGTTTTTCTGTGTTCTTTCTACGACCTATCATATACCTAATAGTATATATATTTAAAAAAAAAAAGACTCACCACAAAAAAAATAACAGTAAGTGAACTTACGACCACAGGTTTTCAAAGCCGTCGTCAAACCGCTAAACTATTTGCTTTGTTGAAAGTTGATTAGAATAGCCATTCTTACATATGACATGATTGACTGCTTAGCTCCGTAAAGGTATAGCGTGATTATAATTATTTAAAAGGTTAAATCTGTAACTATCTGCATTATTCTAACCTTTTGGCTCTTCTTTTTACAATTTGCGGTAACCTATAGAAGAATACGAAGTTAATGCGATATTACTCACCCCCCATAGCAAATGTCGTTATAATTTAAAGCCTACATACTGACCAGACTTATAGGGAATATCAATATAAGAGCTTTTGACTGATGATAGAACACACATTCAGACAAACAGACGAAAATTCTAAACATTATATTTTCGGCATTAGAATCGTTCCCAGACCACGCAAAAATTATTAAAAAAAAAATGTTCAGTTTTGACTTATAATATTTTGATACTTATAGATTTGAAACTGTCGTCTGGAAGTAGTGACGTGTCACGATCAGATTCGTGTCACGTGACCAATGGCTTTATTTTACGCAATTATTACTCAAAAGTATTATTAAATCTAAAGTGATTTACAATATTAAGTAGATTTTTTATATTTTTAGCTCATAACCATTTTGCAATACAAAATGCATAAGGTATTTTTCTTACTGTCAACTAGCCTAATGTGTTAAGTAAGCCTTCTGCATCAAAGTATCTTTCTGTATAACGTGCCGATATATCTTGTGCGTGGTGCTATCGGGTCCACAGTGACACGAGATCGCGACCCGCCCGCTGAATCCGACGCGCGCTCACTGATACTGGACCATCGGTAACGCCAACCCAATGACCTCAAAGAATAATGTATAAAAAATGGGGACAATGACTGCTTTTTATCATTATTAATATTTCTTAATCGTTGCGATTTTGTGACGCGAAATCTTTTGTTTATGACGTCGTATTGCCCTTATCAGTTTTTTTATTGCAAATAAAAAGTTTTTTTTAAATACATATTTCTATTGGTTTTAAGGATTCAGTGTTTTTGAATGTGAAAAGAGCTACATCATTTGTGGTCCACATGGTCGATGAGCTAATTATTTATCTTATCTTGAGTGATATTGTATTGCTTAGGTCACAGTTGCGTGCTGTCTTACGATGCAGTTCATCATTGTTGTATATGACCTTATAGGACAAGCCTGATCTTGATTATGAACTTACTAATTTCTTCACACGATGGTCGATACCTACATTGGTGTCACTAATAGGTACATGCTACTTAATGCTAGCGCTCATCACCCATGTTGATGCGTCGTCTGTCTGATAAGTCGAGACATCTTCATCTTCATCTAACATCACTCGCCATAGGCCCTGTGTGCTGTTTTTAGTGAAATCATTTTAGTAGATATTGTGGTCATTTTTAAGGCAGGTTCTATAAAGGATACCGAGCATCTTCAGAGCTACACAGCACCTTTCATAGGTAACCTCTAAAACTTGCGTCACTCTCCTACGTTACGCTTACGCATGTTTTTACGAGTTTTCTCTACACGTGTACTTTCAAGGTGCCTGCTGCGATAAATCAGAGGGATTCTGAAATACCAGCCGCGGCACTTACACTGCGGTTACGAGCCATAACATCTGGACAATTTAATTAGCAATTACAAACCTACGTGTTTGTAATTATATTCTTCTGACACGTAACTTGTGAACTGCATCCTAGTTAGGTTCAGGCTTTGTCTCTGTAGGTTCATGACAGCCAATTACGCTCTATTATTGGTTAAATATATATACCTCACCCAAGTTGTGCCAAAAATTCCGGTACCCGTCTCTGGTGCAACTAACCGACTGATACACATCATTTAAATCAGCTTAGATGGGTAGATAGATAGATCAATTATTTGGTGGAACACCGAAGAAAAAACACAACACATAAATCGAAAAAGTTATCTTAGCTTGTCTCGCTTGCTAGCTACGCTATGCTATGCTATTTTCGGAGTAGGTGTTACTGGGCAATTTCATTGACTGAAATCCTGCTGTGATCAAGCAACTCGCACGACCTGCCACTTGGTAACAAAGCTCTTTAGCTCTGTGAGTCACTTGTGTCGTGACAGTTGTTAGACCATGTGAATGAATGGCTTGTGACGTCGTCATGGTCTCTTATTAAAGTTTGTTTGTTGGGAGTCCGGTTGCATTCCTTTCATGTATTCGTACATAATATTTGTTCTATTTTATTTATTTCTCGGTTCTTGGTATTGCTTTAAATGTATTAATCATTAAATTAAAAATAATAATTCCTTTCACTTAGTAAATAATTTTGATACTTCATATTTAAGTTCGTAGAAGCTTGCATGTGATATTGCGTTTTGTAAAATAATTAAGTACTTTGATTTTGCTTGTCACATTATCACCCAGTAATACATACAACACTAACGTTATATTACGTACCACAACTCTTTATCGTAACAATACTAGCTTTGCAGACATAATTTGCACTCTCTGGTTTTTATTGAACAGTCTACATCGGGCTATAAATCGTATGTAAATAAACACGGGCAGAGTTCACCCTGTGTATACATACATACGAACATATATCTGCGCAGGCGACGGACCCAGGCGACTGTATGTCACGACCTATTTCTAGTTACGAGTACCTACACTCACGGACAAAGAATACGGGTCAGTAGGAAAACCTAAAATTACTCTAAAAATAATAGAGCTAGCGGCATGAATGAAACTGTATGATGTAGATAAATTACCAGTTAATAAAACAAAACCAAATGTTAGGCACATTATCAGTGTAATAGTCAAAATAACATAAACAAACAAAATACTTAGGTATCAATCATTTTTACGTTGATAAAATAATGGTTGGTACCTCACATACAACACAAAAAGGAACTTTAAAACTAAATTAATACCTACTTTGTATTGCCCACACGGGCTCTTCTTACAGCTGCAGGCGATTGTGCATGTTGTTTATTAAGTTTCTTATGCGATGTTGTAAGATATTGGTGCGTTCTTCCACTAACGCATGTTTTAGGTCTCGAAGTGTAGCTGGGGCGAAGTTTTGATTTCTTACACACCTCCCAAGCTCGTCCCTAGCGTGTTCAATTGGATTCAGGTCCGGGCTTCTCGCGGGCCAATCCATGCGATTGATGCCAACGTCCTGAAAAAAATAATTTACGATTCGAGCTGTATGTGGCCTTTTTTTTTGTTTAGGGTGGGAAATCATCAAATAACTTCTCCCGCTCTTCGTGTCAGACATTTACTGACTAAAACCCACCCGTTTTCTTTAGTTGCCTGTGTGCCGGGGTCATGGTAACCTTTTCGGACAAAACCGCGACCCCTGCGGGCATCGGCCCTAACGGACCCCGTCAATGTGTGCTGACATCTCTTTGAGGCGCACGTGGAACACAACGCGCCGTCGACCCCGGCCTGGTCCTTACCGGACTGCGAGCTACCCATTGCTCGCCGTCCGCAAGCCCGCGCCTACGGTGGCTGGGAATCGGCTATCGACTCACGATGCCCAGGGCGTCTCCTCCTGCGGTGACTAGGGTCGTGAGGGCGAAACGATTGCCTCTCCCTCACGCGCTCCGCCTCCTCCTTTGCGAGCATTACTGCTTCGCAGAAAGAGGGGACGGATTCCCATGCCCTCTCGCTCAGCTGTATGTGGCCTGGCGTTGTCATGCATGAATTTTTAAATTTTCACCCATATTAATTAAATATAGGCCGACATGCTCATTCAGAATTTCTTCCACATATCTTACACTAGTTAGCGTACCATTTTCTATCAGCACTAACTCCGTGCGACTCTTTGAAGAGATTCCAGCCCAAACCATAACAGATCCACTGCCGAACGGCACTTTTTCCTCAAAACAAGCTGGAACAAAACGGTCCCCTGACCGTCGGTAGACTCTTCGCCGCCCATCATGTGCATACAGCAAAAATCTGGATTTGCCAGAACACATTACTCTTGCCCATTCTTCGTCTCCCCATTGTACGTGTTCGCGGGCGTAACGTAATCTTGCTATCCGATGTTCCCTTTCAAGTGTTGGACCATTTGCAGGTCTATATGGGGTCAAATTAGCTTCAAGGAGCCGCCGCCTTACAGTCCGCTCGCTTACGTGGTCTCTACGGGTCTTCCGAAGTTGATTTGTTACTTCAACTGCCGATTTCGGAGCATGGTCGTAACAATAAATCGATCCTCTCGAGCCGTAGTACATCTGGGTCTGCCAGTTCCTGGTCTTCTTATGTTCTGCCCAATTTCTCGGAAACGTTGGACGACTCGCTGCACTGTAGAAAGTGACACGCCTATTGTTCTGGCTGTAGTTGACTGACTTCTGCCTTTTTCTAACATAGTGGCGATACGCGTACATTCTTCTGTGAAAAAAGTGAAAAAACAAGCAAAAGTAAAAACACCGCAAATTGAATTTATTTCCAAAAACGAGATTTTTAAAATTTTAACTTTTCTTAATTACGTTGTAGATCATTTAATTTTAAAGTTTTATTTCATACGATATTAAAATTATCTGTAATATAAAGTTAGTTTCATGCAGGTACCATTCTCAATTTGCATATTACATGGATTTTAGTCATCGACCCGTATTATTTGACCGCGAGTGTAGTTATATTGTATAATCACTTCACTGCAAGTTTTGTCCGTATGCTTCCTATACAAAGGAAAGGAGGATGGGCAAAACGTTCACTTCCCAAATCAAGGGCTCTGCTTTTTGCTAGTACAGAAAATATGAAGTAGGAACATAATTGTTCGTCTCTTTCAGTCTCTCTTTGAGGCTCGTGACTGATAGGAAATACATCCGTAAAAGAATACAACAGCTCTTTCCAGAAGTTATCTGGAAAAAAAATTAAACCTATGTTCTCTTAAAGTAGGTGATGAAGAGTTTTTTCGATGGTCCCTAACAAGAGTATTGTTATATTTTAAGCGACATATTGCAGTTAAAGATGTGTGAACGTAAACGAGGCAAAAGGAGTATGTAAGGATCGTAGCAGGTGGCGTTCTGTAGTTACTGCCTACCCCCATGGGAAGAAGGCGTGAGTTTATGTATGTATGCAATTAATGCACTTTGTAACAAAACATGCCACATCTTACATAATTACGTTTGTGTTGTTTTATCTCGGCATAGACCGAGACACAGCACGACTTTCGGAGTCGTGTCGTTTATGCCTAGTATATAGTTATGTAAAAACTGCAACAACATAGGAAAATTATAGTGACATCATTATAATTAAAATATCATTATTTCATAATGAGATTGAAACACGGATGCTCATACTTTCGAGTTAAAATAGAAGACAATAGGCAAACGACCCTATTCGGTGAGTATCGTCGGCAAACGACCCTATTCGGTGAGTGTCGTCGGCAAACGACCCTATTCGGTGAGTGTCGTCGGCAAAGCTAATACAACCAGGTTATAACCTTCGTGAGCATAAAATTGGGTCTGCCTAGAGATCTTGGACTATACTTACCCCTGTAGTATTCCATATACCTACACTTCTCTACCATCACAGGCCACTACTGGCACTGTCGATTACTGTCGGTTGGTATGACCACGATAAATGATAAATTATTTTATTTCTTTATTTAGGGTTGTACAAGCCAATCATATTTTAATGAATTCCATGAATCTCACACAGAGCTCTTTTTAAGCCAGTGCTATGATATGCACAATTCTGGTAATAAGATATGCTCTCCTGTCTTATAATAAGATATGCTCTCCTGTCTAATAATAAGATATGCTCTTCTGTCTTATAATAAGATAGGTATGCTCTCCTGTCTTATAATAAGATATGCTCTTCTGTCTAATCTGAACAAAAAAAGGAAATCATAATAATAAAGTTTCTTAGTGTTTGAATTATTCTTTTTTATACCTATGCGAAGAGGTTGTACCCACAGGGAGCACCTGCCAGCAGACCTTTGTTCCATCGTGAGCCACAAAGTTCGTGACCCGCTTTGACGTATTCCTTTAACTTCATAGGTACCTTTATATTTATATGAATCATGGTTTAGGCAGTACACTCATATAAGTAGGTGTGATGTATCTATGATGAAATTACACGTGCAAAGTTCGTGTATTCCTCGGAAATTCCTTAAGGATAATAAATTCATTAGAGATCAATGATTAACGTGATGTATGTAAATGAACCTGGTGACCAATGTCATTGCCGATTGAAGTGTGAAATTGATTGAGAATTTTGTGCTTTTACACACAGAATTGGTAAATGATCCACGAGTAGATAATCCAAGCAAATAAACACAAACAACTTGGACCGATGGTCTGGTTACCTCCTGGTATAATTACTTCGTGGTTATCTCATCATAATTATTATTATTTAACTTCAAAGTATCTACACAACTAACAAGTACTAACAATCCATCCGAAGCCCCAGACCATGCTACCTACTGGTTTGTGTGCATAGACCCAGAATGCGAAGTTCTAAAATCGCTAATAAATCGATTGAAATATGTAAGTGGAGGAATTGTACTCGTTATGTACAATCGCTCCACGTGTGAGCGACGTAGTGTTATTGTAAACAGCAGGATTATGTTAATATAGATTACGTCGGTAATCGCTACGAGTGCATGCAGTAGACGCAGTGACCCGCCGGTCTCGGCCCCCTCTGTGACATTATGACACACTTATTTTGTTCAAGAATGCCCATTTTTTTAAATGAATGTATGTACATTTTTTTCGGTCTTATCATTCGCCAAGTGTGCCTATAAAGTAAACGTGTGATAAGGAACTTCGATCCAAAAATATAAGTTTCAAAACATAACTTTTGACTTATAAAGACCTTTGCCATAAAATTGGAATTAAATTAATAATCGAATCGATCAAGCATATTATAACATTTTAGTTGTTTCATATATATTTTACTGTGAAAGTCATTTGATCAATCATGTAACGCACCGTTCTACAAAATATAGTATAAAATAAAAATTAAATGCAATTTATTATCCGTATTATAATTATATTGATTATACTTACGTGTACAATCGTAGAATGTTTAGATGTTTACTCGACCTAAAATATTAACAAAAGCTGTATTTACCTATTGACATTATGACATTAAACATTAGATTGTTAATTTTAATTGTTTAAATTATCATCTAACATGTACAGGGTTTGAAATGCTTTGAAAAAAATCGTTTTTATGTAATACTGGTGAGACTGCAAGTTGATAAAAGTTTAAGGAAAATTTGAATTATTAGTCACTAATCTGCCGATCTATTCTGTAAAAATCTTAAAGTGATAACTTAGGTGAAGTGAGTGTGACGTGCGCTGTCAATAGAGTTCATCCCTAACATCAGGCTGAATGACAGCTCACTTCTCCTGTTTACACGGTGTTATTTATTCTGTAAAATTCACACCGTGTAAACAGGAGTAGACAAGCTGTCTACTGATGTAAATCACTTGCAAACTAGATTTACATAATAAACTCAAACTCAAAGCATTTATTTCAAATAAACCAATTACAGGCACTTTTGAATTTTTAAGGGGTCGGTCCGTCAGAAAGATGAAGCTAGTTGCCCATTCCAAAGCGTAGAAGGTACCTATGGAGTAGAACGGGCAAGAAACTCTATGGACACTCTTTAAAATAAAAGTATGGTTACAAATACAATAATAACACACTATGACATAACTCCTGGTAACTCCTCTGACGCTTGCGCACTTCTCAGTATTTCCCGCTTTCTTTTGACGTACATTAGGCAGATGACATATTACTCTCAGGTTGACACACAGGTCCTTTCTTAACCGCATTGGGATGAGGTTTTGTGACGTCTCTTGCACGTGGCAACCTCGCGTGTCTGTCGATCTGCTGGGTTAAGCTGAGCTTGTCTCGGCCTATTCATGGTTTTTTTTGGAGTATCTGCACTAAATGTTATTTTGTAAGTGTATTCAACAGTTAGCAGAAAGAATAAAAGAAATATATTTATGGTGTCATGTATGACTATGAAAGTATTGAAGATTACAAATTAATTAATAAATTGAGGATAACATAAGATCTCTCATGGGTTTTCATATTAGGTACATATTTATTTATCATTTTTAAATGCTAGACAAGTGTAAGAGCCTTCTGCTTCCTTCTCATCTGTGTTAGTCATGAAACTATTGCATTACTTTCATTCTTTCCCTTTCTTTATAATGTTCCATGATTAATCTATTTCCTACTCTGCTTTTTTGTCACTCCCTATTCTTTTTTAGATATTCAATTTTAATTACTAAGTTTTTCGAAACATGCAACGTAAATTCATGATGTTTCAAGCCTGCATTAAATGTCACGTGACGGACAAACTTAAGTACTAATATACCCACACGTTTTGTTCATATCTCAGCTGTTTCACTTTCCTGTGACGTACTCGGTAGCCCCGCGACTTACATGTCAAGTCATGGAGCACGTCACTACTTTACACAATATGACGTCAGAGTCTTGCCCGCTTAGAGGATAATTAGTTGGACATTACGGGCCGCATCTGTGAACTTGTCACAACAACGCCATACTGTGGGTGGTCAATGTCACGGCCATCGAGTAAGGTAGGTTATTGAATATTTACCTAGATGGTAAATATTAGTAACAGTCATTGTGAATTTCATTATTTTGTTCTTCGTACATTTACGTACTTAGTGGGTACCATTAACGGACGCTATTATATATAACTCCACGTTCACGATCATACAACTGTCTGTGCAGTGTAAACACTTGTATAATAAGGTAAAAGATTAAGGTAAAAGAATGGACATGAGCATGCTAAGTTTCCGCACTGCACCCGATCCGAATCCGAGATCCGCCTTCCAGACGAATTGGAAATGTTCTAAATTCGGGAGGACGGAGTTCGGATCCAATGCGCTATCCCAACACCATATGTACGTCCATACTAAAGTAAGTGCGAGCGTAATTCTTGTGTTTGTTGCCTTGCACGCCTTAACGGCTGAACGGATTTCAATTAAATTATTTGGCACACAGGTAGACCATGACCTAGGTTAGAACATAGGATACTTTTTATCCTTGTAGATATAGCTCCCGTATGATAATTTCCGACCACCACGTGGGCGGATTCGCGGGCAATTGCTAGTAGTACATATTACGGCTACTTTGGAACGACATTTCTCTGATTTGGACCACATGCAGTGCGCCAGCGCTCCAACAAGTGTGCGGTCACCGCTGGCCGCCAAACGCATTGACTACACCAATATTTTCTTTGACCGATCACTACAGTCGTCATTTGGGGAGGACATGTTTTTATGTGAGTAGGTACCTAACATGGTGCATGTCTACGTGTCTATAACAACTTCGCAGTATTTAGGAGAACTGTTGGTACATATGAAAAGTTATTGTATTTCCAAGTTAGTCACTAACCAAATACCTTATGCGAACATTAAGCTTAAATACCTAATTATTACTAGGATATAATGTTAATTAATATTTTAATTTTCCTCCTAGGATGGTAATTACAAAAACAATATTTCGCACTGTATTAACAAATGACACGTAACGTAAGATCAAATGTCATCAATATTATTGTTGCTAAGAGATTACGCGCTTCTTATGAATGCTTATATTTCTTTAGATACTGGCGTATAGTAAAATATTTGCTTAAAATTATTTGTTATTATTAGGTACAAACATACCTATTAAAATTATGAATGTAGATAGGGGGGAAATTCAATTCATAGTATGAATGTAATTTCCCTACTTTTGTAGGCTATAAAAGTAAGGGAAGGCCAAAAAAAGCGATAGATGGACCGTGGGAATGTTGATATGGCTGGAAGGGGTGACTACCGAGATGACGACAGATGGAGAAGTATGGAAGAAAGGACACGTTGCGGCGACACCTAATACATTGGGATAAGGGTAAGAGAATGATGAAGATGAAGTACAAACATACTTTACACGTGGTCATGTACAAGCTCATAGTATTAAAATAATAATAATGTTTGTAGCTGAAGGTAACTAAGGGGTAAGTGTAGGTACTGAATATTTTCTACCTTGCCTCGGTTAGTGAAAGGTCACTGAATGATTAACAAGTACGCACCTTGTTAGTGCGCACTGACCGTGTTATTATAGACTAGGTATACATTTGCTATTTTACCTAAAACTTGTGCGAATAGAACTTACTATTCACACAAAATTCACGAACATCATCCTGCGTCCCCATCCAATTTTCTAAATCTTGTTAACAAGACCATTGGCAAGTGACAGTGTTCTAAAGGGAAGCGGTAAGCGAGCACGGACGCAAAATATAACATCGGTAGGCAAGTTGAATCGCCAAAAAAAAATTCTTAAGAGTTGATTTTTCCAACGTTTTATGCGAGGATTTTTATACATTTTTGACAGTTTTTGTATGGAACATCTGTCAAACGTTCATTTTATTCCACGGGTAAATATTATCAGAGTTGATTTTTCAATAGACAAATAACTTTTATCTGAAGAATAGAAACGGCTTGACAGCTTTTGTATAAAAAATATGTCAATCTCTCATATTTATTCTTCAGAAAAAGTTATCTGATTGTTAAGTGATCTCATGGTAGTTTCTTAGCAGGCAACAATTTTCGGTGCCACGAAAAAAAAAGGTTTGCGCGTTTGCCAACCGGGTGCAGTCACCTTTTATGGCAAAGTAACGCGTCCTGCTGGATGCCACTTTTCACGACTTATGAGTTCTTCCTGGCCGCTCTTTTATTGTTGTGTGTCATCAACAGGACGCTACAGCTTGGCTGCTAATCTACAAGCGTCATACATATAATATTTTACGCAATAGTGTCGCGATATCGTAGTGCACTGCTACAAATTGTAGACAAGCGCGTAACATAATAGTTTTCTCGAGCTTTTTTATTTAGTAGTTCGTTTGTTAATCAAGAAAAACTAAACTACTTTTTAAAGTCGGTTAATATTATCACGACGTTTTAGGCATATACTGGCAACGTACCGGGTGACACCGTACAGTTGTGGTAATTACTACCTTACAGTTAATGCTTGCTACAAATAATACATGAATGCTCTGCTAAAGAACTCGCTGCACTAAACAACGATAGGTACCAAAAGTTCGTAGGCCATTCGCTCGGCTACGGCTACGCGGTGCTACGCTTTCGTAGACGCTGCGTAGAGGCTCGATGTCGTAGACTAATAAATTATGAAAGCAATCCTCCTTATTCTCCTTCATCGGAGAATATTTTGTAATCTTCGAACAGGACAGCATAACGGCAGAATGCAAATGTTTATAATAGGTAATAGTTTTTATGCGATTTCAAGCGGCGCCGTCTCGGTAGCCGCCAACACAAACGTGACATGATCTTAATCATAATATATCCAATAATGTTATTGTTATCTCAACTAATATTTTAATGGCAATCTAAGGTGTTAATGTTTTACAAATGGAGGCGGAATAATTTAATATTTACAAAATTGCCACGTGTGATCTGAAAGGTTCTCAGTATTGTAGGGTATTGACAATGCGGCAGCGGCGGCGCAGTCGGCGTGTTTGATAAACAAGTGACAACATATGTCTTAGGTATACCTATGTCTTAGGTAACTGCACTTTATGTAATTGTTGATCATTTGACAATCACATTACCAAAATGACTTAACTGGAATGTTATTAAAACTTATTTTTGGTATAAGTGAAGTGAAGAGTATTATTCGGTAATTGAACCTCCGAACATGCAAGAATATATATGGCTGTGTCATAGTGCATGAAAGTACAATTATTGAGTTCCTACGTTCGTTGCATAGATCTCGAGAAAAACCTCTGTGACAGACGGACAAAAATGTGATCTTATAAAGGTTACATTTTTAGGGTTTCGTACCTCAAAAGGAAAATATTGAACTCTTATAGGATCACTTCGTTGTCCGTCCGACCGTCCGTCCGTCCGTCTGTCAGTCTGTCAAGACCCTTTTTCCCAGGAACGCGTGGAAGTATTAAGTTGAAATTAATATCAAAATGTTGTGATTTCCCGCTAAAACGTAAGTAAGTCTTTTCGTAGTAATCGGACCAAAACCTGCAAGTTTGGTGTTAAGGTTTTAAAACTAAGTCAGTGTTGTAAAATATATTTATAATAAAAAGGTTTGGTATGTTTTCAAAATGATACAAATATAATTATTATATTCTTAGTAGTAGTTTTTAAAATGAAACATATTAAACAAGATTCTAAGGCCCGTATTACAGAACGTCACTCAATACTCAAGCATTACTTAAAACTAGATTCAAGCCATTTGATTGGTTGAAACTAGTTTTAAGTAATGCTTGAGTATTGAGTGACGTTCTGTAATACGGGCCTAATTGTTGTGGTGCAAACTTGGTGATTGTGATGGTATTTTACCAATCACAAAAATTGCTTACTTACACCAAAATTATTGTTTAGAGTTACGTACCTGAAAGAAAAGCGAAAAAGGAACCGTAATAAGATAACTCGATCTGGAAGTAGAGTAGATATATTATACGAGTAGCTCGACAGTGATGAAGAAACAAGAACTTGTATCATTCTGCATCTGCACCAGTAATTCCTTAAAGACGTTTGTGTACTGTACGCCGGTATGAAAAACGCTTTTTAGATAATACTGAACCCTTTTCGGGCGCTCGTCCACACGGCTACATATCAAGCTCTACATTTCCAGTATAAGCTGCCCTCGCATTGTATAGGATATCCGTACAATGAGAGGTCAGCTTACACTGGAAATGTATAGCTTGATATGTAGCCGGGTGCACAATAACTTACCAAAGTTTCATCGTAATCTGATAAATAGTATAGAAACGCATACAAGAGGAACGAACAAATATTTATTTTTATATATTAGATTAAAGTGCGAACAAAAATTAAATCCTTATTACTAAGGTTTTCAATTGGTTAAAAAAAAATAAGTTAGGTATTATTTAAATTCCAGCATGACAAAGAAAAATCAAAGTGTGGAGTGCTTGGAGAGGAAAAGGATGGCAGAAAGGAGAAGAAAAAA
The DNA here is from genome assembly GCA_917490735.1 of Dryobotodes eremita. NCBI lineage: Eukaryota > Metazoa > Arthropoda > Insecta > Lepidoptera > Noctuidae > Dryobotodes > Dryobotodes eremita. The sequence continues at coordinate 22,993,431 of OU823251.1, read as the reverse complement.
ATCGAAATGATCCCGTCGAACTAGAGCCGTTGCGGAGAACAGAAAGTTGTATAAAATGATTTTTAATTTTAAAAATTAATCTCATTATGATTGTTAACATAACATGTTAAAAATTACATAAATATATTATAAATGGTCATGATGATTATGATGATAGAGGCGGTGATTTAATTTTTTTATAATTTTATGACTCAAGAATTGACAGGACAGAAAAGTAAGAACTTTCTATTTGTTGATTGTTGTTTTTTTATTGATCTCAATAAGTTAATATTTTAATAAAACATTTATTCACTATAAAAAAGACGTTTATTGTTATTTTATTTATAATTTGGTGTAGTGAAACAATTTTAGTGTCAAGACTTTCTAATTTTGGTGACAGAAATAAATGATTGTGTCAATATTTTAAATTTTGGTGTCACATATAAATTTTTGGTGTCTTACCAATTCTGGTGTCGACAATATATTAGAAGCTTTCAGGATTAAATAAATTTCTCTTACACTTTCTGTAACGGAATACGTATTTCGTGCATATCAACATCTTATATTAATTAAAAATTCAGAAACAAATTTTTCCTCCAAAATTAAGTAATAAATCATAGTTGTTGAAATTCACTCCAAAAGTATACCTATGGCTGTTATCTTTAAGACTCAAACGACGTTTTGGGATCACCGTGAGTAAGATCAAAATCCCCTCACAATGATAAACATTACTTACCCACGAACGCCGCAGGTTCAGTTGATAAGCGGCCACATCACTTGTTATTCCGCTGCGTCAAGTTCACCGTGTCAGAGTTTACGTTGGATTATCCACGCATTCTTAGAACTCGGCTTGCTTATCGGTTATTTTTCTAATAGTTTTTATCAGGGGTTTGTCCCAATAATTTAATTTGTTCTCTTTTGCGAAAAACCTAAAAAGATCAATGTCTTGCGTAAATAGTACCTATACGCCGCCGCGTCGTCGTTGGGAACGGTCTATAGGATTAAGTAAAACCACAAATCAGGGTATGATAGGTATCGAAATTAATTCTCTACGCATTTTGGGTGACTACATGAAGAATAGTTGACTTAATGGTGAACCAGATACGGCAGGGAACAACAAGCACTATGACGCATATGATTAGGTTCCGAATGTGAAGGGATAACTGAGATAACTGCTGATGGAGATGTATGAATAGTAGATTATACAACAAGTAACAAAAAAGGGAATTTAATTCGAGGGACTAAGTTCGATCCCGAGAGCAACGAAGGATTCTAGATTAGAATCCTGAGCGGAGCAAGGGATACAAGGACCGAGATGTTTGTTTTTTTCACGAGTTGTGTGCTCTAGTTTTCACCATTGACTGCGTGAAAATTAATAGTGGGTATTTATAGTTATCACATTTTATTATATAATCGGTAATAAGAAAACGAAGGATTAAAAATAAACATTACTAATTTATAGTGAAATTAGAACAGTTTTCGAAATTAAAACTGGCGCAATATTAAAAAAAAATTGTGGAATATGGAGTAACTGTATTTAGCCAGCCAGTAGATACTTTCAGCACGTTTTATTTATTTTTTATACATAATTCGTGCTTGTTCCAAATTCAAAATATGTTTATTCACTCAGTGACTAAAAGAGAGTTTTATTCACTGTTATCGATGAATCAAATGCCCTTTTTCGAGCGGCAACGGTAAAAAGAAAATGCAATCCTGCAGCAACCTAACAACGATATGTGAGGAAACAGGCAAGAAGATGATGATGAGATGATTTCTGCGTTGCGATCATAGATCAGAATTTTTAGTCCGATTTCGATGAATCATAGAGGTAGTGATCGGCAATTACCTACTATAACATCTTGACACGACTTGGTAAATACGTCCCGTTTATGTCCTTATTTTTCTTGTCTTTATTTATTTGATTAAATATAACAATAGGGGCTGCGATTACTAATACAGTAACGCACATTTTGTTTGTGACGCATAAAGGCAGGTAAAGTTAACGCAATATTTAACCATTGTTACTTTCAAAATATCAATTGTATGTACAGACAGGGTTTTAAAACCTATGTGTATGTTAAAAAAATGTGTCATAAAGAGCAGTTCTTTTCATACATCTTTGTTGAAACCACGTAGTGTGTTGTAACTTTCAGGCAGATGCTTTTCCTTTTGGCTACAATTTCCGTGTTTTATGACTAACCGGGAGGGTTTTCGTAGTTTCGTCGCCTCGGCGTGTGAGGCATGATCACAATTGCCGTGGCTTGTGTAAGTACGTAATTACCGACGCGTAAGATGGTTATGTTCGATTGTGTATATAAACGTAGGGAAATGCTCGGTGGCTTTCAGTTACTCTCGCGTCGCAACAGCTTTACGTAACAAGCTTACATTCGGTGCCTGTGTTGTGTAAGTAGTTCCCATTTTTCGCGAGTGTTTCGGGAAAACGGTCTTCTTTTGATGAGGATCGATTTTGATTGTATCATAATTCGAATAATTGATTAGAGATCGATTGTCAATTGAGTACCTATATTTGTTTTATTTATATTCATTTGTGGGTTATTTGACCTTGTGAAATAGGCATACTATGCACCTGTGGAAGCTTGCGAAGTTCTGCTCAAAACTTTTACATTCTCAACGAAGAATGTAAAACTTTGAGGTCCTAACGAGGGTTAATATTGTTTTGATCTCATAGAACCTTATAGAATTCCATAGTATTAACCAAAAATACAACTTTATGGATTTATAAATTAAGATCATGATGAGATGACGAGTCGATGACAAATCTTTAAAACATCTAAACCTATATGTTTTAAAAATAGCTTGTGCTGATACTTACTTAAATAATTTTGTGACCAAAATAAAATTTCAATCGAGTCAGTGAAAATTAATGAGTTCTTAAAATCCGGAACATCTTTATGACTTCATAACTTTAAAATTCGTCGAATTTTAGTCGCGAGTTTATAAATAAACCATTATTGAAGATAAGCAAGCATTCCTAAATTATAATTAATAAACTTAATTATATTATATTATAAATCAAAATGAACTTACTTAATATTTGTAGGACATTTATTTTAGGAAAAAAAAACTTTATTGAAAATCAGGCATTTATTTAAGAAAAATATGTTTTATAAGTATAGTTCTGTTCCAATTTATAACTTGTTTAACATAATTTAATACCATACAATTCTTTGTTTATTTTTTCGATTCACCTATAGTAAAACTTCTAAACCTTCTGTCTAGTCAAACAATTTGATTCACAAACCAACATTAACCAAGAATACCGGCGTGTGCGCAACGTACCACCCCTACTTATCGAACCGTCCATTCAGAAACCGTTCTGTTGAAGTTTTTGCTTTTCTCGTATTGCTCTAAACAATAAGAAGTGGGTTACTGAGCCTAGATAACGTTGCTCACCAATCACTAGTGTGGCCGAACTTGCTCATTAACAGCGTCTTTCAATGTTTTGAGTTAAATAATTATGAGTGTGAGTGAGTTAACTCGTGAATGTTTCCGATTTTTTTTCCTAATTGTGGCTTTTGGTGTATCTAAAGGTTGTGTGTGCCGCGAAGTGCTTCTTGTGAACCAGTCGAAAAGTTTCTAGTTTGATATCCAAGATAATCTAAAGGTTTCTAGTTTAATTGTTTGAATGTGATAGAAATACAGAACTTTATGGTATCGGATATGGGTATGTATAAATATATTGCTTACACTCTTACACCGGCGTCGTCCCTGTTTTTAAATTATTATTTCGTATAATGGATAATGGATAATGGTAGCGAAAAATAATATACCGGTGGTTATTTAAACAAAATATTTTGAATGTTATGTTAAATCGGTCTTGTCGACACACTGCACTGCTCAAAAAACGGTCAATTGTTCGCTTTGCAAACACAATCATTAAGTATTTAAGTTATTTTTGCGTAAAATTCGTAGCATTACTGTTAATAGTTTGGACAGGTGTTCAGTGTTTGTGTAGAACAGAATAATGTTTGTTCTCGTTACTACGCGTCCAGACGGAACACTTCTGTTTGGACATTAGTAGGTACATACTGAAATAATGATATTGTTTGTTTACTTTGATTATAAACTGTTCAGGGGCCTACCACCATTCTAGTAGTATTAAAAGTGCGAGAGCGTTTGTCGCTGCGACAAGCGAGTACAGTGGCCTTACTATGACGTGTTAAACCATCATTGTTCCAGCGTGATAGAGAGACGAAGCTATATATGACCGATAGCACTATCCCTTTTTCGCCATGGAACCATGATGGTATTAAAACCTCATAGTACGGCTATTGATAGCTAGTCACTTCCTCGTCAGCGGTGGGACAGGTGCCATAAGTGGTGGTGTGCCCCGTGGTGTGTAATTTCAGCAAAGAATCTGAATAACAACCTGAACAAATTGTTATAACGAGGTATACTCGCGCCATTACCAAGACCTAAGAAAATAATGTCGTTACTGTACATATGCAAACGCAACAGCTTGAGGAAATGAACAGTAATCACTACGTGCTTACGTCTAGATGTAAAAGTAAATGTTAGGTGACATGATTACAGAAAATACAATAGTGGAACATGGAAAGTTTACACAATTTAATTTAATGCACTCACTCCTAACTCGACTGCCTCATGGGTCCAGTCGCAAGCGGGTGCTGCATAGCATACAGTCCTCCTGGGTTCGATTCTAGGGTCGAGCAAAGTGACCCAACAGAAATCTCTCAGTAGCAGCCCGGAGTCTGGATTTGTGCCCGATTGATGGCAAATGGCTCGACCCATAACAGATACATGTATCTGATAGAGGTCGAGCCTTTTGCCAGTTGCCAGTGTGTAAATAGCGAAATGTGGGTGTACTATATGTATAGGACCTCTGCCTAACCCTTTGGGAAAACAGGTATGAAGTTATGTTAAGTCACTCCTAATTATTCAAAAACCTTCACTGGGTCACAGGACGGACACTGCGTAGGATTGCGTTTTTATCACATCCCGGGGAAACAAAGAGGTTTAGTCTCACTTGCTTACCTACTCGTATGTAAACTATGAATTTTTGCAACAAATATCTGAAGATATAATTAATCATAAGCAAAGTGACTCAAGTTATGACACACTTTATTGTGAAAAATGCTAATTAGCATAACAATATAGGCGTTAGGACTCACTCTGACAGCTGTAAAGCGTGGTCTAAAACTAATTAGGCCACGCTTATATTAGACCTTGTTACTTGTGAGGTGCTGCCTACGGCACCTCACAAGGAACAGGATCTTCTCAAAACTGTTTAAAACGGGATTAACACTTCAGTTTTTTTAACTTTATCACTGAGTAAAATATTCCGAAAAAAATCTGTACGGATATAAAATTTTAAGAGTAAGTATTAACACATAGCTATTACTTGGAATGCAGAAAAGCAATGTATCGAATCATTTTGTACGAGTATTAATTTAGATGATAATTATGTACTGTCTCTACCTAATGATAAACATACCTTTAACTACACACACACTACAATATTTTTTGTAACTTTTTATTTATTAGGTAATTAAAAATCTTGCCCTTGACATTGATAATCATAAAATATGATTTTTATTGCTATTATTGCGTTTTAAAAGTAGACACAACTAAATGCTGACTTAATAATTATTTAAGCGGTGTTAAGTTGCCCTTTTTTATGTCTAAGAAATGTGATAGGCGTGGCATTAAACTTCCAAAGGTGCTCTCTATTTATTGACCAACTTATTTAACCGCTTGGCTAAATATTCTACAGCATGTATCAGAAAGGTGTGGTCAAAATCTAAGTGTGTGGCACAGAGCATCAAACTAAAATAACCTTAAAGTTAAATAATATCATAATATAACAAAATTATAACCATTAAAAAAAAATATTCCCCGAAAATCATAGATTCGGATTTTCTCATACAGTTCCAGTTAAAAAAAAGAATTTTCCAAATCAGTTCACCCAGAAAAAAGTTTTGAGCTAACACACATAAAAAAAAACATACAGTCGAATTGAGAACCTCCTCCTTTTTTTGAAGTCGATTAAAAAACACTCTGTATACCAAGATGTCTAATAATAATTTGAATAAATATTAACAACGTACTCCGTGCCATTTGAAAAAAATCATATAAAAGATACAATTCATTCAAATCTTCATTTGTTAAACGAATTTTATTTAGTTTAGTTGTATGGGGTTTCTAACGTGTGTTTTTTTTATTTTTATCTGTAAGTTAGTTCTAGTTTCAACTTAGGCGTCAGATAATTATCTAACGCGTCTAGATTATTACTACGTACTTAATAATAATATTTTACTGAATTAAGCTGATTGTGGACGCTTCGAAAATTAAATTATTATCATATTTTTTATCAAAACTTCATTTTCAAATCAGGTAAAAATACTCATCTCGTTATATGTATCCTACGAGTATAAGAATCAAAAACATGAACGAATCTACTTTAAATTTTCGTTCTGTTTAACACATTATAACAACTGATTGAACACCACTTCCATGTGTGGCATGTTTTCCTTGCGTAACATACTGTGATCCGATAAAGAAGTACCTAAGTTCGATAGCACAATAATTAAAAACTTAATACTGGTGACAAATAATAGTTATTAAGAGTTTATTAAAGAACCTACAACAGTGTCGAGGAGTGCTTGTGTTGACTACGGCAATGCTTCAACTATTGTAAGGTTACACGTGAAATGTATCATTTGTTTATCATCTGCCTTTTCCTAACTTTGTTGTGGTCAGCTTCTAGTCTATCTAACCAGATTCAGCTGGATTTCAGTATTTTACATTGAGCGATTGTGAAATTCTTGATTTTCTTCGTCGTTCCCGCTGAGGACCGTCACCACATACGACGCATCTCCCAAGTCTTCTGCAGTGTGGACCGCTTGGTACATGCTGCTTCCAACAGCGTTTTCTGTCCATGCGGCAAAGTATTATAAACCTTTCTAGACAATACCTACTTAGGTGAGTCCATACCTACGATGTCCAAAAGCTGAGGGCACGCTCCTAGCCTGTGAAATGTTAGATAAATAATGGTTAACTATCGTGTTCCTTAAAATTGTGCTTCTGTCTACTATTTTCATATAATTGTAACTGAGTTTTTCAGTAATTTTATAACAGCAGGATTACTTTTTTCGGATAACCCTTATGACCTTTTAATAAAAAATGAAACGTGTGTTGAGTTGTTGATGACACGTGTCAATACAGCATCGTATGGCACTCGAATGACGTTGACGGGGGGCGCTGTTGGTAAACATTTGTGCAATAAATTTATTATTTTGTGAAATGTATAGAAAAAACAAGATGGCGGCGTGAGTTCCGAATTTGGCCACGCACCATCAGATTCTTGTACAGCTATAGATTGTCTATTTGGGAATATTGTAACGTTAGCCAAATTTTTTAAAGTTAGATTTGTTGCAAGCACTAAATGATAATTTTGTAGTTTTTTTTGTACCTACAGCATGAAGGTAAAATTAAATAAAAGACACGTTAGAGGAGCAGGTAAATGATTGTGCCAAGAGTGTGATATATTATTATTCCTATTGTGACTTATCTGTTTTACCCAGCAGTGGACTGCTAAGGAAATATGGGCAAAAATTATGATATGAATGGTACCTATATAGGTAAGCAGTACTTAAGTTCCTCGCTGCCACACATTATTAGTACAGGAGACGAAGCGTCGTGGGACGTAGTCACGTAGCTTATTGTAAATGCAGGAAAACTTTCAACACTCTCTGACACACTGCCGTATGTAAGGAGTGTTACACACATGTCATGTTCGGGTCGGCTTGATACGGCACAGGCAGGGCGAAAACATCGAATGTATATTTTGCTGCCGGGCGTGCCGAATCATGCCGACCCGAACAAGTGTGTAAGCTCGCCTAACAATCGAGTACTAACTAACAAATCTAAAAAATAATATTTTTTTCATATCACATACTGCACGAGAAATATACCTACCTATTTTAATTAAATGGTTTGCCAGGTGTTTCGTTTCTGTCATTTTTTATTCTTTAGCCATCAAAAATCTCGCACTTGTCGTCTCTAACGTATTTTTCTGTATTTTTTTTCCTTACAATGTTATTTACAATTAAACCCACAACCCAGGATATCATAGATCGAGGTCTTTTATTACAGACTATTCATTTTCGCACTGTACCTAATGATCTTTTTAAAGTTTTCATTGTTTCATTTTACACATGTAATGTAAGGTAAATGAGTTTAATGCCTGTCCAAATCTATAGAAGCACGAGAGGAACAATACATTCTTGATTGTTACAGGGATGATGCTCATCAGTGTGGGCAGTGTCAGTAGTGTCAAGTAACTCGCACAAGCCGCCATGGTGTCCAAGGAAACTAGTGTCAGGGTAAGTTTAATTTATTTGTATAACTTGTTCACATATAAATATATAATTAATGTATACAAAATATTGTAAAACATTTTAAAAGAGTAACGGGGTAACTAGAATCAATTCTATTTTCTTGTTTTTGACGTTCAAAAGTGCCTTTTATGCGCCTATTTGAAATAAATGATTTGACTTTGATTTTGACATAGTTAACTAACATGCAAAATACTTATTTAAGTCAGGGAAATTAATTGTTTATTAAATTGACTACCGACTTGAATTGCACGTACCTATGTTCGAATCACAACTGTCATTCTTTGAGTTGTATGAAATGGCTCTAACACGGCATATCAATTTCCCTGACTGTACTACGAAAAGTTTACACAAAATAACAGCACCCTAATTACGTAACACACTATCTATTACAATCTGAATCATTTTCAAGCATATTGCTAATCCATTGCTTCATATGTTCGAAAAATTTGTCTGCTCAACAACGTAAATAACGCAATGAATGTTATTGAACTGTAAAAATTAAACCCATTCCTATTGTTAGTGTGTTACCCCGCAGATGGCAATTCCTTGCCTTTGGGCCTTTTTAACCCCCTTCTGTAACATGTATGATCTTATATGACAACGTCGACTATTGAGACTCCAAAATTGCCAATAAATAGCAACATTAAGACAAGTGGTACATACACCGGTATCAAATTAAAAGAAGCTGATTATTTTATTGCTGAATTATCATAAGATGTATATACGTAGTTATCGGACATTGAGATAACTTAGCAACAGCGAGAATTTATTGGATTTCCATCCATATTTTATTGTTTTAAATACCCAGTAGGCATCACGAAAATATTATTTCTTTTGACTGGGGTTTTTTTACCGAAATTATTTGATTTTTACTGGTTTTTTGACAAAAGTTCAGACTTCAGCGGCGAAGATCGTTTTTGCTTCTGATGTGACCAACTGACCAAATCACCATACTCACCACGCTCCTTCCCTCATCCAAATTTATTTGGGGTCATCTCTTACGTCCACACGTCTCAATCAGCCGTCAGTCCAATGTGGTGAACACTCTAATTTTTCTTACCTAATTTCTTCCTAACTACTTCATCTCTTTATATTCTTTTTCTTTTTTTTTCTTGCCAAAGACAAAGACATTTATTTCTGCCTCGTGTCTCTTGTAGTGATAATCTTTAATAACTTCTGTTTTATTCCGTCCAGATGTCAGAAGACAGTAGGGAGGGTCAGTTCAACCTGGACGGCATCCTGAGCGAGCTGGGCAGCTTCGGCAAGTACCAGCTGGTGCTGCTGCTGCTGCTCGCCTTCCGGGACTCCTTCCTCGCCATGTGCAACTTTAACTACGTCTTCACCGCCGCTGAAGTTGACTTCAGGTAATGAGTTTTAATTAGGTTGGTTGGGAAATTACATTAGCACGTACGTAATAATGTTACAAAAGACGCGACACTCTGATAACATAACAAATAAATACTCTAGGTATCCTGACAACACACGCGCACGCAGTCACGTCACTTCACTGTTATTCTAATTTCACCTCTTTCGACAAAATATTGAAACTACTGGATGACAGCAACTCTTGTGAACACACCAAATTACGTTTTGACAGAGTTTAGCACCGCAGATGATCTCAGGAAATTCTCAACGACATCGACATTTTTCATTCAGTATCGGGTTCATCTCCCATAATTTAATATATTTCTAGACAACTTGCTTCTACTCTGTATAAATGACCTACGAGGCTACCTAAGTTACTACATGCTAGAAGATGTTACCGTACGTAGCTGATTCATATTAGGTAGAAACTCTGATAGTTTCCTCGAGATGTTTTCTTTCGCGATTTGTCGCAAGTGATAAGCGGTGACTTGTTTTAAAATACATTATCGGAATCGTCGCAATTATGACTTGTAGAAACTTACTTTTTAACTACTCATTCACTGCGGTTACTGGACTTTATTTTATTATTTCCAAAGTTATATTTATTATTTCAAGCTCCCAATTACTCTAGTTTGTAAAAAGCTTTTGTACAAATATTCGTTTTGTGTCATAAGTTATCATCATCAGTTTTGTGTTAGACAAATATCTAATACTCCACATGAGACTTACTACAACACCACTATCGCCAGTCTGTGGGTGTGTCATTAGTTTTCCGTCAGGTGTGTGTCGTTAGTTTTCCGTCAGGTGCGTGTCGTGACGATCTCCCGTGCTCTTCCGTACCCAGTACGTATTGATTTCTCGCCTCATACATACGTCATTCATACAGTTTAGCTCCCACTTTCCCGCTCACGAATCACCTGGTCCTAGTTCCAGTTTTCTTGCATCAATAACCTTTTTCACAAAATGTGTTTTTTCAGGTTTTCATATTTTCGATAAACACTGCCCAAAACGACATTACAAAAACTTTTTTACAAAAAAGCAACCGACTTCAAAAAAAAAAGCACAAAAAAACATGAAAAATAACTACTACTACTAAAACTAACATGAAAAAAAAAATATATATACAGTCGAATTGAGAACCTGTTCCTTTTTTTGAAGTCGGTTAAAAACTACGCTGAAACGTGAGTTTCATAGTTCCATATAATGTATTAAGGTAAACGATAATACATACTACAACGGGTTGTATTAATAAAACATTTTATGATTCATATAGTTCGTAGGTAAATGTTTCATTTAACAAAATTTTACCTACACTATGGAAAACCTAAGAATTACCTAACCATGATCATAGATCAGGAAGGAAAAGTGTTGATTAAACAAATTTCCAGAATGGATACAACCTCACATGGAGTGTAGGTACCTACCGCACCTACTTATCATCCATATACCACTTGACATGACGTCATCAACAGTACTTTCTCCGGTAAACGTCTTGTTTATCAATAACCGTATCAGGGGCTCGTAGGAACAGCTGTAAAAGTAACAATTTACATAAAGCAAACAAAATGCATATTATTGTACAATGACCGCCCATCTGGTGGCTCGACCTTGAGGTACACACGCATCACACTATGTAAGAGTATGCAGAAGTCTAGCTTCATCAGAATCAGAATCAGAATCAGAATCAGAATCAGAATGCTTTATTTGTAAACATAGGTCATAATACAATAGTTTGCGATGTTACAGATAGGTAGATCCTCTATGTTTTGCCCAGAGGCGTACAAATATATTTAATTAAAATTGTCGAATTTATATAAAATCAATATAGGTAGGTACATGCATATCAATAAAAAATTAAGAAAATAAAAGTTACAGATAGGTAGATCCTCTATGTTTTGCCCAGGGGCGGGCAAATAATATTTAATTAACATTGTCGAATTTATATAAAGTCAATATAAGCAGGTACATGCATATCATTAAAAAAATAAAATCAACTTAAATAAATGTCAAATAGTTAAAAGTTCATGCCATAATAATCCTAATGTCAAATAAAATTTCAAATCGTCAAAATAGGTGAGGTTATGTACAATTTTCTGAAGCAGTGATCATAGAATTATCGTAATTTTAATAAGGAATGTACTTATTGTTTATAACTTGTAATTTAAAAGCTCCCCCTTACAAAATCTCTTCTGAGATTCGGATTATAATATATTTCAAACATATGAAATAAACTAGAACTAAACCTTCTGTATGCTAATCGCGGGACGTGCGCGGACGCAGCAGGTGTTGATATGTTGCACATTAAACGTTTACTGGCGAGATTCGCGCAGCGTTTCACGTGCGCCTGCGGTTCACGCAGATTAGTGCTACAGTGGCGGGTTGCGTGATCATGCCTTCATAAAAATGTTATTAGAACTGCTGAGTTTAATTGATGAAAATAAGGAATAATAGTATAATAAATTGCAGTGAAAAAAATTATAAACCAAGGGCGCTCCTCTTTTCCCCGATACTATATAATATGATCTCGAAGGCCTTGCCTGAGTTTGATGGCATTACTGGTTTTTTTTACCATTTCTGTTGATCTTATTATGATCGATTTACCTAATCACTTCATCATTATACCCAAGTCTTGTACAACCCCAACAGTCACATGGGTGGTACTAAGTTCGAATGTGAGGGTATTTTCCTAAGCTGAAAGAAAAACCAATAAGTTACCATTACAGAGTATTCACATATTTTCTAAAGAATCCATTAAATTTAACGAACAAAACATTAGTTTTTAACATAAATGAGTAGGTATTTTCGAGCGCTGTACATTACTATAGCAACACTAGGCGACAGAACAAGAGCCATCGTCAGTGTAATGTTTGCACTTGCACCACTTACGTGCACAATGAGTGACGCACTCCCTATGTTAATGGTTTGTATGCAGTATCCAGCCGTCGCCGGTCAGTGTCGCCGCAGCACCCGTCATTTAAACATAACATAGACAGGTGATCTATCACCTATTAGAAGGTAGTAATTAATAACTAGAGCTCCTTTTATTTTAAGTTTAATAATATTATTATGTTTTTCTCCCGCATCCAGCGGATTTCTGATACCACCACAGAACCGGTCGAAGTGGCGGTGCTTGGGGGAGGCCTATGTCCAGTGGTGGGCATCTTTTGGCTGAAATGATGATGATTATGTTTTCTGAATCCACAAAATAGCTATAACAACCTAATCTATAGAAGTTCCCTTTATAGTATTCGGAGGGTTCTGGATTATAAATGATAAGGCCAAAGAAGCTGCTGATAAGAGTGGAAGCTGATCCCACCATAGTTTCTTGCCAATTCTTGTCCTTACGAAACCACCTTTTTGAAGGGACAACTTGTATCAATTCAATTTGCTTTGTAAATCCAGACTTTGATAGCTGTTATCCAGCTTATAACGCGATGTAGGGGCGACTGTGTCGATAATAGTAGATCATAGCCCTTTTCTGATAGAGATGCGCTTAGTTAGTGCAAGTAGACTTTAGATACTAAACGCATGACATAAGAAGACACAGTACGATTAGTTTCCACCTCAGGGCTAGTGCACACTGCATGTTTTTGTTTCATCGGAGGACCGTCCACTATGAACTACTATGCCGTGTACACAAACAAGTCGTGAGCAGGAAGCAACACAATGTCGAACACACAACTACTGGCCTAGTATTACAATCAGTCTGTTGTTGACGAAACCATAAGGAGAATCTATGATAGATATAGAGCAGTTGTAGCAGCAAGTGCTACGTCATTTTTGGGAAGGTTTCTGTTACCTACTCATTTTTGTTTTTACATACCACATCTTTAAAAGTGCCCTGGAACTATAAAATAAGTAATAGCAGTTATGCTAGCCACCTTACGATGATCAAAATTATCTTGTTGCTTGGAATCTAACTAAACTAAGGGTGACCTCATAATCTGATAACGCCTGTATAAATGCCGCAGCAAGACATCTGGTCTAAGTATTGCTTTGAAAAGTTAACAAAATGATTATATTCAAACATGGAAATGTTTGTTGCCCACACTCTCTTATTATCAATATTATTGTATCATCAATATCCAAAATACACCTGAGGATTAATTTTTAAAATCATCCACCTCATCTTCTCTTTCAGATGTCAAGTCCCGGAGTGCGAGTCCACAGACTCACGCTTCAACGCCTCTTGGATGTCGTACGCGCTCACCAACGAGACGAGCACGTGTCACAGGATGACCCCCTATGAGGAAGCACAGAATGGTTCCCTCAGCCGCGAGTTCACGTACACTTGCGCACCCGATAACTTCTCCTGGAATAGGACCATGCCCTGCGAGAAGGTGGTCTATGAGGACTACAACAGTATAGTGGCTGAAGTGAGTATGATTATAGCTATTTCGTGTTTAAATCCTCATGAATATAAATCGGGGACCGGCAGAAGGGCACGCATGTCGGATATGAATCGGAAGCAGCACCATACCCGATGGAACACACCTACGAGTAAGTCACGCTTTTGGCATAGCCTTAGTTATTTCAACTATAGACTGTAGACCTCGGGTTTTCTTTCAATGTTTTCCTCGTACTGTGAATCAGTTGTCACGTAGATTTTTTCAGAAAGTACACCGTCGTTGAAACAGACACATCGGCTCGGCTCTTGTCACGTGAAACAACCATTAACAAACATTAGGTAACTCATTATGAGTGAATAAAATATTGGTTCAATAGACTTAGTCACCAATTTTTTTTCCTAATCACAACACATTAGATCCTCAAAAATTAATATCAGTTCTGTAACCCGTCCATTGTGACCGTCCAAATGATGGTCATTGTCGCGCGGTGTAAGTTCACGGCCGCTTCACGCACGGGGGCGCGCGGCTGCCGAGTAAACACCACACATTATAGTGTTTAGCGGACATAATGTGCTCACTGTGATGACTATAGAGTTATCATAGAGAGCACATATCCGCTAAATCATGCCCAAAGGTACAAGCACAGGCTTAGTAGCTATGGACATAGGTACAGACGGCAGGAAATTATTTTAAAATCCGTCATAAAGAGATAAATTGTCAAAAGTCTATCAGCATTAGCTGTGTTGTTATGTCTAGAAGAGCTCCTACTGTATTTCCAAGTTATTAAAGCGATTACTTAGATTGTTAGCAAACATTACTTGACCGAAACAGATTGGCAGACCTTTTATACAACTTCGTTTTATAAGCATGCAGTACTTAACAATAATATCCATCAATCAAGCATGTCACTGTGACATGTTTGAGCGTATATTTTATTGTTATTAAAGTGCAGCCCACGGTAATGTCTAGCTGTCTTCGACAAAATAATGACGCTTGCAACCATTCATTTTGGGACATTCACGTTTGCATGTGCACGCAGAGCCATACCACATGACGTTACAATAATCAATAATAAGCCACTTACGTACTGCTATCCTTCTCGTATGCCATGTGCTAACATCAATTTCCAGAATTTTGGTACTAGTTAGTACACAATTGGATTACATGTATATCTGTGGCAGTATATTCGCACACACATGACATACATATTCAACACAACACTTCTAAATGATGGACTAAGTAAATAACAACGTCATATTTTCAGTTCGACCTGGGTTGTCAGCCATGGAAGAGGACGCTGATCGGTACCGTTCACAATCTGGGGCTCGTTTTTTCCTTCGTCATCTCAGGACTCATTTCAGACAAGTAAGTACCTACGCACCAAGCCAACCAGCAATCATATCTAACATAGAATATACGTATACATCTAGTTTTATTTAACTAGCTGACCCAACAGACGCTGTTCTGTCCAAATTTCAATAAATTTGTTTGTGATCTTAAATCCATGGAAAAAATGTCGTTCAGTTTTTCCGGAATTTGAAATTTTTTCGAGGAAGTTTTCCAATTTTTCTTTCCATAAAACCTAATTTGGGCTAATAGAACATTGAGAACAAAAATAGCCAAATCTATCCAGTGCTGCGCTTACCAATGAACAACAGCATTTGAATTTTATTTATATATAGATTTCTAATGATCACCTACTCTGAGGCCATCAGAATCAAATTGGGTACTTCCGTTTTACCTGATATTATCACCGATTGATTTTATTTCTAAATCCATTGGTGCAATAGGACTAGAGTATTTGACTGAACATATTAGTCGTGCGAGGAGGATCATATTTCTACAGTAAGATCAATGTTTTAACCCCTGTCGTATCCACAGATACGGTCGCAAGGTGATCATCGTGGGCACCCCGCTGGTGGTGGGCGTGGCCGGCCTCATTAAGTCCTTCTCCGTCAACTACTGGATGCTGCTGGTCTTCGAGTTCCTTGAGACAGCTCTTGGATACGGGAACGCGTCTATGGTGCTATGTAAGTATCTATGAATAGTCTAGATTTTGCCAATCAGTGCTGAATGTTAAGCCAAAACTAACGTTCTTTAGCCAGTCAATGTTGGATTATTTAATTATTGGGACACTACTAGATACATGGTACCTACTGAACTAAGACTGGGAGTGAATACAGACATATCAGTAAATAGTCACATCTTATTTTTAGCCTTTTTTAGCGTTCCCAAAACCATGAATTGTGAACACTCTCTTAGCTACCTAATTAGTACAGAAAAATCGTAAAAAAATTACATCTTATCGATTCTATAACCACTAACTACTTATGTATACTAAAAATATTCGTTAACTGCACGTGACACTTGCTTATTAGTAATTGTAATTATTGCACTGAAATGTATTTGTGTAACTAATTAATTTTCTTTGTTAACTTTTCTTCTGTCTTACACCTTGACCCGTTTCACTACGTCACTGTAGAAGTAACAACGTTGGTATCTCCTTGAGTTTGGTCATCATGGGAGTTACTGGCTGTGCACGTGTTATATAATGTCATTATTGTCATCATGGGGAGACATCGCCAAATGTCGTAACGATGACGAGAAGCTTTTACTCTGCGGTTTTCAGATGCAAACGTTTAATGACACCATGTTCATTATAGTCCTGTTCTTTCTTTTAAAAACTTTCCTGTTTAGATGTAATATTACCTAACTAATTAAGTGATTAATTCGTATTCATGTTGCAAATACTTCGTTTGTCTGACTTATTTTGTCACATGTTATACCAACACATGCGATTAATCCGTGTAAACAATGATTTTCCGCTGCACACTTGCACAGTCTCCTCCTTCATTATATTCAACTTAATCATCTGACACAGTTATTATGTGCACATTGTCAGCACGTGCCGGTTGCATTCAGTGTACATTGTCATTAGGATTGCTTACAGTAAATTGAAGAGTGTGTTTGATACATGAAATTGTAGATATTATAATGTTATAATTAGCTTTGTATCATCTTCAGTTTTCTAAATAATGACTTATGATTTATCTCTGCTTAGAGATTGTGTTTATCATCCAAAGAAACCAGTTATTATATTGTGTTCTCCTTCTTCTCTGTTCTTCAATAAAGAACTGTAGTATAAATCCTTTCCTTTTTCAGCTCTAGAATCAGTGAGTCAAAACCAGCGAGTGATGTTCTCTTGTATAGCTGATCTTCTCGCGAGCATCGGCAGCGCGTTCTTCGGCCTCATCGCGTGGAAGGTTCCCTACTGGCGACACCTGATGTGGGCCATCTACGCCCCCCTTCTCATCGTCGTCTTCTACATCTTCCTCATAGATGAAGGAGTGAGGTGGCTTCTAGCTCATAACAAGAATCACGAAGCGGCTAGAGTGCTGAACAAAGTAGCCAAGATCAACAAGATACAGTTGTCGAAGAAGGCGCAGCAGATGTTGACGAAGATGGCTGGTGATAGCAAGTCTCAAGAGGTAAGGCTTTGTTACCACCTCATTTTAATAGTAAAATAGATTGAAACTTCGTACTAAAAGCGGAGTTCTAAATACAATTTATCGAATGAGACATCAAATCCACCGTCAATCAACACAGATATGCCAATTACGCATCTACGCAGCCATAAGGATTATAGGCTCAACCTTTTATAATGTCTATAATTTATTTATAAGAGCCAGATACACTAGCTAATGGGCCGTATCTCGTCAAACATTGTTCTGTACATAGATATAGATATAGTCCTGGCTTAATGACCAACTTACGATGACCATACTTATCAATAGTCACTAGACAGATAAGTACACAAACTTCAAGGTAACAAAACTAACCCTAATATGGATAAAGTAAGACACAATTATAACGCTAATTGTGACAAAATATTTGGATAAGCATATAACATGATAATTTATAAATAGAGCATTGTTAACTGCTACAGTGATACTATGACTACAAGTTTCCGACGGAACAAAGAGATTATTGTTTGTAGTATTGTGTACTTTGTATTCAGTTTAAATTTTAATCAATAATGTTGCTTGATGATCCATCGGGTAATATTCTCTGAGGATCACATAGCATCAATAGTTGTCATTGATTCAATAGGTTCTTTGAACTTTAGCATTCAGAGCGTTCAACCGAAAAGTTCTTTATTGATTGCTGTGAGCAACTGGATACTGACAATACTTACAGATTAAATTTTCTACAAAATTGTTTTGCAATGGTTCAAAATAAATCCCAATATTATTAACTCCAGAATTTTCAGAACAGCCTTAACCAAGTATTCTCTTTACAGGCAGGAGAAAACCCTCCAGAGCGTCTTCATCTCCTCTCAGTCCTTCGTTCAAGAAAGATCTTACTCCGCGTCCTCTTGATTGCGGCCTGCTTCATCTGTTGCACCTTCGTGTACAACGGCACTATCATCAACTCCACCAGCGTGTCTGGTAACAAGTACCTCAACTTCTCCGCTCTACTCCTCGTGCAAGTACCCACGAGAATCATCACGGCGCTTACGCTCACGAGGTTCGGCAGGAAGGCCCCCATCTGTGTCGCGTATACTCTGTGTTGTGTGTTCTTCATTTCATCCGCTTTTATACCCAAGTGTAAGTACGCTTTTTTGTTGTGCTTTTGTTCATTTCCTTATTGGCGTTTATGAGCATTTATTTTTATTTGTGAAGAGTTTTATTTTTATCGTATTAAGAGTTAAGCGTTAAATAGCTCTCTAGAAGAAATCTTCCCATATCTGACATACGCACTGTTTATCATCTAAAAGACGTAGGAAATTAATTTACCCGTGTTCGATATGTAGGATTTCATTTTTTACATACGTCATAGGTATTTACTTAATATAAGTAATATCAATGACAATTGTGATCTGGCTTTATAAGATCACTTGTAACGAGTTTTGCTCTTTAAGGTCAAAAGGCGTGAGATTAAAAAATGTACGTACAACGGATTTAGAGAAAAATAATAAGAACAATATACACATGGCTTTACGACTCGTATTTAAACTAGCAATACTATTATATGGTTGAACAGCTTGTTACCTATTTTGGTCACCATGACCCGGAAGCTAATATTGTCATTCTATTCAATTGCTACGGCGTCTCAAGAAAAGTACCTACCAAGTATTATATTTTTGCTCTCTTTGAATGTTAAATTTTTACAGAAGGGTTTCCTACATTTCTCACTTCCTTAGTCACAATTTAACGAAATCTGCTACACTTTCCAGCGATCTGGTGGGCCTCTGTCCTGTTCTACCTGTTCGGCAAGATGTGCAGCAGCTATGGCGTGTTCTCCATGTACGTGGTGGCCATGGAGGTATTCCCCACCACCTCCAGGAACTCCCTTACCAACATCGCCAACACTGTCGGCAGGCTGGGCTCTGTGCTTGCTCCACAGGCGCCACTATTGGTAAATACAAATATTGCTTACAAAAGTTCTTCTTCCTGTTATATTTTACCACTGCACACTGCTTCTTTGTCATCGGTCCTCGACTGCTGAGAATATTGACCTATCTAGTTAGCCATTTATTCCGGTTATGGACGAGATATTTCGTTAGAAATATCTCGTTCCTGGACCAGACCTGTGGCATCCCGAAAAGAGTTTTTTTTTCCACTCCAGCTGGATTTCATCTTAAGATCTGCATATTCCTACATCACCACTGTCTTGATAATTGTATAGCCAGTTTTTCCGGTTCCTTAGTCTATTAAAATTATCATTCAAATCATATCGTTTCTTGCAGGAGAAATACATGGCCGGTCTACCGAGCGTAGTGTTCGGTCTGGTTGCTCTGGGGCCCGCAATGTTGGCACTTCTGCTGCCCGACACCAGCCAATCAGCACTCCCCGATGACGTCATGGATGCTGAGAACTTGGACAAACCACACGAAGACGAACACACGCAAAATAATAGCACACATGACGAAGCACCAAGACAAACTGTTAGTGTCACCGGAGAAAAGTAAACTAAGTAATGTGTGGAGAAACTTTTTAATGAATTATGAAAGGAGTCGATAAGCTCAAAGTGCAGTGATATAGTTTTAAGGATATTTTTGTGAATCTCGACTAGCGGAAGGAAGTTGATGACGTCATGCTACCCTTGCTAGATTCACTTGAAGTGTGCGGAATAATAGTAGGAGTACAGGACTCTCTTCGCGAAGTCACCCAGTTTTATAAAAACAGTGATTTTAGTGACTGTTGCTGATGGTGATTTCGGTGTGATATTGCATATACAATATAGATTTATAGGTTTTTGTGATACTTGGTTATTGGGACAAGATGTTGTAGAAGTCACTTATGAGTCATTAGATACTCGCAAACTTTGTACTTATTCGAGGGTGACTTTTTTCCACTTTATATGCGTTTGCGAGTATTAAACTGTTAACTTGATAGACTTAAATTTATATAAAGTTATAGGTGTTATTAAATAAATGCAAATTCAATTATTTCAATAAAGGTAATATCATTTGAGACAGTGTACCTACTTGCATTTATTTTCTTACACCGACTATTGGCTCAGTATGTTAATTTAAATACAAATCGTAACGTAATTATTAATTAATTAATATTTATAAAGTAGTGTTGTAAGTACCATTGATTTCTACAATATTATAAGCTCTTCTGAACTCCATGCGAAGATAAGATCTCTGTGTTGCGCGAAGTCTATGTGAAACATATTCAGCGAACGTTCTTACAAGCTTGCTTTACGTCTAACAATATTTCCATATTATATTAGCATCTATGTATATTTTATACCTACTTACTAACCTCCAAATTATCGGACCTATTTCAGTCGCTAAAGTATACCTGCGACTTTAATAGATTGAAAACAACGTTTTTATTCATCTCACAAAAGTGCATTTATAGTACCTACCTAATATTAAATACATAACTAGTTATTTTTAAATGAAATACTTCAGGCCGATAATAGGCCTTCAGGCTTCAGGCCAAAAGTGATAGCTACGCAAAACAAAAGTGATAGCTACGCAAAACAAAAGTGATAGCTACGTAAAACAGTGCATATCTCTGATAGGGATCTTAGTTTATATTAGTGTCTAGACTTGTGAAAAGGTGTGTGTCTAGACTGTTATGACCCTTGCGCTAATGCCATACTCTGCGATAGTTTATTAATTTCTTATCCGATCCAATTTATGTCGGTCTGCATATTATTACGGTAAACCTACGTCACTTACGACACCTATAAGTACAAAGTAAGTAATTTCATACATAGGTGTAGTCGACCTCGTCATTGCTTTATCAATTCCGTTTAAAGAAATGTATTTCACAAAAAGAACATACATAGTTCACTTAAATATGAGAAACAACAAAATTACATCAATTCCCAGTAAATTGAAACTTCACTAAGGTTGAGACTGTGTAACTATCTTATAGCCAAATAGACCTTATCGTTTTATGACGTACAAGTTACATTCAGCCTTAGGGTGATACAGCATTTACGAGGTCGATTATACTATTGAAATTGCCCTAGATCTGGCATTATCAAACTACACTGTCTATGCAAAAACTATTTTCATTTACAGAGATTTCCATAAAAAAAACTTGTATTTAAAGAGTTGCCCGTGCCTACGTATTTTGAGGACTTTAGACACGATCATACTAATCAGTGAGAAAGTTTTGTGATCCTGTGTCATCATCACCATTTCAGTCGTACAAAGGCCACGTCCAGGCCTTCCCGTACGATTGCCACAACGGCCGGTCTTGTGCTGCCTTGATCTTCTGTAAACTCAACATTCAAGCCGTGCACTTCACAATAAACCCTAGGGTGAGCTAATTTTGTAGCGACTTCTGTACAACTGCCGGTATTTTTAATTTTTTTGACATGTTACGTAACCTGAATATGTTTCAGACGACATATAAATTCGTGCGCTGATGCGCATAATGTGTGTTTTATTATTATGTATTTATTTGCTTTTCTGTCTCCGGCTGCTACAACATAGGAAAGTGTAGAAAACTCACTGCTTCCAACTAAATCTAAGTTTACACATTGATAGCTACCACTGTTTGAGAAAGTCTTCTGAATTTCTGTTTGTTCTACAAATTCTAACCATTGATATATATGCGTGCAGCATGCCTAACTTTACCTATATATTCTTTCGTCCATCCTCATTATTTATGTGTGTAAAGTACTTGTGTGCAGTGGGTCTTTTGTACGTCTCTATAGAGTACACTAGCGCGTGCGCGTTGGTTCGTCAGTGACACGTCGCCGTGTCGTCACGCGCGGTTATGATAATGTTGTGAATCTCGCGTAGTGAAGTATTGTCTAGTTATCTAGTAATTTTATAAGTGTTCATAATAATTTATATACAAAAATGTGTATGTTTCATTTCTGTTTGAATGTCTTCCTAAAAATGCCTTTTTGCTCTAAACTTGCGCCTCAATCCTGGCTAATGCTCAACATGCAGTGATTGTTATATCCTTCTGTACAAGAATTTCATGGACGACCTCTATAGATGTCTTCATATAGATAGCGTACCTACTGACGTCTACTGAGCACAGAGCTGATCCCACTCTACTGATGATGCTGGTATCCACCACCATAAAGTATTTTTCAAAGCAAATGCACACTATTTCCGTCACCTGTCAGCCGACACGTGGCTAACTTTAATTTCACTATGAGATAGTGAAATTACTAAATTACGAACAAGATGACCATTCACTTTTTGTCTTGCTCCAGACACATACCTACTATTCTGAGATTATGCTATTTACATAAATAAGATAAAATTTATATTGTTATCACAACAGTTACTCGTACTCAGACTACACAGAACATTAAATTAAACGACATATAATAATAATAAAAAAACATAATTAATTCAAAGTTTTTTAATATCAACTTATAAACAAAAGGCAACGGAGCTAAGCCTGCTCTAGTAATATAAATTATAACCTATACATAAATCAGTACATTGTACATTACTAAGAGAGCAATATATATTACACGGTAAGACGGATTGATTGCTGCGAAGAGATCATCATCTACTTCACAATTAATACAAATTGACAACTAAGTAAAAAGTACAATAATTAAACTAAGTAGCGTTAGTGCCTACATCTATTTTTTTTTTCATTTTATGTCTTTTATTACTTTTCTCTATAAATAAATACTTCCATAAATTATTACCATGACTTACAAATATTTTATATTGAACTAATGAAAAACTCTCGATAGGAAACTATCGGTTCCAAATTGTACACTGACGACATCGGTTTTCGCACATCGAAAAGAAATAAATCAAAATGTATAAAAAGAACTAAAAAAAACTCGTAAGCAATTATGGACTTCAAAGACGTCACAACATAGTGCAATATTAATCCTAAAATACTATATACAATGAGTATGTTTTCAGTTTCTTTGTATTTTAGACTCTGGTTTGCCGAGAGCCTCGGCCTCCTCCAGGGTGTCAGGCATTCTGGTTCCCAGGGTCTCGGGCTGCGTGAGCACCAGGACCCCGGAGATGATGCCCATGGTGCCGAACATCACCGACGGCAGTCCGGGCCAGTAGTCCATCTGGTGAACAGAGATTTGGATACGTTAGTTTGATTCGTGTTTCAGTGCTTCAATACAGAATTACGGATACCTAGTAAAAAAATCGATGTTAATATTTTAGAGGTCTGCAAGGCATCTTCTGTGATCTTTCAAAAGCTTGAACTACACAAAGCCCATTTGGAATTTAAGTCAATGCGGTATGGGGTATCAGTATCTCCAGTTGATCTAGTTGGAGTCGGTCGTCCCGAAATAGAGCAAAAACATAGCGTAACTACTTAAACGTTTTAATGAAAATATGCGGGCTTAATTGTTGGCCAATTTCTATTGTTGTGTATCTAACAATTGAGATCTTTAAGAGACGATAGTAACAGCATCCTGAATGAAGGTGCAGGGTTAAGCGCAGCTGCCAGTGTCGTGAACAAGTACACTCACCAGTACAGGCGTGAGGGGCGCGGTGATAGAGCCGATGCGACCGATCATGGAGGAGAAGGCGAGCAGGCGGTGGCGGTACTGCGTCGGGTACAGTTCCGACGTGTACAGATACAGCGACGTGAACACCACGGAGATGCCGAACTTGCCCAGCAGGTATACGATCAGACGCAGCGTCGTCAGATCTAAAACCAAGATATCAGTTTGTAAGGCTTGCATTAGGTACAGCCCCCTGTGAATAACAATTGTGTTGGATAAAGTATCTATTAAAATGATCATATCGGGGGTATCATATAGATACACTTCTTTGCAAAAAAAAAACGGGCATCTTACAGTCATTGGCTTTTCTATGGATAATATTAATATGTTTAGTATGTCATTGGCATAAATTACTAGAAATTTCTTATTATCAATGAGAATATGGTTTTTCACACTTAAATCCTGGAATCGGTGTTTTAGTCAATGTAAACAGAGAGCCTTGTTAAAATTTACATTTTTATGGGTATAATGAAATTAAGACTACGAGTATTTTTATGGTATTTAAATTAAAAAAGACATCAATAAATAAAAAATAATAACGAGTATAACCTCCCCTTGCAGCGATTACGACATGTAATCGTCTTGGCATGCTTTCCACCAGGCTTTTGATGGTGTCCTGTGGAATGTGTTTGCACTCAGCCGAGATCACACATTTTTAAACTCCCTGATGTTTTGTGGAAGTGGTTGGGCAGATCGTACTCGCGTTTTTAGGACGTCCACTTTTTGTTGACGATTGCACTATGACAATAGCTTATAATGACATAAACACATATGAACGTGACATTATAATTCACTAAAATCTATTATAAGTTGGTTAAATGATAATATTTTAAGAATTAATTTAAAAAAGACTAACGTAATGCACTTTAGACAATATACAAAAATAATCAACAATCTTAATATTCAATTTGATAAAAATATCAATGAAGCGGACACAACAACATTTCTGGGACTAATAATAGATTCTAGATTGAATTCGAAAACCTCACATAGTGGCACTTAGTAAAAAAAAAATATAGTGCAGCCTACGCTTTGAAACAGCTTGCTGTGGTTCTCAACACAGATGCGCTAATTACTGCTTAGGTACCATAGTACCTAGTAGTAACCATAGTTTAGCCGAATCAATTCTTAGATATGGTGTCATCTTTTGGGGGAATAGCACGGACAATGAAATAGCGTTTCGGGCAATGAAAAGGTGCATTAGATCGATGTTTAGATTGCAAACAACGGACAACTGTAAATGTTATTTTATCGAAGGTAAGATATTGACATTGTCTTCATTATATATCCTGGAAACAGTAATGTTCATTAAATCGAATACTCATTTATTTCAGCTTTTGTCTGATGCTGTCCCTAGGAATAGACGTGATAATTTCAAACTGTGATCACGGCGCTAAAACCACTCTGCGTAAGAGCATCTTTTACATGGGTCCGGCCTTCTTTAATAAATTGCCCAAATCATGGAGAACATTAAATATATCTGTTCTTAAAAGTAATTGAAGTGTTAACTAACTGAAAGAGCATATTACAGTATAACAGAGTTTATGAAAGAGGACAATTTTTCTTCGTTTTTGATGACGATGTTGTATTTTATGGACATGTTGTTGTGATCTATTGTATTTTGGTGGAATAATTGTAATTTGGAATTGAAATCTTAATGACAGTAATTCATATTTTTTATTGACAAATTTATTTAATGACTACTTTTACATTTAATTTTATCTAAAAAATATGCTTGCTGAATTGTAATGATACATAATCTTAAATGAATAATGATGATATAATAAGTACCTACATAATTTCTATAACGTAATTTTGATGAATATTATCACGGTTTATGCACCATCTCTTCCTACCAATTTGTACGCCACGATATGCGGCTGAACATGTTAGAACTCTTCTGTATCTGTTATTATCTTGCATGTACAGGATTATGCGACAAACATAAATTATTCTACAAAAAATAACGAGAAGTTAGTTTTAGTTTCCTAATAACCTTTTAGCCGCAAACCCGCGAAAAGTAAGTAAAAAGTCACAAACTGAAAAAGGGATTATTATTTGTAAAAACAAAAGTTTCGAATTAGGAATTAACTTTTTTTAGTTTGGCTATTAAAACCTCTTTAGAACTAAATGATTACCAATAATGTAGAGAAATCAAAACCGCCCGTTTTTTTTGCAAAGGAGTGTATTTATCCAATATAATTGTTATTCAGCCGATCGATATCTTAATTATGTATTTTATCGTGGGTCTATACAAAATATATTCGAATGTTAAATATGTCAAGTCGATCGGTATGGTTTTATTTTGAATCGCAAATTTTATCTGCTACAAAGGATCAAGAATAATCAGTATAATTTATTACTTTA
This sequence comes from Dryobotodes eremita, assembly GCA_917490735.1. Lineage (NCBI taxonomy): Eukaryota > Metazoa > Arthropoda > Insecta > Lepidoptera > Noctuidae > Dryobotodes > Dryobotodes eremita. The sequence goes on along the minus strand of OU823251.1, from coordinate 22,967,006 downwards.
AAACGGTGTTATATTTTAAATAAGTGCACTTTTAATTCCTCGTCAATGAGTTAATACTTTAACACTTTAAATACCTACACATATTAATATTCGTGTATTAATAATTTGTTAATCGAAATTATTAATATTTTGTGCATAACGCCATTTAAAATATTAAACAATCTATACTATTAAGCAATGCACACGTGAGCATTATGGGATTATAATATTTAGGTATTTACTTACCTACTATCTCATAATTTAAAGATTACCGATTCAAATAATCGTGAATGATAATGATAATATTATAGTAATATCGATCAACAACCATTATGAAAACGCTCATAGACGCATGATTATGAATTAATGGGGCATTTACCGGTTTCTTTAGATTTACTTGTACCATAATATTAATTGTTTTTTAAACACTTTTGTCACAAGACAATGGTACCAGCCAACCAGTTACCACCAATCAACCTGTTTATCTATATAAATTTCAGCTCTAGGTAAGAAACTTGACAGATATAAAAATCTGTTCTTTCAGGAATTAAAAGAAATTAACATGAACACACCTTGCTTATGATTAACTATTTAATTAATAGATAAGATTAGATACACAAACTCCAGGCGTCAATAATATTTGATATAAAAGACTCGGTAAATATAAAGATTCCTCAATTTTTGGGTTGGCCATTATTAGAAGTGTAGTTTCCTGATTTTTGAAAAAAAAACCTGACAGTGATAATAAAACGAGACTTACCATCCGGAATGAAAGCGAAGGCGATGTTGCAGGCAGCACTAAACAGATACCCTCCAGACAGTGTGGGCTTCCTGCCTAACCTATCGAGGATGAGCACAGCGGTGTAGAAACCAGGGATCTCGATAGCGCAGGTCAAGATGTAGTTCAGGTGCATGGTGTCAGACAGGCTGGTGGCGTTGATGGACAGCCCGTAGTACACAAAGGTGGTGGTGATCCACCAAATGGGAGTGGTGCAGATGCGGCGTAGCAACACGCGCGAGCGGAAAATGGCGGTAAAGAGGTTCGGCACATCGGCGTCGTCTACTACCTGTAAAATTTAACTATATGACTGCGTGCTTTACAAAAATTAAACATTATTCGCGCAAAACTAAATAAACTTAGTGGTCAAGGTAATAATACATCTATATCTTGATACTGACCTTGACCGGCTGTGGCGGATTACACAGCGCATTCATAGACTTCTCACTGATCTGCGTCCTGTTCCGTTTGGCTACGCGCTCCAACACTGTCCGGGCCTTGTCGTACTTCTTCTGCGAAAGTAGCCACCTCACGCTCTCCGACAGGATCCAGTAGTAGGCGATGATGAGCAAGCATGGAATGTGCAGCGCTAAGATCATATATCTCCAGGGTTCTATAAGCCAGGCCACTCCGCCGAGGATAACCTGACCGACGGCGAACATGGACGAGCATGTGGCGCTGGTCAACACGCGGTACTTCGGACCCACGAACTCAGTAGCTGGAAAAAAGAGATGACTGTAACCTTGATCGAATGATCCATACGTGTTTAAAGGCTCGTACACACTGGCGCGACGCGAAGCCCGACACAAAGGCACCACGTGTCGCGCGACGTGCGGTGCCTTTGAGTCCCACCGTCGCGTCGCGTCTGTTTACGGGAGCCTTAATAAGGACGCAAAATATAGATAAAGATTTGTTGTAGAGTAGAAAGATTTACTATAAGTAACATGAATATGTGTACAAATAAAATATCTGAACTCATAAGAAATACATATTGTAGCAATAGTTAAATACTTACCAAAGATGTAAGAAGTACTGAAGGTTCCGGCACCAAATGTAGTCTGCAGCAGTTGCAGGGCCAAATACATGGGGTAATTAACGGAGAAGGCTCTGATGATACCGAAGATGGCCAGGTTAGTGACGCTGATGACGAGGGCTACACGTCTTCCAAATGTGTCAGAGACATAGCCGACAAAAGGCAGTACCAGCAAAGTACCTACGCTGCTAAGAGTACCAGCTAAAGCACGAAGCCAATCTTGACAACCCAGGTCGAACTGAAATTAAATATTGTTTAGATTTCCCGATTGATATACAGAGGAGCTTTCGTGATCATACAAACATGGAAATACGTGATACTAACATCATAGACGCAGGAGTTTTCTCTAGCGTAGACAAAGCTTTCACAGTCCTGTTGATTGTTATTGAAAATGTTAGCCGGGCAGTAGTCCAGGGTGCCATTGCCACCGGCCGACTCGTACCGGGCGCAGGATACGAATCCGTTGGCGTTGTCTGCAGCTGGTATCGCATTGGTGATCCATTCTGGGCTAAAAACCTCACTTTTGCCCGTTTCTCCACATTCGGGAACCTGACATCTGTGGGTGAAAAAAATAATTATACGATCACCCCACGAATAATTTACGGCATTTTACGTAAAAAACATTTTTTTTCTACTGTACATTCATTCTGTTAATTTTTTTTCTAGAGTCATCGCGTAAAGTATAATCAAATTCACTTCAATATCTAGCTAGAAATTACATAACATACATATTGTTTCAAAATACTGCGGTTGTACAGTTGGGTAAATTCAAATCCCGAATGCGTTAATGCAGTGTGATTCTTAATGAAAATAAACAATGGTGATTAGACGTATGGTTTTCTGTTAATAATTGCCATAACACATACCTGTGCGGGATGGCGGCGGCTGAGAAGATGTACTCGCTCATGAACGCCGACATGATGATGGGTATAGAGACGAGCAGCAGGTTCAGCATCTGGTAACGGCCGAATTGCCCGAGCTCGTTTATCAGCACATCGTCCAGGTCCAAGGGCTTCTCGAACACGCTGCCCTTGCGGTTGTCAAACTTGCTGCCTTTCCTGCTGCCCGGACCTTCGGCCTTGCTTTCCGTCTGCTCATCCGCCATGGCTAACTATTTTAGATTTCCACTACTGACTTCTGTGTCTTCAGTAAGAGCACGCGGCGTCTCGAGCCATGTGCTCCGAAGGAGTGAACCACAGCTCATCGCAGCGAAACAAGAGGAAGTCTTATCAGATAAATGTAGAGGATTATAATAATATATTAATTTAACGATAAGTTGTTTAGATTTTAGCGATAGCACATTGTTCATCGTAGATAGACATGACCCTCGCGCGGAGCACGAGCGCATTGTGGAAGTGAAACCGGCTAAACATCGGTGCAGACTAAGATGGAAGAACGGACAGCCTGCCGCACAGTGGAGCGAATGTATGGGAGAGAGTTAATTGCGAAAATGAGAAATTTTACTATGAAAATGACTGTATCGAGCTCTCTGCCGCCTGATTCCGGCCTTGTTTCAAGTTGCGGGCTTTACTATAGCATTACGCATAGCAAAACCTACATCTACTGCTAAGACACATGGTGCGCCAATCGTGCACCTTCTGACATACAGGCTGATGTATATTTTTACTGAATCGAGCTCTCTGTCTCCTGAATCTGATCATATTTCAAGTTGTGGTCTTTACTATCATAATACACACACCAAGAGCTGCATTTAGTGCTAAGACACATGGTGCGCCAATCGTGCACCTTCTGATAATAATAATCCATGCGTCATGTTCGTGAACGAGCACCGCCTGTATGGAATGGTCATCCTTTAGCTGCTATTGCTTATTTTAATTTAATTTAATATTTTAATAGTTTTTGTTTTTTTATTACGGACGCTTTTAACGTTCTGTATCGTTCTCACATGCATAATTTCAACATGAATGATGTAACCAATATTTTGATATAAAAGAGTATTCGTGGAGTTTCTTGCCATTTCTTCTACATAGGTACCTAATATATTGCCTACTATGCTTTGGAATGGGTAACTAGCTTCATCTTTCTGACCGACCGACCCCTTGACAATTCAAAAGTGCCAGTGCCATAATTGGTTTATCCGTACTAATATTACAAATTCGAAAGTAACTCTGTCTGAATGTTACTTTTTCACGCCTAAACCACTGAACGGATTTTGATAAAATTTTACAAGGAGATAGATGGCATCCTGGGAAGGACATAGGCTACTTTGTCCACGTAGCACTTTCCCGTGGGATATTTTCCGACATCCACGCAGGCGACGACGCGGGCAAAAGATAGTAAAGACCGCAACCTGAAACAGAACCAGATTCAGGAGGCAGAGAGCTCATTCAGTAAAAAAATACGTCACCCAGAAGAAGGTCAAAAGGTGCACGTTTGGCGCATTAGAAAGGTAAATCTAAAGGAAAATATATCATTAGAAAGGTCTTTAATATGTTTTTTTTTTTTGTATAGCAGTAACTTTGTAGGTTGCGGGAGAAAAAGTTATTTGACATTAAAATATGCTGAAAGCCTTCGTGAATTCACCCCTCGTGCCATCGACGCGTGTGTTCTCTCATTTATCTAGTACATATTAGGAACTACAATTAACTCCAGAAATACGAAAAATAGAACGAAATTTCTCACTACAAGTTTTGAAGGCATTTAATAACTAAATACGATGGTATTATTAGTTTTTAAAATTAGACTTTTTTTCTCGGAAATATTTGTGTTCAACTTCACCCCTACATTCGTTTCCCTGTGTGCCGTGTGCACCTAAAGAAGAATGGCAGTTTTAGGCTGCATTTCCACCAGAGATGTGCGAGGATGCGTAGCGAAGGATGTGTGTGATACTATCCAATAACATCGCTTTATTTTCATAGCTTGAGCTCAGCTAGCGCTGTTATTAGTTAGTTCCACACACATCCCTCGCTACGCATCCTCGCACATCTCTGGTGGAAACGCAGCCTTAGTGTTGCTTAATTTCAAAAAACGTTTATTATAATGCTTTACTTGGAATGTATTCGTTTTTTTTTTAGTAAGCTGCACAAACATTTATTAAAAAATCCTTATCAAAACGCAATATCTAAACGCAGAACCTGGAACGGTACGGTGCAGCTGCTTGTGAAGTTACACTGCTCACCAGAATATGGTATCTAGATCCATTTCTATAATTATGCTAATCAGTAGGATTTTGCAGTGGTTTCATCGTTTAAACTAAACGTTTTTTTTTTTTTTTGAGAGAAATAGTACAGGGCAAGACGTTAATTATTGCTGTGATAACTCCGTTCTGTTCCATCAAATCTAAGACATCACAAAAGTATTATTTTAAGCTTTGGAGTCAGTGCCTATAAAATTTGTGTTTGCAACATGTTTAATGTTAATAAATATATTAGCTTATTGCTGATGACAGCCGGTTATTTGTGACGACAAGCTTAACTATCAAGGGCCAGCTCGCTACCTGCCACTTGACATGTTTATGAAAAATAGTCCAATACAGTTTTTATTGCCTCTACCCACTTTAAGTAAATTATTTTGGATTCTTGAATAAACAGACCATACTATAAAATATAAACAGTATTCATATTACGAGAGTTGTATTTTGTAAATAAATGACGCCATAATAATAAATACTTTGACTAACGGTTTATTTACGTAATGTTTTTTTTGCCCTAATGATGTTTTTTCGGGTAGGACTTTACTTTATCAGCCGTCGATTTAACAGGTGGGAGTGGGGGGGAGACGGGGGCTGACAACCCCCACTTTGAAGGAAAAGTTGCGGAAACCCCCCCTGTTTGAGATATGATTATTAAGACTTAAAAAGGAAGGACTTTTATATAAGTATATAAATACACCTATATTACATTTGTTTTATACACCTATATTTGAGGGAGGGGGAGGGGGGATATCCCCTCCGCCAAGGGGAAGTTTCGGACATGCAGATTTTGTTAAAATCATTTACTTGATTTATGGTGGGAGGGAGTGGGAACGAAGGGGGGTAGGGACCCCCCCGAGGAGTAGTCGACGGAGCCCCGCGTACGGGGCTCCTATTTCTGTCTGCAGGGTTTAAAGGATCCTAACACGAAGGAGATGACAGGGGCTCGTTCACTGACTCTGCTCGCTCACTTGAGCCCCCGTCATCTCCTTCGGACCTAACTTATCCGGTTCGGGGTGCCCCAAGTCTCAAGCTTAGCCTTCTAACCTTTTTTTTCTTTATGATCCGAGGTGGAAAATCCTCATGGATGTCCTCCGCCCTTGGGGGGCGGAAGGGTCTGTCAGACTCTTACTGACTAAAAACCACCCCGGTGTTCCATCTCACACCTGCACCGGGGGTCGCGGGAACGTACGAATCTTCCGCAACTCCCGGCTGGTGCCGGCCCGCCTCTGCGGGCCCCGTCCGGTCGAGCGGGAGGAGAGAGGTTTTTGACTCCCCCCGCGACGTCTAAGAGGGGCGCGCGTAGAGCACTGCGCGTCACCACCTCGGGTCTTGATGTATGGGGGGCGACGGACGTCTCCGAGTCCGTCGCCCCTGGACCCATTTAGGGGGGCTGGAAGAAGGCATTGTCCGCCCTCCGCCGACGCCCGGTGCGCCTGCTGCGGGCCGGGTGAGAGGATGAGATCTCTCGCTCCCTTTCCGCAGCCTCCTTCTGCGAGATGACTGTTTCGCAGAAGGATACCACCGCGTCCCAGGACTCCTCGCCTCCGACCATCGCATTCACAACGGCCGGCAGCGACAGATCACTGCTTACTTCCGAGATAAGAGCACGGAGAGCCTTAGAGCCATAGCCTTCTAACCTAACCTAACCATGTCGGATCCGCCCTAGAAGGATTATAAATAATGGTTTATTTATTTCATCATTAATATGAAGTGAACAATTTTAGTTCGTTGACCTTACGTACAACGAAACTTTCAATGGCGAGACAAAAGGCCAAAAGTGACAAAATATTGGTAAATTTCTAAATTTTTTTTCTCATAAACCATTTATCTCCGCAATTTAAAACTTTACGTGGAGACTTCTAATAATATGATCTTTCTGTAATAAAAATACAGACTCCCATCTCGACGGCTGATAAACTAAAACTTACCCTTTTTTCGTGCAAATGATTGTCTACAACGATGTAATAACTATTTATAAATGAATATTCATCCACTCACCATCGCGCGTCGATTAGACACAAAAACACTTTTTCACTCAAAAACTTGCTTAGTAGCACTCGCCCACGACCACAGAGCACGTCGGCAAAGAGTATAATACACGTCGGTTTCTGCATTTTTTTGCAAAATTGCCAGGTAAAGTTTTTGATTTTGAACGATTCATTTTGTGAACTGCCCACAGACGATAATATTAGACCTTATTTATATTTAAAAGAATCCACAATATTATATGTTTTTTGCAGAATTTAGCTTTCATGGTAACATTAAAATCATTGATGTCAGCCTTCAAATCACTAACGTCATATTTGTCATATAATTTAATGCCACTACTCGTGTCTTCTCTTGATGTGTCGTTGTTACTAGTTGTGAATTAGTATTGTTTACACACTAGTTTCGTTTGTTTTGTACGTGTCATACGAGGATTGTACAGTCGCCAGCACATCAAGTTACCACAAACTGTCAGATTTTCTCATTCGATTTTGAACTTAACCACCACCATTTTAAGTTTTAAAATCGTTTAGCGAAATGTGACAGTTTCGTGTAGCTTGACCTGCTGGCGACTGTACGTTATCCAGGTGTGCAGAGATGATTGAGTCTAAAGCAATGTCTTAGGTTACAGCTGCTACAATAGTATGTGTGATGAGGTGAGCATCGCATGGTGATGCCGACGACAAGCATGACGCCCACGCCGGCTACTCCGTTATACGACGAAATTCTTCTAAGATTAGAATGTAATAATATAATATAAATGCTGTATTCAACTACCAAATAAATGTAAAAATTTTGCTTAATCCATAATAGGTAGGATAAGCCGACCTAGACAGTAAGAAAACATGATGGGATGCGCGGCCTCCCAAGCCTGAATAACTTCAAAGGTCTTAAATTTTACATTCGCTTTTGAACCTCGCATAAATATCATAAGATATTAGATATACGCAAATACATTTTTAAATACCTAGCTATATTGAAAATATTTGTAAATGATATCACGACTGACAGTTGTGGGACGACTGTCAAGTTTTGTCAGTGATAAAGCCTCGTATTCACTGGACAAATGTCCCGCGACACTAGTCGATGAAACGTCGCGTCGAGCGATGTCGAGCAACGTCTCTAAATATGTTGCATTACGACCTTTTTCGTCGTTTTCGATGTTGTCAGTCATATCTAAGGACACGTGTCGTGGGAAGCTTTATGCATCGGAGTCCGATGCATAGTTCGGAGCCTGTCCAGCCGTGTATGATGCCCAACGCAAAACGATAGCGAGTTGGTTTGCAGTTGCAGGGCAACAAACTATTGTGCTCAGTTTCTGTTGGACGTAACCCTGGGTCGCTTTTTTGGTTTTCTTCATACAAAAGCGTTGTTTTTATTGATTCATTAACATTAGTAGTAATAATAAAAATCATTTTGTCAATCATCACGTTATTATGGCTGCTTGCTTTTCTTAGAAGTGTATTGAGCACAATAGGACATGGCGCTCTTCTCGAAGTCCAATGTGTAAAGGGCATAATATATGAAGTCAGCTACTAGTGCCACTTTTACCTTCAGTGGCCATTATTGGAACTATTCATTTCCGCCATCTTTGAATGTCATATACTGTTTACTGCATAATAAACTCTTTGGTTTACTGATCTCTATACGGAGCCAGCTGCTCTTTAAACAACGTATTTCTGCCGAAACCCAATATTTAAAAAGTATGCTTGTACGAATGTACGCGAAGTCTAAGTACGACACCCAGATTACATGGAGATCTGCCATTCTTCTTATTCCAGTTTTTACAAACATTTCTTATTTCGCCGTTTTTTTTAGAACCTATCTACCGTAATTTTAACTCACACTGTTAACTTTTCCAAAAAATTACCACAATCGCAATACAGTTCAAGACTACATATTATAAAATTTGTCAAAATGAAGTGTTTCAATGAATGTTATAAGTACCCTATGGACTCATGTCCGAAATAAAAGTATTCTATTCTATTATATTCTATAAGTAGATAATGGACGTAGACAAATTATACAATAGACTATGTATTTATTTCTTATCACGACTTATTTGCTTATTACAAGTTCAGGGCCTTCCATTTTCAGGAAAATTATGAATAAATTCCCTTGACCTTGTCGTGTAAGGTAGGTTAGGTTAGTTATGAATAGATAAGAAGCATTTAGTATGTACTGTTATGCTGTATTTAGTTAATACAATTCCCGGCCACTGTCCAGCAGATCAGCGTGAGGAGTAACGCAAGGCATCTGTAATCGGGCACTTTAATTATCTGAAGAGTGTTGAGTGGGTACTTGCAGCAGGAACCTGGGGAATACGCAGCTCAAGGCATGGAAGATCAATCTGAACAAATCAACCTGTGCCAAATCGGTCTGACTGGATGCGAACACATATTACACGAAACGATGAGACTTTCGTTTCTGATCAGAGCATGTCCCACTTTGCTGAAGTGTCCCAATTTCCGTTCACCTGCACCATTGATGACCTAAAGAATGCCACTGATGCTGTAATCAACGTAGCCACCTACTTAAACAATATAAAAGCAAAGAAATATCGACACGTTAAGAAGACAAAGAAGTAGTTTCAACAATTCGTTTCCAATCTGCTTGAGTCCGTTAGAGACACACACGCTACGAATTTTGATCAGTTTAGACGAATCTGAAGGCAGAGCTAACCATGCCTATGGAAGGCAGAGTCGAACCCTAGGTACCACTGAAGCAGCAGCTCTATACGAACGCGCCGGCACTAGTCGGGAAATGCTGAAATATGCACACACGAGTCTAACCGTAAACGATACTGGTAGTCTGGTGCGGTGTACTTACTATCACGAAACTTATAATTTGGAACTACCAGTGCTATGTTTATAAATACCTAAATACCATAAAAATTATTGTTGATATGTAAGGTGATTATCATTGAAGTAATAATTACATTTATCATTTTATCGTTAACATATTATTTTAAATATCTACCGATATACTGAATATTGGCACGTGAACTTAATAGCCGAAAGTGAACACCTACCTAAAGTACACCAAAACATTATCCGTTAACATATGTACCTATTGTACCTGAGTACTATTTATTCGTATTCAATTATTTCGTACGTGATACTACTGATGCCTTTAACATCTGGCAAAAACTGTTAATATCATTGTACACCTGTGGGCTGTGACCCTTTACTATCAACTGAAGATGACCAAGACTTTATTTGTGGTCTTTTCATGAATTCCCTTGGGATCTCCTGTATATTGCACCGGTGCTGGGCTTCTTTGGGCCCGATCACACGTACCACAACCACACCACACCGCAGCGACAAAATGAGGTCAAGTAGTGGTTACGTGTGAATAGTGTCGCTGCAGCTTCTTGCAGTTGTTTTCGATGTGGTTGGGTTGTCGCTGGTAGTTGCAATATGGTTACGTTGTGACTAGTGTTTGCAAACAGATCTATCGACTTCGGCTGCGACAGTGTCGTCGCGTCGACGCAACGTTGTACTTGCGATGTGGCGCCGCTAGTGCGCGGTCTCGCTAGTGGTTGCGTTGTGTGTGGCTGGGACGTGGCCTTGATGTGGTCGGTATCGCCCATACGGTTGATTTTGACAGGTAAATGTAGTCCGTGTGAAATAAATATAATAAATAAACTATTAATTTTCAGGCAAATTGGTGCCCGTTGACGTTTTGTCGTTGTGATGTGGTTGTGCTACACGTGTGATCGGGCCCATAAGCTAATCAGAAAAAGTTTTGTACGAGGAAAAATCATTCGTCTCCCTGAACTTTCGTCAGGTACGCGTAGCACAAATTAACACTCGACCTTCTGTCGTCTGTCCGGGGGTGACTGATGATGATGCATCCATGTGTATTTACTTTATTTGATATGTAATGAAGAGTATTCTGTCTATCTATGAACTACCTGGGTAGTAAAATGTTCCGGACAGTGACGAAATTGTTATTTTATTTCTGTGTACAAATACAGTGTTAACAATAAGGTAGGTACAGGGCATTTGCCTCACATGATATTGATGTATACTGCTACTGCATGTATATTTCTTATTAAGCACACTTTAGACGTTGATAAACTTGCAGTAGTTACAATTAATAGGTAAGTCATCATGATAAGTAAGTATTTGGAGTTAGGTACTTGCGTTGCAAAACACTTTGTGGTCCTAGGTACGATGCAAATTGCTCCATTCTTGTTTTTGTCTGACAAGCAGACGAGATGCAGTTCGTAAAGCACTGCTACAAAAAAATGCCGCGGTCATCAATGTGTAGGCGTGGTGGTCGCTCAATGAGATCATCACCTATCACCTTATAGCGATTATTACCAACAAGGCATTTAGGACACCTTACTGGTATTTTATTGCTGTAACTATAAACGCATTTTATTTAAAAGCCTTCCGTATCGGCTTACGCTGGGCAGTGGGCAGTCGCATCACGTTGCTGATTGGCTAATATTGATAATACAAATATAGTAACATAGTCCTCTTCACCATATATATATATAGTCCTCTTTTTACGTATCACTATTTGGTGACGGCGAGCCAGACCAATGTCCCTTCCTTTCGTAAACAGAAAATACTAATACCAAGCCATGAGCTGCTGTTATCTCATAGCAACACAGTTCGTACCGATACGAGAGGAGAACATCTTGACGTTATACCTACACATCGAAAAAAGATGTTTACGTAAACAGTGCATCTGATCTAATGTAAATAAAAGGATTAAAGTTTTATGTCTTCACGGTAAGTCAATAAAAGTGTTTTTAGCCAAATCTTGAAGATAGTGGTAATCTGCTCCGTAATGTTAGAAACAGCAACACATCGATAGTGCGAACTCACCATTACTCACGTACGCATTTTCACACAAAGATGAATTACCGTTTTTAAGAATGTAAGAGCCATCTATCGAGTCAGAGGGGAGTTTCATTACTAACAATTGTTGATAATACCGTAAAGGCCCCCGCAGACAGGCGCGACGCGACAGCGCAACGAACAATTTCCATGAAGTTTTCAAAGAAATTGTTCTGTAGAACAATTTCGATGTTTTTTTTTTTTGTTGTTGCGCCTGTTTGCGCGAGCCTTAATACATTTCAATATCTCGGCAGTAACCTGCCAGTGGCGGTGGTATAGCATCATGGACGACACTATAGGGTAGCACAGGCCAAAGACTGGTGTCAGCTAAGTTAGAAGTTCAGTAATTTTCGGGGTGGATCCAGAAATTTACTTATTTTTGTTCGCTCAGCTGATTCATTTCGCTGCGCTGTAAACTAACCTAGACGAGCGTGGCATGCGGCTTGACTTGCGGCTTATCATGAATATTATGTATGGTTTCTATAACAATAGCCGGTAAACAGAAATTGCCTCACAACTGCCATTAATAGCAGTAGCGGAACATGTCAGACTAGTTTTCTAAACACTTTATCATGGTCTTCTTGATAGCAAACACAATTGCCACAATTTTGAAAACCGGTTCTGATAATATTTGGCATTGCTAGATGAACTTCAGTTCAACTAGTTTGGCTACTCAAGAGGGCTGTAAAACTACAACAGATTATTCAGATCATCCGCTTATCGTTTTTAGCGTAGGTAAATTTTGATAGTGTTTCCTTGTGACAGTAATTCGTGGATATTTGGAATTATCCAGATAGTGCGCGTGCAATCTATTAATTTATTGATAATATTCGAACATCAAGGATGAGGCATTGAGGCACGCAAATTGTTCCGAGCTATAAACAAGTTATGATAGCAACCGGCTCGGACACGCTGATGTTGGTATCACAACCGGTGATAGTGATCAGGGGCAAAAACGTGCCGCTATTATGATGCAAATTGTCGTCCTTTTGGCATACTTATGATTGTTCGTTCGTTATTATTAAGTAGGATTACATAGGAAACCAAACCCTTACGTATCCGGTTCGTGAAAATACTTTGAACTTTTCATACAAAATTGTCTGGCCAGCTGATTGTTTTGCAAATATGTGGATTCTGTTCAGGGTTATGAGTAGAATCATCCCGGACCACGGAGCATAGGTATGTAGGTTTATTATATCCAATATCCGATTGTTGACAGTCTCCACCAGTAACCCTATAAAGAAATATTGTAGGAATACTGTTGACGGATACTCCTATACTTAGTTCCTACGCGGCCGTTAATAATAATATGGCACGTTGAGATTTAGAAGTGTCGAGAGTCGGCCTTGTATATGTGACGTCTGCTAGTCTCAAGTATGTATATGTGACGTCCGTCACTCTCATGTAGGCATAGACAGAGTATTCTATATGTGACGTCTGTCACTCTCTTGTAGGTATGTATATGTGACGTCTGTTACTCTCATGTAGGCATAGACAGAGTATTCTATATGTGACGAATGTTACTCTCATGTATGTATATGTGACGTCCGTCACTCTCATGTAGCACATAGACAGAGAACTCTATATGTGACGTATGTTAGTCTCATGTATGTACATGTGACGTCAGTCACTCTCATGTATGTATGTGACAGTTTCATACTTCTTTATTGCAGGCGTTGTCAAGACGCTTAAATATTAATTGTTGGATTTTTATTATAATTATTGAATCTACTTCTGTATCTTAATCTCTAATAATCACTCGACAGGTATTTATAGGTGATAAATAATAATATTAAGATAAGTATCGACATCTATTTAATTATGCTTGTAGGTAGGTACGTACATTTAAATGATTACTGTCCTTGCAGGAAGCTTCTGCAAAACTTCATTAATTTACTTTCCAATAAATTGATGCGTCACCGATAGTATAATTGATCTTACCATTTTATTTTACTATTTATTTTAAGATAGTGACCTGTGTGGGTCTCATTAGGTATATTAGCTAAACTCAAATAAATAACAATGCAATGACATAGGTACATATTAGGTATACTTTATTGTGTAGTTAGATACTAACAGTAGGTAAAGTCAGAGAAAATATTGCTAAGCAAATTGATTATCGATTTAAACTGTCCGTATATTAAATCACAGCTGTCATCTTTGACAGTTGTATGAAATGGCTATAACACAGCAAATTGACGTATAAGGGTACTTATCAATTTGCTTAAGAATTAGTTTGCCTGACCAGTACCTACCAATTGTATTAGCCTTGTAAATCAATAATAAGCAAACATAAAAGTAAACGTTTAAATTCTATAGATTTTTTTTTAATCGTAAGAAAATTAAATACCACAAAAACTGAAGTTCTAATTTTCACACGAAAGGGGTCATTCCCTTAAAAACGCATAAAAGTAGATGATTATACTTTTCCATGGCGTGTATAAACCAAGTACCTCGGACTATTGCTGGACAATAAAATGAACAGGACCAAAATACTAAGTACTTACGTGTTAAAGGAATAAAAGCTCTAAACTGCCTACATCCAATTTTAAAACAGCGATATAAAGTCAACTCAATGACCCAATCAAAAATCTACATTGCATTACCTATTATCTGCATTACCTACGCGGCAGTGGTCTGGAGTAGCATATGCGAAAGTAATTAGAATTACTCTAAACTACAAACAGTCCAGTACAAAGCAATAAAAACCTCATTCAATACACCTTTACGACAAATCTTAAAACGTTGCACAGTCAATTAAATTTTCCATTATTGAAACAGTTCATTACAAAACTCACAAAACACTTTTATTCGGTAACTAACCCTAGACATCATAACCCACTTATTTCTACTATTGGCCGAACCCGATCTACAAACTTAAAATATATCGACACATCATCGATACCGTCTCCCACATCACTTATGCTATTTGACTAAAAAAGGCGATGCGACTCGATGACCGGACTTTTTTTACGTTCGCTCGGAATGTAGGTAGATTTATAACGAATCACACTCAGTACACGAGGCTCATTTGAATTTTGGATATTATAATTCTTTCAAAGTAATTTTTTATTTTATCAATGTCACTTGTTACAATAGTTTAATAGGTGTTATAAAGTGCGTTTGTGACTAAACTTCGCGCTGTACATTATATAATTTATGTTTTCGTTAATGTTTTTACAGGCTGGCGGGGTCATCGACGAGCAGACTGTAACCATGAATTCAGCACATGATTAGTCGGTAATAAAAAAAAAACTACTGTTTTTTAGAAAAGTGCATTACCTACGCGGTCAAAATGTACGCAGTTTTTTTTTTTAATGACCAACCAAAAATTTCTTCGCTAAAATCATAAACTGAATTCATGGTTACAGTTTGCGCGTTAATGCCCACGCCAGCCTGTATAGGCGCCTATTCTGCACAAAACACCCAATGCTATGTTTAATGCTTTTAGAATAAGACCTGAATGTCATTAATCTCTTATGTTTATGTTAAAATAAAGAAATATCAAAATAAAATCAATCGTAAGATTCATCTGCAACTTTCATGAATACTTCTTTTGCCACGCGTCCGGGGAGGGTCTTCCGTTCGCGGGCATAATTATTTTTTTTCATCTATTTTATGCTTATCACGAGTGATTTATTAATACAAAGCAAAAGTCATCAAAGGTGATAAAAATTATATGTTGGTGCAGAACATTTATTGAACTAGTTGCTTTTCATATGTTTAGAACTCTTATTTCTAAATTAATATTTAAATCAACATCATTTTATACTTCGTTTTCTTATTATCTAATCTTCAGAGAGAAATTTATAGACGGAAGGTCTATTTCACAGTGTCCGGGTAGGCGCTATCTACCAGATTAATTAAAAGTGGAACTGAATTTCTACAAGATTTGACATTATCTGTCAGATAGGTTAGCCAGAACTTATCCGGGGGCGAAGAAACAGGTTATTATAATTAAACTAGCTTTTGCCCGCGGCTTCGCTCGCGTGAATTTAGACTCTGACTATCAATTCGGGTTATAATTCAATCATGATTCGAAAGACACGTGGCGCCATCTATTATCATAAGAACGTTATTGTTGTTTTCCTCGGGAACAGTACTTTTTTTCGGGATGAAAGGTACCCTATGTCCGTTTCTGTACACCTGACAACGTTTATGCAAAATTTCAGGATGATCGGTTCAGTGGTTTAGGCGTGAAAAGGTAACAAACAAACAAACAAACTTACTTTCGCATTTATAATATTATATATATATATATAATATATATATATATAATATAATAATAATAATAATAGTTAGGAAGTTAGGATTAGGATAGTTAGGATGTCTCCGCATTGTACTATATAAGAATACCTAATAAAGTAAGTATATTGCTGGTATGTCCGCTTTTAGCACTTAAATAATATTTACTAACTATTGTATTTATTTATCTATACAAAATATGATAAAACATAATTGATTTATATACAATCACATATCTGTAGCTCTAAACAGTTTATTTTCAGATTATGCGTTTGAAATCGCAGTTTGTACTTCTATTGACAAATTATCAAGTTTTGTACTAAGTTTGTACAGTCAACCGTATGTAAATGTCAGTTGTAATACATTAATTGCGAAAACTACCCTTACTGCTGCGAGATAAAGATTTTATTAATGTCAAATTGCGTGTGGTTGACTGTACTACATGACTGCACAAAGCGGTCATTGCACGACTATCAACGGTAACTTAAACTAACAATAAATAAAGATAAATTAACAATCATTTACTAATACATAACTTTCTAGTAAAAACTATTATTTAAAACTAAATTGACTATAAAAAATCACGAGCATCGCTTCTTATGTCAGTGTTGCTTTCTGACCTAGACGGAAGTGGCCACCACGCCACGGTCACAACGAATATCCTGCACGGCGTGCGGCGTGTTACAATTGTTCGGGTCGGCACATTCAATTCGGTAGTATTTGTTAATGTATTTGTGGACTTTGAGAGTGAGGGAAGAGAGAGTGCACCTGTGGCTGCGCACACACTTGTGCACTATAATATGTACAGCGCCTAGGGCTAGTCTTCGTTGAGATTGGCCGCCATGGCCCAAATACGGTCTGGAGAACTATTATATTAACTTATTTGTTGAAAAACACAGCCGACTCGATGCAATTACATAAGTCTTGTGCCGAACGGCAAACAGCGTTCGAATTTACTCTCGCTTCCAACTATGTTCGGGTCGGCTCAGCACAATTCGAGCTAACCTGAGCGGCTTTTACCCTAACACATACCTATCTACATATATATTCGATTTTGCCGCCCAGCCTTGCCGAATCACGCCGACCCGCACAAGTTTGTAACATTGTAAACCGCCTCGTCTGCAACCGACAATTGAAACTGCAGCAGTAATTGTTAATTTCGTATTTACGTACGTTCATATTCAGTTGTGTTATTTAATAATTATTTTATTTCAATACACATTTATTTATTTCAGATAGGTTTTCAAACTTATAACAAAAAATTGTAGGTACCTAACAATTAGGAACTATTTCAGAATCAACTCATACATAAACTTACCTAATTATAATTATATTACAAATACTTTAACTTATTATCGAAGGTAGGACGCATAGGTACATACATATTTGTGGGATATCGTGATGATAAGCAGTTTAGAAGTCATACGGTTAATAGTTCGTTAAATATTATTAAGGAAAAATGACATGTTACACAATACCATGAACATGAACTTGTTTCGTATGGTAACATGTTGCAGAGCTGCGCGTTACGGTTTCAAGAGAGAACCGACAGTTGTAGCACCACTTGAGGAAAAAAAGATCTGCCGGTCTATTTGTAAAAATCTAACCGTGAAAACTTAGGTAGAGTGACCTTGAAGTAAGCTGTCATTCTACCTGAAGCTAGGCATTGACACTATTGATAGCTCACTTGAAACTCACTTCACATCAGTTTTCACGGTGTAATTTTTACAGAATACAACCGCTGATGAAACTACAATATAAATACGTTAGCTTGATGGACATTCTAAAAGGTCCATCAGTATGAACATCTTAATAAACATAAGAGTGTCCTCTTCTACTCCGCGGCAGCTTTTTTCTTGTCCATGTTCTCTGCCTGCTCGATAGTGTCAGGTAGATGAGCCTTCAGCGTCTCCGGTGTCAGCAGCATCAGCACACCAGACGTGCCCGCCATCACGCCGAACACCAGGTACGGGAGCGCCTCCATGTACGCCGTCTGGGAAAAGAGGAAGGTTCAAATAACAATAGACAGCTCCAAGGATCTTTTAGTGCTCGAATGACGTTGACATGGGAGCGCTGTTGGTAAACATTTGAGAAATTGTTTTGTGAAATGTATTAAAAAAAGCAAGATGGCGGTGTCACTTCCGATTTTGGCCATGCACCAAAAGACCCTTGTACATACAGCAAAAAAGATTGGTTGTTCAAAAATAATGAGGTCCTAAACAATCCATTTAATTATTTTAGTATCTTTTGACCGAAGATCATTTGTGACTAATACCATTGTCACTTAGGTACTCATTTAAAACACTCAATACTCAATTCTTTATTGAATTGTTAATTGACTCTTTTTTTATTTTTTTATTCTTTCTTTTTCGAATATGTAGAAGACGATGATTTGAATACTCAAACAATGAATCAGTCAAGTCAATAGTATACATACTCGTACTTAAAACATATGTATGAAGTATGAGTATCACAAACTTAGTAGAACTGCTTGTGTTATCATCCTTACAAAAAAAAAAAAACATTTGAACAATACTGACCAGTAGTGGAGTCTGCGGCGCCACCAGCGCGCCTACCCTGCCCGCCATGGAGCAGGCGCCGAGCAGGCTGTGCCGCGCCTGCGTGGGGAACAGCTCCCCTGTGTAGATGTAGATGCTGCTGAACGCCATGCTGATGCACAGCTTGCCCAGCAAGTTGAGGGTCGTCTGCAGCCACGCTAACGCTGCAAGCAAGAGTATATTTAAAATGAATAATCGAGGAAAAATAAGTACAGAATTTCCAAACGTAAGCATCTTTAACTTTCACGATCATAACACATTCCCATTCTTTAAAAGTCAAACTTTCTGACTTTCAAAATCTCAATTTAAAAGGATGTTTCATTAAGTGGGAGCATGGGTGCTCGCAACAGCAAGAAATATGTAAAATTAATAGGCCTGTTAAAATTACAAGCAAACTTACACATTGGTACAAAAGGCATCGCTACGAGTGACAATCCGCAGACGATGAACGCTGTCATAGTGGAGCTCTTCCTCCCGAACCTGTCGAGTGTGAGCACGCTGAGGCAGTAGCCGGGGATCTCTACCAGTGATGTCAGGATGTAGTTGACGTAGCTGTTCCCCACCAGAGACACCGAGTTGATCGACAGTCCGTAGTATACGAAAGTTAAGGTTATCCACCAGAAGGAGCACACAAGTATGCGGAACATCATCGTCCTTGACATTAACACTTGCATTAGAATAGATCTTTTATCCTCCTCTATTGGAGCTTTATCATCCGTTTGGGAGAGTTTCTTTTCTTCAGGTTCTTCAGTCAACAGCTTAATGGTATCCGAAGACAGTTTCTTTTTGTTCATCTTTGCAGCTTTAAATATAATCCTGGCAGCTTCCTTATTTCTTCCTTTACTAAGCAGCCAGCGAACACTTTCCTCTATCAGCCAGTAGTATGTGATGAAGATGACTGAGGGTGCGTAGAGGATGAGGGTGTAGGTTCTCCAGTTAGGGACGAGCCAGGCCACGCCGGCGGTGACCACCTGCCCCAGAGCGAATGTGCTGGAGATCAGGTTGCCGCCCAGTACTCGCTTGTCTAAGCCTACCATCTCGAGCGCTGTAAAATGAAAATGAAGGATAATTAGTAACTGCTCTGTTTTATGATTGCTCGTAATAGCTCCTTTCGGATAGTACAGACTTATGTCCTAAAACACAATTCTGTGTCTGATTGCTCTGCAACATTTAATACACAAGACGTATTTTCATAAGGCGTCTACGAAAACTAAACACACACCTGGACATACTCAAATTAATGATCGATTTAATGTCAAAATAAAATTAATACTCTTTAAAGTCTGGTGTCCTACAATATGATCTCATTCATTAAACAACTCACCCAGAATGAAGGCAGTAGTATAGACACCGGCTCCCACGAAGGCGTCCAGGAACTCGAAGCACAGGTACATGATGTAAGAGTTGGAGAAGGCTCGGATAACGCCTACTACTGAGGGGGACACGGCTGTGATCACCAGCGCCATGCGGCGGCCGTACCTGGGGGCACAGGAACGTTACTAACAGTTTATAGTTAGCGTATAACAGCCACCCCAAGGGCTCGCGGTAACAAATAACACCTACTACCTCGTTACAATTATGTGTCCTGTTGAGATGAAACGAACTAGACGAGATTAACATACTAAAAAGACGCTGGATACGACCCCGCGATACAACAGCAGATACATACAATATTGGGTTGGAATCATCAATAAGCTTTGTGGATTTCAATATTTTACGCGAAAAAGATGGTTTATTGCGACATTAGTTATTTTAGTACTAGTAACTTACGTGTCTGATATGTAGGCAGTAACGGGCAGTGCCCCGAAGACACCTGCGACGTGAATAGTGCCCACCAGCGTGCGCTTCCACTCCTGACACGCCAGGTCGAACTGAATCATGCAAACATTATATAATTCAGGTAGGTACTGCTATAAATGAGTGAAACTCCTTGCGGGACCATAATTTTATTTGATAAAATGAACATTTTCTAAAATCCACATTTGAATTAATATTCACTTAGTTAAAATATGTATTTAAATGCATTAATATTCAGTTACTATAATATTCAAAGTCTATAAGTAACGTTACGTTACGTTACGTTATATATTTTGAGTGAGTCTTTGTTATTTTAGCTTCAAATGTTTGCATGCCTTAAGGTAGTTAGTATATGGATCATTGTCAACTTAACATCTGTAACTTGTACCTACTTTTTGTGCAAATAAAGAACTATTCTATTCTATTCAATTCTTTAATATAATTTAGAAACGTCTACTTTGTTTTGTATATTTTTGCAAAAACTGATTAGATTTTAAATCATTTGGTTGAGGTTAGGTGAGACAAGCCTGCATCATTGTGGACAATATCATCACTTGGCATCAGTTGAGATAGTTGGCAAACGAGAGCCTTTCCGTTCAAAATAGCATTTCTGTGTTCCAGTTTGAAACTGAAGTACTGCTTTTGTAGACAAAGTGCACTCTGTATGTAATCATTCACATAGTGCACTCTGTATGTAATCATTCACAGAGTGCACTCTGTATGTAATCATTCACATAGTGCACTCTGTATGTAATCATTCACAGAGTGCACTCTGTATGTAATCATTCACATAGTGCACTCTGTATGTAATCATTCACAGAGTGCAATCTGTATGTAATCATTCACATAGTGCACTCTGTATGTAATCATTCACATAGTGCACTCTATATGTAATCATTCACAGAGTGCACTCTGTATGTAATCATTCACATAGTGCACTCTGTATGTAATCATTCACATAGTGCACTCTATATGTAATCATTCACAGAGTGCACTCTGTATGTAATCATTCACATAGTGCACTCTGTATGTAATCATTCACAGAGTGCACTCTGTATGTAATCATTCACAGAGTGCACTCTGTATGTAATCATTCACAGAGTGCACTCTGTATGTAATCATTCACAAAGTGCACTCTGTATGTAATCATTCACATAGAGCACTCTGTATGTGATCATTCACATAGTGCACTCTGTATGTAATCATTCACATAGTGCACTCTGTATGTAATCGTTCACATAGTGCACTCTGTATGTAATCATTCACAGCGTGCACTCTGTATGTAATCATTCACAAAGTGCCCTCTGTATGTAATCATTCACAGCGTGCACTCTGTATGTAATCATTCACAAAGTGCACTCTGTATGTAATCATTCACAGCGTGCACTCTGTTTGTAATCATTCACACAGTGCACTCTGTATGTAATCATTCACAAAGTGCACTCTGTATGAAATCATTTACAAAATATAGAGGCTTTGATCTAGAGTGAACTAGAAAAGGCTGGTTTCATATCTAGCCACATCTGGTTTAGAGATAAGTGACCAACTTATCGGTTCGATTAGCGCAATTTGGCGTACTGTTATTTGTAAATGGTATCTTAAGGGACGATAAGTCCTCGCTAAATTGTGTTTATCGAACCGATAAGTTCGTCACCTAACTCTATCTCACATTATCATACAGTAACTAATTCATGTAATCAAGGAGTTTATAAATTGAAGTATTAGCAGCACACGCACTCGCTAAGTGGCTAGTTCCGCCGACTCACTCTGTAGATATCGTACAGATAGTATCTGCCTTCTTAGTAAGTATCTACTTACTTTCCTTACCACGCTTCTTACGTTTCATACTTGAAGCCTATCTACAGGGAGATCCTTTCAAGTAGCAGTATTAATACACACCACTCTAAAGCGACACGTGCAGAATTAACGTATAATATCCAACTGTACTAAAACGATTAATATTGAACTCATTGATACAATCATACATGCGATCCGAAGCCCAAAGCTCCTCAAGGACCTAGCCAAGGGGCTACATCACTATTATTGTTATGATTAGGTTACCCACCTCGCCAACAATAGTGTCGTAGTTCTCATAAACCCAGGAGTTGCAGCGCTTGGTCTGGTTGGCGCTGAAGCTGGAGGGGGCGCATTCCTGTGCCGTAGGCACCAGGCGCTCGCAGCGGCCCCCGTCGTCTGGCAGGGCCCAGGTGCCCCAACTGCCAGTGACGAACTCCGGCGGAGAAGACTCGCATTCTGGTACTTGACATCTGGAAAATTAAATTTTGGGATAAGTAGATATTAATTTCCAGGATTTCATTATCAAGCTTTCTGAGGTGACAGAGTGACTATGTCAGGAATCCTACCAGCAGCATTCTGACAAAACAGGTCGTCGATAGCTATATGTTGAATGCAGTGGCGTGCGTTTCATAAAGACAGAAAGACACTGCCTACCCTAGTTCTGATAATAGATCTAATATCCCTTATTTTATCAATAAACAAAACAACATAAAAAACTTAAATCATAAATCAGCTCCACCTATCGAGTGGCGATGGTATCATTAAGATCGATACATTTTTAAGGGTCGTTCCAGTAATTTCGCATCATCGATTCGCGCTG
Organism: Dryobotodes eremita; assembly: GCA_917490735.1. Lineage (NCBI taxonomy): Eukaryota > Metazoa > Arthropoda > Insecta > Lepidoptera > Noctuidae > Dryobotodes > Dryobotodes eremita. The sequence goes on along the minus strand of OU823251.1, from coordinate 22,944,006 downwards.
CACTAGCGCCGCCTCGCCTTCGCCACGGCAAAGACACAAACTATTCGTCTCTGAATGTTTTATATGTGTGCTCTTGTGGTAAGTCGTGGTCATGCGGATTTAATGTGTGTGCGTTCCTATAGCTACGTGGGCTTCGCTGGCACACAATGACAAAAATCACGCACATAACTGCATGAAAAGCCGGTGTCTTTTTGTAGTTATTCTATACAGCTAACTAACACGAAAAATTACGACTCGTACCGATCATTTCCGAACGAAAGTTTGCTATGCAATGCAAATATTTTAGGAAGTAACATTGTTTAATTGAATTTTATATATTTAGATGACCATAATTTTTTGTCGTATTAATTTCCCTTTTTACTACTTATTTTCAAAAGTCAATAGTCGCCATATTGTTTGAAGTGTGTTGTGTCTGAGTCTGTGACTATGCTATCAGGTATTTAGAATTTTAATGTCGATAATAGAGTGTAAAATGCATAATATTGTCTGTGCAAGTTGTTCAGATGGTGTGTGTATTGAGAAAATAAAACATGATGCGTTTTCGAAACTAACTTTCGGTGAAAAAAAACAAGTTATCGAGATAGGTCGTGGTACACGGAATTTGCAATTAATACAAACTAAAGGTAAAGTCAATCGTAAATTCAATAAAAAAACAATATAATTCATATCAGTGGCTGACAGGTTGCGTACACTGTAATCGGTTATTTTGTTTCGTTTGTCTACTATTTTCAAATAATAAAACCGTCTGGAACGACATCGGTTACGCTGATATTCATAATTTTCCTACCGCCGCGAGAAACATAAGAACAGGAACAATCTGAAAAACACTTAGAAGCCTCCCTTACATATCACACCTTTGGAAAAAATCGTAGGTATAGAGACGCGTTTAAACTCTCAGATACAAATCGACATTGATAGACATAACGCGAAAGTCGATCGGAACCGAAATATTTTTCATCGACTTATTGACATTGTTTGGTTTTTGGGGAAACAAGAGCTCGCTTTTCGTGGACATGACGAATCTGCTTCGTCAGTGAATAAGGGCAATTATTTAGAAATGGTTGACGTGCTCGCGAAATACGACGGAGTGTTGGAAAACCATTTACAAAATTGCACTAGCTCATTTACGGGTTTATCAAATCGTATTCAAAATGACCTAATCTCTAGTGTAGCGTCTGTAATAATCGAAACAATAAAACAACAAATCGGTTCCACTGATTTTGTGTATAAATACAGTTTTTCCCGAACTGCTGTGTTTGGCAAAATTAATTGTTACAGTTCCCGCGAGCAGTGCTTCAACCGAAAGGTCATTCTCGTCGCTAAAACGTATACACACCTACTTAAGAAATACACAAGGCCAGCAACGACTTACAGATCTTTCCATGATTTCAATAAAAAAAATCTTCTTACGGAAATAAAACGCCTTCCCAACTTTTACGATTCCATATTGCAGACATTCTTACAAAAAGATAGGCGTGTAGATTTAATATACAAATAAAACAATCCTATTATAGTATACTCACACCACCATCTTTTCAATTTCACTGCTTTTATTTAAATTTTGCAAATCACACAAACATTACAAAACATCAAACAAACGCGCCGAAAGGCCACTTCGAATATCCGTAAATTGATATGTCTATAAAATCAGTCAATCTATGGATATATTTGAGCTGGCATTTGGCAATTACCTACATCATCAATCGACAAGACGACGAACCAAAACCAACGTGCAATATTTTTGGTTAGTAAAATTTTTCTGCCTACCCTGTCTTAAAACTGTGTGCACGCCACTGGTTGAATGCCATGGTGTGTACGAGTAGGTATGTGTACTTATAAGGAAACAGCCGCAGAATATTTTGGAGTGCCCTAACAGGGTTTATGTCGTTATTCATACTGTGCCATGAAATTATAATGCACGCCTACTACCTACGTGTATGTAAGTAAGCAAATAAAAATGAAATAATATTCATTATCTTCTTTAAGGAAAGAAGGATGAAGGGTATACCCTTCATCCTTTATAGTCACACATGACTAGGCCATATTTTGCCCAAAGATGTTATCCGTCATTCTGGCACTCCTTCACTTAGTATATACCTACGCTGTACTCACAAATATTTGTTTGTTCGAAAAATATAGGTAGGTAAGTACACTGGTTCGCAAAAATTCCGGGTCGCTAATAAAAACCGTGATATCTCCATAAATTATATACCTAGATCGCTAGAATAAATAATATGTAGTAAGCAGGTTACTAATGCTTGTTCTAAATCTCTAAAGAGGTTTCATTTGTACAAGAGATTTAAAAAAAAAATTCTGCTCTTTGCAAAATTTCAAAATTTAAAATGTGGAAAAGAATATTTTTTCTGCTTTTGTTTCAAACCGAGCTGTCATTATAAATGGTTCCTTGGATTGATCAGAGTATTCAGTGCAATATCATGTCGTTAACACCTGAAGAATGTACACGGATTATTACCATGGTACAAGAAGGAAGAAGTCAGCGTAGCACTGCTAGAACAGTAGGAGTATCTTTATCAACGGTCCAAAGAGTACTCCAGCGATTTCAAGAGACCGGCATGAACATCAGGAGACCAGGAAATGGCGGGCCAAGGTGCACAACTACACGAGAAGACCGGTTCATCGTGAGCACTATGTTAAGAAATCGACATCTCACCGGCTGTTCAGGTCCGATACAGTCTTCAAGAAAGCCACCACAACAATGTGAGCTCTGATACGTATCTGCGACGTCTTCGTGAAGCTGATATAAATCCTTATAGACCAGCAAAAGCCCCCAAACTGCTCAGAGAACATCGAGTTGCCAGGTTACGGTTTGCTCGAGAACACATCCGATGGACAGATGAAGATTGGTCCAAGGTTATGTTTTCCGATGAGTCCAGATGTTGTTTATTTACGCACGACGGGAGACGAAGAGTATTTAGACGACAAGGAGAACGGTATCAACAAGCGTGTTTCGATGAAAAGGTGCCATTCGGTGAAGGATCAATAATGGTTTGGCCTGGGATATCTTCAGAGGATCACACGGAGTTAGTGATCATAGAAAACGGTTCTCTGACTGCTGTCAGATACGTAGAAGAGGTTTTAAATGAGCATGCTGGTCCTTTCTTAGTGAATATGGGTGCAAATTCCATTTTTATGCACGATAATGCGCGACCTCATACTGCTCGTTTGGTCAATATGTATATTCAAGACGTCGGTATTACCTGCATGGAGGGGCCAGCTTGCAGCCCAGACTTAAATCCCATAGAACATTTATGGGACGAGCTCGGGAGATGCGTGAGACAACGCTCTCCTGCTCCCGTTACCTTAAACGAGTTAAGGAATGCGCTAGTGGAAGAATGGGCAAACGTAGACCAAAATCGTATTAAAAATTTGGTTTACAGCACGCCACATCGATATTAACAATTTAATAATAAATAAACCATCACTGGATGCACTTTGGCATTTGAAATTGTATGGTATATTTTAAATTATAATTATAATTGTTAATGAAGGGATAAACTGCTTATTAAGAGGTGTGTTTTAAGATTTTTTGATGCATTAATGTATGTATATTTATGTTTTGAGTTCCATCACTGTATTAAAAAAAGACTTGAAAACAATTTTTTTTATCGGCAAAATTATTTACGGTTAAGAGATACACTGCTTTAAAAAACACCTTTTTTATCGTTTTCAAGAAATCACCGCCTTAATGAAGTGATACGGGCTCGTGGAGGAAATACAAAATATTAAATTGACAAATCTTTTATTTTTTAAGTTTTACTGCGAAGTGTATTTTTGTTGTCATAAGTTCGAAGCGAAATGTTCTTATTTTTTAGTATTTATTTAAAGTTATATAGTGTACAAAACGTGTTACACATTTTTATATATATATTAATCAGTCATCTACAATATACTATAGTTTCGCAAATTAGTCTTATGTATTTAAAAAACTATCACGCCATTTATTAGCGACCCGGAATTTTTGCGATCCAGTGTATTATTTCTATGCAAAACCGCGAATTTTGTTACCTGGATCCTTGAAAACATCTTTAAAGTAGAAGATATTTTTTACATCGGCTCTACAATTTGAACAAGTGGTACAATATAGGCACCTACGTATCAGCGATATTTACCAAGCTTGTTTCTTTTGTAAATAATTATATTATTTTAGCAGCCACGGTTTTCGCATAATACATCCCAAAGAATATGGCAATGCCCGTGATATAATTAAATTAATTTAAATATTTATGTATCATCCCCGAGTGACGTTTAGATTGTAAGATACTGGGTACACTACATACAAGATTACAAATCCTTTTTCAGTCTCTCGTGATTATTATCAATGTTATCAAATGGCCGTTAATTCATTTAATTTATAAGAAGTTAGATTCGGACAATCTGATTTTTTAGGTATCATTTATGATAAGCTGCTACCGGCAACAAACGCACTGACTGAGCAATTATGTGTTGTTACTATCTTACGCATACACTTTTATTTGAACAATATTCTTTACACTGTATTAAAAAAATACAATCATGATTTTGTTCTTTAGAATCCATTTCCTCGTACTCAGCAACTAAGTCAACAATTCAATAAACAAACAACAACATTAACAGTTAACAAAGTCAATGTTATTGCAGTGTCTAATAATTAAAGCATGCTATTAAACCATGTTTTATTTCTAAAATGATTGACGACAGTTAATAATAGTAGTACCTACCTACCCATGTACAGTCACCAAAAGAGATAAGTAACCAAGGTCGTCGCATATAGTTGAAGTTTAGTAAGAAACCGATCGATGTTTTCGAATGAAATTGAATTTGATAAATGATCTGTTTGTTTTCTATTAATTAAATTAAATTTTATTCAAAAACATTCATCGGTTTCTTACTAAACTTCAACCATATCGACGACCCTGGTTACTTATCAGTTTTGGTGACCGTACCTACCTACCTATGTACCTAGCTACTTATTCGGTAACAGCACAAACCTCTCACGTTAGGTACACACAATAGGAACATAATACAACAGATAAAGTCTGTTTTGTGGAACATAAAGAAATTGCAAATGTGTTTGCATGCCTTGTATCTCCATACGAAAAACTGTCAATTATTAGTAAAACATACCGCCCGTTTATCATCCTTCACCAGTAATGTCCCCACCACGAGAGCGCAGAAGAAGAATTACTTACGGATCGTTTTATAGTAACAATTGTCCTGCCGAGGATTATATAAGGAAGCTGGCTGGCCGAGAGAAGGAAAAAACAAATTAGCGTACAATGGGCCCATTAACTTTACTGTCACAGCTGCTTACATATTTAATACCTACTTTATTTTATAAGTATACTGTTATTTACAACGATGAATTGCGATATTGGTTTATTCTATTAAAATAAAGTAGGTAGATAACAATCATGGGCTTATGATTGATATCAGTGAGAGGAACAGGATTAACAGGGGTTACCGTTCAGGATATTTATAAGGGGTCGAAAACAATAAAAAAGAAAGACTATGGTAATGAAACCGCTAGTAAAATAAGGACCATCGAGAGTTCAATGACTCAATCTTAATTTTCCGACCCGTAAGTATGTACCTATAACAGAATTTCAGTCATCATAGGACCCAGTAGGTAGTAAAATTCTTTGCAACAATTTTTTATTTCAAAACATTTCGTTTCACTGTATCATCTCATAGACAGTAGTTACTAGTAACTACTTCTCATAGTAATTACTTTGTTTTTTATGTCGACAAGGAAAATCGTAAATATCATTGTATGAGTTTGTCTAGGTCACGATAATGAAGGATTGGGTGGCGGGTTTGCTGTCGGCTGACGGATATTTGTACCCAAAGTATTAATGAAAAGTTACCTATTTCTGTGTGTTTCTTTAGTGTGGCACGAGTTATTACGAAAACATAGCCATTACCAACATGATGAAGCGGGGTTGACTGGTCAGAGCGCTCACATGGAGAGCACTTTTATATCCTTATTATTTATATACCATTAAATTTAGCAACTTAAACAATCGATCAACTTACTGTTGTACCTAATTGATGTACCTAAGCAAGTAAATAAATTAATGAAAATTGCGAAGTTTTCCCGGGAAAAAATCGAGTTTCCCTTCCTCAGAACTTAAGTTACTTCAACTAAAAGTCAATTCGACGCGAATTCGAATTCGACTGACTCAAGCATTCTTATTTAATAATTCAGCAACCAGCCATGGTACTGCTCTTGATTTGATCAGTTGATTTGATCACATCAATATAACAGGGTTATTGCGCTAACACTTTTTCTACACACCCCATAACTAAGATTATTTCATACTTTCGCGTATGAATTTATCCGTACCGACGACGACAAACTATTTACTACTTTACAATGATGTTTTCTATTGTTTTGTTAAATAACGATATTTCGTTTACTGAATACTTATTAACCCTATTATTTACAAGTTACCGATGCAGCATCAACAAAAATATGAAGTCACTTTTCCTTAAAATTAAAATTAATTAGTACCAAATACATAATGTCTGACCTTGACCGTATCTCCGCACGTTCGTTCACCTGTGATATTGACAATATTGTCTAAACATTGTAACTGATTCTGAGCTTTCTCCTAAAGATATTAACCAAAATATCAGAATCATGATAACGCGTAATACACCAGCCCTATTAATTTTTTGTTAACATCGGCGAAAATATCGCTGACCGCTGTAGTTGTGGTTACAATATCCGTTCACCACCGCTCAACCTTCATCCCCACTCGATGGATTTTTTCCCCACGACCTTGGAAGAGATTGAAAATAGAATTCATAGGTTGCAGTCTTATTTAAGGTATTGGAATGGATCATGAAGAAGTGCCTGGTCGACTACCTTGAAGACTCACTGCTATCATCTTCGCAGTAAGGTTTCCGATCTGGCTTGTAGGCCAGCGACACCATTCATGGTTTAACTAAATTAGTTTTTGAATAACTTGACGAAAACGAAAAGGTACTCTTATAGACCTTGTCAAGGCTTTTGACACGGTCTCCGTCCCTCTTTTGATGAAATTGGAGCACATTGGTGCAAGGGATGCACCATTAAAGCTTTTGTCCAACTACCTCACCAACCAATTCCAGAGAGGTCACTACTAGTCCACTTGTCTACCTTAGACGAGCGGACTAGTAGTGATCTTCGTGCACGGCATCCCATAGGGCATTACTCTTGGTCCCCCTTTATTTCTACTACTTTCATCAACGACCTCTGTATGCCCAGCGGAAGGATCATAACTTTCAGTGACGACACACCGTTTTTGTTTTACGCCGACACCTGGCCCGAAATTTACAGTTGTGAGTTGATGGGGCTAGCTAATAATATACTTGTTCTTAATGTTGATAAGACAAAGTATATTTCTTTCTACATAAAAAAAAACCTACTTGTTCACTTAATAATTTCAAAAGTACCGCTCATTCACCCTCGTGCATTTGGTCGCATAACTCATTGGTTTTATTCCCACCTTCATAAAACAAATTCAATAAAGTATGTACTTGGGCCTAATACTAGATAACACACTAGATTAAGTTTTCAATTGCACTTATATGCTCTTTCGACAAGAATCCGTAAGTTAATATTTGTTAAAAATCTTCGGCATGTTGCAGACACTGGATTATTGAGATCAACCTATTTTGCGTTTAAATGCCAATCGCTAATCTCGTACTGCATAACTGTATGGGGTGGTGCGACGCAAACATCAATGCTCAGGATCGAACGTGCACAAAGGGCCGTTCTAAAGGTTAGTCATTTCCTGCCTTTCTTATTTCCCACCAGAGAATTTTATAAGAGATCTGGATTGTTAACTGTACGTCAACTTTTCATTTTAAATACGATCTTGCGCAAACACTCTCTTCTTACTTATATTGCTACTCTATTTGAAGGTAAGCGACATAAACACGCATTTAGTCCCACAAATCGGTTCCATACTCTTTTGACTTTTGACGACTTTTGACTTTTGACTTTGAATCTTGACGACGTAAATAACGCCCTACTGCAGATCCAAAATTGGTTCACAGCTAATAATTTAGTATTAAATGGGAAAAAAACTAAATGTATAAGATTTTCTTTACCAAATGTCAACAGTACTAATTGTGAGATAGGAATAAATCAAGAGAAACTAGAATTCGTCGATAAAACTGTTTTCCTGGGGATCACGCTCGACTCAAGGCTTCAATGGGGTCCTCATTTAACATCCCTTGCAGGACGGCTCAGTTCAGCGGCATACGCTGTGAGAAAAATCCGTCAATTTACTGATGTAGGTACCGCGAGGCTAGTCTATTTTAGTTACTTTCATAGTATTATGTCGTACGGTATTTTACTATGGGGACGGGCTGCAGACGTTGAGTCTATTTTTATTCTGCAGAAAAGAGCCATCAGAGCCATATATGGCCTCCGCAGGCGCGACTCTCTAAGGGAACGGTTTAAAGATATTAACATCATGACGGTACCTTGTCAATATATTTATGAAAACATCATGTACGTAAGGAAAAATCTACATAGTTTTAGTAAAAGAGGTGAAAGACACAATTATATCACTAGAAATAGGGACCAATTAGTTCAACCAGGTTTCAGGCTGGCTAAAGTAGACTCTTCTTTCATGGGGTACTGTTTAAAATGTTACAACAAAATACCTCCCCATATACTTCAATTGAATGAAACGAAATTTAAATCCTGTATAAAACGCACACTATGCAGTCAAGCATATTATAAGTTGGGGGATTACATCGCTGATAAAAATGCTTGGCTCAACGCTGGTCCTGCTCCACAAGGGCGCATTAACTAATTGATTAGCATTTGGAACTACTGAAGATTGTAAAAACTGTCTTTACATTGTATAAATTCAATCTTTTAGTATTGTATAATTGCATAGCACATGTGTGAGTACTATGTACCTACTATAAAGCTACCATTTTCTAGGTTTGTCTTTCATTGACTTGAATGTGCCCTGGCGGCTGAGAGTATGTCATGCTCACTCAAATGTCTCGCTGGTGGTGGCGTGTGTGTTGGATCATTAAGTTCCCTTCAAAATGGTTGAGCTAAATGGTGCTGATCCATACGTCATGTTGGTGAACGGGCGCCGTCAGTGGGGACTGGTCATCTCTTGGCTGCCACGGCTTATTTTAATTTAATATTGGAATTGTTGTCGTCTCTTTGTTACGGACGCTTTTAACGTTCTGCATCGTTCTCACATGCATAATTTCAACATGAATGATGTAACCAATAATTTGTAACCATATTTTGATTTAAAAGAGTGTCCATGGAGTTTCTTGCCCGTTCTTCTCCATAGGTACCTACTACGCTTTGGAATGGGCAACTAGCTTCATCTTTCTGACTGACCGACCCCTTGACAATTCAAAAGTGCCTGTAATTGGTTTATTTGAAATAAATGCTTTGAGTTTTTTTTTTTTTTTTTTTTTTTTTCTCCCGTCGACTATTTGGTTTTCTTGGAAACTACTTGTATAACAAAATTAACGGAATTTTATCAATTTATACCCGACCCAAACAGCGTTGCAAAAAACAGTCTCAACCTGGTTACAAAAACTGGACTATGAGGCCACGGAGCAGCTACTCATTGTTCCCTAGTAATATTTCATAATTTCGGTTAGTAAGTTTTTGACTATAACAAACACACTAAACACTCACACCATCATTCTACCTCTGTTCTAACATGTCTCTTTATTTCCGTTCATCAATAAATAATTTGTTTGTGTGTCTTTTGAAAATTGACCACTGTAATGTTGATTAGATTTAATTCGGGGTGAGAACCTAGTGATCCGTGACACAGGGTATCCTAGTAGGGACGCCAGTCTCCCACAAAGGATCATATGTTGTGCATTGTTGTCAAAACGCTATAATTCTTGTTCTGTATATGTTTACAACTACGAGAACATTTCTGAAGAGAGAAAAAAAAACAGTAGCTACTTGACGTGATTATAGTAGCTACTTAACCTAAATAAATAGTCCATTTCACAATGTGAAACCTTTTACAAATGGTCTTGAAACATCCTTATCTACATACTTATCAGCTATAACTGAAGTATCCAAAAGAATGTCAATAGTATTGACTAATAAACGAGTTTTTGTATAAATTAATATCTTTCACTTTTGTCGTATCTATAGATTAAACATGAAATAAATTATCTTAAACATTTTAAGTAAATAAGTACAATGTGCTGCCTATCGCAGGTCATGGCTGGACATACTTAAGCCTGTACCAAGTTGTGCCACGACATTGGTAGCGAAAATAACATAAAAGTTCACCAAATTAAAATAGTTTCATGTGATTAGTAGGTACCTATAAATCACTCACTAACACCTTAGCCTTGATGCAGTTCCTCGATACCATAATAATCGTGTAGAGTTCAGTTACGATAAAAGACTAAGTTTCGACTCTATATCTTATCCTAAGAAGCCGGAATACGCACAATGTAAACTCAAGACCCCAGTTGCCAAATGACTGTTTCCAAATTACCGACACTCAAAATAAAAATACTACTAAACAGACATGACCTTCAGCGAATGAAGAAGACGAAGAAAAAAACGGAGTGAAATATATCTTCACACATTATGGAAATTTCCAAGTACTAAATATAGAGCAAGGAACTGGTGACCTGGTTGTAAACACAACTCGGCCAGGACAACAATGTGCCAGCAGGAACGTACAGGATGCACTCGTTAATCATACCTCTGGTCAATGCAGAGTACTGTTTATTAGCAGACAGGAAGGCAAACTGATTCCTTGTGCATTCAATGCCATCGTTTACATCTGAGAAAACTATACTAGTCTTAAACATAAAAATACTGATGTTATTTTAGAGTCGCGGTAGGCTCAGACGGAGATGGCGGGATGAGCTGGAACCCTTTAACAAAGATTGGTCCTTTACAGGACAGAGAGAGGTAGAAAGGGAGTTGGGAGGCCTTTGCCCAGCAGTGGAAAAATACGGGCTAGTATTATAGATTTAATAGTACCTATACTGGAAGATGCTGCCCTATATGATTGTTGTTTTAAATTAAAGAAGAAATCTTGTGCTGTGAGTTCAATAAAGCATGGAGATGTACTAGAAGAGCGCCCATGAGTAACGATACTTCATTACCGAGGACTCAACTCGACAGGCGCACAACCTAGCCGATATGCTGATAGATTTCTCTTTTCAATGCCGCATGAGCTACATCAAGCGAACCTGGGAGGACAAAATGGATGAAAAATCTAGAACATTAAGTATTAAGGTAACTTATACAGTCACACGTACATACCTGTGTTAAATTACTACCTACATAGTCAACTCGGTTTCAGGGATGCACATCGCCTTATTGAAATCTGGGTTTCCTTGTCATGACTTTCCTTAACCACAATTACATATCGTAAGGGCGCCCGGCCTCCTCTTGCACACCTATAATATAGAACTTATATACTGTGGTTGCTTACAAAATGTTCAAGTTATAATACATATTTCCCAAAAGCATGAAAAGGCGGAAGACTAGTAGCGGTTCACCACAAGGAATATTGGAGTTTTTTCTATAAGACCCGACCAGCACTTAATTGCTTAACACACTATCTATCACAATCTGAATAATTTTTAAGCCTATTGCTAATCCATTGCTTCATATGTTCGAAAAATTTGTCTGTTCAACAACGTAAATAACGCAATGTATGTTGTTGAACTGTCAAAATGAAAGCCATTCCTACTGTTAGTATGTTACGCAATTACCCCGCAATATATATTTTTGACAAAAATGCTAAAGAAATCTTTACTCAGGATCTTTTGACTTAGGGAGTCTTCAAATATCTATACGTAATCACTTTAATGGCTTCTGTAGATAGCGTAAAACTTACTTAGGTTGTATGTATAAGTATTGCACGCACGAAAACGATTAGAATAGTACCTCAGTTTATGTAGGTATCCATAGATTATGGAACATCATGGATCGGGAAACAGCACCCGAAAACAGCACCCGAAAAGACAACCGAAAAAACAGCAGACAACACAAAATTGGTTTATTATCTTCTGCTCACGCATGTTCATAAAGCAAGATTATGAAGTATCGAACATTATCGAGCTTTCCATGGAGTGGACAGCCGCGGCGTGGACGATACCGTATCAGCGGATTAATAGCGTGCCAACAGCTTATTATACACGTGTTCATTTTTCATACACTGAACGTGAATACCTTGTGCTAATAACACGGACTTCTCGTTTCATCCGAAATTAATATCCATACTTACCTTGCTTGTACTATTACATCATCAACCATATTCCCACTGCTGCGAGTTGGTGAATGTCACATTATCTTTGAATATCTGATTCTAGGACATGTCTGTTTCCTCCTGGTATTCCCCTTTACCGTTTTTGAAGTAGTCATTCATCATCATGAAGCCGAAACACGTCCACTGACGGACTTATACTTATTAGAGCTGTAGGTACCACGATATTATTAGTCAGGGCTCCGGTAAACTAGGACGTTGTAATACGTCAGTTAGAATAATACAACATGTGTTCCGTGTAGGTGTCTAGGGGACACTTGCAGAATAATAAACTTGTACTCTAAATAGGCCACTTGGCTTACAGGAAGGTCAATTTAATATTATTAAGCCACTCTGCCCCATTTCTATGACCGCTTCGTCAACTTTACACAGTCATGCAAAGATTACGATCTCTACGATAAATCAAGGTACATGCTTACACAGATTAGTTGATTAATTGATTGATTTTTATTGGATTGACTATTGAAAGTTTGTTGCTACCTGTAAGCCGTTTTAATTATTAGCTATTACTATTATCCACGTGTTTCAAGATGAGAAACAACAGCCGGATAGCCCCCTACTGTCAAGGTCGGACTGTGGACTGAGAGTCTTACGTTTGGTTCTCATCCGCAGCCCAAAGACGTGAACCCAGGTCAAAAAATGTAAATGTTTTCAGTCACCCTTCAAAAGAATATAATTATTATAGGTAATTACTGTTTATGAAACTGTGTATCAACTTTCCATAAGAGACAGTTAAACAACACCCGCACAAGTTCATGTAAAACAACAGTTTTATAGTTTTATATGACGTCGTTGTCCTTCAGGCACAATCAAACCGTGCAGGTCAACAAGTAGGTCAATGCGCTTTCATATGATCTGTTGAAGATCAGCAGGACGATGAGCGGGAGACGCGAAGTAAGAGATAATGAGCTGGGGACGCGACGTAAGAGATAATGAGCCGGGAGACGCGACGTAAGCGATAATGAGCCGGGGACGCGACGTAAGAGATAATGAGCCGGGGACGCGACGTAAGAGATAATGAGCCGGGGACGCGACGTAAGAGATAATGAGCCGGGGACGCGACGTAAGAGATAATGAGCCGGGGACGCGACGTAAAAGATAATGAGCCGGGAGACGCGACGTAAGAGATAATGAGCCGGGGACGCGACGTAAGAGATAATGAGCCGGGGACGCGACGTAAGAGATAATGAGCCGGGGACGCGACGTAAGAGATAATGAGCCGGGAGACGCAACGTAAGAGACGACGTAAAACTTTCAATTTCTGTTGCTTTGCTTTTTACCTTTTATAGTAGACCTGCTTCTACCTGCGACTTCGTTTGCGTGGAAGTCTTAAGACATCACAATTTACTAAAATAACAGCCATATTTTTATAAAACTTTCCTGTATACTACATTTGAAGTTTTGGTCTCAGCAGCCAAAATATAAAGAGAGTCAGGACTGGTGACGCAAGAGCAAGCGACGTACAACTCGTACAAGTTGTCCGTTTGAGAAGCAGCTCGTCCTGAGGTCGACACCCGCAGCTTTCAGTAATTAATTAGTAATATATAATAACAGTAATTTCCTAATGCTTGCGAAGTTTTTCTTTTTTAGTGAACTCCTGCATTCCTGTATACTACCTAATGGCACAACACTGATACACGGACTGATACTTTCTTACAGATTATTCCTCACGAACGGCTATCACTAAAATAATATAACAGTAGATTGTATACACACGGGATTTCTCTCTAACCTAACCGAACCATAGATATTTATTTTTATTATAAGCAAAGATGACAGAAGAGACCTAAACTTTATGTTTTCCTGTGTATGTTCTACGAACTATCATAATATAATAGTATAACAAAATGTAAACAAAACAAGCAGCCTTACAGTAGTCGCATATGATGTGTCACATCTGACATCTTACCCTGGTAATAAGCAACAGTGACATTATACATCGAAAAAAATAACAAGTATTATTTGAAATGATTGTAAACACTATTATGTATTGTACTAATTTTGCATTATGTGGTGGAGAAAATTAACGTCTTTATTATTATTATATTGTATTGTGTATCTCAATCTTATTTCCTATGAAATTGATGGGAAGTTTTTGCTATTTCTGACTCCTCTAGTACTCAAATAAAAAATGGCGTGAATACTGCAAATCGCTTTGCTGTTAAACAACAAATTCTCACAAAAATGTCAAGTGACGAAAGTGATTTGACTCCGGAGTACATTAAATCCAAAGCCATTGGCATTGCCAACAATCTACTCCCAGAAAAGTCCAAGGAATCATACCAGGCTATACATATCAGGCCTAGGACAATTTGTACAAATGGAAAACTATAATAGGCGTCAAGTCTGTATCTGAATCAGTCCTTTTAGTCTACTTCCAGCATTTATTATGTACAAAGTAGTCAAGTAGATTATGGAGCATCTATTCGATGTTCAGGTCAACAATAAGCATTAAACATAATATTCGATTTAATATTTATACCAAATTACTGGCATTTAAAATAATGAAATCGGTAGGACTTCTTGCTAAGAAATCAAAAGTTTTCACAGCTTAAAATGTGGAAACGTTTCTAAATGAAGCCCCTGACCACAGATTTCTTGCCACAAAAGTAATTACCTACCTAATTATTGATTTTTATGTAACTAAAATAGCTACAAACTTATACTTACTAGCGATCCGCTCATGCATCGATCGCTTGTGTGCGATCAACTGAAGCGTTGCGTAATGTCTCGACAGGCCAAAATGTCGAGATTTCTATGCTCTATCCAAGTTAAATATTACGCAATCTTCGTTAGATTTATGTGCCTTATTACGATTACATGTGTCAATCTAAGAAAGTATATAAATTGTAATACATAGGAATGAATATATATTAAAGTACGTAACTTACCTTCCTACTTACTAGCCTACCTGTCTATTTTTGTTACAGGTGGCCTTGATTTTTGTTGTGAATGTCGTTGTCGTGGAAATTAACTCTTAAACATTAAAATCGAAGATATCGAAAACCATTCAAAGAACAATGGCGAGGAAATTGTTGATAGAATTAGTAAGCGTCTACTTATGTGACCGTGATAGATACCGACGAAATAATTTACTAAGTTTTATCAAATCAAGCCTTTGGCCTATCGAAGTCTGGCAAAAAAATCGTCATTAATGAATACTTAGTTGACTAGTTTCTTAATGATAAAAATAATCATGGCTTAGTTTTCTTTTTCTGGCTTGACTTCATGACTTTTGGCTAAGCTGAACTTTTAATGTTGCCATGTAATAAAAATCTTGGCAAGTTACATAAAATGCTTTGCTTTACGTATTGCATTAATATACTTAGGAAATACATTTCTGCATCAGAATATAAATATGAAGATAAATATAATTGTTTGTGCTTAGAATAAAGCGGTCATCATTTGACTTGACATTATTTGACATCACGGAAATGAGTGTAATTCGAGTATGGCAACATCGCCAATAAAAAACAGATGACATTTCTTCTGTCAATCAACCGGCCGACCTACTGACAACCACAGAGTACAATTTTCTGACAACTTGTCGTTTGTTGCTTGCGCGTGTTTCTCGTTATTTTGTGTTTCCCATCGATTTGCCGTGATTTTCTACTTTATCGACTGCTTCTGCTTATGGACTCAGAGATTTACTGTTAACTAGTGCTTGCCTAAGGATTCTGATTATTTGCCTATACGACGACATTTTTCTGTGGCTCTGGATTATGATTCTGCCTGATATCTTGGATTTTGATGTGTGTGCATCTATTTGTTTACCACGATGGGAAGCCGTGTAAGGCCTACAAGCTTACACGCATCATGTATGTCTACTGCAACATCATGTGTAAATAAATTGCGCCGATACCCGACATTGGCACTTACACGATAGTCGCTGCTTTAATCTGCAGCTGGGTATACCCTCAAATTGTAAGTATTTCTGGCGACTAGTCGTTACAAGATAGTGATTATCTACATTGCATAAAACTGTGTAACAAGTATAGTACAAGATTATTTACCCTAGCTGAAAACATTGTTTGATTTCTGTTAGTGGCCAACTATTAAAAATCATGATTTTAAATGAAATATGTAGCCGTTTAAAGCTTTGTAATAAATAAAGGTCAAAGGAGTTGTTTTTTTTTTAATACGAGTAACGTATTTTGCTTTTACCATAAATATCTTGAACTACAATTGACAAGTTTTTAATTACTAAGTACGTCTATGACATTGGTCTAGAAATATTAATAAATCATTCTAACTTATTAAGAGTATTATCGTTTATGTTTTTTAGATTTTGGAAGATGACTATGTCTACGAGGCATGCAGAGATCTTGCAATGGCTGCAGTTAATAATAACTTATAAAAAGAAGTTTCTGGCAGAGAAGAAGCTGAACCAAGTACAAGGAGGTCGAGCAGGAATAATAGAGTACTGTGGTAGTTGTTTAGTTGCAAGACGAACTGTTGGATGTTGCACTTATACAATCACTGTAATTATGGTATCTAGGATGGGCCAGACATTACCCAAATAAATTAGCACCTGCAGGTTTTCTTGATGATGTTGTGAATGATGAGCAATATTTATTAAAAATTATACATAGTTTGTTTTTTTAATCTATCCCCTATACCCGTACCATATAATGAATCAAATATATATGACGGAGAAGGTACGTCTCTCTCGTTGTCATTAGCCATATTTTAACTACTGTGGGCGTACTATGGGAAGTGTTGGTTATTGCGCAATAGAAAGACCGTTTGCTGTTCAAACCAAATTATAATTTACGAACAAATTAATCACACTACCGAATCACAAACTGTAGGTACACGACACAACTATAAGTACACAACGCCAAGGAGTAATAGTGTTCTGTGCAGAACACGCGACGGTTTCTAAACGTGTTCACTGCTTGACCGCCACCGACCAACTCTGCTTTCACTCTTTTTTTTTGTGATTGGCTTCTCGCAGGTCAACCTAGGAGGTTGTCGACTGCTTAACTGGACATGTCTGTGGTTGCCATAGAAGACTTACAAACTAGGCGACAACACGCTAAGGGCACCCGCTGCGGGGTACGAGCCTCGGTTTAGGGCTACGCTGGGAGAGGGCAGCAAGGGACAGGCTGGATCGGAATTATTATTAGGGGACGAATTTAAAGCTACAGGCTCAGCGGCGCGGGCTGGCTCTAGCAAGGGTCGGGGCGGACGTGGATTGGAACGTCGCGGCGGGCCTCGGCGGCGAGGACGGAAGGACGACGGTCTGTGTTTGTGTATCTTTAAAGTACTGGTGGCCTTACTACTCTCCTGGAGGAGGGTAGTGGCGTCGTCGGGGTCGACTAAGGTATGCCTCGGGCGGCGAATCTTACTAATGCGGGAGGGAGTATAGCAGGCGGCTGCTTTAATTAGGAGGTTGGGGTGTTTTATGCCGCAGTCGAAGAAACGCTTTGAAAGGCGTTTCATGAACTGTTGGATGGTGGGAATTCGGAGGTCTAAGTGAAGATTCACACTTCGGACATAGACGGGGGCTCCCGTAACCTTTCTGAGGAAACGGTTCTGTAGGGTCTGCATCCTATGAAGATGGTGGGGCTTTGCGTGTGCAAATACATCGCAGGCATAGATCATGATGGGACGGATGACTGCGGTGTAGATGCGCAATTTGGATTTGAGAGACAATTTACTGCGGGCGGTTAATAGGGATTGAAGTCTACCGAGAGCGAAGGCGGCGCGCGAGCGAGCCATCCTTATGTGCTCACTGAAGGTAAGGTGGTGGTCGAGGACCACATCTAGGTATTTAGCTCGCTTCTCCTAAGGGATCAGCTAGCCATACATAGTGATCGGACTGGTCTGCTTTTACCCTCTTTACTCGAGCATTATATTGTAGACTCTGTCGAGCACTGCCTGGTGGCGTTGGCGTCCCGATTAGTCAAAGTAAAGTACCTACGTCGCATGTGGGCTATGTGGCAGACCTTCGCACGTCGCGGTCGGCTAGACTTATAATTCTGAAGCCGTAGTCCGTAGTTTATTTTGCAAAAAAAATGCATTTCTATGAATTATATTTTAAGTGGTAAGTAGTATTTCTATATTTCTTTTTCGATTAGGGTCTGTTGTTGAATAGACATAACCTCTAGAACTTCAAACTGGAATATCTTTAATTCCTGACTTCCTATAAAAGTATGTCTGAAGACAAAACTGTTTAGGGATTCGAACTCTGTATTTTTACATATTTTTCATAGGCAGACGCAAAAAAAAATGTCAACAAAATTTTGTTTGGGCGGTTGCCATTGTCCTTTGTTGCTGATAAATTTGCCAGATACAAAATCAAAGAAAGAACGGTCATTCGTAGTCCGTGGAGAATACGTAATAATTGTCGAAAAGTACCAAGCTCTACGCCCCTCTAATATAAACACTAACAGATTTTTCGTAGCTTATAATAATGGTTAGTGCACTAGACAAGTCATTGGCAAAAATAAGATCAGCATCATGCCGAAAGAAATTGCGAAACTCCTGGCTGAACTCTATACGGCCCATTGTTTCAGGAGAACATCGGCTACTCTATGTGCGGATTCAGGAGCAGACATGACCCAGATTAAAAGACACGGTGGATGGAAATCTGATGTAGTAGCGGAGGGCTACATTGAAAATTCTATACAGAATAAGGATAAAATAAGCTGCCGCAGTGGTGACAACATCAAACTAAAAACACCATCGATAACTGATTCTTGGACACCTTTGTCGCCGCAACAGTCCACACCGAAACACTATTCATCTAGCCCGCTGACTCAAGCACCATCTTCACCAGCTTTCACGATTCAAAATGATCCTCAGCAGACACAAGTTTCTGAAACTTTACTCAACAGCAATAGAAAGAAAGAAAGAAAAATAGGTTTATTTGTCACAGAAACACGTGCATACAAAAAAGATAATTAGCTCTGGTTAATACGCAAATAAACTCTACCTCCACTTCGATAAATTTTCCAAATAAAAACATAACTTTGTGTTTCCACAACGGTCTAATGTATCAAACATTACCTTTAACTTTTAATTGTTGTAAATAGGTCTACTAACTGTAATTGTAATTTTAATAAATACTTCGATTCTAGTACCTGCTATTGGTTTTTTATTGATTCGTAGATGGTGTGAAAAGTAGAGTATCCTTCTCGGGGATAAACGTACCTTCGTCTTGTGCGAGCTTGAATCCTTCGCTGCACTCAGGATTCTTGAACACCCACTCACTCAGAACACCTGTTTTAGTTTTTAGTTAACTAAGTTTTAGTTAACACTAAACTCCTTTACGCTCGGGATTCAATACAGCTCGCGGCGCCCGCAACATAAGACACTGGTTTATCCCCTTGGTGCATAATCTACTATTGTTCGTCAACGGTGACTTTAAAACATATGAAGTTAGAACTCTTTGTTTGAGCTGTAAGTACATTAATAGTTTTCTTTTTCGGTATAATTTCCATTCGATTTTCTCAGTTGAGGTTCCAAATTCAAATCACATTAATGACCAGCGGGTTATAATGAAATTCAGTACAATATTAATGTCCGGGTAGAGCCTAGGGCTATGACTTGTTTTAAGTTAGGTTTGCATGACAAATAATTTGATATTAGCGAGGAGGTGGTGTGAAAGAATTTTTTAAACAGGATTTGGTACCTATGAGTGTAAAGTAAAAGTATACGTATGTATAGCGGAATCAAGTGAGACAAACATAACTGGCGAAATGCGGGTATACTGTAGGTACACCTCTGCCAAACCCTTCGGGGATCAGGCGTGATGTTATGTTTAATTCATTGTACTTAACTGTATTAAAGCCAGAGCTGAGCAAGTATAATACCTACTTACCCTTTAATAAAATGGCAGGTACACTTGAAGCCACACCAATAAAAAAGTACATAACTTTTAAGTAGGTACTTTTACGTAATCAATCACTAAAATGTTCCATAGTTACTCCGTGATTAGGTAATCCTTTGAGATTGTTAAATAATTAAACCTTAACCTAATTTTAACGACTCTGAAATTTAGCAATTAAGTAGTTACGTAGGTAATACACGTGCAATCGGTGCAATATCTTTTCACGTTTGCCATAACATATGCATCAAGTACGGACTGTCGAACTAGCAAAACAGTTGAATCTATAATTGGGGTCTAGATTATGTGCGTGTGGATTGAGTGCTCCTTTTTAAAAGTTCATTATATTTATACGAAATCAAGAAAGAATTTAGGAAATAATTGTGAAAACTTCATGGTGAAGATTAAAAAAATATGAAATCTACCTTGAGAAAGTCGTGGTCAATTAACTAGAACACTCAATCTGCTAACCTGAGAAAATACTGTTACTCGTGTCTCAAAATATACTAGGTATATGTTTAATATTTTTATGTGGAATAATTGTATTGAATTTGTGAAAACTATTCACAAATATTCAATTGATTTTAATGGTTTATTTGGATTTTATAAAGGTTTATTTAGAACACTCAATCCTCCTATGGTGCAGATGGAGTGTTCCAAAACCCTCCAACTTTGGCTAAATAAATTCTTAATGTTCTTACTCTATTTTACGAGTATAATTCAAAGTCAATTTGTGAAACAAAAACCTTTACGTAAAGAGTAAATAAAAAAAAATACTTTCTTTTCAACGCCCCGTTTGAGTGTTCCATGTTGTAGCGTTTATTTATTTAACCCGAACTTTTATACAAACGGCGGCCACATCAGACATTGTTAAAATGTTGTCACTAAAGTTTAACACGTTTTCTTGTTTTATGAACGCTTAATTTGAACTGACTACTTGAAATGTCTACTTGACTGCGTGCAGTCGTATCCACCGCCCCAAGATCGGAGAGTCCCAACTACAGAGTTTTTATCTTCACCATGAAGTTTACACAATTATTTCCTAAATTCCTCCTTGATTTCGTAAAAATATAATTAACTTTTAAAAAGGAGCACTCCATCCACACGCACATGTCTAGATTACGTATAGACGTCGCAGGTTCGACTTATGGTCGTAAACATTTACATTACGTTTATTAAAAAGAAAAATTGTCGTTTTAGGTAAAATCAATGACATTAATTGTTAAGTAAATTGACTATCAACTTAGATTGTCCGTATATTCAAGCCACAACTGTAATTTTTTTGATGTATGAAATGGCTATAATAAGGCAAATTGACGGTGTCCATTTGCTTAAAATAAATTTTCGTGACTGTACCTACATAATTTTCGTACCAGTTCCCAGAACAGACATTTATTTGCACTCACATTTATTTGGAAAAGTCTGATACTCTATCGAAGTAAAACAACGACCGTTTGACGGACCTACAATAAAATAATCTTTTTACAATGTTTTCGAGGACAAGGTACTTACTAATCATCCAATAAACTACTCAATTACATTTTCTTGATAACAAGTCAGGGCAAAAAAAGTCCGAACTTTTGACAAAAAAGGTTCCGGTCACTTAGAGAAGCAATCTCGTCAGTGATGACTATCTACTTATCTAGTCACCGAGTGTGCGCTGACGCAGAACTCGTCCTCGCAAGTGGACCGTGATGATAACAGTGCAACCACTCGCTGACCCTCGACGGAAGAGGAGGAAACTCTTCCTGATATAAAAGTAACAATTGCTTTCCTTGAGCCTACTAACGTCTGTAGAAGCAACAAGAATAATGTAGGTACCCAGGATTTTGTAGCATCTTGATTTATACAAAACTAACGGAAGTTTTATAACATCATCAACTTAATACGTATTATTGAAGCTAACTCAAATACTACCCACCCAAGCAAAGTTAATAAAATCTATAAGACCACCGCGCAAGCTTCCTCTAGGTACCAAGTGATTTTTTTTAAATTAAAATCGGTTCATAAATAAAGAAGCTATGCCCGAACATATACAGGCTGTATCAGAAAGGTGTGTTCAAAATTAAGGGTGTGGTATAGACCACCAAACTGAATAAATTTCTTCATGGGTGCAACGTCGTATTCGCGAACAAATAATGGAGTAATATTGGGCAGGAGTCTGGATTTGTGCTTAATCGCAAAATGGGTGTAGTGTACATCGATAGACAAGCTTGATAAAACAAAACTATTAACGGTATCGTAAATCGCTTGCAGTGCGATGTTTGCACATTACCTACCATTTTATAACACAAAAAATATAAAGAACCAATCCAAAACCCGATTAACATAAGTCAGCATAGCGTCATTCTGCTAACATTTAAAATCCAAAACATGTTTTGGTCAAATTCTTTTTATAGTCATTTATTGGTTTTTTTTACCTTTCCTTGTCCGATGGAGCTGCAGCGCCGCCAGAAATAATTATTATTCCTCTAGAGTGCGTCAAACATCGCTACAGTAATCTTAAATAGAATATAACACACTCATTAACCTTGTTATCAATACTTCCGCTCTATTGCGTCTTCCTTCCTTCCTCTCTAAACGAGAAAATCAAGAGATTCGACAATGACATAGGAACTATCATAAAACTTGTGAATTGTAACCTCACTGGAAGAAGACACTGGCTCCTGCGATACAGGTACTCAAATCTAGCTGTGGAGTCAAGGTTTCTCATTTTTGTAATGGGTTAATAATAATAATACGCTGGGGCGTATGCCATTATAACGAAATGTTATAGTACATATATGACATACGTACTTAAGTACGTAGAGAGTAAAGTTTAGGTAAGTACCTAAGTAGCATTATCGTTATCTAGGTAGGTACATATAACATTTGGTTTATTAAAAGGAGTTCAATATTTGTTTTCTTACAAATTTTCAATTTTCCTTACCAAAACTTCCGTGTTGAAAGTTAAACCTTCGCACCCAAAACCGAAAGAAAACCCGCAAATTAGTCTTGTTTGCAGAAATATTCATGATCGCAGCGGATATTTAGTGACAGTAATAAGTAAAGTAAGATATTGTATCCATTATTATTTAAAAAGTTTTTGTAATGTCACATTCTATTGGTCCCTGCGACGTATCTATACTCGCGAGCTTAGTGCAGAGACTAATGGAAACCTAACAAGTATTGTTATTTTTGATGAATAAACAACCTACAAAATAAAATTTTATTGGCCACTGGCTTTATGGCGATATCGGCAGACAGGAGAAGGCTGCAGCCTAATATCCTGACGTGATGCCTCAGTCTCCCCTTACTACAGATGTGGCCGGACGGATGTGGAATGGCCTATCATTATAGTGTCCACTGTTTCGGCAATTTTCATCAAAACAAACACACAAGACAGTGTATATCTATTATTACATGTTATTACCTAGTTTGTAACAATCCAGGTTGATCCAAGTGCGAATAATCACCCGCCGCTGATTATTACTTGGTACCATGCGATGGTTATCATAACATTGTCCGAAATATTGCGTACAAGCGTAAGATAAATATATGTATATATATATATGTATAATAAATGATTATATAACAACTTAATGATCTCATAAAACAGGACTTCCTCTCTCCTACCCTTTTGCTGTGCCCTACAGGGTCCATAATGATCTCAATTATATAGTTACCACCTAAGTACACATTATGGTAAAGCAATAAAGATATTGATTATTGAGTAAATAATTAAAAATCAACATATCTTAAACGCACACTAACGCAGCGCAGCACTGCTAAGGAAAAATATTATGTCGATGGGACCTACCATATACAATAAAATTCCGCACAGTTTCAAAGAACACCCTATTCGAACATTTAAATCTAAGCTCACTGCATTATTATTGGATAAATGTTATTATTGTATCAATGACTTTTTAAATGATAAAGAAATTTGACAATAAAATTTGTAAATAACATTATGTTTGTAAAATAATATTTCACTTAATTATAATTCCAAGATAATGAAATTAATTTTATTGACAAGATTTATTTATGTGCAATTGACTATTTGATGATTATTATTATTTCCTTTTTTTATGTTTGTTAGTGTTAATTAGAATGACATGTTAGTTGTTAATTTATAATAATATTGTATGTAATCTATTAGTTTCTATGAATTTGCATGCCGTAAGGTAGAATGTAGCGGTAACCTTCAGCTATTTGTATCATCTTAAACTTGTACCTACATTGATGGCAAATAAATAAATCTGAATCTGAATCTGAACGTTAACGTAATTAAGATCCCTAGAATATAGTACACAATTTCTAACTCAGTGATAAAAAATAATATGCAACAATTTCAATGAACTGATAAAACAACAGACGAAACAAATAGGTACCTACCTACTAGTACGAGGAATAATTAGAAACTACAAAAATTTAATTTCATCATTCTTCACCTTTACATTAATTTTAAATTACAACAACAAATCAATCATTTATTCATTGGTTTTTCTTGATATTAATTAACCAATTATTAACTTTGGTAAATCCCACATATTTTGTATACATTTTATTTGGTGGTCATTGATTCGATATAGGTAGGTACTGATTTACCTCACGATATTGGATAATTTCAGGCACTACAGAGATACGAAATCTGCCCTCGTGCACGGGTTTCACTGGCTGTACCTATTTGAACAATACGAAGAGAGTAATCTCAAAGCAAGATAAAAGAGCCGACATTCTTACGACTTTCTCCTTCCTCAAGTAAGCATTAATTTATAAATTAGATAACTTTGCTTTGAAAATTGCGACCCTCTTGCTGACAGGCCTTCCTAGAACCTAATCAAACTAAGTCCTACCTGTATGGAACTTCTCCAGCAGCAAAGATGTACTGGCTGTTATATACGGCACTCATCAGGATCACCACCAGAATGAAGCAGTAGTTCCGGATCTGATAGCGACCGAACTGGCCCAGTTCCAGGAGGACGGCGTCCAAGTCCACAGCAACCGCCATGGCGAAGGTACACGACGGCTCACGACTACTCTCGAGTCACTCCACGACACTCGTCTGTCACTGCCACTAACCGTGTGGCGCGCGCGCCGGTTATTATCGCGCGTCCGTACCGCGGTGCCCTTACGCGGCCAAACACAGGTGTCACCAAATGCCGCTGCAATCAAGACTTTGCGACTATCAACTGAACAGATTATCGCGAAATCGAATGTGCCTAATCTCCCATTGAAACGTCATGGTCAAACGTGAAATAAGTGGAGATTATAGAAATCCTTGGTTCTTATCATAGGTACTAATTAGTCATTAATTTAAATGCGAGTTGACAGATAACAATAACAATAATATTTATGGCAGTGATAACGACCAGACAAACCTTTAGCAGTAGGTAGGAACACGTGGTTCTCACTGAGAAAAAATAAAACCATACCTGTCACTTTGATGTCAGCAGATGCAGAGACAGCTCATTCACAGTAATTTTACCTTTGACAGCAGCAACCCAACAGCAACAAGAGAACAAAGATTTTGAGATTTTGTCAGTGTCACAAAATCAGAGGTAAAGCGCCTATGAATGCGCCGTACTGCATTAACTTCAAGGTCACGATTATTTTGGTTTATTAACATACAAATGCAGATAAATGTAACACAGATACTCTTGTCGGTTATTTTAAATCGTAGGTTTAAAAAAATCAAATGAAAAGTCGGAAAACTATAATGTGTCGCTTAAAGAAGGTGTAGGCACGAGTACCACTCCTCCATTGAAAAGGAAGAATCTTCCGATCTGTCCTGGTGGGATGCGCAAGCCTGGGTTCCCTACCACAGCTATTTCGAAAGTAAACACTGCGTCTTCAGGGTTCATAATGTCAATGAGACCAAGTATCACTATAACTTTTTGTGAAAAAATAAAAAAACAAGGCGCATGCGGGGTTATTGCGTAACACAGTAAGACCACGTCCGCACGGACGTAAAAAATCGCGGCGGAATAAAAACGCGTGTCGCGTGTCGTGCTAGGAATGGAACAAATAGAAAGCGATAAATCTATTCACACGACTGCAATTTTTCCCCGCCGCGATTTTTTATCGCGCGGTTTTCGATTTCCAGCGCTTGGCGCTAAGCGTTGATACGGTAACAATATAACCGATTTCCATTAAAAACCATTATAAAATAAAAATAACTTTAATTTGGCAAGTCGTTAGCAAAAAATTACCGAAAATAAAAGGTCTTTAGCACGTTGGAGACTTTTTGGTTTTTGAAGTCGGTAAATGTTTTTTTTTTAAATTATGGTACCTACCTTGCACATATTCGTGTACTACTTTATATTGAAACTTAGCAAAAAAAATCACATACCGGCCCAGCTACAAGCCAAGTCACAATAGGTAGGTTCCGTAACAATAGGTTTCTTCGCAGTCCATGATCAGTTGACCACTCTTAGGTACTTAACCAGCTACTATTTTATCTTCCGTACCTACGATTACTCATTCACAAAAAATATTCCTCCGAGTAAATTCGCTTGTGACACGGACGAACAGGAGGAAATGATAAGAGTTCCGTTTCTATGTTCCATTTGGCTACGGAACAGACGAATTGAGAACTTCTTCCTTTTTGAAGTCAGTTATAAAGATTACTCAAAGAATCTTCAGTTTTTCTTTAAAAGATTCGTTTGATGAGAACTTAGTAAGTGAGAACTTGAGTGAGATGAGACCTCTAGAGAGAAATCCAGAACCAAATATTTCAAGACCCAGGTCCAGAGTCCAGAACTCCAGAACAGTATCTACAAAATTACTTTATTTCCGACAATTTTTGGGTTATTCCCTGAGTACCCTGATCCCCGAGGCCTCCGTCCCGGAGGATCCCGATTTATGTTTATCTTGATAAACTCAATTAAAAGTCAGTAGCTTAAAAGTACCGTCAGCAGATGATATGTTAAATCAAATTTTATTACTTACTAAAATTATAATACTTAACTTTAAGGATCAGGAAAAATGATATAGTCTTGCTTGGTTAAGCTAAATATTATATTTAGAGAATAACAATACAGAGTCTCGTAAAGCAATCACAGGTTTTAATTATTATCACAATATTTCCTTTTTCAGTACAGAAAATCAAAATACCTACTCTAAATAGAACATTAACATAATTTAAAAAATACGCAAAAACAGGCTCACTTTCAGGAATTGTTTTTATAATGTAGCATAGTAAATAGTTAACTCTAAAATAATCTTTTAACATTCAAAATCAGTTTCACTTTCATCATTTTTTTTTACAATAAAGAAAATCAAATGTGCTTTTAAAAAATGATTATTAACTTTAAAGTATCAATACATGCAAAACTCTACTCAATATTAGAAATAAAAGTTTTAAAAATCAAACCATACAAAACCAGTGTAATGTCAAATCATTCTTCTCACAGTAATTTGGTAAATATAAACTTTAAAATTAAAAAAAATATTAGTTATTTAAAAAATATTTAGTTTAGTTAAAAAACAAAATATTAACAATTATAATGTATTTTTAGGCGTTATGAGCACGATTTTACTAAGATCTTCTAAAAACTTAGTTAATGCAATGTCTTTCTTCATAGTCCTTCGTCAGTTCTGCGAAAGCTTTTTCGTTGAGAATAGTTCTGCGCCTCTTTGTTGTATTTTTGATACATTTTATTCAAACTTGAATTACCTCTATTAAAACTATGATTCTACATACAAAATTTCAAATAAACTACTTTCGTCTTATGTATTTCAAACACATCCATTTAAGCAATTTTTATGTCAACCGTACAAGTTGAAAACAATAGAAAAAAGAAAATCAAGATCAATATCAAGATAAAAATAAATTGGGGTCCTGCCGGAACGGGGGCCTCGGGGATCGGGGTACTCAGGGAGTAACCCCAATTTTTAACCTATTCCAAAAAGGAAAAGGTTTTCATTTCGTCTGTATGTTTATTTTTTTAATGTTCGTTACGAGATATCTCCGGCAATTATGGATCGATTTCGAGAATTCTTTTTTTAATGGATAGGGTATGCCTCAGGGGTGGTGCCATGTCAATTGTATTAACTTTGCTTTGGTAGTTTTTCAGGTAGCTTCAATAACACGTATTTTTTCCACTTAGTGTATATGATGATGTCAACTAAACTAATGGATAATAACTTCCTGTCACTGTTATTTACATAGCAAGTAGTGGTACTTATACGAATTTGTGTGGAGTAGGTGCCACAACTAAAATGTAAAAAATAAAAACTTATCTGAGTAAAAAACAACAACCGACTTTAAAAAAAATATGCAATGTCATATTTATTTCAAATCTTAAGTTATTTTCTTTCTGTGACAAACTTTTACTATATGGGAATGTAAACAACACATTTTTTCTTAAACTAAGATTACACAATGTTCTATAATATTGGAGCAATTCTCCGTTGTTCACATTTGCCCTATTAACCATAAAAATTAATAATGTAGTGTCCTGGTTAAAGTTACATTTAATAATTTCTTTCATAATATCAAATAAGGAACAACCAGGCACAACCAGGCTGATGATGAGGGTTTCGTGACAGTGCAAAGGAGGAAGCACCGGTCGCGAGCGAACAAGAACCGCTGCGGCAAAGCTCCTACGGATCCTGAAGTAAGCCTGCGTGCCGTAAAGCCGGACACACCGGGGTACATCTCCCGCCTACACTACAGCACTAAGGCGAAGGACATCGTGGAGTATGTAGGTACGTGCGCCAGAAGACGAGGTACACGCCGAGGGTGCAGTTACTGGAGTAGCACCGATACGTCAACTTCAAAGCGTTTGTGATGCGACTACAGCTTTATTTGTCCGTCGTTTTGGAAGAACACTTTTGGCCGCAGGCCGTGGTGTTCCATCGCTTCCGCGGACAAATACCACAGGACAGCACAAGGACCAGCTAGTGAAGTGAAGTGCTACTAACATAGTTTTAAGCAATTTTAATTTATTAACACAAGTTTTAGTTTTATTATGACGTATTAGTTTGTTATTTTATAATTTGTGTATTTTATCTATGGGCCTCAGTTGCCTGACAATAAAGGAATTATTATTATATAATACAACAAACATAAAAATAACATCGCGCCTGTATTCCCCGAATGGTTAGGCAGAGGTGTACCTATAGTAGACCCATATTTCGCCAGCATTATTATTGTTTGTTTGATTGTTTGTTTTGTATTGTTATTATTTATTATATTTATTTATTATGGAGTGTCCCGGGTATTCATCTGTCAACAAGTGGCCTAAGTCCTTTCCAATCTTATCGCAAAATAATACTATGTAATTTTTTACAATTTCTTGACATTGTTTATTGGAACTATTAATAGCAGGAAATGTCAAATCAACTCGGCTGCAGTAAGGTGGTACTGCATGTTGTTAATGAATGGTCCGGTGTAAGTGCATTGGATGGCGTTTGACAATAGTCACAGTTGTTGGTTTGTGAATTTACCGGCTCATTCATTGCCAACACATATTCCCTCATTAGATCTTCAGAGGTATTATATTTGTTAGTCATTGAACTAAGGTAAGGGCACCTATTTCGCGGTAATTTTACTAAAACTAGAAATAAGATCGAAAATTAAGTAAAGTAATATTATATTCTCATTTATTTATTTATATACTTATTAAATACATTTTTAAATATTTTTATAAAAACATTAAAAAAACATTTAAAAATATAAAAAATAGTGGTCCGCCGGTATCGGGAGCAGGGTCCAAGCTACCGGTGGTTAGGACTCCAGAGATAGGAACCTCCTCACAATGCGAGCCGTATCGAGGAGTACTGCCTTCTGGATCAGGCTCTTGATCCAACCGTCTAACGAGAGTCTCGAGAGATGCTGGTCGAGGCTTTTGGCCATCAGGCCATTGGCTGATACGACAATCGGCACAATGATAGCCGAGTTAACATTCCACATGTCAACAACCTCGTGTGCTAAGTCGAGATATTTAATTTGTTTCTCTTTCTCAGCTTTCACGAGGTTCTCATCATGCGGAATGGTAATATCAACAATCACTGTGCGACGCGCTAAACGATCTATCACCACTATATCAGGCTTATTGGCGACAATAGTCCTGTCAGTAATGATAGATCGATCCCAGTACAACGTGATATGGTCATTTTCGAGAACTGGGTCGGGCACATACTTGTAATACGGTACCTCAGAATCCACTAGTTTATATTTCAAAGCAAGTTGCTGGTGAATAATCCTGGCTACTTGGTTATACCTGTGCAAATACTCGCCATTAGCTAGACGAGAACAACCAGAGATAATATGTCTGATGGACTCACCCGGACGATGGCATGCCCGACACACGTCAACCGTCCCGTCCTTCATAATATTATATTTATTATTATATTATATATTATTATTATTTCGTTTATGTATCTTATTATACAGGGTTATTGGTAAAACACCAGCAACTTCTTAAGGGGTCATTGTACTCATCATTATAAACAACTTTTACTATGGACCAAACCTGAAATCGCGAAAAAAATATCTGCTGTTCCCTACGTTTTGACGTGTTATGCGAATATAAATGTAGGGAAAATCTGTTTATTTTTTTCGCGATTTCAGGTTTGGTCCATAGTAAAAGTTGTTTATAATGATGAGTACAATGACCCCTTAAGAGGTTGCTGGTGTTTTACCAATAACCCTGTATATGAAATACATTTTTAAATATTTTTACAAAAAACATACAAAGGCATTTAAAAATATAAAAAATTGTGGCCCATCGGCATCAGAAACAGGATTCAAGCTGCCGGTGGTCAGGGCTCTAGAGAGAGGAACCTCCTCACAATGCTTGCCGTGTCCAGGAGTACTGCTCTCTGGACTCTCTGAATCAAGCTCTTAACCAATGAAAAAATCTATTTCCGAGGTATACCTACTTTTGCGATTCATTCACTAATTATAGCATGTTAAAGGCGATCTATTTAGATATTTTGTTAATTTATTGTATGGGAAACTAAGAAGGAAGGTATTAGTTCCTACAAAATTTGATATAATTTTTTGCAAGTATTATATTTACGAAGATTTTGCAATTAAGTATTAATCTATATGTAAATTATGCAAAAATCTTGCATTTTTAATACTCGGAATTAAGAAATGAGATTTTTTGGTGTGAAACGCTATTCCGATGTATATATGTAAGGTATAATAAGGTATATGTTATATATGCAAGGTCGGGATAAGGTTCTATGAGCATCTTATTCCGCGGTACCTATATACACACGTAAATTACAGTGTTCACAATTTTACGAAGCTTGCTCCTATTTCCTTTATAATACCTTTCACAAACTTAGGTACGTAATTGTAAACATTTATGGATAAATGAATGTAGATGACATTAATTTAATAATATCTTTTTACACAATGTCTTGCTTTAGAGAGAGCCACATATTGTTTGTAATACGACAAGTATTAAAACAAGTTAAATTGATTAGCTAGGTATATTAGGTATTATTTGAATATTGTGACATCATTTTATTAGAACATTACCTCATCTAAGAAGATTGAGATTTACGAACGACTAAATTAATAAATAGTGTGACGTTGCAAAATCAATAAATAACGCAACAAGTAGCGACATCTTGTGTCAGGCATTGGCATGGCTGCGTGTTCTCTGTAACACTAGAGAAATTATGTCATGTAAATTATATACAAGAGTATTAGTTAATTTAAATAAATAAACATACAGACATAATTTCCCACATTTTATTTAAAACAATGCCTAAGAAATGGAAAATAACCAACAGACAAGAATTCTATTTAGTCTATGGTGGTGGAAGCTTCTCGAAGGTTTGAACATTAATCCGGCAAGGGGAAGACCCGCAACGTGTGTGACACGATACGAATTGGATTTGGAATAGGGACTTAGTTCTGCAGGAACAGACTGTACCCAAATAACCCGATGGGTTTTCCAATAAGTCCCATTTGAAGCTGAATCCGGTGAGTGTTCAACCGTATTCTTTGTTCATGCGGGGTGGCGTGACTCGTACATGTGATTTCTGACACGAGTGTATTGTTACAGGTCTGGCTGTTTATGCTAGCCATTTTTTCTTGTATGATCTGCTCTAATACATAATTGAGACGTGATGCTTTGGAGTAGCCCCGTGGTCTGATGATTGGAATGGATCCGGGTGCAGGCAACCTTTGAGGTGTGGTCATCCGTTTGACAGGAAGGCTTTACTTAGCCGATATCGGTGATGAGGGAAGTTCGCCGCTCCAGGTAACGAAGCGTCATTATTATACCCGTAGGTCACGTAACGTGCAAACACAGGGGTATTAGGGGGGAAGGGATTAGTACTGAGAGATCACCGAGAATAATCGGTAAGGTAGCGATTTAGTCTATGAGAGAGTTAGGCCTATTGTATGGACTGGGTGATGAGACCAGTTGCCCATAAAGTGTTGTGTCGCGGATTGCTTAGCATAATCTTATGTTCCCGTTGTTAGCACAACCTTGATAGGTAGGTACTTGTATGATTGAGCTATTATCTATTAAGTGGTTCACCTCACGGACTCGCTATAGCGACTCTTGAGTTATTGTAATAGTCTCATTGCAGGTCAACACACCAATACAACTAGACCCGAGACTGGTTGTACTGGTGTGGAAGCCCAGGTGTATAGGGGAAGGTATGTGGCCAGCCACATTCAATATTGTGAACCTTCAATTGCGAGTTATTGTAATAAACATTGCATTGTATAAGAAGGTACTTGTTTTTAACTTATATATTATATATGAAGTCCAATACATAATTCGTGATTTTTAAATCCCGGGATTAAAACGTCTTTACCATCATTCCGGTATTTTAGAGGAGGTATTATCCACTCTATGTTACTTACCTCGAAGTTTGGGTAAATATACTCTACTTATTCCGATCTCTGCTTGTGACATTACTCTTGATAGACAAAAGAAGGGATAGCGATAATTTGTGTGCAGTCGGAATAAAACAAAGTATGTGCGAAAACAAATTGCCGTCATTCCAAAATAAAAAGTATTAGTAATAATAAAAGTAATACTGCTTTTCTTAAGCTTTATAACAGAGATTTAAAAATCATACACCAAAATGTTAAATCTCTATTCTATATATTTATATATCACCTTAAAAAGGAGTATTGAGTAAGTAATGACCTACAACCAACTAGTTATAAGTAGTAGCAATCAAACAAACAGTAATTTGGGAGTAAAATCTTTAATACATTATACAAAATAAATTCCCACTAAAGGGTAGAACGCAGAAGTTCAGAAACTATGTAAGAAACGCTGCGAATAGCTGATCACACCCAGTGCTAGGTGCTGTTCTACTAAACTTGTACAATAATGCTGTTTTTATTATTAATCCTTACTAGAATGGGGCGGTGAACTTGAGGCTGAGTCGTCGCTCGACCAGTTGCGCCTGTATGGGAGGACCTGCGGTCGTGGTATCGGCCGTAGTTGGTAATGGGGCCCACTAGCCATGGCGGCTGGTACTGGTCGGGGGTTCGCGCGAATTTACGAGTATCTCTCGGGCCGCCGACTCATGGTAGTTGTAGGAACCGTGGGGTTTTAGTCGGTAGAAGTCCGACATAACCCTACGTTCTCCCCACACGGAGGTAAACATACGAAGCAAAAAAAATAAAGACCTGTGGCAGTTTGGAAAATGCTTGACTTAGTAGAGCGTCGTCTTGTTCAGTCATAACATCGATCGATGTTCATTTTAACGCGTGGCAGCTGCTGGATGGCCGATAATGTTTGTGGTCTTTCTGGTGCGGGCCGCCATGCTCATCTGTTCAGCTTGCGCGATAGTGTCGGGCAGCTTCATGTGCAGCGTCTCCGGCGTGAAAAGCATGAGCAACCCCGCGCAGCCGGCCAACGTGCCGAACAACAGGTATGGCAGCGACTTCATGTACATCATCTGTTTCAGCAACAAAAGACAATGTCCAGAATCGCCCTGTACAATAAAAGCATCGGACATGCACGATAATTAATTGTGCTTTTTATTAAATTAGTTGCAAATACTTTTATAACACGGACTAGCTGCATGCCAAAATGAACATTAAAAGTATTTTACACAACTAATATTATTAATCGCCGCCATCTTCGCCAAACGGTATGTCACGTCGCGTCGAAGAAGATTAGGGATGCCCAATCGATTGTAATCGATGTTTTTTTTTTTTAACTGTTGCATATTTTTTAATCTGAATCACATTTTGAATTATTTCGATTATAGTGAAAATAGAAGCTACAATAAAAACATTCAATCACCATTCCATTATTGTTGAATGGGTGGGTGGTGATAGGTAGTAGTTTTAAATAGGTAGTAAGAATAATCCTGAAGTGAACAAAACCTACTTAATTCATCATGATAAATATTCAGGGTTTTCTAAGATTGTTTAGAAAAGTGTGTGGTTTACTTCTAACTAAACGGTCACTTACGAGTTTACGACAATTAATATAAAAAAAAATACTTATCGTTACTGGATGAATTATAAATATTTTCGTTAAAAAAAGCAATATTGCAGACTAGATACAGATGTTATTATTAATATTGCTACAAGTATAGAAGAAGTGGAGAAGTATGGTTTTATTGTAAGTAGAATATTGTTATTTGGTATTAATATTATCGGTTGACAAAAGTTGATGTAATGCTGTTTGTAACGTATGGCCATAGTAAATCTTAGGAAATATCGTTTTTTAACGTATCATATTTGGCACCCCTATTTTTGACGTCACTAAATGGTCACTTGTCACTAAAGATTGGTTAATACCAATATATATCAGTATTAGCTAATATGAATATATTCGTCTAGTAATGTTATAATATCTTAACTAATATTTGAGTATCAGTGATATTTAACTAAGACCTAATAAGTATCACTGCCGTACTTGTTCATTTTGTGCTATTCATCCGTACACTTCACGAACAGCATAATGAATCCGGTCCAGATCCACAGAAAATATAATACTCCTAGCGATCCGACCCATGCCGAGTGAAACGAATCCGAATGATATTATTCTTCCTGCTTTGATTGGTCACTTTATAGATTATGTGAATATGAAGTATTAGTATATCAGAGTTCGTCGGATTACTAATACGTGAATCCATAGAGTATTACTAATCTCTTAACTAATACCAACATATTACTATTATTATTTATTACTTACCTAGGCTTTAGAACGAAAACTGCATACCTAATTATCTAGGTAGGTATTAAAAATAGCTAAATACATTAAGATATTGTTTTTTAGTTTCTTAAAAATCACTCGGAGTCACGGAGTTATGAAAAACCATAATATTCGTGGTTCGATTATAACCTCAAAATCTGATACTTTTTTCGAAATTTATCTGTTTTTTAGCTAGTCCGCTATAAATATAACATCATATAGGAATTTACTAATGATCGACAATACAATACATAATTTTCCGATGCTTTTGGTTCCAGGGCGAACAATGTATGGGCGCAGAGCAATGTCCTTTGATAAAGCAATCACCAACATCATCAATATTCAGCTGAAAGACGTCCACTGCTGAGCATAGGCCACCCACAAGCATCGCCACAACGATCTGTCCTGGGCCTCCCGCGACCTTCGTCAGGTCATTAGTCTATTTCCAAGTTCTTTGCAATCACGGCACCTGTACCAAACTAACAGCCAAGTTTCCTTCTCCAACGAAGTTATCTATACACAGTTTCTCAATAACTCTTTGTTTTCTCCCTTTTGCATTCCTATAGGTTCTATTCATCCGATTGCGATTAAATATTGGTAACTTGTATCTTTATTTTATTTTGAATTGTTTGTTTTTACATTGTTCTCATGTGAGAAAAACAAACAACTCAAAATAAAATGCATGCAAACATAATCACGGATACATTCTTGTTGCTTCTACATATTGATTCCATACCATAGTTTTAATTTTATGCGATTTAAATTTGAACAGTGCTTCTTTATCTATTGTTAACTAATATTCTTACTTTTTATCTTTTAGTTGCCTGAATGATAAAAATTTGGTGAGTAATTCGAACGCTGAACGTGAGTAATTCGAACGCGAAGACAACGCTGACACTATTGATACTTCTGTCACTGCCACGGATGGTATAGCTAAACCTGACAATTATCTTCCGCTATTAGATATTAATATTAAAATTAAATGGACACATAATTATTCATGTTATTGAACGAAGTAACATGTGTACCAGTAAGAACTGGAATTACAAAAAAAAAATCCGACACAAGCTTTTAGATTTACTTTAAAAAAAATCATGAGATAAGGTTGTACAGACTGATGATGTATGTTTACCTACAGAGTACTTTTATGAGTCAATTTATTCCATCTTCGATACTTGTGTAGGTACCAAAGAAACGTCGATGTAAAACTACAAGTAGGCGTTATTCAATGTGGTTCACCAAAGACATAATTCAGAACACTAGACTTAAGCTCAAGTGGCATACTACTTGAAAGCGCACTAAATGTACAGTAGACCAAAAAGCTTTGAGAGCTAACCTTAAAACGCGGGTGGCACTTGCACATGCATCGTATACGAAAACTATCGAAAATAATTTAAGAGCCAATCCGCGAACTTCTGGGAGTGGGTATATTTCCACTTTCCGTTCAAAAGGTAGTTTTGACCCGAGTGTTACCTACAACGGTGAAAAATTTTCAAGTGTTCATGCGGCTGACGCCTTTGCTGATTTCTTTCTCAGCATATATCTTCCCGATGTTCCGCTACTTGATGCTGAAACGGTTTCCCTTTGTGATACTAATGTTAGCAGTAATTATTTAAATATATTTAAATTTACTCCTCAGTATGTCATGTCAGGAACAGGTAGGTATACTCAAACTTTGGAGTTCGGTAGGGCCTGACAACACTCCTTCAGAAATTTTGAAAAGTTATAAAAACACTTTTGCTTACCTTAATAGGAATCGCGCGCGCGCACCCTACAGCGTCGGGCCTTTATTTATATACGGAGCGTGAATTCATGCGTTGTAATAAAATGAACTTTGCAAAGTGCAATGTGTGTAATATCATCATTGATGTGATGTTGTCGTACATTCAAAATAAAGTGTCAATCATATATGAAGAATCACTAGTGCAAGGTTACATTCACAAGTGATGAAATCAAAAACTCGAAATCACTCCTGTTGGAGTCCATCCCAACGAAAATAAGATACATATTGCGAAAAAACAAAGGGAAGGAGGAGCGCGATGTAACATATATCTATTTAAATCGTCAGAGCCCAACATTATTCAATTTTTTTGTGGCAACACATCTGGATAAATTATCGCCAATTCTGATA
Source organism: Dryobotodes eremita (assembly GCA_917490735.1). Taxonomy (NCBI): domain Eukaryota; kingdom Metazoa; phylum Arthropoda; class Insecta; order Lepidoptera; family Noctuidae; genus Dryobotodes; species Dryobotodes eremita. The sequence continues at coordinate 22,906,623 of OU823251.1, read as the reverse complement.
GATCACTTGGATTGTTCCAAATTATATGTAATAATCTACTAAAAAGCCTTAAAAACAAATATTTTAAATCAGAATTCACTAAGTCTAGTTATAATATAAAAAAAAACAACGGGAATTGGTAAAAAAAATGTGTAATTTAAAAAGCTACCCAAAAATTCCATCAGACCCTCTTTCCACTAATTCAACACTTCAAGACGAGTTAAATAACATAAATAAATACTTTATCAATGTCGGTAGTAATTTATCAAACTCCATCGTGTCCAGGACCCTCACAAATGAGATAAATCTGAACAAGCGGTATAGACCAAAACCGAATAGCGGACCCCTAAACTCTTTTATGCTTCTGCCAACAGACCAATTTGAAATTAAAGAAATAATTGCCCACTTAAAATCTAAGGATTCCTCGGGATGGGACGGTATCTCCACGTTTTTATTAAGAGCATTGGATTCCCTTATTGCACCACTAGCAGCACACATATGTAATGCTTGCTTTTCAAAAGGGGTCTTTCCAGATGCGCTTAAAAAGTCCGTCACTGTTCCTACAGGAGACAAAACTTTAGTGTTGAATTATAGACCAATCTCTCTACTTCCTAGTTTAAAAAAAAAACTCGAATAACAAATAAACAAGAGGCTAAAACACTACCTAGAAACTCATAAAGTTCTCTCAGGTAATCAGTTTGGGTTCAGGGAAAAAATATCAACCGCCAACGCTCTTCACAAATTAACTTCGTACGTAGTCGAAAACATGGATAGGGGACAGAAGTCTCTAGGTATATTCCTAGACCTAGCTTAGGCCTTCGACACCATCTCTGTACCCATCCTCCGGAACAAACTCGAGACCTTAGGAATTCGAGGAATAGAATAGAATAGAATAGAATACTCTTTATTAATACCTCTCGAACTTTGCCAAGATTACTTGACAAACCGAAAACACGTTATAAAAATTAATAACAGTGTAAGCCATGAGGAAAATGTAACCTTCGGTGTACCTCAAGGCAGTGTAATGGGCCCTACGATGTTTTTATTATATATTAATGACCTCTGCAATTTGCTTTTACAAAATGGTCAAATAATAACATTTGCAGATGACACAGTATTATAGTTCGGCTCCAACACGTGGAAAGATGTAACCGAGGCAGCAAATAAAGGTTTTGCTTTAGTAACCTCATGGCTGGACAATCATTGGTTGACTCTTAATCTCACAAATTTGAGAAAGAAACCGACAGAAGGATCCAGTTGGGTTGAGCAGCGTTTGGAAAACTTCGTCAAGTCACGTCGTCGCCAATCCCGCAATGTTTGAAGACTAAGGTCTGCCATCTGTGGGCACGCCACAATTGCGGCGGCAAGTCCCCTCTTTGAGGAGTGGCTTTAGAGGCGCCACGGCTTCCTCACCTTCCGCCTGACGCAGGTCCTCACCGGGCATGGTTGTTTCGGGACGCTCCTGTTTCTGATAAGGCGAGAGGAAACGCCCGTGTGTTACCATTGTGTGGATCGACCGGAGAACACGGTTGAGCATACGGTGGAGGTCTGCCCGGCTTGGGCGGAGCACCGCCGTGTCCTTGTGGTGGCGATAAACTGATAGAAGTTCATAATTTCAACTATCTTAGTACATGGCATGCTAGCTTAGTGGTTGACGTGCTCTTGTTGATGCGATTATGGCAAGCCGTAGGTTCGAATTTCGAATCCCACCTGTGGTTTATGTACTTTGGTGTGCGTGTAACTTATAGACGAAGATCGTAAGTCAAACCGAAGCGTCTATTTATTGCTTTGTGAGATTGCTTATCGACTTATGAACGCCACTGTACATTGATTATGGAGAAGTTGATTTTTTTAATACTTTTTGTTTGCGTTAGTTAATGTAAACTAACAGAATTTTATATTTTTGTTTGATGGAAGGATTTTCTAGATTTGTTTGAATAAATTTCTACCTGAACAACATGATGCTTATTTTTGCCTTGTGAGAATACCTGTTAAGGTTGAACTGGTCGCTGGGTCGAACTCTTTGGTGGTCGTGGCCAAAAAGCACACTGTGCCATCTGGCATCGTGTCCGACAGAGAAAGTATCAGTGATGAGCAGTTAGACGCTAGTCTACACGCACAACGTCTAGTTCGCACGCACACAAACACCGTTATTTAAATTCATAGTAAAACAAGCGCGTAACAAATTACGAATAGTTCTTTGGAAAATTGAGTTTTATGAAAAAACCACTGCATAAATCAAATAAAGTTTATTAAACTCGTGGCTAATTGAGCTTTGTCGGTGCCGAATTTGTTTTGGAGATTTTACACTTCTTTTATTACTTATTTACGCCTCAAATTTGTGTTAAAATTAGCAAGACAAACAAATCTTTGTTCCCTCATAACTTTTTAGGGGCTTTTTATTTTACTATTCTGTTTCGACACAGACAAAATTAATAATGAATTTTTTTTGGTTTGGAAATCATCAAATGACCTCTCCCGCTCTAGGCGGAGCGGAAGGGCGTGTCAGACTCTTACTGACTAAAACCCACCCGTGTTCCTTCAGTTGCCTGTGCGCCAGGGCCACGGTAACTCTTTCGAACAATTCGCAGCCCCGGCAGGCATCGGTCCTATCGGACCCCGTCAATGGTGCTGACATCTCTTTGAGGCGCGCGTGGAACACGACGCGCCGTCGACCCGGGCCTGGTCCTTACCGGACGGCGAGCTGCCCATTGCTCGCCGTCCGCAAGCCCGCGCCTACGGTGGCCGGGAGTCGGCAATCGACTCCCGACGCCCAGGGTGTCTCCTCCTGCGGCGACTAGGGGCGCGAGGGCGCAGTGATTGCCTCTCCCTCTCGCGCTCCGCCTCCTCCTTCGCGAGCATTACTGCTTCGCAGAAAGAGGTGACGGCTTCCGCTTCCCTCTCGCTCCGTACCATGGCCTGAACCAGGGCCGGACACGAGAGGTCACCGCCGCCGATCGCCGCCACGAGGACACGGCGGTGCTCCGCCCAAGCCGGGCAGACCTCCACTGTATGCCCCACCGTGTCCTCCGGTCGATCCACACAATGATAACACCCGGGTGTTTCCTCCCGCCTTATCCGAAACAGGAACCTCCCGAAACAGCCATGTCCGGTGAGGACCTGCGTCAGGCGGAAGGTGAGGATGCCGTCGCGCCTCTCAAGTCACTCCTCAAAGAGGGGTCTTACCGCCGCAATTGTGGCGTGCCCTGCGCTGGATTGCGACAGTCGCACTCTCCATGCCGCCATGAGATCCCGCCGGAGCTCTGTCCGCTGTGCCGCGATTTATCGCGGCAGCGGAGTTACGCCCCGGCGTTTCGCCTCCTCGCGCCACTCCCAAACGTGCGCGAGGACTTTTGCCTCCAGATCTAACGGCGGCTATCCGGCAAAGTACCTAATTATGAAATTTTGTAGTAGTAAGTACATAATTTTTTATCACTGTGACGTTAAATAAAACAGTTTTTGGTAATTAAACAATAGGTTTTAAAGCTTTTATTATTTAATTTCTTTACTGAAAAGTATATCCACAATGCCACAAAGACGAAAGAAAATAAAATAATGAAAGCAAAAGTGCCACTTTAATATAAATAGCTACAAAATTTAAATCCTTACTAACATTAAAAATGCGAAAGTAAGTTTGTTTGTTACGCTTTCACACCAAAACGGCTGAATGGATACGGATGAAATTTGGCTTTAGTTTTCATGCTGGATCGCAAATGAAATCGCGGGCAACAGCTAGTAATTATATACAAGATTTTTTTTATTTTCTCAAATTTTAGATACAACCACCCCTAATTTCTACATCTTTTTTGGATAGTGACAGTATTGGTTTAAGCTTGCGAATTGTGTAGAAGCAACAAGAATAATGTACCCAGGATAATGTAATATCTTGATATGACAGAGTGTCCTTGGAGTTTCTTGCCGGTTCTTCTCCATAGAGGTCTACGTTTTGGAACGGGCAACTACCTTCAACTCTCTGACTAACTGACTGATTGATAATTAAAAAGTTTCTGTGAATGTTTTAAATTAAATAAAGCTTTGGAGTAGTGCGCACGCTCGCGAAGGTTTAGTTAAACCCACCACGCGAGCGGAACCGTGGGCAAAAGCTAGTGATAAATAAATGATGAAGGTCTAATAGACCGACCAACCAACAGAGGCGTCTGCGGCGCGGTCATGGAGCCGATGCGCCCTGTCATGGAGCAGAACCCCAGCAGGAGGTGGCGCGCCTGCGTCGGGAACAGCTCGATGGTGTAGATGTAGATGCCGCAGAAGATGAGGCTGATCATCATCTTGCCCACCAGCGTCAACATTATGACCACAGTTGCTGTAATAATGATGCTCATGACAAAAAAGACCTTAAGACCATTAACTTTGGAAATAAAAATCGTAATATAATATTTGTAAAGTATTATAAATTATTTGAATTATTGTGAATGTGAAGACTTGTGGTTCATTGTTTTTTTTTTCAGTTAGTCTAAATCATGGTAATTTATGGGGCCTACCCAAATGTCCTTTCTTTGGCATTGTTCGTGGGACCGTTGAGCTCCTTAAGTTCTGAGTTGAGCTGCACGATTACTGACAAATGCGTACTGGACACGTCCACTCAATCAGTGTGGTTATTTCGTCAAAAGACTACTTCAGACACCAGTCTACATGGTCTTCACATGATCTGACCAAGATTATGTTTGAACTTTAAAAGGTACTGTGACCTCTGCGTTTCTTTCGGCCTTTCTTCTCAGAGTAGTCAGATAACGAACGACGAGAAACGAGAATAGGAAACGCCGACCTCATCTAGTTATTAAAATATGATTGACGTTTAAAAGTATTCGTACAAAATAACATTAATGCGGCCAGTCTTGCGACCAGTCGTGGTCATGGCCACGTTATAGTGCGCTAGGTCCATAAATGTACATATATATAATAAATTATAGTTAATTAAGAATATCAAATATGTAAGTTTTTATAATTACTCGCCTGAACTTTCGCTCGGCTGGGCAAGTCCATCCAGGAACTCCTTTCCCTCTTCTTTGATTATTTATGACAAAAAATGTAAAAAGTGTAATAGAAATAGCCCCACCGTCGTATCTTTAAGTTGACGTCGTGGTGGGGCTTGCGCGCTCCAAACTAAAGCTCTGTGCCGAAAGAGTCTTTTTTTTTTTTTTTTGTCCCGGGCTGGAAAATCCTCATGGATGTCCTCCGCCCTGGGGGGGCGGAGGGGTCTGTCAGACTCTTACTGACTAAAAACCAACCCGGTGTTCCGTCTCACACCTACGCCAGGGGTCGCGGGAACGTACAAATCTTCCGCAACCCCCGGTCGGTGCCGGCCCGCCTCTGCGGGCCCCGTCCGGTCCAGCGGGGGGAGTGAGGTGTTTGACTCCCCCCGCGACGTCTAAGAGGGGCGCGCGTGGAACACTACGCGCTGCCACCTCGGGTCCTGATGTATGGGGGGCGACGGACGTCCCCGAGTCCGTCGCCCCTGGACCCCTTTAGGGGGGCTGGAAGAGGGCGTTGTCCGCCCTCCGCCGACGCCCGGTGCGCCTGCTGCGGGCCGGGTGAGAGGATGAGATCTCTCGCTCCCTTTCCGCAGCCTCCTTCTGCGAGATGACTGTTTCGCAGAAGGATACCACCGCGTCCCAGGACTCCTCGCCGCCGACCATCGCATTCACAACGGCCGGCAGCGAGAGGTCACTGCCTACTCCTGAGATGAGGGCACGGCGCGGCTCCTCCCAAGCGGCACACTCTGCCAGCGTATGCCGCGCCGTGTCCTCCCGGCAGTCGACGCAGTGGTGACACCGGGCGTCCGGCTCCCTGTTTATGCGACACAGGTACTTCCCGAAGCAACCGTGCCCCGAGAGCACCTGCGTCACCCGAAACGACAGGGAGCCGTGCCTCCTCCCGAGCCAGTGGTCGAGCACCGGCCGGACCGCCTCAATGGTGACGAGACCGGTGGTAGGGCGTGAGAGCCTGTCTCGCCATTCCGCCACCAGGACCTCGCGGAGCTGCGACCGACGCTGCTCCATTTGTCGCAGCATCAGTCGCTCGCCCCGCGCCCGCGCTTCCTCGCGCCACCGGTACAGTGACGCAAGCACCTTCACCTCCAGGTCCCAGGGCGGGGATCCGGCCAGTACACAAGCCGCCTCGTAGGAGATCGTGCGATAACCCCTGATGACTCTGACGGCCATCGCTCTCTGCGGCTTTCGCAGAACAGAGATGCTGCCGGCCGTCAGGTCAGCCGCCCAGATCGGGGCCCCGTAAAGGGCCATCGATCGCACGATCCCCACGTAGAGCCGCCTACAAGCGGCGCTCGGGCCCCCCAGATTGGGAAGCAGCGTTGACAGCGCCCCGGCCGCGCCCTACAACTTGGGCGCCAGCTGCCGGAAGTGGGGGCCGAAATCCCACCGACTGTCGAGCACCAACCCCAGGTACTTCATGGTGGGCTCGACAGCGATTCGAACCCCCCCCACCACAATGTGGGATCCGGATGGTGGCGCCCGCCGGGGACCATGAAACACCATGGCCTCCGACTTGTTGAGGGCCACCTCCAGGCCGAGGCGCCGTATGCGGCTCACCGTCTGTGAGACCGCAGCCGTCGTCAGCAACGCTGCCTCCCTGTACGAACTCCCCCGGGCCGTGACCAGCGTGTCGTCCGCGTAACACGTCAGGTTAACGCCCGGTTGGAGTTCGCCCCTCAGCACCCAGTCGTACCCGATGTTCCACAGGAGCGGGCCCAGGACCGAGCCCTGTGGAACACCGCACGACATGTGTGCCGAAAGAGTCTGCCGGAACATCTAGGATAAAAAGCCAGACCAAGAGAGATACTCGTACAGAAACCCGCAGGGCAGCATGTGGCGAGCTGTTGGACCACGGATATCGAGGGATATGCCTTGGAGGCGTGGCACATGTCGCCTGTGTTGGGTCCAACTGACCTTAGATACGCGCGACTGCAGTGAGCACCGTTTAGTCATATGTTTGCATTGGAACGTGTAGTGTGATTTCGTATTTTTATGAAATGCCCAATATTTCCGTCCTTATTTGAAAAAATAGCACAATTACAACAAACCTTAGTACAAGTGGCTTGTCTTACCACCGGTAACAAAAAAATCACTGTATTAATTATAATATTTAAGTATTTTACAAATTATTTAGTTGTGAAATATTTTTGACATGCGACAGCCTTTGCCTAATGACTGACGCATGTCAAAACAATGCATTAGTGGTGCGTAGCGCTGACATATACACTCGAGAGCAATGAATCCGGGTCACTTAAAGAATGTTAAAAATCTCGGAAACTAAAAATGATAGGTTAATGCAATAAATTGTATTTAATAGACAATGTAATACTCCTTAAATGAAAGTAAAAAAAATATGAGTCACCATACATTTTATTAACACAAAATTACATAAAGAAAAAAACTGCTGATCTCTCCTTAAAACAAAAATAGGAAACATGAAATTTTTGAACTTTATTACGATTTTCTTGAATTTTAATACTTCGTATTGCCTCCTCGTGCTTCCATTACTGCGTTTACGCGGTTTGGCATGCTGTACACCAAGTTCCTTATACGATTTTGGGGAATATTCTCCCATTCCTCTGTGAGAGCAATTTTGAGCTCACGAAGCGTGATTGGGGGAGGGTTTCGTTGTTTTACGCATCTGCCTAGCTCGTCCCAAGCATGCTCGATCGGGTTGATATCCGGGCTGCGCGCTGGCCACTCCATACGAGTAATGTTCATCTCTTGAAGGTAGTCATTCACAATCCTACCTGTATGAGGTCGGGCATTGTCATGCATAAATATAGCATCCTCACCTAAATTGACCATAAATGGACCAACGTGATCATTGAGGATTTCTTCCACATATCTTACGCTAGTTAAAGAGCCGTTTTCTATGATCACCAGCTCTGTGCGACTTTCAGAAGAAATTCCGGCCCACACAAGTACAGACCCACCACCGTAGGCTACTTTTTCTTCGATGCATGCTTGCTTGAATCTTTCCCCTGGTCTTCGATACACTCTGTGTCTTCCATCGTGCTTGTAGAGCATAAATTTTGATTCGTCGGAGAACATAACTTTTGACCAATCTTCAATACTCCAATTTACGTGGCTCTGGGCATATCTTAGTCTTGAAATACGATGCCCACGCTCCAGTTTAGGGCCGTTTGCAGGTCTAAGGGGTTTTAAGTTAGATTCAGCAAGCCGACGTCTTACTGTCCATGCACTTGGGTTACTTCCTCCGAGGCGTCGAAACTGATTTGTGAGTTCAGTTCCTGTGAGAAAGCGATTTCGAAGCATGGTGTTCACCAAGTATCGGTCTTCTCGTGCTGTGGTACACCTGGTTCTGCCCGTTCCTGGTCTGCGTAGGTTAGAACCAGTTTCTTCGTAACGTCGGAGAACTCTTTGTACTGTTGACAGCGACACACCGACAGTCCTGGCTGTATCGCGCTGACTCCGGCCGGTTTCCAGCATTGTAAGTATTCTGGTGCATTCTTCAGGCGTAAGCGACATAATTTCAGCTTGAATAATGAATATAGAGCACTATCAACATGGTTTATGTACCCACATAAATGACAGATTACAAACAAAAGCAAAACCAAATGCTGTAATTTCGTAGTTCCATCTTCGAAAGTGGCCCTTTTTCAAATTTGATTTTTTTATGATATAACTTTACAATAACTAAGAAGTTTTAATACCTTCATTTAAGGAGTATTACATTGTCTATTAAATACAATTTATTGCATTAACCTAGCATTTTTAGCTTCCGAGATTTTTAGGATTCTTTAAGTGACCCGGATTCATTGCTCTCGAGTGTAGATATCGATAATTGTTAGTTGCTCTAATAGGAAATTGTATTAAGAATTTTAAACAAGAATTAATACATTTTATTTCAGTTTCCCGAAAGATCCAGAAATTAAACATAAATGGGTAGATGCAAAATGCAGGGAAAATAATTGGTTTCCCTCAAACAAATTTCAAGTGACTTCAAAGTTCATAAAGACGCTGCTAGTCCCAAAAGCTCTTAGACACTTCGTCGATACAAATATTTTCTCATCAACTGATTTTTACCAGTTTGAGCAAGACCCGATGGATAATAATATTATCCAAGTGACAAAATGTGTGATGGAATAACATTGATATTTGCTTACATTTTTTGGTTACGAATGGAACACCTAAATTATGAAAGCGTCAGATATAATGTTCAATAAGTACCTATTGAAATTGCTGTTTTGTGTGCGATAGTTGAACAGTTTTAATTTTAAGTAAGGGCAGCCCCGGATCTAGGGGGGGGGGGCAAATTCAAGCGTGGCAGACAAGTACACTACTCAGCGCACCGCAACTCTGCGATAAGTGAGATGCGCAGTACTTATTATCTTTCTTTGCGGGTGGCACACTGAGGAAATCACTCCGTGATTAGCGTAGGCATACGAGTAGATCGTCAAACGGTGTGAGCGGGTTGCGGGCGAAGCAGTTGAATTTTACCAGGAACTCTCCGTTTTTAAAACACATGCTCCAATTTTATTTGGCGATACAAAAACGTTAGCTTTCCATCTCTTGCAACAAATCTATGCCGTGGCGATCCTGAGGAGGATCAGCGCCTCTGTCACGTCTGTGGGCAATAATTTAAGGAACAAATTCATTATTTTAGAAATTTTACTTCGCGAAGCGGGGGTGCCGGACGTCCCGCCCTTTTCGCCGCCTTTATGTGCAAAGGCGACACGATTTCCTTTAAGTTCTTACCACAGCGCTGGCGCAGCTGTTGGATTGGAGCATTATAGATCGATAAAATTTTACTAATATGTTTCTGGCAAAATATTCCTAGCCTAGCGACTCTTAATTCTTAAAACTTTTCGGACTTAAAAAATCTAACTTATCTGAGGCAGTGCTAAAATTTTCGCGCTCGCTCCGCTCGCTGGTACATTCTAGATTGTCTTAACTGGTGTTAAGCTTTTCTGCATAAGTCGGGTGTGATCTTAGCAATCGAAAATCATGACAATCAGATTAATTATGACAATGCCATCGATTTTTTTGCAGAACAAAAGGCTCAAAGAGTAAAATATTTATTCTAATCTTCTGCTAATAATAAAGCTGAAGAGTTTTTTTTGTTTGAACGCGCTAATCCCTGGAACTAGGAGTCGGATTTGAAAAAATCTTATTGCATTTTATAGCCCAATTCTTGAGGAAGGTTATAGGCTATTTTTAACATCACACTATGACCCTTAGAAACCGAGCAGTAAGAAATAAGGTCAGAAAGAATGCTAAGCGAAAAGGAAGTAATATCATGGGCGAGTGATGCGCAGCGACGCGGTGGGTCGGGGGCCGAGGTTTCACGCGGACGAAGTCGCGTACAGAAGCTAGTATGCGATAATCTCACGATTTATTTCAAATATGTCCTGTCCTAAATAATTGTTCGACATGTCCATGTATATTTAAATAGATAAGGCTTCATGTAAAAGGTTAAAAGATTGGCGGGGCGCGGGGAGCGGCAGATTGCAGTTTTTGCCCCGCCTCGAATAAATTCTAGGTCCGGGGCTGAGTAAGGGAGAAACTGCAGAAACTGATTTACTTAAATGTTATTTGCAAACGAAAATATTATATTTTTACTTGATTTTTTGCTACTGTTGTTTTAATATTCCACATCGAAAAGCAGAAAAAATTAACGCTACAAAATACGTCCAAAAAACACCTCTTTTTGCAGTCGGTTTTCATCAATATTTTTATCGATCACATATTTATACCAACCCCTCTTCCCTAGTTGATGCTACAGTTACATGTGTGCATTCAGTGACTGTATCTATACTTTCTAGTGCCCGCCTCTTTTGAGCATATGTGCAATAAAATAGCACAAAAGTGTTACGCATATTTTCTTACTTGTGTGCGAAAAAAGCATCATGTGTGCCGTATCTATTTCTTTTGTGTATATGTGAGTTTCAGGAGTGGGGAAAAGGTGGCGACACTTAAACTTGAGCAAATATAGAGTAAAGCCATATCTCTCGGATATCTATGTGTTGGACAGTAGCGCCCCCACGGACCCTATCTCCCGAGAGAAGTCTTGTTCCTGAACACTGACGAGGACCATGGCTTCCACCTCATTCCTGCCTTTATTTGCCGGCTTGAGTGGAGATTCGCAAGAGCAAACGTGCTCGGAAGAAGGAAGTATTCCAGTAAGTGCTGGTAGGGATCTTGACCATCTACCGGGCTCTGGATTCTTGGATAGTTCTGTTAGCCGTGGAATACCTCTCCACTCCTCAAGCACCTCAGGAAATGTTGCCTCCTGGTCGCTACGACACTACGTGCTAGCGACAGTTTTTGGGGGCCCATTATTGAGTGCGCATGTGACCCCCTGCCATTTTATCTGTTATTGTATACATATAAAACATTGGTCAGGCAGGGGCTATAGACTTTCCATAGTTCCAGGTAACCAGTCCACTCTAGCTACCCAAACCTATAGTTCAATATCTTTCTTTTTTCCATATCCTGCAATAGTCCTGCACTAATCCACAAAGACGCGCCCCACCAATTTTTGGTTGAGGGGATAGCGGGGTGCGGGGAGTTTGACCCGAGCGTGAGACGCAAACCGTCAGCGGTTCGATGCGCACAAGTAGTACAGCCTATGTTGCGAAAATCCAGACTCGTCACTAAAGTTGCTCTACTTTATATTTTTTTAAATGTCGAGAAAATCTCAACGTGTTGTTCTTAAAAGCCAGGTACGTAAATGATATTTACATTGTTTAGAAGTTTGTATTTACTAAAACACATGAAATAAGCAGAGGAAAGTAATTTAATTTTGAAAATAGCAAATTTTACTAAAAAAAGAAGACTTCATTTCATCTTTAAAAATAAGTAAAACTATTTAATGTTTTTTTTTTTAATTTTAGGCAAGAGAATTTATTTCAAAAGTTTATGATTTTATGAAAAAAGAAGCAAGTAATAATTACGCAGAAAAACTCACTGATGCGCGATGGAGAACCACACAGGCTGTTGGAGTATCTGAAAGCAGTGACTAAAATTCTACGCGAAAGAAAGGAATATACTAATGCAATGAAGCAAAGTACAGCACCTACTATGGAATCGAATATAACTATGGAGACGGATGCGATAGTTTCTATAGTCCCAAGTACAGAGCGTACAACAGAGCCGACTACGGAATCGGATATTGAGTCTGAAAATGAAGCGAGTACGTCGCATTCGAATTTAGTAGGCAGAAGTGCTTCTATTTTTACATCACCTATGAAGAAGAGAAGGGTAAGACCACGAAAAATTCATTTAGACGAATTTGATATCGGTGTAGTCCGAAGAACAATCCAAAACTATCATATAGAACATCGTCAATTTCCAACATTATCATGACTTAATATTGTTTTGAAAGACCGCATACAATTTGATGGATGTATAACAACCCTAAGAACATTGTTACGTAAATTTGGTTATAAATGGAGAAGAACTGAGAATAACAGGAAGGTTCTAACCGAAAAACATGATATTAAAATGTTAAGATTGAAATATTTAAAACAGGTAAAGTCTTTTCGTAATGCAGGTAGACCTATAGTGTACACAGATGAATCATATAGTCACATCAACCACGTGCAAAAAATCTTTGGCCGAAAAAGGTTCTAAAACAGCAATAAAACAAAATTTAACAAAAGGAGTGCGCATAATACATGGCGGAAGCGCAGAGGGTTTTGTACCAAATGCGTTGTTGACATACAAAGCAGGAGTCAAATCCGGAGAATACCACGACAACATGAACACAGAAAATTACTTAAAGTGGCTAAAGAAGAAACTAATACCAAATCTCCTAAATGCTGACGTGTTTAAGTCTTGGATAATGCAGCGTATCACAAAACTAGTTCGAAAAAAAATACCAACATCCAACTCCAACAAATTAGACATGCAGACTTAGCTGAATGCAAAAAAATATCCATTTCGAACCAAGCTTAAAAAAATCTGAACTTTGTGACCTAATACTAAAAAACAAAGAAAACTTCCGCAAGTACAAAGTTGACGAATTATTGAAAGAACATGGATTCACAGTGCTTCGGCTGCCTCCTTATCATCCAGATTTAAACCCAATCGACAACATTTGGGGTATTGTAAAAAACGACGTTGCTAGCCGCAATATCGATCAAAATTACACTTCAATTATGCCCATTTTAAATGAAGAATAGAATAGAATAGAATATAATAGAATACTCTTTATTATGTACACCATAAAAATTACAGATATAAATGTAGACATTTTACACAGGGTGACACAATGGGCGGTCTTATCGCTAAAAGCGATCTTTTACAGACAACCTTTGACAGCATTTGATCGAGTAAATAAAGATGTCTGGTTCAATACTTTTCAGCACGTGGAAAAAATTGAAGACGAATTCATGACACACTGTGATCTTGATTTCAGTTTTATTATAAATGTCGGTGATACATCAGACTCTGAATCAGATATTTCTGAAACGAGTGATTGACGATTTCCATTTCTCAATAAAGTTCAATAAAACTTTTTCACGTATTTCATTTATGTCTATAATTTCCCCCTATTATAAAAATGGTAATATTACCATGTATTAACTAATAATCACATAAAATATCCACACCTAAAAATAAAAAATATATAAAATTGAAGTAGAGCATCTTTTCCTTTGACCGTGACGCTCTCTCCTGATTAGTTTATTCATTGTAGTGTGCGCGTGCACTCATAGGTAGTTAGTGTGTACCGATAACACTCAAACATTGGCGGAAGCTTGTACACATATACTATAAACGGTTAGGAGGAATATGGGGCGCGTCTTCGTGGATTGCACTATCTGTACTTGCATCTGCCGGCCGTTGTGAATACGATGGTCCGCGGTGAGGAGTCCTGGGACTATGGTATCCTTCTGCGAAACAGTAATCTCGCAAAAGGAGGGTGCGGAAACGGAGAGAGAAATCTCATCCTCTCACCCGGGCCGCAGCAGGCGCACCGGACGTCGGCGAAGGGCGGACAACGCTCTCTTCCAGCCCCCCTAAATGGATCCAGGGGCAACGGATCCGGCGACGTCCGTCGCCCCCCATACACCAGGACCCGAGGTGGCGGCGCGTCGTGTTCAACACGCGCCCCTCTTAGACGTCACGGCGGGAGTCAAACACCTCACTCCGCCGCTTCATCAGATGGGACCGTAGAGGCGGGCCGGCACCGGTCGGGGGTTGTGGAAAAATCGGACGTTCCTGCGACCCCGACGTAGGTGTGACAGAACACCGGGGTGGTTTTTAGTAAGTAAGAGTCTGACAGACCCCTTCGCCCATCCAGGGCGGAGGACATCCATGACGAATTTCAACCACCGAACAAAAAAAATACTATGGGTATACTTACATAGTGCATACAGGCATAATCGTCGGTTGGTGCCTCATCATTTAAATTTGCCTAAGGGGCCTTTACGAGTTGGCTTCGACCCCTCGTACGCCTTCCAAAGATCAGGGACCAGAGGGTCCCGAAATATGTCAAAGACATTTTTTTAATAGTAATAGTAATTTGTTTCCTAAACTTCAATACACGTTACATTAGTGAGGTCTCGACCCCTGAGTCAAGACCCCTGTGACAAGGTCATTCTGTATGACAGCGGTCAAGGTTTCACCAGTTACATGAATCAGCATGAGAAGACTTAGACTAAATACAAGTTACTGTTTTTTTTTAATTATAAAAAATAATTGAAAAAATTAGAAAAGACGAAAAAGATAATGAATTAAATTCAATTAATAAAACTAGTAAAATATTATTTTGTTTTAGAATAGTATGGGGGTAGAATGTGTATGGTATAATAGGTGGTCATGTGGCAATTATTAACAAACAGTCAGACAACCGCTACGGAACAACATCCATAAGTACAGTGGGTACTAGGTACAGGCGCCGTCAGATATAGTGTAGCAGATAAGGTGACCAAATACTTCTAAACAATTTAAAATGTCAATAAGTTCCATACACTACAAGTTACCATTAATATCTGCACATACATTACTTCATTAATATCTGAGTAGATGCTTGTCAATCATTTCTATACACACAACTAAACAAAAATATCAGAACACTACAACGTCAAGTGTATCTACGCAGATGGGCTGGTCTAAATATCTGTGCAGTTGAGGGAAAATTGCAGTAGGAAAAGCTTCCAACTTTACTATAAATACAATTTTAATAGGAACTTTTACAAATAGGAACATTTTGTAGTTTGCAGTCTTTTCTTCACTGTCATGTTAAGGGTGTCATGTAATAAATAAATCCAGGCAAGCAACGTACTATAGGTATTGGATTATTGATTTTAATAAATGTACTATGAGTTCATACCGTATAGATGCTGAATTAAAATATAAAATAATTCAGTTAAAGAATGATGGTTTATCAGTAACAGACATCGCCGATGAGCTAGGGATAGCCGTAAGTATTATGGTAATGAACGCTACAAACATTTAACAGTTACTATCAATACACATTTACGACTGTTAATATAAAACTTTATTCATTTCAGAAAAATACTATATATTTATGGCTGGCAAGACGGCAGCAAGGGGGAACTTTGAATTTTCATGTTTCATTTGGTCGGCCGCGTGTAACAACAAGAAACCAAGACATGGCTATTCTAGACAAGGCCCGAAATGAAAGATTTATTAATATTACACAGTTTTCAAGTACGTTTGAAGTACCTAGTAGCACCTTATGAAGACGATTAAAAGGAGGTTTACAAAATAGAGTACGGGCAAGAAAGCCAACCCTCACATCAAGGCACAAAATGCAGCGGCTGCAATTTGCGGCCGATTATTTTAATTACAATTTTGATTAAGTCATTTTTACGGACAAGAAAGTTTTCTGTTCATGGGATAATGGCAGATTAAGTTTGTGGAGACCAGAAAATTCACGGTACTTGGAACAAAACGTGCTGCGTAATCGTCGGAGTGGTCGTATTACGATTGGATTCTGGGGGTGAATGTGCAAAAATGGCCCTGGTGAGCTTGTAGAAATAAGTGGACGAATGAATTCAATGAATTATAAGGAACCTTTTCTTCCAACTGCTAAAGTATTTTATCAATATGAACACATAACATTAATTCAAGACAACAGCCCAGTGCATAATGCTCGTACTGCTCAAGCATGGATTAATGAACACAGAGAGCTTACTTTAATCAAACTACCGCCAACAAGTCCAGACCTCAATCCCATTGAAAACTTATGGGGTAAAAATAAAATGGTGCTAGAGTGGGATGGGAATCAATGTCCAACAGAGGAAGCATTAAGACGACATGCAAATAACGTTTGGGAATCTTTCAGAGGACGAAATTTTTGTGAGAAGGTTGTTGGTTCCATGCGAAAACGGTTACAGGACGTATCAAATGTAGATGGAGGTTACACAAAATACTAATATTAATTATATGTTGTCACTAATAAAAAAATATTTACAATTTTTTTTATTTCATTACAAAACCAAGATCCATTTTCTTTCAATAATTTGACCATTAACATATCAGTTGTGTCCTATACAAAAGATTTTCTAAACAATTTTTATTCCCATTTAATCGTATTTATACCACAGATAGTGTTGTTTTTGATTCGTCCTTCAAATCACGCAGTAACGAATTAGGTAAGCAGTGTTCAGATATTTTTGATGACAAGCATCTGCTTAGATATTAATGAAGTAATAAATGTTCAGATATTAATGGTAACTTGTCGTGTATGGAACTTATTGATATTTTAAATTATGAGAAGTATTTAGTCAGCTTGTCTGCTACAATATATCTGACGGCGACTGTATGCGTCGCCTGCCATAAATAACGTCTTTTCACAACACATACGAGCTAGGTCGTAGCTTAGCCCGAATCGTAGCGAGACGTCGTGTGCACTGGGTTTATAGTACTATGCGTTTATTTATTATCTACTGTCGAGTCACTGATGTTATCTACTGCCTGGCCTTCAGATTACCTTTAACTTATTAACTAAACAGTTACTACTTACGGTTGTCGACAGCAGGTAGTACGAGGAGCGATAATCCACAGACAAAAAAACTTATTTGGATTGAACTCTTCCTTCCAAATCGGTCAAGCGTGATGAAGCCAAGGAAAGCGCCGGGTATCTCCACGAGTGACGTCATCACAAAGTTCAGGTACTTGTTGCCCATTAGAGATACTGCGTTTATGGTCAGTCCGTAGTAGATCATCGTCACCGATATCCACCAGAAAGAAACCACGGCCATCCGGGTCAGGATGATCTTTGACCGCAACACTTGTATAAGCAAAGAATTTTTCTTGTGTTTTGGTTCGGGAAAAGGTTTATTTCTCATAACACTAATTTCTGTCTTTTTAGGTGGTGGACCGTGAGTTAACATTTTCATGGTATTGGGTAAAAGTGTCACCCTGTTGATCCTTGCAATTTTAAGAATTATCCTAACTGCTTTATCCCTCCTTCCTTTGGCAATGAGCCAGCGCACACTCTCTTCCACAAAGAAGCAATAGAAAATAAAGAGCAGGGATGGAGCGAAGATGACCAACGTGTAGGTCCTCCAGTAGGGCATGGCCCAGGCGGACATGGCGGCCAGCACTTGCCCCATCGCGAACGTACAGTGCATTATGTAGCCGCCCATCACTCTCCTATTCAGGCCCACTATCTCGAGACCTGAAATAAACAATATTGAGAATAGAGAAAAGAAAACTCAAACAATAAAACTAGCGTGACCTCTATTTAAGGAAAAAGCAAGAAAAGGCTACTCCACATGAACCCTAGATATTCCTATTTATTTTGACTTAGCTACAATCGACCTTGACCTAAAAAACCTTTTCTTGTCCTAAAAAGCTGATTTATATTAAACATTTAGGCGGTTACGTAACATTTCCAAGAAATCCTGGAACATAAAAAAAATTGTAACTCTATTTGGCATACCTTATCTTCCATGTCAATGTCCAAAGCCATTTTCATAAACAAACTTAAACAAAGCCTAACTTTGAGACCTATTTTTAGCAGCCGATAGTACCTAGAGCAGGCTAGAGAAAAAGGAGGATTATAATGTTGTACCTATAATAAATGCGGTGCTGTAAGTGCCATTACCGACGAGAGCCTCGACGAACTCCAGCACCAAGTACACTACGTAGTTGTTACAGAAGGCTCGCAGCATGCCGAAGACTGACGGCGCCACCGCCGTACCGATCAGCGCGAAGCGACGACCGAACCTGGCGCGATCAATCAAATCTAATCATTTTTATTTCTGACTAACTTCTGTCCGTAACTTTGTGGTGACCTACGTACGAAAGTCTAAGTAAATTATTAAATTAAAACTAAAACAAAATTAAATATAAATTATGTATTTCTTAAATAAAATTAATTATAATTTATATAAACATATTTGCAAAAGAACTTAAAACTAGACTTATTTATAATCAAATTGTAAAATAAAAATGTTTACATTAATTAATTAACTTAATATTCAACGAACAAACAGACCAGTACAAACATTGTATTAGTAGCTAATTACTCGTACTTATCAGTCAGCCGGCATAGCTATGATGCGGCTATTGTTCTCGCGACGACCGGGCGCGGGGCGCTCACGCAACTTCATACGAGCCGTGTGCGCGAGCGGGACACCATCATCGTGTGGTGAGCTCATGCACCGTACAGGCAGCGAACGCGCAGCGTGAAATGCAAATCAGTATGCTCGCTCAGCACATAGCTATAGGTTCCAATCTAGCGATCCTAGTTTTACCGCGCTATCCTCTACTATCTTCATTTCTATCACTCCTTCTTACTAAGTGCAACTCTTGTGTGTGTGAACTGAACCCCTGTGTCTGTGTGTCTAGTAAACTTTCATCCTTCTTCTTGTGTAGTACTTGGACTTATTACTTCTACCTACCACATACACTACATACACTACCTACACTACAACTTCGTCCGCGTGAAATTTCGCCCCCGACCCACCGCGTCGCATCCCATCGCCCGCCCGCGCTATTACTTCGTTTTCGCTTAGCATTATTTCTGTTTTTTTTTATTATTTTTGCTCGGCTCTTAAAGATCGACCGCTTTCCGTCACAGTAGCGAGACATCACGAGAAATGCTACGTGGCACTGTTAGGATGCCTCACTACGCGTGCCGTTCATTTAGAAGTTGCCGCCTCGCTGTCAACGGATGTCGCTATACTCGCAATGAGGCGCATGATGGCGCGCCGCGGATGTCCTGAAGTCATTTGGATTGGCCAATTTCCACGAGGCGAACGCTGTGCTCCGCAAAGCTGCCCTAGAGTCGCTACAACACGACGCAGAGGTACGTCACATTGACTGGCGCTACATTCCACCAGGAGCGCCGCCATGGGCAGAGCATGGTAGAGGTTGGTACTCTCGGTAGAGACCGCATTGAATGCCACGCTCATTGATAGGCATCCGTATGAAGATGTGCTGCATACACTTCCGACAAAGGTAGAACACACGGTAAATTCATGACCTTTGACCCATGTATCGATTAACCCAGACGACGAGGAGGCTTAAACGCCTAACCACTTTCTGCTCGGCGCGACCTCTAAAGTCCCGCTTCCTGGGATGTTCACAAGACCGAATAAACTACGCCAGTCACACTGGAGAGCGTCGCAACGACTTGCAGACCTGTTTTGGCAGCAATGGGTGCACGAAGTTATACCTACCCTTCAAAGCCGGCGGGAGCCGCATGGACGTGACGACCAAGTCAAGGTGGGCGATTTGGTTGTTGTAGTGGATCCTTACTTACCGAGAAACATATGGCCAAAGTGGAGAATCGAACACATGTACCCAGGCGCGGATGGTGTCGTAAGAGTCGTCGAAACTAAGAGTGGTACAATGCGTCGTCCTGTTAAACGTCTCGTCGCATTACCAGTAGAATAAACTTAGTTGTCCACATGTATTGTATTTGAAACCAGTGGTGTAGACTAAGTAACCATTATGTACTTTCTTAGCGTCACTCCAGGATCATGCTGTTAGGAGCATTTTTTTTATTCAATTGTATATAGCAGAGCAAGGATCCTGTAGTGACTGCCTTTAACTTTTATGTAGCTATATGTTCTAAGTTATTTAATGATTTAAGCATAAGTGCTTTGAAACCAGCGGCAGCAGTGTAGACTAAGTGCCCAAATTGTGTACTTTCTTGGTATCATTCCAGGGTGTTAGGAAGATTTTTTTATTAATTTGCATATAGCCGAGTAAGGATCCTGTAGCGACACTACCCTTTACTTTTATGTAGGTATACAGGGTTATTTGTAAAACACCAGCAACCTCTTAAGGGGTCATTGTATTCATCATTATAAACAACTTTTACTATGGACCAAACCAGAAATCGCGAAAAAAAAAAACAGATTTTCCCTACATTTATATTAGCATAACACGTCAAAACGTAGGGAACAGCTGATATTTTTTTCGCGATTTCTGGTTTGATCCGTAGTAAAAGTTGTTTATAATGATGAATAAATTGTACGAAGGAGGATCCATGTGCCACTTTGGCAAATTCTTGTCTTAATGTGGGGTCCACAAGTAGTAGGATCTCATTGCCTGGTGATAGCATGGGAGTCTTGGGGCTCACTCTGGATGTTTATTTAAACTAGATAGTAAGACAACAGAAGATACCAGTAACAATGTAGTTATACCTTCCAACTTCAAGGTGTCTTCTTGCTCTCAAATAGTTAAGTGTAAAAAAGGTTCAAAGCAAAATTCCTTGACATTATTTCATCAAAATATTCAAGGTTTTGCTTCCAAACAATTAGAAATTGAACTATTTTTAGAAAAAACCATGTTTGAAATTGTTTGTTTAACTGAACATTGGTTGAAAGATTATGAAATGCTAATTAATTACGAAAATTATAGTGTGGGCAGTTGTTTTAACCGAAAATCTATGCTGCGTGGGGGTTCACTAATCTTAGTTAGAAATTCTATTAAATCTAAGACTCGTAAAGATATAGTTGATTTGTCGGTAGAACATAACATTGAACTGTCCTGTGTTGAGCTAGATAAGCATGTTTTAGTGTGCGTTTACAGACCCCCAAATTATCAAAACTACTCCATATTTGAGTCAGTAATGGAAGATCTTCTAGCAAAACTCGCATCTAGTAAAAAATCGCTAATTATCTGTGGTGACTTCAATATTAATATCTTAGAGAATAGTTCAAATAGCAGTCGATTATTAAGTCTCTTTAAATCATTTAATTTGTCAAATGTATTTTCAGAACCAACCCGCATAACTAAAAATTCTGCTACATGTATTGATAATGTTTATTGTTGCTGTGACTACATAGATAAAGCCATTGTAAATTATCTCCCTTCGGATCACAGCGGTCAAACTGTTTCTTTCAAGTGCTACACACCATTACAAAAAATTCAGATACAATCTAGACAAATAACAACCAACAATCTAAATAGATTTAATAATAACTTAATTAGTAAGTTAAGTATACCGGGCCATATTATAAATAATGTAAATGAATTTTATGAGGAATTCTTTTCGGTAGTGCGCACCGAGTTCAATATTACTCTAAAAAAGAAAACAAAAACTATTTGCCCAAATTTTTTGTTCAGTGACTGGGCAACTAAGGGTATAAGGAAAAGTAGGGAAAAAATATTTGAGCTGTATGGCCTTAAGCCTTATGTTAACTCTGAAACTTTTAATAAATACGTTGCTACTTACTCTAAAACTTTCAAAAATACCTGCAAGGTAGCTAAAGCCTTGTACATTAGCAACAAGATCAAATCAGCCGATAATAAAATAAAGACGGTTTGGAAAATTATCAATAATGAAACTAACAGGAATAAAAGACATAATAATGATTTCAATCTCGAGACTTCACGTGGTCCCATAAGCACTAACAAAGAAGTTGCTCAAGAATTTGTAAATTTCTTTACCAGTATCCCACTTAAAACTACTGAAACCTTAAATTCGTCCCCCTCGCGTTCTATTGAATTATTAAGAGCAAACGTTTCATCCTGCCCGATTGAATTTAAATTTAAGCATATAAACCCCATAATAATAATAAAAACTTTCAAGCAAATCAAGATCAAACTAACCGAAGATATATGGGGAATGTCTATCAAAGTTTGTACCTCCATTGTTGAGACTATAGCGCCGTACTTGGCCTTAATATTTAATTTGTGTGTGGATCAAGGAGTCTTCCCGGATCTAATGAAATATAGTAAGGTAATACCACTTTTCAAATCAGGGGACAGTAAAGACACCAATAATTATAGACCCGTATCCGTGTTGCCGGTTTTCAGCAAGGTGTTTGAAAAGGTAATGCTGAATCAAATGCTCAATCATTTTAACACCAATAAAATCTTACATGATCAACAGTATGGTTTCACCAAGGGACGTTGTACGACTGACGCCGGTGTCACCTTATTAAAACACATATTTACGGCGTGGGAAGAGGCCCAAGACGCCGTAGGAATCTTTTGTGACCTCTCCAAGGCATTTGATTGCGTCGACCATGAAACCTTAATATTGAAACTTGAGCATTACGGACTTGGAAAACTTGCGCTCAGTTTAGTAAAATCTTATTTAAATGATAGACAACAGCAAGTTCAAATAAATGGTGTCAATTCACTCGGTTTAAAAGTAAAAATGGGTGTACCACAAGGCTCGATATTGGGGCCTTTCCTCTTTTTAGTATATATTAATGATCTACCCCATTTGTTGAAAACCGAACCACAAATGGTGTTATTTGCTGACGATACTTCTTTAATTTTTAAAATTAATAGACGTGCATCAAATCTTGACGACGTAAATAACGCCCTACTGCAGATCCAAAATTGGTTCACAGCTAATAATTTAGTATTAAATGGGAAAAAAACTAAATGTATAAGATTTTCTTTACCAAATGTCAAAAGTACTAATTGTGAGATAGGAATAAATCAAGAGAAACTAGAATTCGTCGATAAAACTGTTTTCCTGGGGATCACGCTCGACTCAAGGCTTCAATGGGGTCCTCGTTTAACATCCCTTGCAGGACGGCTCAGTTCAGCGGCATACGCTGTGAGAAAAATCCGTCAATTTACTGATGTAGGTACCGCGAGGCTAGTCTATTTTAGTTACTTTCATAGTATTATGTCGTACGGTATTTTACTATGGGGACGGGCTGCAGACGTTGAGTCTATTTTTATTCTGCAGAAAAGAGCCATCAGAGCCATATATGGCCTCCGCAGGCGCGACTCTCTAAGGGAACGGTTTAAAGATATTAACATCATGACGGTACCTTGTCAATATATTTATGAAAACATCATGTACGTAAGGAAAAATCTACATAGTTTTAGTAAAAGAGGTGAAAGACACAATTATATCACTAGAAATAGGGACCAATTAGTTCAACCAGGTTTCAGGCTGGCTAAAGTAGACTCTTCTTTCATGGGGTACTGTTTAAAATGTTACAACAAAATACCTCCCCATATACTTCAATTGAATGAAACGAAATTTAAATCCTGTATAAAACGCACACTATGCAGTCAAGCATATTATAAGTTGGGGGATTACATCGCTGATAAAAATGCTTGGCTCAACGCTGGTCCTGCTCCACAAGGGCGCATTAACTAATTGATTAGCATTTGGAACTACTGAAGATTGTAAAAACTGTCTTTACATTGTATAAATTCAATCTTGTAGTATTGTATAATTGCATAGCACATGTGTGAGTACTATGTACCTACTATAAAGCTACCATTTTCTAGGTTTGTCTTTCATTGACTTGAATGTGCCCTGACGGCTGAGAGTATGTCATGCTCACTCAAATGTCTCGCTGGTGGTGGCGTGTGTGTTGGATCATTAAGTTCCCTTCAAAATGGTTGAGCTAAATGGTGCTGATCCATACGTCATGTTCGTGAACGGGCGCCGTCAGTGGGGACTGGTCATCTCTTGGCGGCCACGGCTTATTTTAATTTAATATTGGAATTGTTGTCGTCTCTTTATTACGGACGCTTTTAACGTTCTGCATCGTTCTCACATGCATAATTTCAACATGAATGATGTAACCAATAATTTGTAACCATATTTTGATTTAAAAGAGTGTCCATGGAGTTTCTTGCCCGTTCTTCTCCATAGGTACCTACTAAGCTTTGGAATGGGCAACTAGCTTCATCTTTCTGACTGACCGACCCCTTGACAATTCAAAAGTGCCTGTAATTGGTTTATTTGAAATAAATGCTTTGAGTTTGAGTTTGAATGACCCCTTAAGAGGTTGCTGGTGTTTTACAAATAACCCTGTATATTCTAAGTTATTTATTGATTTAAGTACAAATGCTTAATGCATATAACACTTGTTAGATTAAGTTAGAGTAACTTAAATTATTATCATTGATCTCTATAAAGTGTATACCAGTCACTAGAGTGGTACAATTATGTACATTGTATGTACACGGCGGCAGAAATGTGACTGATATACATAGCAGTACACTCCGGCGTTGATCAGAGGAAGCAATGTAAGAGTGTATCCCTCTGTTTGTGCCACTCGCGGCTAGATGGCGTCAGTAATAGTGAATGATTTACTCGTAGTATGAATGGAATATTGGTTAACTGTTAGCGCCTCTCGACACCAGGGGGACACTAATGAATGAACTCTTGTATTTTTATAAATAAAAGTTGAAGTGATCGCTTCTCTACACTAGAGGAAGCACTATAGAACAATCTGGAATATTCTCGTACAGTACAACTATTTTCTTAATGTCCCTCGGCAAACTTCGTGTTTCGTCAGTCGTCGGATTTCTATCAATTGCCCTTTGCATTTGGTGTAGACCTGACGCTATCAATCGACTTGGAAGTATATAGAGTTGTTAATACTCTTTTTAACTTATGTAATTTTATTTTAAAAATGGGAGGGAAGCTGCTAAAGTCGCAGGCACGACAGATCATTTTAAGCCTATACTTGCATTTTTTACATGAAGCCGATGGATTCAAGAAAGAAAGCAATGGTTATTTTCAAAAAGTTTTAAAACGTGTTTCTGAAGCTTGTGGTGTTACAGTCGGAACTGTAAAGAATATTGGAAAAGAAAATGATAAAAAAGATAAATTAGCTCCCTTCCCATCACCAAAAAGAGTTAAAAAGACTAAACATTTCTTTTAAATTTGGACGATTTTGACTATTCTGTCATACGTATCATGATTTACAATTTTCATTTACTCTTTAAGGAATCACCTTGTTTGAGGACTTTAAAATCGAAGTTGATGAGGCTATCCAATTTGGAGGCTGTCTGGAGACAGTAAGAAATTTTTGAAAGATATTGGTTTTCGATATAAAAAAACAATACAATCGGGAAATACTAATTGAAAAGCATGATATTCGCCTTAAAAGACTTAAGTATCTCCGCGAAATTCAAAGGATGAGGGCCGATGGCAAAATATTGTCTTCATGGATGAACCATTATGGGTATACGTCGCACTCAAAAGGAAAAGGGAAATCTTGGACAGGTAAAAAAAAAGGTGTAAAGAAGCCAATTTCGAAAGGCGAACGTATAATCATCGTTCACGCTGGCAATGAAAAAGGTTTTGTTCCAGGTGCACTGATGTTACACAAATGTATTGGTAGTGACGGCTATAACCATAAAGAAATCAATGTCGATCGATATCAAAATTTGCTGAGTAATCAGTTAATAACAAATCTACCAGCTAATAGTGTATTAGTAATAGATTATGCACCGTACCATAATAAATAATTAGTTAAACCCCCGAACTCAAACACTACTAAACCACAAATTATAGCTTGTTTGCAGCAACATAACATTCCTCATAACACAAATTCATTGAAGATCGATTTATATGACATTGTAAAAAAACATAAAGAAATATACTCAGAGTTTGCTATTGATTGCATTATGGCCATACCATTTTACGATGGCCTCCATATCATCCGGATTTTAATCCAATTGAAAACATTTGGTCTCAAATTAAAGGATACGTAGCTATTACATTGGATATTACATTGTGAACATTGAGAGGGAGCGCAGGGCGCTGTCAGTCCGGTGTAATATGTTGGCTCGTAGGTTTGCACGATGTACTAGACCTGTGAAGGTGACTTTATTTAAGGCATATTGTCAGTCGTTTTACACGTGCAGCCTATGGGCCAGCTTTACGCAGCGGGCGTACAGCGCACTGCGCGTGCAGTACAACAATGCTTTCAGGATACTGTTAGGGCTCCCGCGGTTTTGTAGTGCTTCGACTATGTTTGCTGAGGCGCGGACCGATGATTTTTTCGCGATCATAAGGAAGCGGAGCACTTCACTATTAAGTCGCCTACGAAGCAGCTCGAATAGTCTTCTGAGGGTGTTGTCCGAGCGGTGGGACCTGTCCCTGATACAGAGGTGGATGCAGCTTCATGTTAGCGCTTCTCCTCGCATTATTTGACAGTTTTTTATAATTATAATTGTGTATGTCTAATTTTATTATTTGATTGTTTCAATGTGTTTTTCTAATGTGTATGTGTAATTTTGTTAAATTTGTTCTTGATTATTTTAATGTAATGTGTTTTTATCATTTTATTTTTATAATTAATGTATGGACTATGTCTGAATTAAATGAATTATTATTATTATTAAAAATGTTGCAATGAATGTGACAACAATCAAAGAAATTATATTGGTAAAAACCAATATGATTGGCCTAGAAGAATGGAAAAAAGTATGTGATCAATCAATAAAATGTAAGGACGAATATAGAAAATTTTAACCAATGTATTCACACATGGAAAATTTTATAATAAATACCTTTTCGAGCAGTGAAGAAAGTGATCATTCTATCGCTAGTGAACATACTGACACAGCTACATCAGATGAAAAAATATTCTAACTGAATTGAAAAGGTTACTAACCGGATAAATATTTATTTTAGTTGCATACCTACATGTCGAACATAAGAACCACCTCTTTTAGAAGTCGGTTGAAGAATTATTTTATTTTGTTTATATTTTTATTAATTTCCGTGTTATATGGTAATCCATAATATTGAAAGGAGTAAATGTTATTATAAATAAAAAACCTCCTTTTTTGAAGTCGGTTAAAAAGGAAAATAGTTTTACAGCTGTATGTAGTTCACACACATTCAAATTATTATACACAGTAAATCTAATAATTGATGGACATGGAAATTAGCATTCGTTTTTATTCGGAAATGCGATGATTCCCGAGGGATATAAAGAAAATAGTTGTACTTTCTGGAAGCCAGAAGTTGATGTAAATGTAAATGTAATGTTGATGTGTAAGTCTTTCCGCCCACTTTCATGTTCGTCGTGAGTAGTCGCTGAAGTTCGCTTCCTGAAGTAGGAGTGTTCACTAGCCTCGTAACTGTTTTAACCGCGTATTGTCATAGGACACGGTATCTTAACTGAAGCCATGCTTGCCTTGAATCAGTGTATGTAAGTAATTATTCTTAAAATAAAACCTGTGGATATCGACAATAAATCTAGTGGTAGTGTTGATATTGCGTTTCATTGCCACTAGTCCTCTGCCCTCAACAAATAATGTATCCAGGATAATGTTATAACTTGATTAAAGAGTGTCCATGGAATTTCTTGCCCGTTTGCCTCATAATCACCCTATAACGTTCCCACTGCTGGGCCACATGCCTTCTTTCTGTGAGAGGGAGTGGGTCGTAATCCA
Source organism: Dryobotodes eremita (assembly GCA_917490735.1). NCBI lineage: Eukaryota > Metazoa > Arthropoda > Insecta > Lepidoptera > Noctuidae > Dryobotodes > Dryobotodes eremita. The sequence continues at coordinate 22,879,057 of OU823251.1, read as the reverse complement.
CCACGCGGAGTTGAGCTGAGTTGAGTTTGCCTATAATTGCTTTATTATTTGTCCCAGTAAAAATAAATCTGCTTAAAGAAAAACTTTGATAAACTCACGCATCTGAGATGGAAGCGGTGGTGGGTATCGCCATGAACACGCCGGCATTATGGATGGTGCCCACCATCGTGCGCTTCCACTCCTGACACGCCAGGTCGAACTGAAATGTCGACGTTAACTGAACAACAACGTGGTAGTACCTATAATTATGCTGATACCCCAAGGAGTCCACTGCACAAGTAGGAACCATAAAATATTTACTGGGTGTGGGTCTGGTTGACTTGCTTAGGGAATCTTGCCGTGATAACATCAAATTTTGCTCGTAGATCAGCTGCATCCGGTTAGACTGGAAGTCGACCCCAACTTAGTTGGGAAAAGGCAGGCAGATGATGATTTAGTTATTACAAACAAGGCACATTCACCTCTGGAACAATGGTATAATGATTCTCATAGACCCAGAAGTAGCAGCGTCTGCTTTGGTTGGAGAAACTGGCTGGCTCGCATTTATCGCCAATCGCAACTAGTCGATGGCAGTCGTACCCGGTCGATGGTAAGGCAAATTTTCCCCAACCATTCGTCCCAAACTTTTCTGGAGACGACTCGCATTGTGGCACTCTGCATCTAAACAAGAGGGTGGAGATCAGCAGGAAGCAGTTAACTGCAGTAGTGCCGGCTGGTGGATGTGGAATATATGGACGTGGCTGAAGAGTTAATACTATTATTGTATCTCCTAGAAGTAGGTACTTAATTAATCCTGCATCTGGGTGTTCGGCTGTGGTAAGTGTTTTTGTGACACAGTAACTAGAGAAGAATCTAGAATTATCAGATCATGATTTTTTACTGACACTCACCTGTATTCGACACTTCCAGCATTAAATATATACTGGCAGTTGTACACACTGGTAACTAAGATGGCGAGTCCCAAGTAGAAGTACACGAATTTCTGATAGCGGCCAAAATCTCCCAACTCAGGCAGTATGGCGTCTAGGTCTAGCGGGACCGGGACCTCCTCCTTTCGGGACTTGAAACTAGGCCGGACGGGCATTCCTATCGGCACACCTTGGCCCACTACTGCTCGCACCTGAGTGCTTATTGATCAGACGCGCACGGAGAATACATTAACATTAAAATTCCCCAAGCAAGGCCATAAATAGCGGTTCTATCGAAATGGCAATATTGACCTCAACTTCAACTCTTCATTAATCGCATTTGTGGATGCCAATATAGGCAATACCTATTAATTATTTTTGATTATTGTAGCCATTTTAAGTTTGATATTCTGACAAATATGACGACTACGACCACTGACAGCCGAAGATAGCAATGAAGGTTTTAAACCGTAGTTTTAAACACTGGTAACACAACATAAACGTTTAATTGATTTGATTATTTTTAAAGGGATTGCGTGAATGTGTTGTTGTTCCTGTGATAAGACGTCAACAGACACACGTTTCTCACGTGAAAACCAATACCAACCTACTGTGTTTATAAAAAGGGATTAACATGATGGTAAGCATTCATTTAATGGCTCTTATGGTCCTACTTGTAGGTACTTCAATCCTGTTAAGTGGAAAGTAGTGTAGTTTTAAATGGAATTAAATAACGAGAAATAACGAAATAACTTACCAATATCAGTTACTTTTTGAAGCGCTTTTCCGTTATCTGCGTAGCATGTAGATATCTAGGTACACGAAGAGACTACGTCCGTCAGTTGCTTCGGTCCATATGTGGAGAAACCTGTCTACTGACTGCCTACCTTTCCACTACAGCACTAGCTGCGCGCGGATATCGTGAACCAGGGGTATGCAAGGATACGATGACGACGCTTCTCCTTGCACCGCAATCCCCCCGCAAACACGGTTTAAAAACTATAGTTGGGGAGGAACCCAGCAGTGTAACTGCGCTGTAGCCGCTGTGGACTACGCGCCCGAGCAAACTATAGTTGGAGAGGAACCCTGCAGTGTAGCTGCACTGTGGCCGCTGTGGGCTACACGCCCGAGCAAACTATAGTTGGAGAGGAACCCTGCAGTGTAGCTGCACTGTGGCCGCTGTGGGCTACACGCCCGAGCAAACTATAGTTGGAGAGGAACCCTGCAGTGTAGCTGCGCTGTGGCCGCTGTGGGCTATACATCCGAGCAAATCATGCATCCACTATAAGGCCCGCCTGCACCACAAATTTAAATCATTTAGCGCTCAAAACATTTAAAAACGTCATCCTGTCTCTGTAACTTTCAAGCGATTAACAGAAACAGAAGGAATTTTTAAATTAGTTTAGCACTAAACATTTTAGTGATTTGTGGTGCAAGCGGACCTTAGTGGATTTGACTACGTCGTTAGTCTAATGGGGCTGCAGATTACGAAGTCCCCGCTCCAAATCCTGGGTCGGAATTCTCAGTAGCAGCCACTTACTTCCACTTTATACAATTGATAACAATGAATTTCCCAAAATATTCCAGTGGTTCGGAAGTCGAAGTAGGCATAAATATCAGTCAAGTAGATCCTAGCTATAGGTTGATCATGTGATCCTATAGATATTTACCTAGTAATCCTTTATCATTTAATGAAATGGCGGCAGGTCACGGGAACAATCTGCGACTCCCGCAGTCCCTTTATACTTACGAGAAAGATATATATAAAACAATGGTTACACTGCTGTCTTGTATGGATCAGAATATTGGGCCACAAAAAATATGAATGAAAGGCAATTGCATGCAGCTGAGATGAGAATGCTAAGAGGAATCTGTGGTGTTACATGAACGGATAGAATAAGAAATGAGTACCTACATAAGAGGAAGTCTAAAAGTGGCACTGGTAACTGAAAAGTTGTGTGGAAATCTGTTGTCATGGTATGGGCATGCGATACGGAGCAATGAGGAAAATGTCGTGAGGAAAGTTTTGAGTATGAATTTCAATGGCTATAAGAGTAGGGGAAGACTAACGAAACGATGGAGGGACCGCGTGAATGTTGATATGGTTAGGGAGGACTGACTACCGAGATGACGACTGAGAGAGAAGTAGGGAAGATAAAGACGGATAATAAATTAGGATAAGAGCAGGAGAATGAAATTAATCTTTTATACTTTAAACATTTTGGGGATAAAGCTCATAAGCTTAATTTTAAAGATACAAGGTGACGAATCAATATCAACCAGAGTAATACATACTTAAGGCGAAGAATTTAAACAAGGTAGTTAAGGTGAAATAACTATGACTATTCTCTCCATACAAAGCGCATTTCTCGCCCGAGCTAAAACATAAAAATTAGGATAATCAGGTATCTGACCTACAGATAGGTATGATGCACAAGATAAAAATTTATATAACTTATCTCAGAGGTAAATTAAGATGTCCACACTTAAAACAAATTCGCCTTTTAAAAGGTGAATTGCTTATCACCCAAAATGTCATAACATAGTAGATTCTAATCAACAACACAGCGCAGCGTTCAGTCACAATCTTAATGCTAAGTCAGATAAAAAGCCGTCCTGTCCTGGGCTCTGTTATTAAAGTCTCTTGTATAAACACAGTGCGTTTTATAATGTAGATAAGCCTTTAATTTTAGGCAGTAATTACCAAGAAGATGGACCGACGTGTAATATGGTGGGTAGGACAGACTGGATGCGGCTGCCGGATAACTAGATGTTGTGGTGCACCTTGGGAGAGGCATGTGTCCAGCAAGTGGCCTATGCACAGCTAATTTTGAAATTGTGAGTAGAACCTTTTGAAGCAACCGTAACATTGCTTGTAACGGCGTGTGCAGGGTGAATCATTTGAGTAGACCAACATTACTCTTGTCTTTAATAATTAAAATAAAACCAATAATTATGTAACATAATAATTATTATTTTTTAATATCCTTAAACGTTTTATATACAGTCAACATCGAATGCCAAGAACAACATCTACAACGTAGTAAAGTACACAAGAGCACAACAGGTTTATAAACGTATTTATATATTATAAGTATAGATAAAATTATATACATCTACAGTGATATCCTCACAATCGGTATACTTGCATGACTGCGTTACATCTGACGTCGCGCTGCTGACGTTGGCGTCAAACATCGTAGGTATGATCGTTTAGTGAGTTGCTAAATGTGATTTTCATTTATCATTTTTCTTATAAGTGCTGTTATACAAACTGCCTCATGGTAGCAATTACTTAACGGTGACTATTGACAACTTGATTCAACGACTACATCTACACATGCCTATATTTCAAACATCTATGTGCACTTATATGTGAAGACTATTTAATTTTGACGAACACAACGTCAGCAGACCGACGCGTCCCTGAACAGTAACAACTGGTCGATACATTCACGATAGAAAACGTCTGAAATTCAATACAATATAGTTTTATTAAACTATGACGACCGACAATAAATATTACATTGGTCTTTAGATTACAGGATTATTATACAATATTCATATGATTACGGCTACATCCTGCCGCACGCGCCGACAGAGACCGATGATTGATGTCTCTGTCGCTCGCGGCGGCTGGATAGTAAAAGCTATCGAACACTTAACATTTCAAAATGTTTTGTCTCTTTCCTTTGTAAGGATTAATGAACACTAGGAAGGGATATAATTATACAACACTGACACGATACTATCACTTTTCAAAGATGGCGTGATTTGGAAGCTTTCGCCCTACACGAGCCGAGAACAAACAACTCTAGGCCCCTAAAATAAACTCTTGTAACCTACAAACGAGCAAAAGACATGAAAGTTATTATAATAATTATTTTATTACAGTACATACTTAATGTAATTTTAAAACCGTTTCTTGTAATTTGTATGTAACAGGTGCCGAGTTATTGCGTTGTGGGAAAATATACATGTTTACTTACAATATAACAGAGTGCTACGTTTCAACAAATTGCATTAAAATAGATCCTTTGTAGTACAGTCGGCCACAGAAGGTTTGATCGTTCCACACATTCCGGAAAAAACTGTGGTGTGAAAAATAAAATGAAATACTTTTACACACTTGTGTCGCCGACTATACAGAGTGAGCACAACCAACGTGATGCGAAGCACCGTAATGTATTGCTCGTCGCTATGAGAACCAATATGTTGGTAAACAACACGGACAAAAACAATAAACGTGGCGGTAGGAAATTAAAAATAGGTACTTCTACATAATCGCTCCATAACTATTCCAAGGAAAATTATCTACTTTTCCTCTTTCGAGGGCCAGATTGCTTAATTATTTTCACATGACATGATTACTTTATTTTAACTGTCGGCAATTAATATAAATGAGTTTAGTATAGAGATATTATAATAATGTCCTATTATTCAGTTATACAGATGGGACACCACGTTACAAAAATATATGATTTAAACATTCACAATATGGTAACTTATAATATAACGGATAGATAGACATTGGCACTTCCAATGTTCACTGTTTCGGGCACACATTACAATTATTTATATTAAACACTATTGACACGATGCGACACAAATTATTGCCTGTTTTCTCTCACAAGACCGAGATGACCACATTTACGATATGATTTTAATTAAGTAATTATATGGTTTTGATGAAATCCACAAAGAATTACCCACCAATGGATTAAGCCCAGTATTTCAAGCATGTATGATTCCATAGGTGGCAACATATGGAACAAAATTGAATCGGAACATATTTCTCGAGCTTGTTATACAGGGTGACTTGTAATTTGACGTATTCCTTCCAGGACGTGACTCATTTGCAACAATTAAGCATCCCATAAAACCTAGGTGATAAGTCATGGGATTCGAGAAATTCCAATTTTTATGTACATATTTTAGAAAATTTCGTAGAATTCATCACAAAATATCAGTTTTCTCTAAACTCTGAAATTAAATGGCGTTCATTGCTCTTCCATTAAGTACCTAATACTTTGAAAAACCTTTCGACGTAACCAAATTTCCTAAAACATTAAACAATTTAAAGTTAAATGAAGAAGTTTACCAACCATTTCCAGAAATCATCTACCGACATGAACTTTGACACCACTTATACCAAAACTTTACTATGTCATTAAACGTACACATTTCGGGGAAGACATCTTTATTTATTCAGCTATCTAATGAGGTACAACCGTTACAAAAATATTTAGATGTGCTAAGAAAAAATACGATAATACTGGCAAAGGGCAAAATTTGCAAATTGTTGCGTGTGATGGATGGGTTAGAAAGTAGTAGGATTGCATAAACCAGTTAATTAAGTCGATTGTCTCACCATTTTTAAATATTTCAACAATTCGACCTTTGCCAGTATTATCTACTGTTTTCTCAGTAGGTACATCTAAATATTTTTCTAACTGTTGTACTTCGTTAGATAGCTGAGTAAATGAAGATGTTTTCCCCGTAATTTGTATACTTAATACCATACAAAAAATTTGAGATAACTGGAGTCAAAGTTCATGTAGGAATATAATTTTCGAAAATGGTTGGTAAACTTCTTCCTTTAACTTTAAATTGTTTGATGTTTTAGGAAATGTGGTTACATCGAAAGGTTTGTTAAAGTATTAGATACCCAATGGGAGAGCAAAGAAGCCGGTACAATTTGAGAGTTTAGAGAAAGTGATATTTAGTGACGGAATCGGTTTGCTGGGAAAAGTTTAAAAATACATTAAAATTGGATTTTCTCGAATCCCATGAATTTTCGCCTCGGCTTTATGGGGTGCTTAATTGTTGCAAATGGGTCACACTATCACGTCCTGGAAGGAATACGTCAAATTACAAGTCACCCTGTATATAGCGATCACCGTCACAAAGAATTTTCAAGAATTAATACCGGTGAAATATGCCAACTTTGCCAATCAAGGTATCTTTGCCCAGCATATATAAGCAAATATAAATTGCTTTTACGGCAAAGATACTTTGTTTGGCAAAGTTGGCATCAAGGTATCTTTGCTCTAAAAGCAATTTATAAGCAAATCAGCTAGATTGGCTTATAAATCGCTTTTAGGGCAAAGATACCTTCATTGGCGAAGTTGGCATATTTCACGGTACTATACCAAAAATGGAGTTTCTACTCGAAAACGAAAACTGTATTCAATTCAATCAATCGTCTTATTCATATTTAGAAATAAACTCGTTTGATAGTTCAAATTACTATAATTACTTAACCATTTTGTAAAATCGGTGCGAGAAGTGTTTCTCATACAATTCAACGATATAATATACGCATTTAAGTCCGAATCACTGCAAATTACATGTATTTGTAATTGCTAATAGTTAAGTGGTCATTTCATGGATTCAGACAATCATTTGTTGTTTCCTTGGTAGAGTTTACCTCGTTCGTAAATAGTAATTACTAGAAACAGGTAAATAATAACAAGCTGCTATCGTGATAACTCAACCATACGATACAATGTATCATACAAGTAACGTTTAAAAATAAAAATAAATATTGTATACGAGATGTAAACCTCGTTGAGTGTCATTTACTTGGCTATTAACTAATTCGGCCTGACAGATATCGATGTAGTAGTTCAATAAATATTTGAATTTATTCAAAACTACAAACCCAGGCTCTATCGTTTCAAACTTAATTTTACAAACATCTTGTCGCACCGATTACTTTCTAAATTAATCTAAATACGTACACCCACACCTGGAAGTCTACCGAGGTACTGTCACCACATAGCACATTCACCATTATACCAACATTCTCTCACCATCCTACCACCATTCTCTCACCGTTCTACCACCATACTCTCACCATCCTACCACCATTCTAACACCACTCTCTCATCATTCCACCACCAGTCTGTCTGGGTCAATCTTTCACTCAACACACGTCGTTACCCGCGCCATTTAACTAATTAAACCATAGAACCTTTAAACTACACATAGTGTAAATGATACAGGCTCCAAATTTGTATTAATTACCGTTTAATAAGATTTTGATATAACTGAAACGAAAATTAAGAAAAAAGTTAACGATGTATTCAGGTTATAGAGGTTCTCAAACATGTTTGTAGTTATTTTAGTTTTATCAGCTGTTTTTCTGAATAGGATATGCGTCTGATTATTGAATACTATATCATTGTTTTTCCGTTATACAATTCTATAGGATGCGACATGCGAGGTTAGCGTTATCAATAAACGTGAATCGAATTATGATTTCAATAAAACTTTCCACAATCGCATCTATAATTTAATATCGTGCAGTAAACTAAATTGATTTATATCTCGATGTAGACTTGACTAACATCATAATAGTGTCGACGTAATAATTTAGTAAAATAATCAACTGTGTGAATTTACAATGTGTTCTGGAATGTTTATGTACCAATAATACTTTGTACAGACGCGTGTAAGAGCGACAAGTGACAAGACTCGCAACAATTAAATAAATCTAACTGTTTACTAACTTAATACAATGTAATATAGGTTGATACTGATATGCGCGTTGTAGCTTACATACTCCAATTATGGCGATGAACGTCTTAGCTAATGAGGTTGGCAATGTTAGCAATGAGGCTTACAGTCGCGTTGTCAGTTAGTGACGATCTTTAAGTATGTTGCCAGACAATGGGCAACAGTTGCGGAACTTTATGTTGTGGTATACACATCAAGGAAAACGGCCGCTTTTGTGAGTAAATTTCACTTAAAGTTTCGCGATATCTGGCAACAGTGGTGCCATGTTGCGGGAGATTCGTTTTGCAAAAATTTGTCACTTTCTGATTACGTGACTGTAAGGTTCTTATGAACATAAAGGATATTAAAACTACTAGTACATAAATATTTCCATAATTGGTCTTAATTTATAATAAATAATTAAATTGCCTAAACCATAATTATATGATAGCGATATAATATAATGTTCCAAAGTATTAACAATATTTTAGCTATGATAATTACACGATACTTTTCTGATAAAGTAAATATGATACACGTATGGAAAACAAAAATAATAATAAAAAGGATATTCCCGAAAACTATATACAAATATCATACACGCAAGTCACAATCAAAATGTTTAAAACCACTGGACGGGACTCGAACCTACTTAGAGCATTTAAACATTACTGACCATCATGAGGACGATGGAGTATTTCTGTGATATTTGGATTAAACTGAGAAAATACGCAACTATATTTTAATGTAAATATTAATTTTGATTTAAGACATTAAATTCCACTAAATAAATTTTCATACCTAAGCTAATACAGGTATACCTAAGGTAATTCAGGGTGGAAAGGAAAACGTATGAGAAACCATTTCTATAAAATGTTCACATGCTCTAAGCAATAATGCATCGACGACAATACAAAGTAGCACGAATACACGAACGATATAAACGTACTTATATTAATTAATTAATATAAGTATATACAATAATATTTAGTAACACACAAACAGACACGACACGAGACTATGTAACAAATGAACTATTGTTATAATTATTATTACTCATTCGCTGTATGATCACTTTGCTGAGAAAATTTACTACAACCCACTAATTAACATTGGTTTACCGGAAAATTTTAATAGAATTTATGTGTGGAAATAGAACAGTTTCAAATACTATTATTTACAATAATTAAGTATTTCTGGATATTTATAATTTAAAGTTTATCTGTCTATATATTTTTGTATTGCTTTTTTGTTTTCATAAATAATGTATCTTTCACAGTAATCAGGAACTTATGGCGAAAATGTAAGTTTTATGTACAACTCCGACCGCAAAGGAAACGTCAGTAGAAATTATCAATGATTTTATTTAATTTTAGTGGCGTCCCCTCGCCGGTTTTCTTTATCTATTGAAGGAAAGAAACTGTTAAAGTTTACTTTACACTGTGACTTTACAACAACACAACTTTACTATAAGTCTATTCAATTAGATTCTAAAGCGTACCATAAGTTGAAGCTACAATAAAAGTTGCATCGTCTGAACAGTGTTTACACGATACAACTCATTTGTTGCTTCAATGTTATTGTATAACACAGGCACGAAAACGCAAACAAACGTATTTTCTTTCTTTCTTTCAAGAAACTTGCATCGTTTAAAATGGGGCTTAACTGTTTTATGTTTGATTTTGTCTACAGTACACTAGCGAGCTAAAACTGCAACTGATCAGTCGGAATACGTTAATGTAACCAAAAATATCACGAATGACGTCCATGTTATTTTCGGATACAATTGAAGCTCGCTAGTGAGCACCTGGATTTACACAGTTCGGTTTACAACTCGCTAGTCAGTTCCCGGCTTTAAGCAAGCTGTGTGCGATTCACTATTAACCATCGCAGGATTTTGCATATCTGTGTAATCAAGTCACAATGTACAATAAACCATGTGACTACATCAATTCCGAGGCTCGTATCTAAATACAGTATTCAGTCGTAACTTCGTAAGGATAGTAGCTACTAGAACAGACAGAGCGCTAAGTACACACTTCGCCGGCTACATGCTTTCTAAAACGTTTGCAGCTCGCTACATTATGCCTAATATATTCGTATTTATTGTTTATCTCTACATTGTCCGAGTTACTTGATTGTGTCCTAATCGTTTGATTTTGTTCGTCGATGTCATAGTAATTTATTTTGACAAGTTTGTTGTTATATTTAAGTTGGAATGGGTTTCACGATCCACATTAGATACACGAATACACACGTACGATATAGTGTGTATCGCAGCAGATCGCGTGCGCAAACGTTGCGTATGTTCTGCGCTAACTTTGCGCAAACGTTGCATATGTTCTGCGCTAACTTTGCTCAAACGTTGCATAAGTTCTGTGCTAGCTTTGCGCAAGAACTGCGCTAACTTTGCGCAAGTACTGCGCTAACTATACGCAAGTACTGCGCTAACTTTGCGGAAGTACTGTGCTAACTTTGCGCAAGTACTGCGCTAACTTTGCGCATGTACTGCAGTAAATTTGCGCATGTCGTAAGCTTACTTCGCACATTTTCTGTGCTAACGTTATATCATTCATCCTGTATTTTCGTTTCACGATTGTAATTTACGCTTATATTTCGATTGATATCGATTCGTTGTGGCAACACAAAAGGTTTCATTTCCTACTCTAACACAAACGTTAGCTATTATAGATAGCATTTAGACATCTACTTAACGGCAGTTTTGTGACTATTTATGCAATTTCCTTTAATATAGATCTAGATTTAATGTTCCGAGGTAAACGAGTCAGCTGTAGTTAGGTAGCTGTATCGTTAACGTAAGATTTTTTACTATTTTTATATTAATTAGGTAATTTTGGAACATTCACAATGGTTCAAGAATAATATTTGCTTATTGAGGATGAGGAACAGACGCATTACGGATGAGATTTTTAGTAGGTATTTTGAAAGTACAATTGAATTTTATTGACAGATTTTAGGATATGCATGTATTAAGTAGTTTTATTTAAAACGTAATATTACGGCTTAAATTGAGAGGTTTTTTTTTAAGATTGCTGAATGATAATTGCCATTCTACTAAGTCATCTTTACCCGACGGCGGCGATACCCGAAAGTAGGGTAGTGTTTTTGTGACGTTCGATAGTATAAGAGTTGTTTAAGTTAGGTTCTTTGATGTCAACCCATTAAGGGTAGGTTAGGATACATTTAGGTCTCGTTTTTAGGTAACAATTGTAAGAGGACATCTGAATTCTTAAATTACGCTTTAAGAAAGTATTTATTTCGCTAAAACACATGTTTAGGTGGTAAGATATTCTGAGACCTAATAGCGACATAAAATTAGTTAGTCAGGCCTGAGGTGGCCCGCTAGAGGGCCAAAAGAATAGATAATCAATTGCGTCTCATTAACGATGATTGATGAGTTAATGCGTTTAAGAATTCGGAAGTCTGACATGATGTTTTCTTGAATTGGAGTAGCGGTTTGCGGATAGTTAGTTTTTATAGGTGATTTGCCTAGGATATAATCTGTCATTTAATAATGGAGGGAGAGTTTAATATTATGAACATAGGTTGTTAGTAGTAAGCTATCATATTGTATTGAAAATGATTATTTACGACTATCAACTATGTTCGTACGAGGTCTTTAGTCACTTTATGAAAAGGTTGATCACTTTTGGGCTTTGTTATATTAATTGTTGTAGTTGTTTTTATCATCTGTGTATGAAGTTTTTGATGCGTCAGGGTGTTACACATTCGAGTCGGTATGATTTGGCATAGGCTGGGCGGAATATAAGTTGTGCCGTCCAGCTGTGCCTAATAATGCCGAAATGAATACTCGTTTGAGTCGGCATTATTCGGCACAGCCGGGCGAAAGTCAAAAGTCAAGTAGTGTCAAAAGTGTAGCGTGCTACACGTTCGTGTAGCACGCTACACTTTTGATATGACCATTTGTTTTGAATAACACGTCAGAGTTCTAAGTACTTTTATGATCAATCTTTTCACAAGTCAACCGGTCAGGGTAACAATTGAAACCGTCACATATCCAGGTCCTGCGAATGACACAAACCCGCACAAGAGTCCTGCGCCCCCGAGGCGGGGCCGGTGCTGGCTAGCTCGCTACAGCGCGGCGGGTAGGTCCCCGGCGCGCATCAGAGCGGCAGCGCTAGCGCGGGCTCGTGCGGGTGCAGCGCCAGCGCGGCGGCCGCGGCGTCGGCGGCGGCCAGCGGCTCGGCGGCGGCGCACAGCACCAGCGCCAGGCGCCGCCACGTGTCGGCGCGCGCCGGCTCCAGCGCCGCGGCCTCGCGCAGGGACTTCTCGGCCAGGCCTAGCCAGCCCAGGTTGTAGTACGCCGCGCCTGGGGAGGTCAACGCGACGCTTTTTTAAATACCTGCTACTCATTGACAGACCTACGCTGTCCTCCGATAACCATTAAGACAAAAAACTTTAAAAAAAAAAATAACCCTTGAATTGCTTTCTAGCTCTTCTACATAAGAATCGACCAACTGGAACCGTGCACCGAGCTTCTGTCGTTTTATAAGTGCCGATTTAGGTTAAAATCAAATAAAACCAACCCAAAAACATCATCAAATAAATACTAATACTACATGACGCAACACAACAAATTCTTAACTATTCTAATTAAGAATTTGTGATCGTTCCAAAATCTGTGCGTTAAGGAAAGTATAATGAATCATCAAACAGTCAAAGCTATAGGTGGTAATTGTTAAATTTATAATTATAATATTATTAGCAAATAAAAATTTCTTAATGTCTCATTACGACAACAACATGCTATTAACAATTTAAGAAAAGTGCTGGTAATAGAAAAGGCTCGTATCTTAAAAAAACTATAATTATAAACTTCGTTAAAAAAGTGAATAAATAAAAAAAGGTCCACGAAAATTAATAACCATTTTATAAAGATTTCAAAGTATGAATTTATAAAATTAAAATGTAATAATAGAAAATTCAGAGACATTATGCATGTATGTACATAAATGTAGATAGTATTACATCTCTCAACAGATTCCTGTTTATATTTTATATTAAAGCTATTAGATTATCTCAAAAGAACCTACATCATTGTTTTAATATAGTATTTTGCTAAGTAATAATACATAGTTATCAAATGCTTCCTCTCTCCTAACTCACTTATTTTGCTGTGCCCGACAGGGTCCATATGATCCAATTATAAGTCTACCACCTAAGAATACACTACATGTGGAATGCAATAAAAGTATTGATATTGATATAGATTATAGTAGTTTATGAAACTGTTGCATAATGAAGGGTATTAAAACACGAGTGTGTGTTAAAAAACCGAGCCGCGGGCGAGGTTTTTAATAGTATCACACGAGTATTTTAATACCTAGTTATGTGCAGTTTCCTACACTACCTACTTTATCTACTCTCATACATTGGGATTGAAACTACTAAATAAAAGATCAAAGATTCCCACAAAATTCAGTACAACAAAAAGTATGAATGGCACCAGAATCCAGCACATCACCGCGCATGCGCTAAAGCAGGCGCTGCCACAGACAAGTAAAAATTGGAATCAAAACTTTTTGTAATGCTATAAAAATGGCGCGCCCCGGATATGCTTTCCATTAGAAAAAAAAATTGATGGAAACTCCTTGGTGATATTAACTTCTTGGATTTGCCCTGCATAGTATAGGTAAAAAAAAAGATTTAACATTATTTTGTTAGAGAAAAGTGTTATAATACGATTAAATTTTTTATTTTCGGTATTGTGTTTATAAAGCATGTATGTCAATATAAACTCGTTTTGAAGTTTATGTGTCGAATTTTACGATATGGGAGTAGATAAAAACTTTTTCATGTTAGAATGTAATCATTTGTTGTCTTTTATTGTCATTTATTGTCTTTTCAATATCAGTTCTATTTAACATTATTTTAATTAGTGACATTATTTTAGATTGGATAATATGATATAATATACGAATGCGTTTTAATTAGTGTTTATTACATATCTTGGGGGAAAACATCGGATGCAGCTGGGAGCGTGCGAGGTGACACATCGCGCAACGGCAAGGAGTCTGAGGGAATGGACCAACACATCTTCATCTTCAATAGTTGGATTTTGATAGGCTGAGATAACATGAATTTACTCTAGAATGTAGTAATGCGACTTAGGAGAGTACTTAGGAGAGTACTTAGGAGAGTTCTTAGGAGAGTACTTAGGAGAGAAGGGGGAGAGGGTGATACTCAGCCTAAGCTGGGACCAACTGTGCTAACGGGGCATAGCCTTCGCAAAGAGTGTTTACTTGACACTATTGGTTCAGCTTATGATTAAGCACCCACAGTTCGACCAGCATTGACTGATATTTAATGAAGATTGAGATTAGTGAGAAAGGACTAGATTTTTAAGACTTTCCTCTGGAGTATGGACATGAGATAAGTTTTTTTCGATGAACTCTGACTTCTTAACCTTTCCCTTCCTCTGGCTCAATACCGTCCGATGGGGTAGCAGATTATGATGTTAAGTTTCTTTTTTTCTTAACCCCTTCTGGGCTGATGTGAATTGTCACATCAATCTGTTTGGTGGAGGCAAAGTCGCCTCTTTTTCGCCAGTTTTGGCGAGACGAAGTTTAAGTATGACGAGGTTAGTTTGTGTGTGTGCCCATTAGCACACATTAATGTTTAACTTATCTGACATATGTCGTAGCGACAGATTAGAGATTAATGTACATATATACATATAATTTCTGGCATTAGGTAATTATTCTTAAAGACTTAAGCAGGAAGAGCCTGAATGTTCGAATGTTGTGAATAAAAGTCTAGTTTGGAAATACGACTACGTCAATACTTTTTTTCAAGGGTGGGCGTAGCTCATGTGAAGGTTGTCTGCAAAAGTCGACCTTCTGTTGTGCAGGCTGGTAGTAAAATAACTAGTTATATTCGAACAGCCAAGTGAGATACGAATGAGCTTTCAAATTATTAGAATTAGGTTTTTTTTGGAGAAGCGAGTGAAAAATAGGCGCTTTGATGTAAACTGTAACGATTGTATCGTTACTTTAAATAAAATTACAAAATAACAACAATAAAACGTCAAGTCAAACCACAGACGTTATAATATTAGGGACGTCCTAGGTTACTAAACAACATAATGAGCTGTCTGTATTAGTGACGCGCGCGGTCGGTATATCCGAACGTATTCAGAGGGTCTATATCTACGTGTGCGACACCGCCGTGTCATTCACCAGTCCGATGAGGCCTCAGCCCGCGCCGTAGCTGAGCCTGTAGCTTTAAATTCCCCGATTAATAATCATGATATTAACCTTTCGATCCAGCCCGTCCCCAATATCGCGCTGCCCTCTCCCGATGACGCCCTAAGCCGAGGTCCGTACCCCACAGGGGGTGCCCTTAGCGTGCGGTCATCTAACATTTAAGTTTAGTTTTAAATTTTTCCGCTCCTGGCTGGAGGCCTTTTAGAGTAAAATCCGAAAGGCAACCACAGGACAGACCGGTTAAGCAGCCACGACCCCCAGTGGTCAAAACTGCGAGTTGCCCTTCAAAAAATAATAAAGCCGTGTCATTCAGTCACAGTGACCAGCACTTTCGAAATCGAGCTCTGGGCGAACACGCACGTTCACTTGACCCAGAATTGTTTTGTGGCCGTACAAACGTGGTCTCCCCCATTTTAAAAAGCCCAAAAAGCAGGCAACAGTTTTTTTGAATCATATTAATCAACCTTATTAAAATCTGTGTTATCGTAACCCCATATGGGGTAAGTGTTGAATAGCTAATTAAGTGTTATTTTGTGTACCTACATAGGTAGGTCATCTTAGGACGTGTGCCTTTTGCTTATAACCCCTTTTGTTTTAAATTTATTATGCTTTCTGCATTATTATATTTTGTGCAGCTTAATTTGCCTGTAGTGCTGTGCATTTTGATATTATTATGTTTTTATTATTAATTCTAAATGTGCAAGTTATATCTTGCTTTTCACTTCTATTTTTGTAAATTCCGTACTGATTGTGACAACCGCACACCGCCTTCATTAGCGCACTAGTACATCTCGCTTTGCTTATGCCTCGGTGTCACAATCAGCGGACATGACTGTTATTTGCCATATTGTGACACGCTGGGTTATATTCCAGGGTTCTAAGTTCCGGCTACCATCGTTAAAGCAAATCCGAAAATATCGCGCGCTCCGCGCCAGCAGCTGCCGATTCGATCTCATTCTCTCGCAAATTAATTCCTAGAGATGTATGTAGTTGTCTCATTTTAATGTCACTTTTTTGTTTCATCGAGTTTCAAATCACAACGGAGCTAAAAAAAAATATGTATACGCGTCGACTTGAGAATATCCTCCTTTTTTCGTCGGATAAAATAACGTTTATTTGTAAAAGGCGTAGGTTCTACAACAATAAAATAACCAAATTACAACATATTGCAGAAATTACAAGCTTACCTAACTGCACCATACTGTCGAGGTGCGTGGGATGTATCGCGAGCGCGTTCTGGAAGCACTGCCGCGCCTCGTCCCACTCCGAGCTCGCCGCGTGCACCAGGCCGCGCTGTACATATAACACACTCTTTATAATTCACACTAAATGAAGCACAATCAACCACCCGTACGTCCTTGGCAACAACCTGATATTCACAGATTTTTATTTCACAGTAAAACGGTTTTATTGTTCAAATGTTGCTACTGATACAACGGTACGATTTACAGAACAAATACTAAGCGGAATGTCAATTTACAAGTTTAATGCAAGAAGAAAACGGGCATAGTACTAGGGTTGTAACGGAACTTCGCCTCCGCGTCCGTTACTGCGGAAGTTCCGCAAGAAATCGTACCTCCGCCTCCGTAAAACTTTTGCGGAGGTTTATTTACGTCGTAATAAAAAGAGCGAGCAGCGACGGTTGACGACATGGCCGCTCGGCTGCGTGTTGCGCGCAAATTTGTCAAGAATCAACAGCACCAGTAGTAACCTCATGAAATGGAAATCATTTTATTCATCGTTTCATTTTTTATTCATTCATCATCGAATATAATACAGAAAACCGAGTCAAATTAGACGACGACCGTTTATTGTGGTGGAGAAATAATAACATTAAATATAAAGTTTTTGCTTCCATCGATCGCACGTACTTATCGGTGCTGTCAAGTTCAGTGCCAAGTGAACAAATATTTAGTGCAGCTGGCAAATCGTTTGGATGGTGACAAAGTTAAGATTAGTTAGTTAAGATACTATAATTTTATATACCTTTTACATTTATTTACCAATAAGACTAATATGATATGTGATTATTTAATCAATTAATGTTACCTACAATCGCCTAAAACACAGGATTACCTAGTTCAGGCACAAATTGTGGATGAACTTGACATAAATTTAAGAAAAACTGTATTTAACCTTATACCTTATATTTTTGAATATAATTTTTATTATTATTTATTAAAGACGCAAAATTGTTGTTTGTGAAATATAATTTGCCTCTCCTTAATTTTAATAACTAGTATTTTTAAGAAAGATTTTTTGACTTTCTACTACTTCACTAAATCATGAATTACTATTGTTTCCACTTTCACCTCCGCCTCCGCTTCCGTTAACCTCCGCGTCTGCGGAGGTGAAGCTCATCGCCTCCACATCCGCCTCCGCCTCCGCTAAGAAGGGCTCCGTTACAACCTCACATTGTACTGTATATGTTTGCCGCAAAACCAAAAAACACGTCTCAAACTCTTGATTTACCGCAAGCTACTACTAACAAGTATTTAATTTCTTACCGTATATAACACAAGATGGCTGAAGGGCGTGAGCGTGGTCGCTTCCGATACACAGCCCGCCGCCGCACTCACTCGCCCTAACCTGGAAAATAGGCGACATTATTGTTTAACAAACAACTACACCCAAGTTCTTCAGTACCCCGAACGAATTGCCGACAAAATACTAATTGGATATCGCATAGGGAAGTGTCTTAGTGCTCATCAAGTTCGTAAGCGAAAAAGGGATGGTGCTATACATCCTGTAGACGTCTCTCTCTGTTTTCTCTGCTTCCTTACGCTGCCCCTGTTTCATTTCATTTGTAACTTACGAGTTTATGATTGGGTCAGTGTGGTCAAATGACAACATTGTAATACGAGATTTGACTATCAATTTATTGATTAAGTAAACGATTTGACACAACAAGCCATCTTGACATACCTCAGACACAGCTGCGCTAGCAACAACCACGCGTGCGCGCGATGGTCGGCCAGCGGCACGCGCGGGCGCTGCGTGGACAAGGACGACGCGCCCTCGGACATACCTCAGACACAGCTGCGCTAGCAACAACCACGCGTGCGCGCGATGGTCGGCCAGCGGCACGCGCGGGCGCTGCGTGGACAAGGACGACGCGCCCTCGGACATACCTCAGACACAGCTGCGCTAGCAACAACCACGCGTGCGCGCGATGGTCGGCCAGCGGCACGCGCGGGCGCTGCGTGGACAAGGACGACGCGCCCTCGGACATACCTCGGACACAGCTGCGCTAGCAACAACCACGCGTGCGCGCGATGGTCGGCCAGCGGCACGCGCGGGCGCTGCGTGGACAAGGACGACGCGCCCTCGGACATACCTCGGACACAGCTGCGCTAGCAACAACCACGCGTGCGCGCGATGGTCGGCCAGCGGCACGCGCGGGCGCTGCGTGGACAAGGACGACGCGCCCTCGGACATACCTCAGACACAGCTGCGCTAGCAACAACCACGCGTGCGCGCGATGGTCGGCCAGCGGCACGCGCGGGCGCTGCGTGGACAAGGACGACGCGCCCTCGGACATACCTCGGACACAGCTGCGCTAGCAACAACCACGCGTGCGCGCGATGGTCGGCCAGCGGCACGCGCGGGCGCTGCGTGGACAAGGACGACGCGCCCTCGGACATACCTCAGACACAGCTGCGCTAGCAACAACCACGCGTGCGCGCGATGGTCGGCCAGCGGCACGCGCGGGCGCTGCGTGGACAAGGACGACGCGCCCTCGGACATACCTCAGACACAGCTGCGCTAGCAACAACCACGCGTGCGCGCGATGGTCGGCCAGCGGCACGCGCGGGCGCTGCGTGGACAAGGACGACGCGCCCTCGGACATACCTCAGACACAGCTGCGCTAGCAACAACCACGCGTGCGCGCGATGGTCGGCCAGCGGCACGCGCGGGCGCTGCGTGGACAAGGATGACGCGCCCTCGGACATACCTCGGACACAGCTGCGCTAGCAACAACCACGCGTGCGCGCGATGGTCGGCCAGCGGCACGCGCGGGCGCTGCGTGGACAAGGACGACGCGCCCTCGGACATACCTCAGACACAGCTGCGCTAGCAACAACCACGCGTGCGCGCGATGGTCGGCCAGCGGCACGCGCGGGCGCTGCGTGGACAAGGACGACGCGCCCTCGGACATACCTCAGACACAGCTGCGCTAGCAACAACCACGCGTGCGCGCGATGGTCGGCCAGCGGCACGCGCGGGCGCTGCGTGGACAAGGACGACGCGCCCTCGGACATACCTCAGACACAGCTGCGCTAGCAACAACCACGCGTGCGCGCGATGGTCGGCCAGCGGCACGCGCGGGCGCTGCGTGGACAAGGACGACGCGCCCTCGGACATACCTCAGACACAGCTGCGCTAGCAACAACCACGCGTGCGCGCGATGGTCGGCCAGCGGCACGCGCGGGCGCTGCGTGGACAAGGACGACGCGCCCTCGGACATACCTCAGACACAGCTGCGCTAGCAACAACCACGCGTGCGCGCGATGGTCGGCCAGCGGCACGCGCGGGCGCTGCGTGGACAAGGACGACGCGCCCTCGGACATACCTCAGACACAGCTGCGCTAGCAACAACCACGCGTGCGCGCGATGGTCGGCCAGCGGCACGCGCGGGCGCTGCGTGGACAAGGACGACGCGCCCTCGGACATACCTCGGACACAGCTGCGCTAGCAACAACCACGCGTGCGCGCGATGGTCGGCCAGCGGCACGCGCGGGCGCTGCGTGGACAAGGACGACGCGCCCTCGGACATACCTCAGACACAGCTGCGCTAGCAACAACCACGCGTGCGCGCGATGGTCGGCCAGCGGCACGCGCGGGCGCTGCGTGGACAAGGACGACGCGCCCTCGGACATACCTCAGACACAGCTGCGCTAGCAACAACCACGCGTGCGCGCGATGGTCGGCCAGCGGCACGCGCGGGCGCTGCGTGGACAAGGACGACGCGCCCTCGGACATACCTCGGACACAGCTGCGCTAGCAACAACCACGCGTGCGCGCGATGGTCGGCCAGCGGCACGCGCGGGCGCTGCGTGGACAAGGACGACGCGCCCTCGGACATACCTCAGACACAGCTGCGCTAGCAACAACCACGCGTGCGCGCGATGGTCGGCCAGCGGCACGCGCGGGCGCTGCGTGGACAAGGACGACGCGCCCTCGGACATACCTCGGACACAGCTGCGCTAGCAACAACCACGCGTGCGCGCGATGGTCGGCCAGCGGCACGCGCGGGCGCTGCGTGGACAAGGACGACGCGCCCTCGGACATACCTCAGACACAGCTGCGCTAGCAACAACCACGCGTGCGCGCGATGGTCGGCCAGCGGCACGCGCGGGCGCTGCGTGGACAAGGACGACGCGCCCTCGGACATACCTCAGACACAGCTGCGCTAGCAACAACCACGCGTGCGCGCGATGGTCGGCCAGCGGCACGCGCGGGCGCTGCGTGGACAAGGACGACGCGCCCTCGGACATACCTCAGACACAGCTGCGCTAGCAACAACCACGCGTGCGCGCGATGGTCGGCCAGCGGCACGCGCGGGCGCTGCGTGGACAAGGACGACGCGCCCTCGGACAGCGCGCGCTCTATGCGATATACTCCCGCTGATTCCGCACGGATCGACGCTGGAATAGAATAAAATATATTTCTAAAACTACGTTCCCAAACCAGTTTTATTGCACAAATTCACTTTCGATAGTTTAAATTAGTACAAGGTGGGGCAAAAGTAATGTCAAAATGTGAATGTGCCATCATTTTTGGTATAGTCTGTTTTTTTTTAACAAACGGGTACCGAAATTTTTGACTGCGTTTCTATTGGTCCACGTAATTAACATAAAGTCCGTTCCACCCAAACGCTGTAATTACATGTACATTCAGTTGAGTCATAGGCGCGTCTCACGTGTTTTAGTGAGTGAACCAAACGATATTGTTTGTGCGTTGAGTCATGGCGGACATAGTTATACATACACACATAGTTAGACATAGTAGAGTATCCTGTAGTTAAGCGTCCTTTGCAATCTACAGAAAAACAAATTAAATACAATCGGTTTAAATCATTTCAAGAGTCTTATTATATTGATATTTATTAATAAAAATATCATTTGACGCGAACAGAAAATTTTGTTGCGAATATAAATACTAAGTATGCAAATTTAAATCAAAAAATAATAATTAAATTTTCTCTACAGTAAATTTAAGAAGTATTCAATATAAACGAGCCTTAACAATTTCAAAACAAGAACAAAGGCGTTGGCCCCACCCCGACCAATGACCCATCTCACTCTGTCAATATCGGAAATGTGCGAGAGACATACTCAGTACTCGTTTGTTAAAAAAAACACGAGTATAGTGGCATCATAATGTCATTGTGATTTGATACATAATATGTTCTAGACAGAGAATTAGTTGACAATGCAATGGAGCGATACACACAGTCACACGTCCCATGCAACGATGGAGATTTTGAAACACCAATTTCAGGGACGTGGGATTTCACGTTTTGGAGATTTGAACTGGTCAGCTAGATCGCTAGATCTGACGGCGCCAGACGTCTTTATTTAGGGCTTTTTGAAATCTCGCGTTTTTCACAACAAACCACAAACCTTGCATGTCTTGAAAGCCAACATTGAAGACGAACTCACCAATTTGGAGGATGTTTTGCGAGCAACAATTCAAAATGCCGTGAAACGACCACAAATGCCATCAACTCAGGAGATGGTCGTTTGGCTGATATGATTTTTTCGACTTAATGTCATACATTTTACACTTTTAAATAAACTTTCCGTGTAAACAGAGCCTATTTTTTTTTTCTACAATATGGCAGCCAATTCACATTACGACATTACTTTTGCCCCACCTTGTATAACAACAGGGTATATGTAAATAATTCTACAGATATACATACCGCCGTCTCGATTGCTCTGCGTGTCGTCGTGCTGCGAGTCGGACATGGCGTCCAGTTCCGCGTACCCGTTGTGTTCCGGTTCCAGTTCCGACTCGGTACTGTTCACTAGTGATAACAGTTCCTTCCCTGTCGCTAACGCCTCCTGTAAGTAACAAAATCAATTATTAAAGTATGTAAGTAAGTATAAAATATGTGACAGATGTGTAGTGTCGCACACTATGTCAACTGGACAACATTCGGATACTGTTTTAGCGCTAACGACTCATCAACTCGACGTTCATTAAGATCAACGAGTGATAATGCGTCATCAAGTATGAGATCCTCCATTTTTATTCAGGGTCAAATTAAATTAGCTAGAGAAACTCCGCTGTCGTGGTGGGTATCGATATCTAAACACGATAAAATAAAAACACGTGTGGCACTCGGGGACTGCCGCGGTAAAGCTATTGCATAGCATTTTTTATCAACTTACGCAATTATAATTATTTATTTATTGGTTCTTTTTTTTCTTTGATATTAATTCAAGTACAGTCGTACCATATACATACACGTTAAGCGAACGCTCGGCCGAGCTACATGGTAGGCGGAGTGGGGGGTGTTAGGTTTTATTTTCGTTACGGAATTTCTTGATTCGGTCGCCGCGCTCAAAGCCCGCGATAAAAGCTATGCAATAGCTTAAAAAATAAAAAGATTTGATGTTTTTTTTAGGGATCAACGACCGCTGGTAGTGTTGTTACTTGAAGTATGAGTTGAAAAAAATGTGTTTTATCGTGTTTAGATATCGATATCAAACACGTAAAAATCTTTTTTTTTTTTTTACTGTTATTTCAACTGAATACACAAAATGCGGTCAATGACCGTGCGATGCGGGTAGTGGTGGCGCGCCAGCCGCGCCGCCCGTGTTCATCATGATCAGTGATGTGTTTAGCTACAGTGTGATATGAACGCTAACCGACCTCCGCACTCTCCCACGTAAGCTGCAACGTAGCCAAGGCAGCGAGGGGCCAGTCCGCGTGCGGGTAGTGGTGGCGCGCCAGCCGCGCCGCCCGTGTTCATCATGATCAGTGATGTGTTTAGCTACAGTGTGATATGAACGCTAACCGACCTCCGTACTCTCCCACGTAAGCTGCAACGTAGCCAAGGCAGCGAGGGGCCAGTCCGCGTGCGGGTAGTGGTGGCGCGCCAGCCGCGCCGCCCGTGTTCATCATGATCAGTGATGTGTTTAGCTACAGTGTGATATGAACGCTAACCGACCTCCGCACTCTCCCACGTAAGCTGCAACGTAGCCAAGGCAGCGAGGGGCCAGTCCGCGTGCGGGTAGTGGTGGCGCGCCAGCCGCGCCGCCCGTGTTCATCATGATCAGTGATGTGTTTAGCTACAGTGTGATATGAACGCTAACCGACCTCCGCACTCTCCCACGTAAGCTGCAACGTAGCCAAGGCAGCGAGGGGCCAGTCCGCGTGCGGGTAGTGGTGGCGCGCCAGCCGCGCCGCCCGTGTTCATCATGATCAGTGATGTGTTTAGCTACAGTGTGATATGAACGCTAACCGACCTCCGCACTCTCCCACGTAAGCTGCAACGTAGCCAAGGCAGCGAGGGGCCAGTCCGCGTGCGGGTAGTGGTGGCGCGCCAGCCGCGCCGCCCGTGTTCATCATGATCAGTGATGTGTTTAGCTACAGTGTGATATGAACGCTAACCGACCTCCGTACTCTCCCACGTAAGCTGCAACGTAGCCAAGGCAGCGAGGGGCCAGTCCGCGTGCGGGTAGTGGTGGCGCGCCAGCCGCGCCGCCCGTGTTCATCATGATCAGTGATGTGTTTAGCTACAGTGTGATATGAACGCTAACCGACCTCCGCACTCTCCCACGTAAGCTGCAACGTAGCCAAGGCAGCGAGGGGCCAGTCCGCGTGCGGGTAGTGGTGGCGCGCCAGCCGCGCCGCCCGTGTTCATCATGATCAGTGATGTGTTTAGCTACAGTGTGATATGAACGCTAACCGACCTCCGCACTCTCCCACGTAAGCTGCAACGTAGCCAAGGCAGCGAGGGGCCAGTCCGCGTGCGGGTAGTGGTGGCGCGCCAGCCGCGCCGCCCGTGTTCATCATGATCAGTGATGTGTTTAGCTACAGTGTGATATGAACGCTAACCGACCTCCGCACTCTCCCACGTAAGCTGCAACGTAGCCAAGGCAGCGAGGGGCCAGTCCGCGTGCGGGTAGTGGTGGCGCGCCAGCCGCGCCGCCCGTGTTCATCATGATCAGTGATGTGTTTAGCTACAGTGTGATATGAACGCTAACCGACCTCCGCACTCTCCCACGTAAGCTGCAACGTAGCCAAGGCAGCGAGGGGCCAGTCCGCGTGCGGGTAGTGGTGGCGCGCCAGCCGCGCCGCCCGTGTTCATCATGATCAGTGATGTGTTTAGCTACAGTGTGATATGAACGCTAACCGACCTCCGCACTCTCCCACGTAAGCTGCAACGTAGCCAAGGCAGCGAGGGGCCAGTCCGCGTGCGGGTAGTGGTGGCGCGCCAGCCGCGCCGCCCGTGTTCATCATGATCAGTGATGTGTTTAGCTACAGTGTGATATGAACGCTAACCGACCTCCGCACTCTCCCACGTAAGCTGCAACGTAGCCAAGGCAGCGAGGGGCCAGTCCGCGTGCGGGTAGTGGTGGCGCGCCAGCCGCGCCGCCCGTGTTCATCATGATCAGTGATGTGTTTAGCTACAGTGTGATATGAACGCTAACCGACCTCCGCACTCTCCCACGTAAGCTGCAACGTAGCCAAGGCAGCGAGGGGCCAGTCCGCGTGCGGGTAGTGGTGGCGCGCCAGCCGCGCCGCCCGTGTTCATCATGATCAGTGATGTGTTTAGCTACAGTGTGATATGAACGCTAACCGACCTCCGCACTCTCCCACGTAAGCTGCAACGTAGCCAAGGCAGCGAGGGGCCAGTCCGCGTGCGGGTAGTGGTGGCGCGCCAGCCGCGCCGCCCGTGTTCATCATGATCAGTGATGTGTTTAGCTACAGTGTGATATGAACGCTAACCGACCTCCGCACTCTCCCACGTAAGCTGCAACGTAGCCAAGGCAGCGAGGGGCCAGTCCGCGTGCGGGTAGTGGTGGCGCGCCAGCCGCGCCGCCCGTGTTCATCATGATCAGTGATGTGTTTAGCTACAGTGTGATATGAACGCTAACCGACCTCCGCACTCTCCCACGTAAGCTGCAACGTAGCCAAGGCAGCGAGGGGCCAGTCCGCGTGCGGGTAGTGGTGGCGCGCCAGCCGCGCCGCCCGTGTTCATCATGATCAGTGATGTGTTTAGCTACAGTGTGATATGAACGCTAACCGACCTCCGCACTCTCCCACGTAAGCTGCAACGTAGCCAAGGCAGCGAGGGGCCAGTCCGCGTGCGGGTAGTGGTGGCGCGCCAGCCGCGCCGCCCGTGTTCATCATGATCAGTGATGTGTTTAGCTACAGTGTGATATGAACGCTAACCGACCTCCGCACTCTCCCACGTAAGCTGCAACGTAGCCAAGGCAGCGAGGGGCCAGTCCGCGTGCGGGTAGTGGTGGCGCGCCAGCCGCGCCGCCCGTGTTCATCATGATCAGTGATGTGTTTAGCTACAGTGTGATATGAACGCTAACCGACCTCCGCACTCTCCCACGTAAGCTGCAACGTAGCCAAGGCAGCGAGGGGCCAGTCCGCGTGCGGGTAGTGGTGGCGCGCCAGCCGCGCCGCCCGTGTTCATCATGATCAGTGATGTGTTTAGCTACAGTGTGATATGAACGCTAACCGACCTCCGCACTCTCCCACGTAAGCTGCAACGTAGCCAAGGCAGCGAGGGGCCAGTCCGCGTGCGGGTAGTGGTGCGCGCCAGCCGCGCCGCCCGTGTTCATCATGATCAGTGATGTGTTTAGCTACAGTGTGATATGAACGCTAACCGACCTCCGCACTCTCCCACGTAAGCTGCAACGTAGCCAAGGCAGCGAGGGGCCAGTCCGCGTGCGGGTAGTGGTGGCGCGCCAGCCGCGCCGCCCGTGTTCATCATGATCAGTGATGTGTTTAGCTACAGTGTGATATGAACGCTAACCGACCTCCGCACTCTCCCACGTAAGCTGCAACGTAGCCAAGGCAGCGAGGGGCCAGTCCGCGTGCGGGTAGTGGTGGCGCGCCAGCCGCGCCGCCCGTGTTCATCATGATCAGTGATGTGTTTAGCTACAGTGTGATATGAACGCTAACCGACCTCCGCACTCTCCCACGTAAGCTGCAACGTAGCCAAGGCAGCGAGGGGCCAGTCCGCGTGCGGGTAGTGGTGGCGCGCCAGCCGCGCCGCCCGTGTTCATCATGATCAGTGATGTGTTTAGCTACAGTGTGATATGAACGCTAACCGACCTCCGCACTCTCCCACGTAAGCTGCAACGTAGCCAAGGCAGCGAGGGGCCAGTCCGCGTGCGGGTAGTGGTGGCGCGCCAGCCGCGCCGCCCGTGTTCATCATGATCAGTGATGTGTTTAGCTACAGTGTGATATGAACGCTAACCGACCTCCGCACTCTCCCACGTAAGCTGCAACGTAGCCAAGGCAGCGAGGGGCCAGTCCGCGTGCGGGTAGTGGTGGCGCGCCAGCCGCGCCGCCCGTGTTCATCATGATCAGTGATGTGTTTAGCTACAGTGTGATATGAACGCTAACCGACCTCCGCACTCTCCCACGTAAGCTGCAACGTAGCCAAGGCAGCGAGGGGCCAGTCCGCGTGCGGGTAGTGGTGGCGCGCCAGCCGCGCCGCCCGTGTTCATCATGATCAGTGATGTGTTTAGCTACAGTGTGATATGAACGCTAACCGACCTCCGCACTCTCCCACGTAAGCTGCAACGTAGCCAAGGCAGCGAGGGGCCAGTCCGCGTGCGGGTAGTGGTGGCGCGCCAGCCGCGCCGCCCGTGTTCATCATGATCAGTGATGTGTTTAGCTACAGTGTGATATGAACGCTAACCGACCTCCGCACTCTCCCACGTAAGCTGCAACGTAGCCAAGGCAGCGAGGGGCCAGTCCGCGTGCGGGTAGTGGTGGCGCGCCAGCCGCGCCGCCCGTGTTCATCATGATCAGTGATGTGTTTAGCTACAGTGTGATATGAACGCTAACCGACCTCCGCACTCTCCCACGTAAGCTGCAACGTAGCCAAGGCAGCGAGGGGCCAGTCCGCGTGCGGGTAGTGGTGGCGCGCCAGCCGCGCCGCCCGTGTTCATCATGATCAGTGATGTGTTTAGCTACAGTGTGATATGAACGCTAACCGACCTCCGCACTCTCCCACGTAAGCTGCAACGTAGCCAAGGCAGCGAGGGGCCAGTCCGCGTGCGGGTAGTGGTGGCGCGCCAGCCGCGCCGCCCGTGTTCATCATGATCAGTGATGTGTTTAGCTACAGTGTGATATGAACGCTAACCGACCTCCGCACTCTCCCACGTAAGCTGCAACGTAGCCAAGGCAGCGAGGGGCCAGTCCGCGTGCGGGTAGTGGTGGCGCGCCAGCCGCGCCGCCCGTGTTCATCATGATCAGTGATGTGTTTAGCTACAGTGTGATATGAACGCTAACCGACCTCCGCACTCTCCCACGTAAGCTGCAACGTAGCCAAGGCAGCGAGGGGCCAGTCCGCGTGCGGGTAGTGGTGGCGCGCCAGCCGCGCCGCCCGTGTTCATCATGATCAGTGATGTGTTTAGCTACAGTGTGATATGAACGCTAACCGACCTCCGCACTCTCCCACGTAAGCTGCAACGTAGCCAAGGCAGCGAGGGGCCAGTCCGCGTGCGGGTAGTGGTGGCGCGCCAGCCGCGCCGCCCGTGTTCATCATGATCAGTGATGTGTTTAGCTACAGTGTGATATGAACGCTAACCGACCTCCGCACTCTCCCACGTAAGCTGCAACGTAGCCAAGGCAGCGAGGGGCCAGTCCGCGTGCGGGTAGTGGTGGCGCGCCAGCCGCGCCGCCCGTGTTCATCATGATCAGTGATGTGTTTAGCTACAGTGTGATATGAACGCTAACCGACCTCCGCACTCTCCCACGTAAGCTGCAACGTAGCCAAGGCAGCGAGGGGCCAGTCCGCGTGCGGGTAGTGGTGGCGCGCCAGCCGCGCCGCCCGTGTTCATCATGATCAGTGATGTGTTTAGCTACAGTGTGATATGAACGCTAACCGACCTCCGCACTCTCCCACGTAAGCTGCAACGTAGCCAAGGCAGCGAGGGGCCAGTCCGCGTGCGGGTAGTGGTGGCGCGCCAGCCGCGCCGCCCGTGTTCATCATGATCAGTGATGTGTTTAGCTACAGTGTGATATGAACGCTAACCGACCTCCGCACTCTCCCACGTAAGCTGCAACGTAGCCAAGGCAGCGAGGGGCCAGTCCGCGTGCGGGTAGTGGTGGCGCGCCAGCCGCGCCGCCCGTGTTCATCATGATCAGTGATGTGTTTAGCTACAGTGTGATATGAACGCTAACCGACCTCCGCACTCTCCCACGTAAGCTGCAACGTAGCCAAGGCAGCGAGGGGCCAGTCCGCGTGCGGGTAGTGGTGGCGCGCCAGCCGCGCCGCCCGTGTTCATCATGATCAGTGATGTGTTTAGCTACAGTGTGATATGAACGCTAACCGACCTCCGCACTCTCCCACGTAAGCTGCAACGTAGCCAAGGCAGCGAGGGGCCAGTCCGCGTGCGGGTAGTGGTGGCGCGCCAGCCGCGCCGCCCGTGTTCATCATGATCAGTGATGTGTTTAGCTACAGTGTGATATGAACGCTAACCGACCTCCGCACTCTCCCACGTAAGCTGCAACGTAGCCAAGGCAGCGAGGGGCCAGTCCGCGTGCGGGTAGTGGTGGCGCGCCAGCCGCGCCGCCCGTGTTCATCATGATCAGTGATGTGTTTAGCTACAGTGTGATATGAACGCTAACCGACCTCCGCACTCTCCCACGTAAGCTGCAACGTAGCCAAGGCAGCGAGGGGCCAGTCCGCGTGCGGGTAGTGGTGGCGCGCCAGCCGCGCCGCCCGTGTTCATCATGATCAGTGATGTGTTTAGCTACAGTGTGATATGAACGCTAACCGACCTCCGCACTCTCCCACGTAAGCTGCAACGTAGCCAAGGCAGCGAGGGGCCAGTCCGCGTGCGGGTAGTGGTGGCGCGCCAGCCGCGCCGCCCGTGTTCATCATGATCAGTGATGTGTTTAGCTACAGTGTGATATGAACGCTAACCGACCTCCGCACTCTCCCACGTAAGCTGCAACGTAGCCAAGGCAGCGAGGGGCCAGTCCGCGTGCGGGTAGTGGTGGCGCGCCAGCCGCGCCGCCCGTGTTCATCATGATCAGTGATGTGTTTAGCTACAGTGTGATATGAACGCTAACCGACCTCCGCACTCTCCCACGTAAGCTGCAACGTAGCCAAGGCAGCGAGGGGCCAGTCCGCGTGCGGGTAGTGGTGGCGCGCCAGCCGCGCCGCCCGTGTTCATCATGATCAGTGATGTGTTTAGCTACAGTGTGATATGAACGCTAACCGACCTCCGCACTCTCCCACGTAAGCTGCAACGTAGCCAAGGCAGCGAGGGGCCAGTCCGCGTGCGGGTAGTGGTGGCGCGCCAGCCGCGCCGCCCGTGTTCATCATGATCAGTGATGTGTTTAGCTACAGTGTGATATGAACGCTAACCGACCTCCGCACTCTCCCACGTAAGCTGCAACGTAGCCAAGGCAGCGAGGGGCCAGTCCGCGTGCGGGTAGTGGTGGCGCGCCAGCCGCGCCGCCCGTGTTCATCATGATCAGTGATGTGTTTAGCTACAGTGTGATATGAACGCTAACCGACCTCCGCACTCTCCCACGTAAGCTGCAACGTAGCCAAGGCAGCGAGGGGCCAGTCCGCGTGCGGGTAGTGGTGGCGCGCCAGCCGCGCCGCCCGTGTTCATCATGATCAGTGATGTGTTTAGCTACAGTGTGATATGAACGCTAACCGACCTCCGCACTCTCCCACGTAAGCTGCAACGTAGCCAAGGCAGCGAGGGGCCAGTCCGCGTGCGGGTAGTGGTGGCGCGCCAGCCGCGCCGCCCGTGTTCATCATGATCAGTGATGTGTTTAGCTACAGTGTGATATGAACGCTAACCGACCTCCGCACTCTCCCACGTAAGCTGCAACGTAGCCAAGGCAGCGAGGGGCCAGTCCGCGTGCGGGTAGTGGTGGCGCGCCAGCCGCGCCGCCCGTGTTCATCATGATCAGTGATGTGTTTAGCTACAGTGTGATATGAACGCTAACCGACCTCCGCACTCTCCCACGTAAGCTGCAACGTAGCCAAGGCAGCGAGGGGCCAGTCCGCGTGCGGGTAGTGGTGGCGCGCCAGCCGCGCCGCCCGTGTTCATCATGATCAGTGATGTGTTTAGCTACAGTGTGATATGAACGCTAACCGACCTCCGCACTCTCCCACGTAAGCTGCAACGTAGCCAAGGCAGCGAGGGGCCAGTCCGCGTGCGGGTAGTGGTGGCGCGCCAGCCGCGCCGCCCGTGTTCATCATGATCAGTGATGTGTTTAGCTACAGTGTGATATGAACGCTAACCGACCTCCGCACTCTCCCACGTAAGCTGCAACGTAGCCAAGGCAGCGAGGGGCCAGTCCGCGTGCGGGTGGTAGTGGTGGCGCGCCAGCCGCGCCGCCCGTGTTCATCATGATCAGTGATGTGTTTAGCTACAGTGTGATATGAACGCTAACCGACCTCCGCACTCTCCCACGTAAGCTGCAACGTAGCCAAGGCAGCGAGGGGCCAGTCCGCGTGCGGGTAGTGGTGGCGCGCCAGCCGCGCCGCCCGTGTTCATCATGATCAGTGATGTGTTTAGCTACAGTGTGATATGAACGCTAACCGACCTCCGCACTCTCCCACGTAAGCTGCAACGTAGCCAAGGCAGCGAGGGGCCAGTCCGCGTGCGGGTAGTGGTGGCGCGCCAGCCGCGCCGCCCGTGTTCATCATGATCAGTGATGTGTTTAGCTACAGTGTGATATGAACGCTAACCGACCTCCGCACTCTCCCACGTAAGCTGCAACGTAGCCAAGGCAGCGAGGGGCCAGTCCGCGTGCGGGTAGTGGTGGCGCGCCAGCCGCGCCGCCCGTGTTCATCATGATCAGTGATGTGTTTAGCTACAGTGTGATATGAACGCTAACCGACCTCCGCACTCTCCCACGTAAGCTGCAACGTAGCCAAGGCAGCGAGGGGGCCAGTCCGCGTGCGGGTAGTGGTGGCGCGCCAGCCGCGCCGCCCGTGTTCATCATGATCAGTGATGTGTTTAGCTACAGTGTGATATGAACGCTAACCGACCTCCGCACTCTCCCACGTAAGCTGCAACGTAGCCAAGGCAGCGAGGGGCCAGTCCGCGTGCGGGTAGTGGTGGCGCGCCAGCCGCGCCGCCCGTGTTCATCATGATCAGTGATGTGTTTAGCTACAGTGTGATATGAACGCTAACCGACCTCCGCACTCTCCCACGTAAGCTGCAACGTAGCCAAGGCAGCGAGGGGCCAGTCCGCGTGCGGGTAGTGGTGGCGCGCCAGCCGCGCCGCCCGTGTTCATCATGATCAGTGATGTGTTTAGCTACAGTGTGATATGAACGCTAACCGACCTCCGCACTCTCCCACGTAAGCTGCAACGTAGCCAAGGCAGCGAGGGGCCAGTCCGCGTGCGGGTAGTGGTGGCGCGCCAGCCGCGCCGCCCGTGTTCATCATGATCAGTGATGTGTTTAGCTACAGTGTGATATGAACGCTAACCGACCTCCGCACTCTCCCACGTAAGGCTGCAACGTAGCCAAGGCAGCGAGGGGCCAGTCCGCGTGCGGGTAGTGGTGGCGCGCCAGCCGCGCCGCCCGTGTTCATCATGATCAGTGATGTGTTTAGCTACAGTGTGATATGAACGCTAACCGACCTCCGCACTCTCCCACGTAAGCTGCAACGTAGCCAAGGCAGCGAGGGGCCAGTCCGCGTGCGGGTAGTGGTGGCGCGCCAGCCGCGCCGCCCGTGTTCATCATGATCAGTGATGTGTTTAGCTACAGTGTGATATGAACGCTAACCGACCTCCGCACTCTCCCACGTAAGCTGCAACGTAGCCAAGGCAGCGAGGGGCCAGTCCGCGTGCGGGTAGTGGTGGCGCGCCAGCCGCGCCGCCCGTGTTCATCATGATCAGTGATGTGTTTAGCTACAGTGTGATATGAACGCTAACCGACCTCCGCACTCTCCCACGTAAGCTGCAACGTAGCCAAGGCAGCGAGGGGCCAGTCCGCGTGCGGGTAGTGGTGGCGCGCCAGCCGCGCCGCCCGTGTTCATCATGATCAGTGATGTGTTTAGCTACAGTGTGATATGAACGCTAACCGACCTCCGCACTCTCCCACGTAAGCTGCAACGTAGCCAAGGCAGCGAGGGGCCAGTCCGCGTGCGGGTAGTGGTGGCGCGCCAGCCGCGCCGCCCGTGTTCATCATGATCAGTGATGTGTTTAGCTACAGTGTGATATGAACGCTAACCGATCTCCGCACTCTCCCACGTAAGCTGCAACGTAGCCAAGGCAGCGAGGGGCCAGTCCGCGTGCGGGTAGTGGTGGCGCGCCAGCCGCGCCGCCCGTGTTCATCATGATCAGTGATGTGTTTAGCTACAGTGTGATATGAAACGCTAACCGACCTCCGCACTCTCCCACGTAAGCTGCAACGTAGCCAAGGCAGCGAGGGGCCAGTCCGCGTGCGGGTAGTGGTGGCGCGCCAGCCGCGGCCGCCCGTGTTCATCATGATCAGTGATGTGTTTAGCTACAGTGTGATATGAACGCTAACCGACCTCCGCACTCTCCCACGTAAGCTGCAACGTAGCCAAGGCAGCGAGGGGCCAGTCCGCGTGCGGGTAGTGGTGGCGCGCCAGCCGCGCCGCCCGTGTTCATCATGATCAGTGATGTGTTTAGCTACAGTGTGATATGAACGCTAACCGACCTCCGCACTCTCCCACGTAAGCTGCAACGTAGCCAAGGCAGCGAGGGGCCAGTCCGCGTGCGGGTAGTGGTGGCGCGCCAGCCGCGCCGCCCGTGTTCATCATGATCAGTGATGTGTTTAGCTACAGTGTGATATGAACGCTAACCGACCTCCGCACTCTCCCACGTAAGCTGCAACGTAGCCAAGGCAGCGAGGGGCCAGTCCGCGTGCGGGTAGTGGTGGCGCGCCAGCCGCGCCGCCCGTGTTCATCATGATCAGTGATGTGTTTAGCTACAGTGTGATATGAACGCTAACCGACCTCCGCACTCTCCCACGTAAGCTGCAACGTAGCCAAGGCAGCGAGGGGCCAGTCCGCGTGCGGGTAGTGGTGGCGCGCCAGCCGCGCCGCCCGTGTTCATCATGATCAGTGATGTGTTTAGCTACAGTGTGATATGAACGCTAACCGACCTCCGCACTCTCCCACGTAAGCTGCAACGTAGCCAAGGCAGCGAGGGGCCAGTCCGCGTGCGGGTAGTGGTGGCGCGCCAGCCGCGCCGCCCGTGTTCATCATGATCAGTGATGTGTTTAGCTACAGTGTGATATGAACGCTAACCGACCTCCGCACTCTCCCACGTAAGCTGCAACGTAGCCAAGGCAGCGAGGGGCCAGTCCGCGTGCGGGTAGTGGTGGCGCGCCAGCCTCTCCGCCCGTGTTCATCATGATCAGTGATGTGTTTAGCTACAGTGTGATATGAACGCTAACCGACCTCCGCACTCTCCCACGTAAGCTGCAAACGTAGCCAAGGCAGCGAGGGGCCAGTCCGCGTGCGGGTAGTGGTGGCGCGCCAGCCGCGCCGCCCGTGTTCATCATGATCAGTGATGTGTTTAGCTACAGTGTGATATGAACGCTAGCCCGACCTCCGCACTCTCCCACGTAAGCTGCAACGTAGCCAAGGCAGCGAGGGGCCAGTCCGCGTGCGGGTAGTGGTGGCGCGCCAGCCGCGCCGCCCGTGTTCATCATGATCAGTGATGTGTTTAGCTACAGTGTGATATGAACGCTAACCGACCTCCGCACTCTCCCACGTAAGCTGCAACGTAGCCAAGGCAGCGAGGGGCCAGTCCGCGTGCGGGTAGTGGTGGCGCGCCAGCCGCGCCGCCCGTGTTCATCATGATCAGTGATGTGTTTAGCTACAGTGTGATATGAACGCTAACCGACCTCCGCACTCTCCCACGTAAGCTGCAACGTAGCCAAGGCAGCGAGGGGCCAGTCCGCGTGCGGGTAGTGGTGGCGCGCCAGCCGCGCCGCCCGTGTTCATCATGATCAGTGATGTGTTTAGCTACAGTGTGATATGAACGCTAACCGACCTCCGCACTCTCCCACGTAAGCTGCAACGTAGCCAAGGCAGCGAGGGGCCAGTCCGCGTGCGGGTAGTGGTGGCGCGCCAGCCGCGCCGCCCGTGTTCATCATGATCAGTGATGTGTTTAGCTACAGTGTGATATGAACGCTAACCGACCTCCGCACTCTCCCACGTAAGCTGCAACGTAGCCAAGGCAGCGAGGGGCCAGTCCGCGTGCGGGTAGTGGTGGCGCGCCAGCCGCGCCGCCCGTGTTCATCATGATCAGTGATGTGTTTAGCTACAGTGTGATATGAACGCTAACCGACCTCCGCACTCTCCCACGTAAGCTGCAACGTAGCCAAGGCAGCGAGGGGCCAGTCCGCGTGCGGGTAGTGGTGGCGCGCCAGCCGCGCCGCCCGTGTTCATCATGATCAGTGATGTGTTTAGCTACAGTGTGATATGAACGCTAACCGACCTCCGCACTCTCCCACGTAAGCTGCAACGTAGCCAAGGCAGCGAGGGGCCAGTCCGCGTGCGGGTAGTGGTGGCGCGCCAGCCGCGCCGCCCGTGTTCATCATGATCAGTGATGTGTTTAGCTACAGTGTGATATGAACGCTAACCAGACCTCCGCACTCTCCCACGTAAGCTGCAACGTAGCCAA
Source organism: Dryobotodes eremita (assembly GCA_917490735.1). Lineage (NCBI taxonomy): Eukaryota > Metazoa > Arthropoda > Insecta > Lepidoptera > Noctuidae > Dryobotodes > Dryobotodes eremita. Next base: position 22,843,553 of record OU823251.1, on the reverse strand, counting down.
GGCAGCGAGGGGCCAGTCCGCGTGCGGGTAGTGGTGGCGCGCCAGCCGCGCCGCCCGTGTTCATCATGATCAGTGATGTGTTTAGCTACAGTGTGATATGAACGCTAACCGACCTCCGCACTCTCCCACGTAAGCTGCAACGTAGCCAAGGCAGCGAGGGGCCAGTCCGCGTGCGGGTAGTGGTGGCGCGCCAGCCGCGCCGCCCGTGTTCATCATGATCAGTGATGTGTTTAGCTACAGTGTGATATGAACGCTAACCGACCTCCGCACTCTCCCACGTAAGCTGCAACGTAGCCAAGGCAGCGAGGGGCCAGTCCGCGTGCGGGTAGTGGTGGCGCGCCAGCCGCGCCGCCCGTGTTCATCATGATCAGTGATGTGTTTAGCTACAGTGTGATATGAACGCTAACCGACCTCCGCACTCTCCCACGTAAGCTGCAACGTAGCCAAGGCAGCGAGGGGCCAGTCCGCGTGCGGGTAGTGGTGGCGCGCCAGCCGCGCCGCCCGTGTTCATCATGATCAGTGATGTGTTTAGCTACAGTGTGATATGAACGCTAACCGACCTCCGCACTCTCCCACGTAAGCTGCAACGTAGCCAAGGCAGCGAGGGGCCAGTCCGCGTGCGGGTAGTGGTGGCGCGCCAGCCGCGCCGCCCGCAGCGCGCGCGCGCCGCGCCGCCCCGCGCATGCGCAGGACCACAGCGCCGCCGCCACGCGCAGCCCGCCGCCGCACTCCGCGCGCGCCGCCAGGCACGAGCGCGTCGCGTCCTGCGGAGGCAACATTATGATTAATAACGAGGACAAATACAGGGTGTAAAAATATCAATCCCAAAGCCGTCACCTACGCATTTTGTACACCAAACTGAGTAAATTTGTACAAAAATTATTCCTAGGATACTACTTTTATTTTTGGTGTAAAAATTCGCTGTTTACGGTAATGCATAACGTAACAAACAAAACATTATGCATATGGGCGCATTCCACGGTACAGGGATCGTGGGAGTAAGTAGACGCCAAAAAATCTAAAATAAAATAATTTAAGTCTTATAGTCTAAAAAGCCTCGTACTCTAATTCATTAATATAAAGACAAAAGGACGTACTTCAGCCATCTCCGGCAATGTCGGAGCAGTTCGCAACCGCAATGGAGAAGACATATTTCTACGAAATTCACTTTGCATCGGGACACTGCTAAAGTCACATATTCGTGATTACGTGCGTACGCGCGCAATTACTGGAACTTTTATAACGGGTATAATGTAGGGCTACTAATACTGCAACCTACTAACTTTAGGTGATCAATAATCGTGAGTGAAGTGTAGTGATCTCGTGCCGGACAAAACACCGACCAAAACACCGACCAATGAATGAAGCCACGTGGAGCCAGCTAAACAGCTCACAACAGTATTCCAGGTCAGTCCTTACTCCCTTCCCCATCGACGAATGCTCTCTTTGAACGCGTTACGTTATTAAAAACTAGCTTTTGCCCGCGGCTTCGCTCGCGTTAATTTAGACTGACTATCAATTCGTGTTATAATTCAATCATGATTTGAAAGACACGTGGCGCCATCTATTATCATAAGCATGTTATTGTGGTTTTCCTCGGGAACAGTATTTTTTTTGCGGGATGAAAGGTACCCTATGTCCGTTTCTGTACACCTGACAACGTTTATCCAAAATTTCAGGATGATCGGTTCAGTGGTTTAGGCGTGAAAGGGTAACAAACAAACAAACATACTTTCGCATTTATAATATTAGTTAGGATAGTTAGGATGAACCCGCCCACAATACCTAAAATTGAAACCACACAAACACAAACAGAAAAAAAGTTGAAACGTCAACGATTCTTCAAAGAGATTTCAGTAAGTGGTTCGAACTCAGAGGGAAACTTCTAACAGCCTCTAATTTGTCAAAGTGATCAACAAGCGTCAAAATTCTATTGTTAAAAATGTTGTTAATAATCTTCTATATCCATAAAAAATATGTAATGTGCCGACCATAAAACATGGAATAGAAAGCAAATAACAGCCATGGAACAACTAACATCACAACTTAATATTAAAATAGAGCCTCGTGGTATTTTTATTGATAAAGAGTTACGTTTCTAGGTGCAACTCCGGACGGCGTTGTGCAGGGAGAAGACGCAATAGTGGAAATAAAGTGTCCAATTTCTGTATTTAGGACTTCATTGGAAGATGCCATAGATAAAAATAAAATAGGTTTTGGAGGAAAATGAAAGGTGGACTTTTCCATAAATTTAAAACATCCTTGGGACACACGGCTACATATCAAGCTATACATTTCCAGGATAAGCTGACCTCTCATTGTATGGAAATCCTATACAATGCGAGATCAGCTTATAATACAGCATATATAGCTTGATATCTAGCCGTGTGTACATTCTGGTGCAGGGACAGCTACACACAACCGGTAGGAAAATATGTATTTTTGGCGTATGGTCAAGATGCAAAAATCATATCAAAACTGAAATTATAGAGAAAGACGATCATTATTGGGCACAATTCATTAAACCGAAATTAACAAAATTTTATTTATCATACATGTTACCAGAGCTATGTGATCGCAGACATATACGAAATATGGAAATTAGGCATTTAACTTTCTTTGGTTTTTTGCAAATGGCAGCTCTGTTTTACGTCGTATACATGTTGATCAAAATGCGATTTGCGACTGTAGGAATGATATATTTATTTATTTTTAAAGAAAGCTTACAGACTAATAACAATCTTGAATATTCTGCATAAGTTTTGACATTTGCTAATTACAAGCTTCCACATATATTATATCTACTTAGTTACGCGTTATTTGCGTTGACCAGTTACAGCGATTTGACTAAGTAACAGATTATAATGTAACCATATTAGGTATGTCATGTCGTGCAATATAAAAAATCGGAATTAAAGTTATTTATGGTTGTCACCAAAATATTCCTTGTTTAAAATCTTTTTAATTTTATGTACGCTGATGCAAAATAAATCAATTTCCAGGTGTGATGCTAGACTATTGAAAGCTATAACACTACGTATGCAGAAGGCGTTGCGTCTGTACTTAGTCGAAGCAAATGGCACATGGCGTAGCGGCCGTTTTCGTAGGTTGTTTAAATTAGTGCGAAGAAGTATTTTGCTGAGTATTTCGGGACAATCGACGGAGCCGTTTGCGATTTTCACTAAAAAACAGATATCACTGATATTACGTCTTACTTCCAATGGTAAGAAATGATATCGCTTACAACGGTGCTCATAGTCTACTGATAATTGCCTAGCCTTGAAGTCCAAGTACCGCAAAAAATTCCTTTGAACAGACTCAATGCGAGATTTGTAGATCTCATATTGAGGGTTCCATACTGAGAGACGTACTCAAGGTGGCTACGCACTAGAAAACAGTAAAGAACTTTTAATGGTTTTAGGGAACGAAAGCTAGAACAAGCTCTAATAATGAAGACCAAGGCTTTGAACGCCTTGTTGACAACTATTTCTACATGATCATCAAAACGCAGCTTGCTATCGTGTACCACACCAAGATCCCTGATACTGGTTTCTTTACTTAAGTATGTAAGTACCATCCAGTATATACCCTGGGCCAATGATAGATTTCCAGCGAGTGAATATTACGTTAAAACATTTGGATACATTTAGTTGTAGTTTGTTGGTTTTGCAATATTGTACGAATCTGTCAAGGTCTGACTGAAGTAGCTCAGTATCTGATAATGCGCGTATGGACTTTAGGACCTTCATGTCATCAGCGTATAGTTGGATATGTGAGTTTCTAAAGCAGTTTTTTATATCCAAAATAAATATTGTGAACAATAACGGTCCTAGGATTGAGGCCTGGGGCACTCCTGATGGGACAGATTTCCATCCAGACGTTTACCCACGCAAAACCACAGCTTGCGTTCGATTATCTATGTATGACGAAAACCACCGGAACAGATCACCGTGAATTCCTGCGGAAAATAACTTCTGAAGAAGCACCTGATGATCTATACGGTCAAAACATTTACTGTAGTCCGTGTATACCGCGTCGACCTGGCATCGTTCTTCCATCCCAGTGGTTATAATTTCATTGGATAGTATCAGGTTGGAGGCAGTTGACCGTTTTCTGAGGAAACCATGTTGTTCGTCACCGAAATGCCGTTGCATATCTGAGTAAACTTCAGTGTGTACTACTCGTTCAAGGGCTTTAGAAAAAAGACACAATTTAGGTATGGGGCGGTAGTTTTCTATTTTAGATTTATCCCCCTTTTTAAAAAATGGTGTAATAAATGCCGATTTCCACATTTTCGGGACGATACCCTCGCTCAATGACCGCCCAAACAGCACACAGACCGGCGCCACCAGGCTCTTTACACAATTAATTATAAAAATGGGGGGTATCAAATCTGGCCCAATTTATTGAATAATAATCATCAATTTGATATCAATCGTCTCAAACTTTGGAAATTTGTTCCAAGAATTTTCATATGAAATATGGGTGGAACAAATTCGATTTGAATTGACCATACCGCTTTGAAAGTTAGGTCGGCCTTTGGTGTGTGATGCAATGTGTGCCATCCCTTATTCCTAGCACGGCGGGTTGTGCTGGGGCGGCTGCTGCACGTGCGGAAAACCACAATCGGCGCAAATACTCCAATCTAATTGGGACTTATATGTTTCAGCCCCAAACGGGCTGAAACACTACGTCCATGGGGTCTGAGTGCCCACTTAGTTTTTCGAAAAATCGCCAAGTGGTTGTTCTACTTCTCACGTGACCAGAGGGCTGGCCTATTTTTTGGCTAACAAATCAGCAAAAATAAGTATTTTTATTTGGCTGTGCTGTCTTAGGATAACAATGTATGGCGGCAGAGCAATGTTCTTTGGTCGGTCATTGAAAACTAATATAGTATATTTCAGATTTTGCTGTAAACTTTGCTTGCGTGATGTAGGATTTGGACGTTAGTCAGATGTCTTGGGTAGTTCGTTTGTGGCGGTATAGACGTCGCTACTCGCCACAAATATTATTCTATAATATTTAATTTTGTCGTTGTTGCTATGCAAAAGATGAAGGCCTCCCATGTTTTTTTTTGTTATACTTATTATTTACCTGCCCATTTAAAAGGCTATAATTTTACACTGTTCATTTATTGTGAAAGCATTTTTTTATTAGTAAATATAATAAATTAATGTTAAGTTTAATCATTTTATTTCTTGGCATCCTTCCAACAATAGTTCAGTTCACCCTAACCGAATCAGTTTGATAGTGCGAGCGGGATAGAAAGATACAAGGCGCAGGGAAGTGGGGGCGAAATACGAATTTCAGCTGAACTATTACAAGCCCTTAATTAAAAAACTTTGTTAACAAGACCACCTACCAAGTGACATACTTTGCTGCAGTTTGACCCTCTCCGCAGTTATGTCGGATTGCCGTCCTATTGGACTATGAGAGTGAGGGAAAAGGGAGTGCTCCTGTGCTTGCGCACACACTTGTGCACTAAATACCTAGTAGCTAGTCTCCGCTGAGAATTGCCACCATATCCGAACTTTCGGATGTTGTCCCTACTTTAATTTTAATTACTAAACTTTTTACCACAAACAAACCTCATTTTCGCATAACTTCAAAAATAAGAGATAAAACGAAACATATATTTACCATAGCCTCATTTAACATGCCCAGATGCATGTACTGAAGCGCCAGGTAGTAGAACGCGAGGTGGTCGTTGTCATCTAGTTCTACTGAGCGCAACAATAGTTTTAAAGATGTCTCGTTTGCGATCTCTTTATCAATACGGGCATTGGTTTTCTGTAAACAAGAGAAAAAATATATGATTGTCACTTTTAGAAAAAAATATACTATTTTCTGGTTTTATAAAAATCAACTATAATAAGTTCCAAAAGTATGTGATAAAAATGTAAACAAATCTTACGCAATCACTCACTCAAGGGAATTTTACTAATTCCCTTGAGTGAGTGATTGCGTAAGTAATCATTCATCTGTATTTAGAAGGTTGCAACTTTATATCTCACCACTTATTCCAACAATTATTGTTAGAATAAGATTATCAAAGTTGTGATAAAAAATTATTGACTAAAAATTAACCTCAATTATCATTTGTCATATGAAAAACATCTTAGAGGAGATTTGAATTATAATTTCGGTTTTAAGTATTCAAATAATCAAATCAAACCACGAAATTTTTAAGTGGCACGACAAATTGGCATCAAAATTTACGTTTTCTAATCCATTTGTTTACATTTTCATCAGATACTTTTGGAACAGACTGAGCGATGGCACAATACGTTGTGGATGCGGTGCCAGTGCGTCGTTTTACATTTAATTCCCAGTCAGTGCCACGCCAGTCGGAGCGTAGCGGGTCCCCAACGCATCATGTAGCCTGGCCTTAACCCACTTATCAACAAAGCTTGTCGACGTTTAGTTTTTTCTTTTAGTTAATAAGGTTACTACAGAATAAGGTTGACTGGTAGAAAATGCCTCAGGCATTAGGTCCGGCTTTGTACAGTATTTTTTTACTGGTGCATGAAGTTTTAATAAATAAAATAAACAAATAATTTAAGTTTAGCGCCAACCGGCATCCTTGGTCATCTTAAAGCCACAAGATACAAGCAACGCTTATATTGTGGCTCATCGAATTATGCAAAATTGTAGGTATTGTTACTATTTGTTTCACAAACTTTATTTTTATTATTACACAGCATTATGACGTGCAGTTATAAAGAAATAAGGTGGTACTGACAGACCTGTGCCTTCATCTGGTATCCGATGCCGGTGTACAAACAACACCGCGCTAGCATGGGTCCCTGCCGTGCGTCTTCTATCGCTAACGCCTCCTCCGCCATCTCGATGCCCTCTTCCATCTGTACAGAACATTCTATTGTATTGCAAAAATAATAATTATAAATATTATAATGATAATCATAACCCCACCGCCTCCGCCGTATCATTACGTTGACGTCGTGTTGAGGCGTGCACGCTCCGAACGCTAGGTCTGTGCCGGTAGTTTTCTTTGCTGAAACAGGTCTAGGGTGAGGAGCCAGACCAAGAGAGATAGATATTTAACTACCCAAACCCATAGTTCATTTTTTTTTTTCCATATCCTGCATTAGTTCTGCACTAACCGAGAGTCGTCCTTGGGTACACTAGCACAGTGCACAAAAGGATAATTTATAATCGTCGGTTGGTGCCCCCTTATCATTTAAAATTGTCAAAAATGCCTCTGCGAGTTGGCTTCGACCCCTCGTACCCGGGACGACGGGACCCTCGGATCCAAGGGTCCCGAGATATGACAAAGGCATTTTAAAAATATTCATAAGAATTTTTAAATTTGTGTTTAATAAATACTCAAATATATTTTCCAACACATTCTATTTCCACTTAAACAAATACCAACACAATACTTGTGTGTAAACTAAATTGATTTCAGAATAACTAGTATATTGACAAGTTCATAACAATAGCAAAGTTGCAAGTTGTAGCGGAATTTAAACTTTATAAGGAAAATTAAAAATACTTTTTGAAATAACAGAAATTTGAAACTAAATTGAGATGCAGTGTTGCCACCGTAACAAAGCTACGGAGTGCGGACGTCTATCGAACGCCGCTATAAGGATAGTAAGAGACGCAATTGTCAGCAAGTAGAAAATGAACGACGGCCGTGAAGTGCGCACACATTTTAGATTTTTGTTTTCCTTTTGCTTACTGTATAAAGAATAAGTACTAAAGGAAAGATTGTTTCATTGCAAAATCCATAAAAAACTCAGCATGCAAACTCAAAGCATTTACAAGTACGTTTGAACTGTCAAAGGGGTCGGTCATTCAGAAAGATGAAGCAATTTGCTCATTCCAAACCGTAGTAGGTTCCTATGGAAAAGATCGGGCATGAAAATTCATGGACACTCTTTTAAATTATATTGTTACAAAATATTAGTTACTTACATCGTTAACGTTGAATGCAGTTTACGCTCCACGCGCTGCTGCCTGCGCGACATACGCTACGTTTAGAGCAGTGAGTACGTACCCATCCCATCCTGTAACAAGTGTTGGCGGCGACGAGTCGCAGCGGCGTGTCGCCCGGCGCCAGCGGCGCGGCGCGGCGCGCCACGCCCGCCGCGCGCACGCCCGCGCTCCACGCGCTGCTGCCTGCGCGACATACGCTACGTTTAGTGCAGTGAGTACGTACCCATCCCATCCTGTAACAAGTGTTGGCGGCGACGAGTCGCAGCGGCGTGTCGCCCGGCGCCAGCGGCGCGGCGCGGCGCGCCACGCCCGCCGCGCGCACGCCCGCGCTCCACGCGCTGCTGCCTGCGCGACATACGCTACGTTTAGTGCAGTGAGTACGTACCCATCCCATCCTGTAACAAGTGTTGGCGGCGACGAGTCGCAGCGGCGTGTCGCCCGGCGCCAGCGGCGCGGCGCGGCGCGCCACGCCCGCCGCGCGCTCCACGCGCTGCTGCCTGCGCGACATACGCTACGTTTAGTGCAGTGAGTACGTACCCATCCCATCCTGTAACAAGTGTTGGCGGCGACGAGTCGCAGCGGCGTGTCGCCCGGCGCCAGCGGCGCGGCGCGGCGCGCCACGCCCGCCGCGCGCACGCCCGCGCTCCACGCGCTGCTGCCTGCGCGACATACGCTACGTTTAGTGCAGTGAGTACGTACCCATCCCATCCTGTAACAAGTGTTGGCGGCGACGAGTCGCAGCGGCGTGTCGCCCGGCGCCAGCGGCGCGGCGCGGCGCGCCACGCCCGCCGCGCGCTCCACGCGCTGCTGCCTGCGCGACATACGCTACGTTTAGTGCAGTGAGTACGTACCCATCCCATCCTGTAACAAGTGTTGGCGGCGACGAGTCGCAGCGGCGTGTCGCCCGGCGCCAGCGGCGCGGCGCGGCGCGCCACGCCCGCCGCGCGCTCCACGCGCTGCTGCCTGCGCGACATACGCTACGTTTAGTGCAGTGAGTACGTACCCATCCCATCCTGTAACAAGTGTTGGCGGCGACGAGTCGCAGCGGCGTGTCGCCCGGCGCCAGCGGCGCGGCGCGGCGCGCCACGCCCGCCGCGCGCACGCCCGCGCTCCACGCGCTGCTGCCTGCGCGACATACGCTACGTTTAGTGCAGTGAGTACGTACCCATCCCATCCTGTAACAAGTGTTGGCGGCGACGAGTCGCAGCGGCGTGTCGCCCGGCGCCAGCGGCGCGGCGCGGCGCGCCACGCCCGCCGCGCGCTCCACGCGCTGCTGCCTGCGCGACATACGCTACGTTTAGTGCAGTGAGTACGTACCCATCCCATCCTGTAACAAGTGTTGGCGGCGACGAGTCGCAGCGGCGTGTCGCCCGGCGCCAGCGGCGCGGCGCGGCGCGCCACGCCCGCCGCGCGCACGCCCGCGCTCCACGCGCTGCTGCCTGCGCGACATACGCTACGTTTAGTGCAGTGAGTACGTACCCATCCCATCCTGTAACAAGTGTTGGCGGCGACGAGTCGCAGCGGCGTGTCGCCCGGCGCCAGCGGCGCGGCGCGGCGCGCCACGCCCGCCGCGCGCACGCCCGCGCTCCACGCGCTGCTGCCTGCGCGACATACGCTACGTTTAGTGCAGTGAGTACGTACCCATCCCATCCTGTAACAAGTGTTGGCGGCGGCGTGTCGCCCGGCGCCAGCGGCGCGGCGCGGCGCGCCACGCCCGCCGCGCGCACGCCCGCGCTCCACGCGCTGCTGCCTGCGCGACATACGCTACGTTTAGTGCAGTGAGTACGTACCCATCCCATCCTGTAACAAGTGTTGGCGGCGACGAGTCGCAGCGGCGTGTCGCCCGGCGCCAGCGGCGCGGCGCGGCGCGCCACGCCCGCCGCGCGCTCCACGCGCTGCTGCCTGCGCGACATACGCTACGTTTAGTGCAGTGAGTACGTACCCATCCCATCCTGTAACAAGTGTTGGCGGCGACGAGTCGCAGCGGCGTGTCGCCCGGCGCCAGCGGCGCGGCGCGGCGCGCCACGCCCGCCGCGCGCACGCCCGCGCTCCACGCGCTGCTGCCTGCGCGACATACGCTACGTTTAGTGCAGTGAGTACGTACCCATCCCATCCTGTAACAAGTGTTGGCGGCGGCGTGTCGCCCGGCGCCAGCGGCGCGGCGCGGCGCGCCACGCCCGCCGCGCGCACGCCCGCGCTCCACGCGCTGCTGCCTGCGCGACATACGCTACGTTTAGTGCAGTGAGTACGTACCCATCCCATCCTGTAACAAGTGTTGGCGGCGACGAGTCGCAGCGGCGTGTCGCCCGGCGCCAGCGGCGCGGCGCGGCGCGCCACGCCCGCCGCGCGCTCCATGCGCTGCTGCCTGCGCGACATACGCTACGTTTAGTGCAGTGAGTACGTACCCATCCCATCCTGTAACAAGTGTTGGCGGCGACGAGTCGCAGCGGCGTGTCGCCCGGCGCCAGCGGCGCGGCGCGGCGCGCCACGCCCGCCGCGCGCACGCCCGCGCTCCACGCGCTGCTGCCTGCGCGACATACGCTACGTTTAGTGCAGTGAGTACGTACCCATCCCATCCTGTAACAAGTGTTGGCGGCGGCGTGTCGCCCGGCGCCAGCGGCGCGGCGCGGCGCGCCACGCCCGCCGCGCGCACGCCCGCGCTCCACGCGCTGCTGCCTGCGCGACATACGCTACGTTTAGTGCAGTGAGTACGTACCCATCCCATCCTGTAACAAGTGTTGGCGGCGACGAGTCGCAGCGGCGTGTCGCCCGGCACCAGCGGCGCGGCGCGGCGCGCCACGCCCGCCGCGCGCTCCACGCGCTGCTGCCTGCGCGACATACGCTACGTTTAGTGCAGTGAGTACGTACCCATCCCATCCTGTAACAAGTGTTGGCGGCGACGAGTCGCAGCGGCGTGTCGCCCGGCGCCAGCGGCGCGGCGCGGCGCGCCACGCCCGCCGCGCGCACGCCCGCGCTCCACGCGCTGCTGCCTGCGCGACATACGCTACGTTTAGTGCAGTGAGTACGTACCCATCCCATCCTGTAACAAGTGTTGGCGGCGACGAGTCGCAGCGGCGTGTCGCCCGGCGCCAGCGGCGCGGCGCGGCGCGCCACGCCCGCCGCGCGCTCCACGCGCTGCTGCCTGCGCGACATACGCTACGTTTAGTGCAGTGAGTACGTACCCATCCCATCCTGTAACAAGTGTTGGCGGCGACGAGTCGCAGCGGCGTGTCGCCCGGCGCCAGCGGCGCGGCGCGGCGCGCCACGCCCGCCGCGCGCTCCACGCGCTGCTGCCTGCGCGACATACGCTACGTTTAGTGCAGTGAGTACGTACCCATCCCATCCTGTAACAAGTGTTGGCGGCGACGAGTCGCAGCGGCGTGTCGCCCGGCGCCAGCGGCGCGGCGCGGCGCGCCACGCCCGCCGCGCGCACGCCCGCGCTCCACGCGCTGCTGCCTGCGCGACATACGCTACGTTTAGTGCAGTGAGTACGTACCCATCCCATCCTGTAACAAGTGTTGGCGGCGACGAGTCGCAGCGGCGTGTCGCCCGGCGCCAGCGGCGCGGCGCGGCGCGCCACGCCCGCCGCGCGCTCCACGCGCTGCTGCCTGCGCGACATACGCTACGTTTAGTGCAGTGAGTACGTACCCATCCCATCCTGTAACAAGTGTTGGCGGCGACGAGTCGCAGCGGCGTGTCGCCCGGCGCCAGCGGCGCGGCGCGGCGCGCCACGCCCGCCGCGCGCACGCCCGCGCTCCACGCGCTGCTGCCTGCGCGACATACGCTACGTTTAGTGCAGTGAGTACGTACCCATCCCATCCTGTAACAAGTGTTGGCGGCGACGAGTCGCAGCGGCGTGTCGCCCGGCGCCAGCGGCGCGGCGCGGCGCGCCACGCCCGCCGCGCGCTCCACGCGCTGCTACCTGCGCGACATACGCTACGTTTAGTGCAGTGAGTACGTACCCATCCCATCCTGTAACAAGTGTTGGCGGCGACGAGTCGCAGCGGCGTGTCGCCCGGCGCCAGCGGCGCGGCGCGGCGCGCCACGCCCGCCGCGCGCACGCCCGCGCTCCACGCGCTGCTGCCTGCGCGACATACGCTACGTTTAGTGCAGTGAGTACGTACCCATCCCATCCTGTAACAAGTGTTGGCGGCGACGAGTCGCAGCGGCGTGTCGCCCGGCGCCAGCGGCGCGGCGCGGCGCGCCACGCCCGCCGCGCGCACGCCCGCGCTCCACGCGCTGCTGCCTGCGCGACATACGCTACGTTTAGTGCAGTGAGTACGTACCCATCCCATCCTGTAACAAGTGTTGGCGGCGACGAGTCGCAGCGGCGTGTCGCCCGGCGCCAGCGGCGCGGCGCGGCGCGCCACGCCCGCCGCGCGCTCCACGCGCTGCTGCCTGCGCGACATACGCTACGTTTAGTGCAGTGAGTACGTACCCATCCCATCCTGTAACAAGTGTTGGCGGCGACGAGTCGCAGCGGCGTGTCGCCCGGCGCCAGCGGCGCGGCGCGGCGCGCCACGCCCGCCGCGCGCACGCCCGCGCTCCACGCGCTGCTGCCTGCGCGACATACGCTACGTTTAGTGCAGTGAGTACGTACCCATCCCATCCTGTAACAAGTGTTGGCGGCGACGAGTCGCAGCGGCGTGTCGCCCGGCGCCAGCGGCGCGGCGCGGCGCGCCACGCCCGCCGCGCGCTCCACGCGCTGCTGCCTGCGCGACATACGCTACGTTTAGTGCAGTGAGTACGTACCCATCCCATCCTGTAACAAGTGTTGGCGGCGACGAGTCGCAGCGGCGTGTCGCCCGGCGCCAGCGGCGCGGCGCGGCGCGCCACGCCCGCCGCGCGCACGCCCGCGCTCCACGCGCTGCTGCCTGCGCGACATACGCTACGTTTAGTGCAGTGAGTACGTACCCATCCCATCCTGTAACAAGTGTTGGCGGCGGCGTGTCGCAGCGGCGTGTCGCCCGGCGCCAGCGGCGCGGCGCGGCGCGCCACGCCCGCCGCGCGCTCCACGCGCTGCTGCCTGCGCGACATACGCTACGTTTAGTGCAGTGAGTACGTACCCATCCCATCCTGTAACAAGTGTTGGCGGCGACGAGTCGCAGCGGCGTGTCGCCCGGCGCCAGCGGCGCGGCGCGGCGCGCCACGCCCGCCGCGCGCACGCCCGCGTTCCACGCGCTGCTGCCTGCGCGACATACGCTACGTTTAGTGCAGTGAGTACGTACCCATCCCATCCTGTAACAAGTGTTGGCGGCGGCGTGTCGCCCGGCGCCAGCGGCGCGGCGCGGCGCGCCGCGCGCACGCCCGCGCTCCACGCGCTGCTGCCTGCGCGACATACGCTACGTTTAGTGCAGTGAGTACGTACCCATCCCATCCTGTAACAAGTGTTGGCGGCGGCGTGTCGCCCGGCGCCAGCGGCGCGGCGCGGCGCGCCACGCCCGCCGCGCGCACGCCCGCGCTCCACGCGCTGCTGCCTGCGCGACATACGCTACGTTTAGTGCAGTGAGTACGTACCCATCCCATCCTGTAACAAGTGTTGGCGGCGACGAGTCGCAGCGGCGTGTCGCCCGGCGCCAGCGGCGCGGCGCGGCGCGCCACGCCCGCCGCGCGCTCCACGCGCTGCTGCCTGCGCGACATACGCTACGTTTAGTGCAGTGAGTACGTACCCATCCCATCCTGTAACAAGTGTTGGCGGCGACGAGTCGCAGCGGCGTGTCGCCCGGCGCCAGCGGCGCGGCGCGGCGCGCCACGCCCGCCGCGCGCACGCCCGCGCTCCACGCGCTGCTGCCTGCGCGACATACGCTACGTTTAGTGCAGTGAGTACGTACCCATCCCATCCTGTAACAAGTGTTGGCGGCGACGAGTCGCAGCGGCGTGTCGCCCGGCGCCAGCGGCGCGGCGCGGCGCGCCACGCCCGCCGCGCGCTCCACGCGCTGCTGCCTGCGCGACATACGCTACGTTTAGTGCAGTGAGTACGTACCCATCCCATCCTGTAACAAGTGTTGGCGGCGACGAGTCGCAGCGGCGTGTCGCCCGGCGCCAGCGGCGCGGCGCGGCGCGCCACGCCCGCCGCGCGCACGCCCGCGCTCCACGCGCTGCTGCCTGCGCGACATACGCTACGTTTAGTGCAGTGAGTACGTACCCATCCCATCCTGTAACAAGTGTTGGCGGCGGCGTGTCGCCCGGCGCCAGCGGCGCGGCGCGGCGCGCCACGCCCGCCGCGCGCACGCCCGCGCTCCACGCGCTGCTGCCTGCGCGACATACGCTACGTTTAGTGCAGTGAGTACGTACCCATCCCATCCTGTAACAAGTGTTGGCGGCGACGAGTCGCAGCGGCGTGTCGCCCGGCGCCAGCGGCGCGGCGCGGCGCGCCACGCCCGCCGCGCGCTCCACGCGCTGCTGCCTGCGCGACATACGCTACGTTTAGTGCAGTGAGTACGTACCCATCCCATCCTGTAACAAGTGTTGGCGGCGACGAGTCGCAGCGGCGTGTCGCCCGGCGCCAGCGGCGCGGCGCGGCGCGCCACGCCCGCCGCGCGCACGCCCGCGCTCCACGCGCTGCTGCCTGCGCGACATACGCTACGTTTAGTGCAGTGAGTACGTACCCATCCCATCCTGTAACAAGTGTTGGCGGCGGCGTGTCGCCCGGCGCCAGCGGCGCGGCGCGGCGCGCCACGCCCGCCGCGCGCACGCCCGCGCTCCACGCGCTGCTGCCTGCGCGACATACGCTACGTTTAGTGCAGTGAGTACGTACCCATCCCATCCTGTAACAAGTGTTGGCGGCGACGAGTCGCAGCGGCGTGTCGCCCGGCGCCAGCGGCGCGGCGCGGCGCGCCACGCCCGCCGCGCGCTCCATGCGCTGCTGCCTGCGCGACATACGCTACGTTTAGTGCAGTGAGTACGTACCCATCCCATCCTGTAACAAGTGTTGGCGGCGACGAGTCGCAGCGGCGTGTCGCCCGGCGCCAGCGGCGCGGCGCGGCGCGCCACGCCCGCCGCGCGCACGCCCGCGCTCCACGCGCTGCTGCCTGCGCGACATACGCTACGTTTAGTGCAGTGAGTACGTACCCATCCCATCCTGTAACAAGTGTTGGCGGCGGCGTGTCGCCCGGCGCCAGCGGCGCGGCGCGGCGCGCCACGCCCGCCGCGCGCACGCCCGCGCTCCACGCGCTGCTGCCTGCGCGACATACGCTACGTTTAGTGCAGTGAGTACGTACCCATCCCATCCTGTAACAAGTGTTGGCGGCGACGAGTCGCAGCGGCGTGTCGCCCGGCGCCAGCGGCGCGGCGCGGCGCGCCACGCCCGCCGCGCGCTCCACGCGCTGCTGCCTGCGCGACATACGCTACGTTTAGTGCAGTGAGTACGTACCCATCCCATCCTGTAACAAGTGTTGGCGGCGACGAGTCGCAGCGGCGTGTCGCCCGGCGCCAGCGGCGCGGCGCGGCGCGCCACGCCCGCCGCGCGCACGCCCGCGCTCCACGCGCTGCTGCCTGCGCGACATACGCTACGTTTAGTGCAGTGAGTACGTACCCATCCCATCCTGTAACAAGTGTTGGCGGCGACGAGTCGCAGCGGCGTGTCGCCCGGCGCCAGCGGCGCGGCGCGGCGCGCCACGCCCGCCGCGCGCTCCACGCGCTGCTGCCTGCGCGACATACGCTACGTTTAGTGCAGTGAGTACGTACCCATCCCATCCTGTAACAAGTGTTGGCGGCGACGAGTCGCAGCGGCGTGTCGCCCGGCGCCAGCGGCGCGGCGCGGCGCGCCACGCCCGCCGCGCGCTCCACGCGCTGCTGCCTGCGCGACATACGCTACGTTTAGTGCAGTGAGTACGTACCCATCCCATCCTGTAACAAGTGTTGGCGGCGACGAGTCGCAGCGGCGTGTCGCCCGGCGCCAGCGGCGCGGCGCGGCGCGCCACGCCCGCCGCGCGCACGCCCGCGCTCCACGCGCTGCTGCCTGCGCGACATACGCTACGTTTAGTGCAGTGAGTACGTACCCATCCCATCCTGTAACAAGTGTTGGCGGCGACGAGTCGCAGCGGCGTGTCGCCCGGCGCCAGCGGCGCGGCGCGGCGCGCCACGCCCGCCGCGCGCTCCACGCGCTGCTGCCTGCGCGACATACGCTACGTTTAGTGCAGTGAGTACGTACCCATCCCATCCTGTAACAAGTGTTGGCGGCGACGAGTCGCAGCGGCGTGTCGCCCGGCGCCAGCGGCGCGGCGCGGCGCGCCACGCCCGCCGCGCGCACGCCCGCGCTCCACGCGCTGCTGCCTGCGCGACATACGCTACGTTTAGTGCAGTGAGTACGTACCCATCCCATCCTGTAACAAGTGTTGGCGGGCGGCGTGTCGCCCGGCGCCAGCGGCGCGGCGCGGCGCGCCACGCCCGCCGCGCGCTCCACGCGCTGCTGCCTGCGCGACATACGCTACGTTTAGTGCAGTGAGTACGTACCCATCCCATCCTGTAACAAGTGTTGGCGGCGACGAGTCGCAGCGGCGTGTCGCCCGGCGCCAGCGGCGCGGCGCGGCGCGCCACGCCCGCCGCGCGCACGCCCGCGCTCCACGCGCTGCTGCCTGCGCGACATACGCTACGTTTAGTGCAGTGAGTACGTACCCATCCCATCCTGTAACAAGTGTTGGCGGCGACGAGTCGCAGCGGCGTGTCGCCCGGCGCCAGCGGCGCGGCGCGGCGCGCCACGCCCGCCGCGCGCTCCACGCGCTGCTGCCTGCGCGACATACGCTACGTTTAGTGCAGTGAGTACGTACCCATCCCATCCTGTAACAAGTGTTGGCGGCGACGAGTCGCAGCGGCGTGTCGCCCGGCGCCAGCGGCGCGGCGCGGCGCGCCACGCCCGCCGCGCGCTCCACGCGCTGCTGCCTGCGCGACATACGCTACGTTTAGTGCAGTGAGTACGTACCCATCCCATCCTGTAACAAGTGTTGGCGGCGACGAGTCGCAGCGGCGTGTCGCCCGGCGCCAGCGGCGCGGCGCGGCGCGCCACGCCCGCCGCGCGCACGCCCGCGCTCCACGCGCTGCTGCCTGCGCGACATACGCTACGTTTAGTGCAGTGAGTACGTACCCATCCCATCCTGTAACAAGTGTTGGCGGCGACGAGTCGCAGCGGCGTGTCGCCCGGCGCCAGCGGCGCGGCGCGGCGCGCCACGCCCGCCGCGCGCTCCACGCGCTGCTGCCTGCGCGACATACGCTACGTTTAGTGCAGTGAGTACGTACCCATCCCATCCTGTAACAAGTGTTGGCGGCGACGAGTCGCAGCGGCGTGTCGCCCGGCGCCAGCGGCGCGGCGCGGCGCGCCACGCCCGCCGCGCGCTCCACGCGCTGCTGCCTGCGCGACATACGCTACGTTTAGTGCAGTGAGTACGTACCCATCCCATCCTGTAACAAGTGTTGGCGGCGACGAGTCGCAGCGGCGTGTCGCCCGGCGCCAGCGGCGCGGCGCGGCGCGCCACGCCCGCCGCGCGCACGCCCGCGCTCCACGCGCTGCTGCCTGCGCGACATACGCTACGTTTAGTGCAGTGAGTACGTACCCATCCCATCCTGTAACAAGTGTTGGCGGCGACGAGTCGCAGCGGCGTGTCGCCCGGCGCCAGCGGCGCGGCGCGGCGCGCCACGCCCGCCGCGCGCTCCACGCGCTGCTGCCTGCGCGACATACGCTACGTTTAGTGCAGTGAGTACGTACCCATCCCATCCTGTAACAAGTGTTGGCGGCGACGAGTCGCAGCGGCGTGTCGCCCGGCGCCAGCGGCGCGGCGCGGCGCGCCACGCCCGCCGCGCGCACGCCCGCGCTCCACGCGCTGCTGCCTGCGCGACATACGCTACGTTTAGTGCAGTGAGTACGTACCCATCCCATCCTGTAACAAGTGTTGGCGGCGACGAGTCGCAGCGGCGTGTCGCCCGGCGCCAGCGGCGCGGCGCGGCGCGCCACGCCCGCCGCGCGCACGCCCGCGCTCCACGCGCTGCTGCCTGCGCGACATACGCTACGTTTAGTGCAGTGAGTACGTACCCATCCCATCCTGTAACAAGTGTTGGCGGCGGCGTGTCGCCCGGCGCCAGCGGCGCGGCGCGGCGCGCCACGCCCGCCGCGCGCACGCCCGCGCTCCACGCGCTGCTGCCTGCGCGACATACGCTACGTTTAGTGCAGTGAGTACGTACCCATCCCATCCTGTAACAAGTGTTGGCGGCGACGAGTCGCAGCGGCGTGTCGCCCGGCGCCAGCGGCGCGGCGCGGCGCGCCACGCCCGCCGCGCGCTCCACGCGCTGCTGCCTGCGCGACATACGCTACGTTTAGTGCAGTGAGTACGTACCCATCCCATCCTGTAACAAGTGTTGGCGGCGACGAGTCGCAGCGGCGTGTCGCCCGGCGCCAGCGGCGCGGCGCGGCGCGCCACGCCCGCCGCGCGCACGCCCGCGCTCCACGCGCTGCTGCCTGCGCGACATACGCTACGTTTAGTGCAGTGAGTACGTACCCATCCCATCCTGTAACAAGTGTTGGCGGCGACGAGTCGCAGCGGCGTGTCGCCCGGCGCCAGCGGCGCGGCGCGGCGCGCCACGCCCGCCGCGCGCTCCACGCGCTGCTGCCTGCGCGACATACGCTACGTTTAGTGCAGTGAGTACGTACCCATCCCATCCTGTAACAAGTGTTGGCGGCGACGAGTCGCAGCGGCGTGTCGCCCGGCGCCAGCGGCGCGGCGCGGCGCGCCACGCCCGCCGCGCGCACGCCCGCGCTCCACGCGCTGCTGCCTGCGCGACATACGCTACGTTTAGTGCAGTGAGTACGTACCCATCCCATCCTGTAACAAGTGTTGGCGGCGGCGTGTCGCCCGGCGCCAGCGGCGCGGCGCGGCGCGCCACGCCCGCCGCGCGCACGCCCGCGCTCCACGCGCTGCTGCCTGCGCGACATACGCTACGTTTAGTGCAGTGAGTACGTACCCATCCCATCCTGTAACAAGTGTTGGCGGCGACGAGTCGCAGCGGCGTGTCGCCCGGCGCCAGCGGCGCGGCGCGGCGCGCCACGCCCGCCGCGCGCTCCACGCGCTGCTGCCTGCGCGACATACGCTACGTTTAGTGCAGTGAGTACGTACCCATCCCATCCTGTAACAAGTGTTGGCGGCGACGAGTCGCAGCGGCGTGTCGCCCGGCGCCAGCGGCGCGGCGCGGCGCGCCACGCCCGCCGCGCGCACGCCCGCGCTCCACGCGCTGCTGCCTGCGCGACATACGCTACGTTTAGTGCAGTGAGTACGTACCCATCCCATCCTGTAACAAGTGTTGGCGGCGACGAGTCGCAGCGGCGTGTCGCCCGGCGCCAGCGGCGCGGCGCGGCGCGCCACGCCCGCCGCGCGCTCCACGCGCTGCTGCCTGCGCGACATACGCTACGTTTAGTGCAGTGAGTACGTACCCATCCCATCCTGTAACAAGTGTTGGCGGCGACGAGTCGCAGCGGCGTGTCGCCCGGCGCCAGCGGCGCGGCGCGGCGCGCCACGCCCGCCGCGCGCTCCACGCGCTGCTGCCTGCGCGACATACGCTACGTTTAGTGCAGTGAGTACGTACCCATCCCATCCTGTAACAAGTGTTGGCGGCGACGAGTCGCAGCGGCGTGTCGCCCGGCGCCAGCGGCGCGGCGCGGCGCGCCACGCCCGCCGCGCGCACGCCCGCGCTCCACGCGCTGCTGCCTGCGCGACATACGCTACGTTTAGTGCAGTGAGTACGTACCCATCCCATCCTGTAACAAGTGTTGGCGGCGACGAGTCGCAGCGGCGTGTCGCCCGGCGCCAGCGGCGCGGCGCGGCGCGCCACGCCCGCCGCGCGCTCCACGCGCTGCTGCCTGCGCGACATACGCTACGTTTAGTGCAGTGAGTACGTACCCATCCCATCCTGTAACAAGTGTTGGCGGCGACGAGTCGCAGCGGCGTGTCGCCCGGCGCCAGCGGCGCGGCGCGGCGCGCCACGCCCGCCGCGCGCTCCACGCGCTGCTGCCTGCGCGACATACGCTACGTTTAGTGCAGTGAGTACGTACCCATCCCATCCTGTAACAAGTGTTGGCGGCGACGAGTCGCAGCGGCGTGTCGCCCGGCGCCAGCGGCGCGGCGCGGCGCGCCACGCCCGCCGCGCGCACGCCCGCGCTCCACGCGCTGCTGCCTGCGCGACATACGCTACGTTTAGTGCAGTGAGTACGTACCCATCCCATCCTGTAACAAGTGTTGGCGGCGACGAGTCGCAGCGGCGTGTCGCCCGGCGCCAGCGGCGCGGCGCGGCGCGCCACGCCCGCCGCGCGCTCCACGCGCTGCTACCTGCGCGACATACGCTACGTTTAGTGCAGTGAGTACGTACCCATCCCATCCTGTAACAAGTGTTGGCGGCGACGAGTCGCAGCGGCGTGTCGCCCGGCGCCAGCGGCGCGGCGCGGCGCGCCACGCCCGCCGCGCGCACGCCCGCGCTCCACGCGCTGCTGCCTGCGCGACATACGCTACGTTTAGTGCAGTGAGTACGTACCCATCCCATCCTGTAACAAGTGTTGGCGGCGACGAGTCGCAGCGGCGTGTCGCCCGGCGCCAGCGGCGCGGCGCGGCGCGCCACGCCCGCCGCGCGCACGCCCGCGCTCCACGCGCTGCTGCCTGCGCGACATACGCTACGTTTAGTGCAGTGAGTACGTACCCATCCCATCCTGTAACAAGTGTTGGCGGCGACGAGTCGCAGCGGCGTGTCGCCCGGCGCCAGCGGCGCGGCGCGGCGCGCCACGCCCGCCGCGCGCTCCACGCGCTGCTGCCTGCGCGACATACGCTACGTTTAGTGCAGTGAGTACGTACCCATCCCATCCTGTAACAAGTGTTGGCGGCGACGAGTCGCAGCGGCGTGTCGCCCGGCGCCAGCGGCGCGGCGCGGCGCGCCACGCCCGCCGCGCGCACGCCCGCGCTCCACGCGCTGCTGCCTGCGCGACATACGCTACGTTTAGTGCAGTGAGTACGTACCCATCCCATCCTGTAACAAGTGTTGGCGGCGACGAGTCGCAGCGGCGTGTCGCCCGGCGCCAGCGGCGCGGCGCGGCGCGCCACGCCCGCCGCGCGCTCCACGCGCTGCTGCCTGCGCGACATACGCTACGTTTAGTGCAGTGAGTACGTACCCATCCCATCCTGTAACAAGTGTTGGCGGCGACGAGTCGCAGCGGCGTGTCGCCCGGCGCCAGCGGCGCGGCGCGGCGCGCCACGCCCGCCGCGCGCACGCCCGCGCTCCACGCGCTGCTGCCTGCGCGACATACGCTACGTTTAGTGCAGTGAGTACGTACCCATCCCATCCTGTAACAAGTGTTGGCGGCGGCGTGTCGCCCGGCGCCAGCGGCGCGGCGCGGCGCGCCACGCCCGCCGCGCGCACGCCCGCGCTCCACGCGCTGCTGCCTGCGCGACATACGCTACGTTTAGTGCAGTGAGTACGTACCCATCCCATCCTGTAACAAGTGTTGGCGGCGACGAGTCGCAGCGGCGTGTCGCCCGGCGCCAGCGGCGCGGCGCGGCGCGCCACGCCCGCCGCGCGCTCCACGCGCTGCTGCCTGCGCGACATACGCTACGTTTAGTGCAGTGAGTACGTACCCATCCCATCCTGTAACAAGTGTTGGCGGCGACGAGTCGCAGCGGCGTGTCGCCCGGCGCCAGCGGCGCGGCGCGGCGCGCCACGCCCGCCGCGCGCACGCCCGCGCTCCACGCGCTGCTGCCTGCGCGACATACGCTACGTTTAGTGCAGTGAGTACGTACCCATCCCATCCTGTAACAAGTGTTGGCGGCGACGAGTCGCAGCGGCGTGTCGCCCGGCGCCAGCGGCGCGGCGCGGCGCGCCACGCCCGCCGCGCGCGCCACGCGCTGCTGCCTGCGCGACATACGCTACGTTTAGTGCAGTGAGTACGTACCCATCCCATCCTGTAACAAGTGTTGGCGGCGACGAGTCGCAGCGGCGTGTCGCCCGGCGACAGCGGCGCGGCGCGGCGCGCCACGCCCGCCGCGCGCACGCCCGCGCTCCACGCGCTGCTGCCTGCGCGACATACGCTACGTTTAGTGCAGTGAGTACGTACCCATCCCATCCTGTAACAAGTGTTGGCGGCGACGAGTCGCAGCGGCGTGTCGCCCGGCGCCAGCGGCGCGGCGCGGCGCGCCACGCCCGCCGCGCGCTCCACGCGCTGCTGCCTGCGCGACATACGCTACGTTTAGTGCAGTGAGTACTTACCCATCCCATCCTGTAACAAGTGTTGGCGGCGACGAGTCGCAGCGGCGTGTCGCCCGGCGCCAGCGGCGCGGCGCGGCGCGCCACGCCCGCCGCGCGCACGCCCGCGTTCCACGCGCTGCTGCCTGCGCGACATACGCTACGTTTAGTGCAGTGAGTACGTACCCATCCCATCCTGTAACAAGTGTTGGCGGCGGCGTGTCGCCCGGCGCCAGCGGCGCGGCGCGGCGCGCCACGCCCGCCGCGCGCACGCCCGCGCTCCACGCGCTGCTGCCTGCGCGACATACGCTACGTTTAGTGCAGTGAGTACGTACCCATCCCATCCTGTAACAAGTGTTGGCGGCGGCGTGTCGCCCGGCGCCAGCGGCGCGGCGCGGCGCGCCACGCCCGCCGCGCGCACGCCCGCGCTCCACGCGCTGCTGCCTGCGCGACATACGCTACGTTTAGTGCAGTGAGTACGTACCCATCCCATCCTGTAACAAGTGTTGGCGGCGACGAGTCGCAGCGGCGTGTCGCCCGGCGCCAGCGGCGCGGCGCGGCGCGCCACGCCCGCCGCGCGCTCCACGCGCTGCTGCCTGCGCGACATACGCTACGTTTAGTGCAGTGAGTACGTACCCATCCCATCCTGTAACAAGTGTTGGCGGCGACGAGTCGCAGCGGCGTGTCGCCCGGCGCCAGCGGCGCGGCGCGGCGCGCCACGCCCGCCGCGCGCACGCCCGCGCTCCACGCGCTGCTGCCTGCGCGACATACGCTACGTTTAGTGCAGTGAGTACGTACCCATCCCATCCTGTAACAAGTGTTGGCGGCGACGAGTCGCAGCGGCGTGTCGCCCGGCGCCAGCGGCGCGGCGCGGCGCGCCACGCCCGCCGCGCGCTCCACGCGCTGCTGCCTGCGCGACATACGCTACGTTTAGTGCAGTGAGTACGTACCCATCCCATCCTGTAACAAGTGTTGGCGGCGACGAGTCGCAGCGGCGTGTCGCCCGGCGCCAGCGGCGCGGCGCGGCGCGCCACGCCCGCCGCGCGCACGCCCGCGCTCCACGCGCTGCTGCCTGCGCGACATACGCTACGTTTAGTGCAGTGAGTACGTACCCATCCCATCCTGTAACAAGTGTTGGCGGCGACGAGTCGCAGCGGCGTGTCGCCCGGCGCCAGCGGCGCGGCGCGGCGCGCCACGCCCGCCGCGCGCTCCACGCGCTGCTGCCTGCGCGACATACGCTACGTTTAGTGCAGTGAGTACGTACCCATCCCATCCTGTAACAAGTGTTGGCGGCGACGAGTCGCAGCGGCGTGTCGCCCGGCGCCAGCGGCGCGGCGCGGCGCGCCACGCCCGCCGCGCGCTCCACGCGCTGCTGCCTGCGCGACATACGCTACGTTTAGTGCAGTGAGTACGTACCCATCCCATCCTGTAACAAGTGTTGGCGGCGACGAGTCGCAGCGGCGTGTCGCCCGGCGCCAGCGGCGCGGCGCGGCGCGCCACGCCCGCCGCGCGCACGCCCGCGCTCCACGCGCTGCTGCCTGCGCGACATACGCTACGTTTAGTGCAGTGAGTACGTACCCATCCCATCCTGTAACAAGTGTTGGCGGCGACGAGTCGCAGCGGCGTGTCGCCCGGCGCCAGCGGCGCGGCGCGGCGCGCCACGCCCGCCGCGCGCTCCACGCGCTGCTGCCTGCGCGACATACGCTACGTTTAGTGCAGTGAGTACGTACCCATCCCATCCTGTAACAAGTGTTGGCGGCGACGAGTCGCAGCGGCGTGTCGCCCGGCGCCAGCGGCGCGGCGCGGCGCGCCACGCCCGCCGCGCGCTCCACGCGCTGCTGCCTGCGCGACATACGCTACGTTTAGTGCAGTGAGTACGTACCCATCCCATCCTGTAACAAGTGTTGGCGGCGGCGTGTCGCCCGGCGCCAGCGGCGCGGCGCGGCGCGCCACGCCCGCCGCGCGCACGCCCGCGCTCCACGCGCTGCTGCCTGCGCGACATACGCTACGTTTAGTGCAGTGAGTACGTACCCATCCCATCCTGTAACAAGTGTTGGCGGCGACGAGTCGCAGCGGCGTGTCGCCCGGCGCCAGCGGCGCGGCGCGGCGCGCCACGCCCGCCGCGCGCTCCACGCGCTGCTGCCTGCGCGACATACGCTACGTTTAGTGCAGTGAGTACGTACCCATCCCATCCTGTAACAAGTGTTGGCGGCGACGAGTCGCAGCGGCGTG
This sequence comes from Dryobotodes eremita, assembly GCA_917490735.1. Taxonomy (NCBI): domain Eukaryota; kingdom Metazoa; phylum Arthropoda; class Insecta; order Lepidoptera; family Noctuidae; genus Dryobotodes; species Dryobotodes eremita. The sequence goes on along the minus strand of OU823251.1, from coordinate 22,819,154 downwards.
TCGCCCGGCGCCAGCGGCGCGGCGCGGCGCGCCACGCCCGCCGCGCGCACGCCCGCGCTCCACGCGCTGCTGCCTGCGCGACATACGCTACGTTTAGTGCAGTGAGTACGTACCCATCCCATCCTGTAACAAGTGTTTGCGGCGACGAGTCGCAGCGGCGTGTCGCCCGGCGCCAGCGGCGCGGCGCGGCGCGCCACGCCCGCCGCGCGCTCCACGCGCTGCTGCCTGCGCGACATACGCTACGTTTAGTGCAGTGAGTACGTACCCATCCCATCCTGTAACAAGTGTTGGCGGCGACGAGTCGCAGCGGCGTGTCGCCCGGCGCCAGCGGCGCGGCGCGGCGCGCCACGCCCGCCGCGCGCTCCACGCGCTGCTGCCTGCGCGACATACGCTACGTTTAGTGCAGTGAGTACGTACCCATCCCATCCTGTAACAAGTGTTGGCGGCGACGAGTCGCAGCGGCGTGTCGCCCGGCGCCAGCGGCGCGGCGCGGCGCGCCACGCCCGCCGCGCGCACGCCCGCGCTCCACGCGCTGCTGCCTGCGCGACATACGCTACGTTTAGTGCAGTGAGTACGTACCCATCCCATCCTGTAACAAGTGTTTGCGGCGACGAGTCGCAGCGGCGTGTCGCCCGGCGCCAGCGGCGCGGCGCGGCGCGCCACGCCCGCCGCGCGCTCCACGCGCTGCTGCCTGCGCGACATACGCTACGTTTAGTGCAGTGAGTACGTACCCATCCCATCCTGTAACAAGTGTTGGCGGCGACGAGTCGCAGCGGCGTGTCGCCCGGCGCCAGCGGCGCGGCGCGGCGCGCCACGCCCGCCGCGCGCTCCACGCGCTGCTGCCTGCGCGACATACGCTACGTTTAGTGCAGTGAGTACGTACCCATCCCATCCTGTAACAAGTGTTGGCGGCGACGAGTCGCAGCGGCGTGTCGCCCGGCGCCAGCGGCGCGGCGCGGCGCGCCACGCCCGCCGCGCGCTCCACGCGCGGCGGCCGGCGCGACATACGCTACGTTTAGTGCAGTGAGTACGTACCCATCCCATCCTGTAACAAGTGTTGGCGGCGACGAGTCGCAGCGGCGTGTCGCCCGGCGCCAGCGGCGCGGCGCGGCGCGCCACGCCCGCCGCGCGCACGCCCGCGCTCCACGCGCTGCTGCCTGCGCGACATACGCTACGTTTAGAAACTGATGACTGACTGACTGACTGCAACTTTGATGATTTCGACGTTATGATGTCTACTTTTAAATTCGAAACAGATGTGATAGTATTAACAGAATCTAGATTATTAAGAACAAACATATACCTCAACTGGAAAGGACTTAGGCCACTTGTTGACAGATGAATACCCGGGACACTCCAAAATAAATTACTGTATGCCTGGTTGTTCCTTATTTGACATTATGAGAGAAATTATTAAATGTAACTTTAACCAGGACACTACATTATTGATTTTTATGGGTAATAGGGGAAATGTGAACAAAAGAGAAATGCTCCAATATTATAGAACATTATGTAATCTTAGTTTAAGAAAAATTGTGTTGTTTACTTTCCCATATAGTAACAGTTTGCCACAGGAAGAAAATAACTTGAGATTTGGAATTAATCTGACATTGCATAATTTGACATTTAATAATAATTTATTCCATTTAGTTGGTACTAACAATTATGTTGGTAATAAATTGTATTTGACAAAAGATAGATATAATATTTTTATGTACTATCTTTCTATCATAAAAGACAGATAGCTATGTCACTATCATATTATTTTTCTATTACAGCCAAGAAGTTGGCTAAACAAATTGCTTCTATTGAGCAAAGCTATGAGTTATTAAATAATTTGGTATCAAAAATTGACATCGATAATAATTTAAATTAGAAATTAAGACAATGGATGGAACCTCTAGCAATAATGTACAGAATTGTAAAAAAAAAACAAGTAAATCTTTAAAATCAGTAAATAGTATCAACCTGGTGCATCAAAACATTCAAGGATTTATGAACAAAGATTTAGAAGTAGAATTATTTATGAATTTTAACAGTATTGATATTCTTTGTATAACTGAACATTGGCTAAAAAGCCACCAGCTCTTGTTCAATTTTAATAATCACCAGGTTGGTAGTTCGTTCAGCAGAGTAAATGCTATACATGGTGGCTCATTAATTTTAGTAAGTAACCAGCTTAAATTTAAAGAACGTAAGGAAATTGTGAGCCTATCTGTTGAGCGGACAGTTGAAATAGCCTGTACAGAATTGGAGCAGTTTATTGTTTTAAGTGTGTACAGACCCCCTTCAGGATTGTATGACTGCTTTGAAAAAGTAATGGATGAAGTGTTAAACAAGATTTGTAACTCGAACAAGTCCATTATCACTTGCGGTGATTTTAATGTAAATTTATTGGAAAACTCAGGTTCTTGTAGTAAAATATTAAGTCTATTTCAGTCCTACAATCTTGTAAACCTATTTTTGGAGCCTACAAGAATAACCCCCACTAGTGCAACATGCATAGATAATATTTATACAGACTTTATACCAAGTCACAGACAAATTATAAATTTACTAGATTCTGATCATTGCGGGCAAAGGATTACTATCCAAAACCAAAACATCAAAATGGCTAAAAAGGATATTACTGTTAACCCTAAAACTGCAAGTCGCTTGGAAACTTTTAAAGTTAAAATCATTAATAATATATCAGTTTTGTCTATTCACGTTGATCCTAATTATCTATATGATGATTTCTTTAATTTGAACTGTAAACAATTTGATTCCACCTTTATTCCCAAGACTATTTCTGTTAATAGTAACGTATCTTTCAGTGATTGGGCTACCATTGGTATTCATAAAAGTAGAACACGGCTTTATGAGCTGTACAATGAAAGAACTTCTGTAAACACTGTTGAATTTAATTTATATGTTAGAAATTATTCAAAATTATTTAAAAAAGTTTGTTGTATGGCCAAGTCGCGTTATTTGAGTTCAAAGATTAAAAACAGTAGTAATGTAATTAAAACGACTTGGAATATTTAATAGTGAAACGGGAAGATCTAGGAGCCGAAATACTGACTTCAGCCTGTCCATTAACGACAATATAATAAAATCAGACTCACAAGTCGCCGCGGCCTTTGAAAATGTATTTTCGAATATTCCCATTTCAACTACTAAATCCCTAAACTCATCACCTTCTGTTGCTGAAAGTCGTTGTCTTTGCTTAAAGAAAATGTTAATGTTTGCGATTCAGAATTTAATGATAAATGATAAATGATTTTATTTCTGTAAGTATGTTTGTACAAACACTTTTACACGTCAATCATGTTTTTTAAACTAGATGAGGTCGGCGTTTCCTATCTGACTACTCTGAGAAGAAAGGCCGAAACAAACTCAGAGGTCACAGTCTCTTTTAAAGTCCAGACATAACCTTGGTCAGGTCATGCGAAGACCATGCAGATTGGTATCTGAAATGGTCTTTAGAGGAAAGAACCACACAGTTTGAGTGGACCTATCCAGTCAGTGCACGCATTTGTCAGTAATCGTGCAGCTCGACTCAGGAAGTCAGGACTTAAGGAGCTCAACGATTCGACGAACAATACCAAAGAAAGGACATTTGGGTAGGCCGCATAAATTACTCAAACTGCCAGACTTTGATTAAAACTAATCAAGAAAGAAAAAAAAAAGAACAATGATCTACATAGTCTTCACATTCACATTAATTAAAATAATATACTATTTTACAAAGTAAATATTCATGTCAATATATTTATAAAAATTCATCAATGTCAACAGGTATAAAAAATCCTGAAATAATCTTGGTCAGATCATTTGAGGACCATGTAAGATTGGTGTCTGAAATGGTCTTTTAAGGAAAGAACCATACAGATTTTAGTGGACCTGTCCAGTCAGTGCACGCATTTGTCAGTAATAACGTAATCGTGAAGCTCAACTCAGAACTTAAGAGGGCGCAGTAAGACAGAAAAAAATCAAGTTTCACCCGCGCCTCTTTCCCTACCCCTCTCATCAAACACGACAAAAACAAAACACAATCCCTTCCCGCCAGCAGAAACTTTTCGCCCGGCGTATATTTAGGCATTTGAATTTGAATCTTGTGCGTAGTATGTATACGCAAAATAATCAGATGAAACTGTTCTATTCAATGTACCTATGTATGATTGCTGTGTACAAGTAGGTATATGATTCAATATTATTGTATGTCCGTGAATCTGTAACCGATGCTGGTAGGTTGTTAGATTGGAGAGTAGACCGACTTAAATTAAATAAAGACTATTGTTACTTTAAGATACGGCCTATAAATTTTCGATTCCGAATTGAAAGACAAACCTAACGTTGTAGTTGAAAAAATATCGTTCCATACATTATGTAACATAACTACAAATGAACGATTTTCAGATATTTTCCTGTAGCTATTTGTGCTGTGAGACCTTGCTTCTTGTTAAATTTCATGATTCTAGGTCAACGACCTGTATCTTATGGGTTTTAATTTATTTGCGAATGTCAAAATATGCGAAATGAATGGCAATTTATGCCAAGATACTAAGTCAACGTCTTAGAAGCCCGTTTTTTTTTACAGCTCCAAAGGACCGTTTATCTAAGTATTTGATGTCAATTTCAACTTGATACCCCTCACGCATTCCTGAGCAAAGCGGTCAGAAAGATGGATAACAAAGTGATCCCATAAGGGTTTCGATTTTTTCTTTTTAGGTACCGAACTCTAAAAAGTAAAGCACTTCCATCAAAGTACTATAATACTACATACTCATGATACTACCTACATGATGGTGAAAACAATTTCGATAAAATTACTTTTTTGACGATATAAAAGCGTATAATTATAATCGCATCACTTAACATCCGCTTTTTTACTTTGAGAAAACGAAATCAATTGAACAAAAATATCAATAATCTAAGAAAATAAACACTCGCAAATAAATTAAAATCCATATGATATATCCCGTTGACCTAGAATCATGAAATTTGGCAAGATGCAAGGTCTCACAGCACAAATAGGTACCTCGAATGGTTTTTCAATTGCAATATTTAAACGAATTATGATCATTGTCCATTCCCTTTATTTTCAATGAAATTCTTCAGTTGGTAAAACATCTGTTTATTTTGCCTATACTATACGCTAAGCTTGAATTCAGAATCTTAGATCATAGTCATGTTTTGGAACTAGAAACTCAATGCTGGCGTGACAAAGTTCAAATTCCAATGCAACCAAATTTTATTTAGGGCCTTGTACAAGTTGGACCTCACGACGTATTTGTGGAAACCAGTGTTAACCAAGTAAAAAAATATCATGGAAATTGCTTTGCAGGATTGTGCAAAGTCAATTAGCAACATTGATACCAAGTAAAAAATAATATTGGTATGGTGGATTTTGCACTGTATTGTGCAAAGTCAACTGGCATGTGTCATGAAAACATTGACATAAAATTATATGTACTTGAAATGTTTGCCTATAGAAAAAAAAAGTTATACAAATATCAGGCCTATCGACGACAAAATCATAAAAATACTGGTATCTCTTTTTAACTTTGTTAATTTTGCGTAAGTGAAAAAAGGATAATAGTGTTTTTGACACTAACTAAAATGGCAACCCTTCATTCCTAGTGTCATTGAAATACCTATTTGCGGCCGGGTCGCCATTTTATCCGCTCGCTGTTTGGTACAGTCGCCGGTACATCAAGTTACCACAAACTGTCAGATTTTCTCATTCGATTTGGAACTTAACAATCAACATTTTAAGGATTAAAATCGTTTGGAAAAATTTGTCAATTTCGTGTAGCTTGACCTGCTGGCGACTGTAACAAAGTTGGGTTCGTCAACAGTCAAATGCTCTTGAGCTGTGGATATAATTTGTGAATTTTGGAGTAATTTGCTGTGTTATTGCGTAAGAAATCGGTTCTATAGTGGAAATCGTCAATAGCAAGATGCTCAATTTGCAATATAATCGCTGTTATTTTATAGAAATATCAATATGGGCTTTTTTTTGGGTGGGAAATCATCAAATGACCTCTCCCGCTCTGGGCGGAGCGGAAGAGCGTGTCAGACTCTTACTGACTAAAACCCACCCGTGTTCCTTCAGTTGCCTGTACGCCAGGGCCACGGTAACTCTTTCGAAAAATCCGCGACCCCGGCAGGCATCGGCCCTATCGGACCCCGTCAATGGTGCTGACATCTCTTTGAGGTGCGCGTGGAACACGACGCGCCGTCGACCCGGGCCTGGTCCTTACCGGACGGCGAGCTGCCCATTGCTCGCCGTCCGCAAGTCATATCCGTCATGTCCCGTGCACACCGTTTCGTACTTGTGTCCGCCAAAACCCATTAACCCATTACCTATTTTAGTTTTGCGATTTATTTATTTTAAACTCCAATAATATTTTTATACCAATAACCTACCTATATGTTTCAACTTGATTCGGGGGTTGGTCAAAAATCGCTCGAAATGGTTCGTCTAAGGTTACCCATACACGAAGTTTGTCAACGAAAGTGGGAGTAAACGAATTTGGTTCTTTATCTAATAGTAATAAGATCTAAAATCTCCAGCACGATGAGATCTCGAACTCTATGTTGTAAATTTTCTCCGCAAGAAAATTGACCGAAGTGCAGAACAATGGCGCTAGTTGTACTATACCAGTAAAAAATCTGTAAAATAATTGTATGTCATCTTGAGTTTTCAAATATCAACATGAAATTATTATAATATTTTTATTTTATAGTTTAGCCGCGGTATTTATTTGGTTTATCAATTCTTAACGATTTTAATAATCGTTTCGGAAGTGGTTTTAGTGATATTTTCATGTTTTGTATTTCACAGTTTCGTTCCAACAATGTGATAAATTACGAAAATATTATTTAAGCAAATAAATTAAATCGCAGAGCAGCAGAAAATTCAAGCGCAGTCCTCTCGTCTCAACAGAGCGACGGCGACTGATTTGTGAAACAAAAATATGCTTGAAGTTCCTGCAACGTGCGACGGAAGATGACTTCTTCCACGAACTAAAAACGTCGTAAGTGCTTAAAGCTTTAATTCGTAATAAAACCAAAAATAAAAGGAATTTCAAAAAATGCCTGCACAATTTTTTTCGCCTTGCCTTGATACAGATAATCATTAAAAAAATATCCTATTAGTCATTAGCATATTAAGTACAAATTGAAAAAACGTGAAAATTAGGGGTAACTTCGTGATGTTATTTTATCGAGAAAATTTTAACGTATTGTGTTTCTGTTCCACAAAAAGTTTCAAAATATCATGTAGTTACTCATATTATTTTTATTTTACACCTACGTCTTATGAATTTCATGAAAAATTAAATTGAAGATAGGCAATTTTGGTTACTACCCGCTCTTAAGGAGCTCAACCATTAGACGAACAATACCAAAGAAAGGACATTTGGGTAGGCCGCATAAAGCACTCAAACTGCCAGATCATCATTGAAACTACCTGAGAAAGTGAAAAAAAAAAAAAAAAAAAACTGACGCACATAGTCCTCACATTCACAATAATTTGATAATAATGTTATACTTCAGAAAGTAAATTGTCATGTCATTCTATATGTAATAATTATCAAATGTCAAAGTTTATGTAAAATACAAATTAAAAAAATAGCAAAAATAAAAATAACAAAAAAAACATTCAGTATGCAAAAAATTGGAGCAACTCAATCCCAAGCCTTTTTGTCCTCAATATAATCTTTAACGGTATAAAAGGCTTTCTGGCACAACTTACGTTTAATGAATGATTTGAATTTATTAAGGCTTAGATCTTGAACGTGGCTTGGAAGTTTATTATAAAAGCGTATACATTGACATCTGAATGAGCCACCTATTTTCTTGAGCCTTGTTGTAGGTACAACAAACTTGTGTTTGTTCCTAGTATTTATACTATGGATATCACTGTATTTTTTAAACAATTTTATATTTTTATGAGCATATAAAAGATTTTCAAAAATATATTGAGAAGGCACAGTCATTACATTAATCTCCTTAAATTTGTCTCTGAGAGATTGTCGTTTCTAAGTGCTGGCTGAGTGAATCCATAAAATTATTAAGGTTGGTGTTGCATGGAGATCGATATATACACAGAAGAGTGTTATCTAGTATGTCTAATTGTAGACAGGTCGCCTGGTCTAGCTGAACTTCTTGAATTTTAGATTTTAACGTTTTTTTAACGAATACAACTACTCCATCATTTTGATTCATCTGCCGCGTTGATACAAAAGAGTTGAGTTAAATGCTGAGTTAAAAGCTGAGTTAAATGATAAATGATTTTATTTCTGTAAGTAGGTTTGTACAAACACTTTTACACGTCAATCATATTTTAAAACTAGATGAGGTCGGCGTTTCCTATCTGACTACTCTGAGAAGAAAGGCCGAAACAAACTCAGAGGTCACAGTCTCTTTTAAAGTCCAGACATAATCTTGGTCAGATCATGTGAAGACCATGTAGATTTGAGTCTGAAATGGTCTTTTGAGGAAAAACCACACAGAATGAGTGGACCTGTCCAGTCAGTGCACGCATTTGTCAGTAATCGTGCAGCTCAACTCAAAACTTAAGGAGCTCAACGATTCGACGAACAATACCAAAGAAAGGACATTTGGGTAGGCATTATTACACCGGTTCACAGGGGAGGGAACGGCGACGACGTCAATAACTACAAACCTATTTCTGTCTCTCCAGGTTAACCAAGGTTTTAGAAAAACATTTTAACATAAGACTTACATTATCTTTAATTAGATAAAAAAAAAAATAGAATTTTGCAAATCCGTCTATACAATGTCGCCCATGCGCATGTGACCGCCCGTAATATTCTGAATATTCATGAAAAAATGTCCAAAATAAACTTCAAAAGGGGGGGCCTATCTATAATATTTTTCATGTTATTCAATTTTTAATTTTTTAAGTAGAGTTTGTAGATTTTCTTTCTATTTTTTGACACATCTCCGAAGTTTATGGGTCGATTTGGATTCTGTTTATTATTTCCAAAAGCTTATCAGTTATTTTAACAGGTTAATTAACATTTTTACTAAAAATTATCGACTACGAAAAAAAAGACGGAATCGAAGTAATTTTTTCGGTAAAAAATTGTGTATTTATTTTAAAAAAACTAGTGTAAGTCCATAAATTATCCCCATAGGACGACTTTTTTAATTATTATTTGTAATCTACTACATAACAGCAAAAAATTCACAGATCATTATTAAACCAAACTGTAACTAAATCCAAAGTAAAACTCTAAAACTCTAAGGGTCAAATTTAGGAAAAGAAAATGTGAAAGTCAATTAAATGTCCCCGCTCTTAGCAGTGAGTACTAAAAGGTTAAACTAATAAGGAGGACGATAATGGAAATAAAAACAAACAAGCAATAGCCAGATTTTTACTTAAAAAAATAAAAAATACAAGAATTTTAATTAATTAGATTTTCGAAATGGCCCCCACCCTCCTGTAAACAAACTAAAGCCCTCATGGCAACACTTTTTATTGTACGACGTAATTCTTCACGGTTTTCTTTCATTTCTGCAGCAGCAGCAAAAATCCTAGCCGTTAATTGCTCGCGGCTTTCAATGGGCACGGCATACACTTTTTGTTTCATGTAGCCCCAAAGATAAAAATCTAAGGGTGTAAGGTCGGGAGATCGCGGCGGCCAAGCAATGGGACCTCCTCTGCCAATCCATCGCGGATAATTTTGATTTAAATAATCACGAACTAGTCGTGCGAAGTGTGCTGGAGCTCCATCTAATTGCAGATACATCCGCCTTCTTGTTTCGAGCGGTACTTCCTCCAAAAGCAACGGCAACGTATTGACTATAAAATCTAAAAATGCGTGTTGATCTAGTCTGTTTGGTAACACGAAAGGGCCAATAAGTTCATCGTCAATCATTCCAGCCCATACATTTATGGAAAATTGAGTCTGGAAAGTGGTTTCTCTAATGACGTGTGGATTTTCAGTGGCCCACACATGAAGATTGCGATGATTTGTTATACCCGCCCTTGTAAACGTGGCTTCATCTGTCCACAAAATCTTCCTCATAAAATTGAGATTAGCTCTTTGCTGTGCAATTATCCAATTACAAAAAACAGATCTCGCACCGTAATCGACATTTCCCAAATGTTGTGCACGTCGGAAATGATAAGGATGCAGGCCTTCTTTTTTGAGAATTCTCCAAACTCTTATTCTTGGTATACCTACTCTTATCGATAGGAGACGAATACTTAGCATAGGGTTAGCGCGCACTAATCGTAACACATCCTCTTCCACGTCTACATCAACAATCACGGCGGGCTCATTTCGTTGCGGAAATAATCCTCTTTCGCAAAAAAGACGATGTACGGCAATGAAGGATCGGTACCCAAGTACTGGTCTACTTGGATATCGACGTCTGTACTCTTCGACAGCAGCGCGTGCATTTCCATTACAAACACCGTAAATGAAATGCATGTCAGCCACATGAGACGGCGGTAGATCACGCAATCGTACCATTGCAATGATAGAGTAGTTAAGTTTGCTTAAACAAACTTTCCTCACAAGATTAAGTAGTGCACAAATCACAAAACACGTAGCGTCACGGGGTCAGTAATCAAGCGACTGAATGAAGTAACGCTAGCCGACAAGGGTGTGCACGTGGTAGGGACGCAATTGTTAAAAAGCTGTTTCTAGGAACCGGTTTCTACCTGAGCGACCCTTTTTATTTGAATAGTTGCAAATGTTCAACAAGTTGTTTGCTGGTTTTTTTTTAGAGATAGGTATTAGTAATGTTCTGTGAATTTTTAGCTGATATGTAGTAGATTACAAATAATAATTAAAAAAGTCGTCCTATGGGGATAATTTATGGACTTACACTAGTTTTTTTAAAATAAATACACAATTTTTTACCGAAAAAATTACTTCGATTCCGTCTTTTTTTTCGTAGTCGATAATTTTTAGTAAAAATGTTAATTAACCTGTTAAAATAACTGATAAGCTTTTGGAAATAATAAACAGAATCCAAATCGACCCATAAACTTCGGAGATGTGTCAAAAAATAGAAAGCAAATCTACAAACTCTACTTAAAAAATTAAAAATTGAATAACATGAAAAATATTATAGATAGACCTCCCCTTTTGAAGTTTATTTTCGACATTTTTTCATGAATATTCAGAATATTACGGGCGGTCACATGCGCATGGGCGACATTGTATATGACGGAGTTATGCCCAAACATATATAAAAAATATATATAAACATCCGAATTAATAACCTCCTCCTTTTTGAAGTCGGTTAAAAAGCCTTTGACACCGTTGCTGTTCCAACCCTTTTTTCTAAGCTAGGAAGAATTGGCATAAGGGGAACCCCTCGTTATGTTTTTTAAATATTATCTATCAAACAGAAGACATAAAGTTAAGATAGGATCACACATCAGTAATTACGTGCAGGTATCATTCGGCGAGCTTCAAGGAAGCGTTTTAGGGCCAAAACTTTTCATAATATACATTAATGACCTATGTAACTTAAAAGTAGATAACGCAAAAATATTCTCTAACGCCGATGATACGCCATTGTTTTTTATGGGAATAACTGGTCCAAAGTTAAGCTCAAAGCTGAAATAGGTATGGCTCAAATTGCTAGTTGGCTTAACAAAAATCTCCTTACGCTAAACGCAACAACAACAACAATAAGAAATCGCTCACAACCATATCAAGATTGAAATGTCAAAATACATTCTAGTAAACGAGCCATGAATTATGTCTGTACATGTCCTATAATTAATAAAGTAACACAAACAAAATTATTTAGATGTCTTAATTGACCAACATTTGAGTTGGTACTCCCTCCTCGAACAAGTTGCTGATAGAATACGAAAATTGGGACGGATATTTAAATGATTGAGATGCGTGGTCCCTGCAAGTAGGTGTGTAACATACCGGGCGCTATGTGCGTGTGCGGCGCGGGCGGCGCGGGCCGCGCCGGCGCAGGCGCAGCCGCCGCCGTGGCCAGCGCGCGCTGGCGCCAGATGTGCGCACAGCCGAACGAGAACTTCATCGCGCGCTCCAGCGACTAACGATATAGGGAGACGTGCATTAGAAATGAACTTGAAATTCAAGGCAGTATATAGTATCGCTGTGTAAAATGATACCAGGTTACAAATTCTGAAATAGTGTCACGAGATACGTGTAGTACATTACAAAACATGTTATAATGGTTGTTTACCAATAGTGTCAGTGCATCATCTGGCTCCCAAGTGAAGTATAACCGTAACTAGGGAGCTAGAGGACCTATATCTGTTGATGAACACAGCCAGCATTGCCCACTAACCTCCAGCACCAGACACAGCTGCCCCCAGCGCGTGGCCGCCAGCGCCAGCAGGTCTACGACGCACACAGCGTTGCGCAGCGCGTGCGCCCGCGCCGCTTCGAACTCGCCGCTCTGGGACAGCACGGCATCTCGCACTGCCATCGCCTCGCCAACCAGTAGGAGTAGTACGACTTCTTCGTACTCATTTCGGGGTACAAACTGAAAAATAAAGAGTTATTTCAACAATTCATTCTGGTGCTGATTCTCTTGTCACAAAATTCTCATAAACTAGACTGAAAATCACCAAAATTTTGTTTATTTCTGTCAAACGGCGTTTCCCATTCTAAAATTGACTAAAGTGACAGAACTTAACCCTAATATAGTTTGACAGTACTAATGTCATTTAGTTAGTTAATTTAGTGAAAAGAGTAATTTCGCTATTCTGAATTTGCTGTTTTTCACCAAAAATTTTGATTGTCAAACTAAATCAGACTATTTTTGATCGCTACTAAAAAAGTGTAGAATAAAATTAGTTGTAAAGAACTAAAATTTACAAAGCACATTTCTCTACTAGTTCTTGAAAGTTTGGATGCTTGTGAGTTTGGACATCATTATGGAAGGTTATGTGATCGCAGCTGTTGTCGATTCACGACATAGCAAACAGACAGATTTGGACAAAATCAAGATGTCTTTGATAGGGCTTTCCTACAGCGACGAGAATACCGGTGATTTTCAATTTACTAAACGAAAAACTGGATAATCTTGTCTCGACATCACATTTTTATTAGTAATATTAATCATTAATCATTATTAGTCATTTTTATTTTAATTAGCTTTATTACGCTGAAATAAATAGCAAGATAATTATGCTACCTGAATCAATTGTTTTATTAATGAAACCGAAAATAAATCGCCTAATCGCCTTTAAATCGTTTTCGATGAACAACCCAAGCAGGATCACATTGGTCACAAACAATAAAAACAAATACAAGTTATTGCATCTTAACTTATTAAAACATAAACACTAACATGATTTACGCCGTCACAAAAAAAAGTACTGTTCCCGAGGGAAAGAACAATAACTGTCGACGGTCACAATTGCTTTAGGACGCTAGATAACGCTACGTGTCTTTCAAATCATGATTGAATTATATTGTTTTTTTTTTAATATAAGTATAACTTTTTGTGAGTCTAGAGTGAACTCCAACACCGTTTGACCGAACACCATGAAAGTTGGCACATAGATAGGTAAATATTCAACATTAGTTATAGTATATGCGAAACCTGAATATAGTTTGTTCAGAACAAGTAATAATAAATAATAATAATAAAAGTTTATTTAGAACAAGTTTCAGGACACAAATTTACAAAAGGAAACGAAGATAGCTACAAAAGTTAAAACTGTGGCGCAGCTATCAACGCCCAGGTCAAAAAATATGGTTCATTTGTTCCAGACTAGTAATTACAAAAAAAAAAAAAGAAGAAAATTATTAAATTAAAGGTAGGTACTAACTATTCTGTGTGTATGAGTGAGGGTGTGTATGAGTGAGGGTATGTGTGAGTGAGGGTCTGTGTGAGTGAGGGTGTGTGTGTGAGTGAGGGTGTGTGTGTGTATTGTGGGGTATGCGAGTATTGAGCGTGAGTGAGGGGGGCGGTGTTTATGTAATAAGATTGATGTTACAGGAATGTAAGTGTTATGTTACCACAAGTTTTTCTGTTGCCTCGTAGGAGAAGGATTTAAGCAATTCTGACAGTTTTTTTCTAACTAAGGTTCTTGTTAAAGGATAAATTTGACTGTTTCTATTTATGTTATTGATGAGTTTAGGGCTAACGTAGTTAAAGTGGCGTCTTACTAGTGCCAATCTGGAGAAAGGTATCTTGCAAACTATGTCGGAACGTCGCTTTTTAGAGAGGTATTGTGGGTCGTACTTCATGAGGTCGTGCTTCTTGATAACAGTTTGAAGTATAAATAACTGTCTAACAGTGAGGACGTTACAGAGCGAAAAAAGTTCCGACGTTGGGAATCTGGCAGGTTTCATGGCCAATACTTTTAGCACTGCTCTTTGAGCTCTCTCCAAACGCAGAATAGTAGTCTTGTGTGTACCACCCCAAACCGTAATGCAGTAACCAAGGACTGACTGGACGAGTGCGAGGTAGATCAATATAAGGCATGGGAAGTCGGCAACCGCCCTGAGCTTTTTGAACACGTATATAAGTCTTCTTACACGGACCACGACTGAGTCAACCTGTTTTATCCACGTTAGGCAATTGTCTAATGTGACTCCAAGATATTTAATGTTGTCGAAGCGCTCTAAATGGGCACAATTACAGGATATAGTGGCCACAGTATGAGAACAAACATGGGTTTTGATATGAAATGACGTAGGTGGTTGTGTAAGAATTCCTGGTGTGAAGGGTATGAACTTTGTCTTTGCAATGTTGAGTGTGAGTAGGTTTGAGTTTAACCAATCCATGACCAAACCCAGAGCGGTCTCCGCATTCTCACGAGTGTCATGCCAATCCTTACCATGCGTTATAAGAGCTGTGTCATCCGCGTAAGTAATGATTCTTGTGTTTGAAAGTGATAGCTGGCACAGCTCATTGACATAGATAAGGAAAAGAGTGGGCCCTAAGACGCTACCCTGAGGCACACCAAATGACATGTCTTCCGGTGTACTTATAAAAGATTCGACTTTCACAACCTGCTTCCTTCCCGTCAAGTAGCTGCGAAAGATTTCGAGGGCATTTCCTCGTATGCCAATTCGTTCAAGCTTGCCTATCAGCTTAGGAACAGATACAGTATCGAATGCCTTCGATAAGTCTAGGAAGATACCTACTGCTTTTTGTTTATTATTAAGATGTTCGACTATTGAATTTCTGAGTTCTAAGGTAGCATCTTCGGTAGATTTTCCTGCTCTGAATCCAAACTGATTGTCGGCCAAGATATTAAATTTATTTAGGAACTTTACAAGTCTCGCGTTGATGACTTTTTCAAAGATTTTTGAAAGTGTCGTAAGTACGGATATAGGCCTGTAGTTGGAAACGACGTACCTATCTCCCCCCTTGAATATGGGATGAACTATAGCAGTTTTAAAGACATCAGGAAAGGTTCCCAGACATATGCACAAGTTAAATATGTGGACAAGTATTGGAATAATAGCGTTTTTGGTGGCTTTAATGACTATGGGTGAGATACCGTCATATCCAACAGCACATCTATCTTTAAGGTTCAGAATGATGCCTTCAATTTCATCATCGTCCACATCATACAAGGCCATAGACTGTAATGGTGAAGAGAAAGAGTCAACCGAGTCAGAAAGAGAAGCTAGTGGGAATTTAGAAGCAAGGTTGCTCCCTACATTGGCAAAGTAGTGGTTAATAATATTGACAGAATGAAGAGGATCGTCGCCACACTTTAACAATTCGGTGGGAGAGGATTTAACACTGTCCAAATGGGATATTTGTTTGATAAGCTTCCAGGTTGCCTTGGGATTGTTTTTGGCCTTATGAAATTCAGATCTCTCATATTCACATTTTAATTGTTTTAGTAAATTGTTACAATAATTACGATAACGAAGAAATACAATTTTATGGGTATCATTTCCTGGATGTTTTTTGAATGTTTTATTGAGCTTGTCTCTATGACGGATGCATCTCAGAAGGCCAGGTGTGATCCAAGGCTTGATGATACGTTTTCTACTTGATATAATTGAGGACGTGGTATGCCGAGTAATGGACGAGGATAGGATAGACACGAGGGTATCAGCAGCAAGGTTAGGATTATTCATTTGGAGTATGTGAGTAATGTCCGTATTTTCAATGTCATTCTTAACTTTTGCTATGTCAATTTTTGTGAGTAAACGCTTGGGAGCAGTAATTAACATGCCCGGATTGCAGAAAAGGAGAACCGGAGCATGGTCTGTTAGATCACAGTCTAGGACTATGGTAGTGGCAGTATGTGTGGTTTTCAGTATGACATGATCGAGGCAATTTGCTAGTCTAGTGGGTAGTACATGTGCGGGAAGCATAGCGTGTGATGCTGCAATATTTAAGTATTCGTCTGTATTTGGGTCCAAGCTAGCTGGGGCAATGTTTATGTTAATGTCTCCCACCAGAGCAATAGTATTAAATTTTCCTAACTGTTGTAACAATATATCTAGACTACTGAAAAACGGAGTGAGGTCTCTAACCGATGGAGAACGGTATAACGCGATAACTGCAGCTTTGTCCGAGAATTTCATTATCAGGCAATTTGCGTCCCTGAAAGAGGGAGTTTCAAACGAGCATTGGATATCATTTCTGACGTAGGCAACGATTCCATCATACTGGTTAGAAAACGAAGATGAATAAAACTTATAACCAGTTAGAGAAGGACAGTTTGGGCATTTGCTAAGCCAACATTCGGACAGTATAATAACGTCTAGTGTGTAATTTAGCCTACCTAATAATAACAATAACTTGTCAAAATTACAATTTATACTTCGGATATTGACGTGTAAGATTTTAAGGGTGCACTCCGGTTTGCATAGATAATTACAGCTCGTCTCCGGGGTGCAGGTAAAACAGTCGGATACAGAAATATTTTCAATTTCTGAGTTAATTATGTTTAGGTCATCCATTTTTTATCGGTTTAACAACATGTAAAACAATGTTATTGCGCTGAGTAGGCATAATTCTACCTTGCTTACGAAAAATAGTAATGTAATATGCAATAATATTGAGTAACTGTCTATTAAAAGAAAAAGAAAAAGTTAGTTTGAGAAACTTGTGGTTTGTGTAATATTGAGTAATGGAATGTGTGGGGGTGTGTTTATGTGTGATAAGTATTGTAACAGTCCGAGTGGAATTATAGTTAGTAGTACTAATAATAATTAAAAATGAAAAACATAACATAAAATAATACAAACAAAAGTAGTACATGAGGCGCAATAACTGGTAGAACACAACTTTCGGTAGTTTGGTTATCGAGAATTTTAGATTTAGTCATGCTTTAGGATTTAGGATGGTCGAGAGGTCATTCTCATTCCTAATTTCAAAATGTTTGCATCCCTCTTTCTCTCGCACAAAGATTTTGCCGTGTTTTATCCAGCAGAACTTATAATTATTTGATTTCGCTGCGTCGCGGGCCAGGAAAAATAGTCTCTTTTTTCTTGAAATCAGGTTTTCAGAGACAAAGATAGGCTTGGCAGGGCCACTAATTTTCAGTAGTAAGTAACTGAATCGATTCCAATAATTTTTAAACCATGTTATATTTTGTCGCAAAAATATTTAAAAAAAGTTACAAGTTGGACACCTAGCGACACTAAGTACCTATCCGCAATCATACGCGCACAACACAGGTCACGGCAGGTCATAGCGGCACCAGGCGCGGGCGCACAGCGGGGCGGGAGAAAAACAACCACTTCAGTCGCCCGGACGCTACAGGTTGACACGCACGTGTCACGCTCCCTTTCAGTTACAATACGCCATCGCGATTGCGCGGCCGCCGTGGGCCTTACAGTTGTCTTTCGGTTGATCGTATACCGTGTACCTATCGTATGTAAAAAGTATCGTGTAACCGTCTTTCTCATACACAAACGTTCAGTACACAGAAATGGTACGTACACTAGCGGTGTGTGCTGATAACGTATCCCTGGCAATGCGGCGGTACGAGGAGCAACTCGGCATCAGAGTATCGTTAAACACAATGCTTTCCGCCACACAAAAATCTAGGGACTACGGTACCTATCGGCCTCCGACAGCAGTCGATAGAGGAGTGAGTCGAATTCCTACCACAGTCCAAGACGGAATTTTGGACTACATGGCCAACAAACCTACGGCCTGCTGTGTTAAGTAATGCGATATTTAACAGTTTTTATCCACTTTGAACTTTAAGTGTTTGGCATAAGGTGCAACAAATCGCATTGACGACATTTTATCACTTACGGCTGCATTTACGAATAAAGTACATAATAATATCTACCTACATACCTAATGGTCTACATTACGACAGTCCAAAGCCTGCAAGTGTGATGGAAAATGTTATTACCGGATAATTACAATCCAATCGCCGTACGGCACCTAACCTACTGCCAAATTATTATCAATGAGCGCGAGCCGACGCGGGAGGCGCGTGCGGCGCGTTGTCGCGGCGTTGTGACCATGTTTTTATACGGACAACCAGGTAATATAACAAGCTTATAACTTTGTGATTTTTATGATACAGTTTTGAAATTTTGTAAATAGATTCTTTACATAAAAATAACACGTGAAAACACGTGTTTCGGGTTTCGCATATACTAAAACTAATATTTTATATGTATTTTTAATGGTGAAGGATTTACAGGATTTCTTCGACATCCACGCGGGCGAAGCCGCGGGCAAAAGCAAGTTTACAAATAAAAATATGATCTCGAGAAAAGATAATGAGAATGTCCGGTATTCTCGTCGCCGCGGCGGCGGCAACATAGGAAAGTGGGCATCAAGGACATCTTGAATTTGTCAGAGTCTTAAGGCTTTCTGTTTGTTATGTCGTGAATCGACAATAGCTGCAATCACTTAAGCTGCCATAATGATTTCCAAACTCACAACCATCCAATCTTTCAAGAACTAATAGAGAAATATCCTTTGTAAATTTTGGTTCATGACAACAAAGTTTATGCTACATCTTTTTAATCACGATTAAAAATAGTCTCGATTTAGTTTGACAATCAAAATTTTAGGTGAAAAACGGCAAATTCAAAATAATACCATTGTAATTTTCACTAAATTGAATAACTAAATCGAATGACATTAGTGTAATCAAACTATATTATAGTTAAGTTGTGTCACTTTAGTCAATTTCAGAACGTGCAACGTCGTTTGACAGGAATAAACTAAAATATGGCGATTTTTAGTTTAGAGAATTTTGTGTCAAGAGAATCGGTACCATTATGCTCCCTGTATTTCATTTAAAATAATTATTGATAAAAAATTAAAGATAATTTATTGATTTTACTCAGGTTTTCATTGCACTTCGGATCATTTCGTTCACTTTCATTCACTCTTTATTTTAATTTCTGACAAGTCTTGGCATATGGTCTACTCAACTTACTAAACTAGATTTTAGATGTGTCAAAATTGTTTTTAATTTTCTTGTTTGCAGAATAGCTTTTAAGATTCTCTTAACCAAAAATAAGAATTCTTAGTGATAGTTTAGTTCTGTGTACAAGAGAATCGGCACTAATGTCTGCTGTGCAATATGGTCGCGTATGTCGCATCAGAAAAAAATATGACCCACGGGGTAATTGCGTAACACACTAACAGTAGGAATGGCTTTCATTTTGATAGTTCAAAAACATTAATTGCGTTATTTACGTCGTTGAGCAGACAATTTTTTCGAACATATGAAGCAATTGATTAAAAATAGCCTTCAAAATTATTCAGATTGTGATGCGTAACACACTGTGCTAATGTCTGACCAAAAGTATCTGATAAAAATGTAAGTAAATAGATCAGTAAAGGTACCTGTGGATGCCAAGTTGTCGCGCCACTGACAGATTGAGTACTTTGATTTGATTATTTCAAGACTTAAAACCGAAATTCTAATTTCAAATCAACTTAAAAATGTTTTTCATTTGACAATTGAGGTTACACAATCTCACCTCTTTTTCCCAAAATCTTCTAAATACAGATGAACGTGTACTAATTCCCTAACAATGTAAGCTGAACAGGGTTTGTTAACACTTGTATCAGATACTTTTGGAATAGACCATACAGATATTCGTTGGAAATAATGAATGTTTCCATGTAAGTACCGCCGCCCTATCTAAGTGGCAGAAGGCGAGCTAAAAATATAGCTGACACCGTACCTGATTGATGGCCGCATACTTCTTAGGTTTCCAGGGCCCGTCAGACGCGTGGTCGTCTCTTCTCCGGGACAGCGTGCCCTGTGGCGGTGCCACCGCCAGCTTCTCGGGCGCTTTGTACACCTGGAGGCAAAGCAATGTAGTTGATATATCTTGTATAGGTACCAATGTTTATTCAGAAGCAATGTTGCTGTTCCACAGTATGAAAGGTGCTAATGAAACTGAAAGCACATGAGATATTTTCAACATTACTTATACCGAAATTTCTTATCTGAAATTTATAAAAGGATATGGTTTCATATTGCAACTAACTTTAGAAATATTATGACTAAACCACCAAAAGTATTTCCTTATTTGTCATAGTTTCTTATTTAGCTCTGCAATCACCAAGAAAACCAACCATCTCAGAGTGCTTTTATATAATGCAAGGTTCTAATTTCTAATAATATGTAATCAATTCAAAAGTATAATCTCTTACCTGTCCAGTGACGCCCCTCATAAGCACCTCAGCTAATTGTCGAGTGAGCGTCAGTCGCAGCGCCTGAGTCGATATCGACTCCACCGCGTTCAGCATCTCTCGATACCTACACAACATAAATGATAAATGATTTTATTTCTGTAAGTAGGTTTGTACAAACACTTTTACAGGTCAATCATATTTTCAAAACTAGATGAGGTCGGCGTTTTCTATCTGACTACTCCGAGAAGAAAGGCCGAAACAAACTCAGAAGTCACAGTCTCTTTTAAAGTCCAGACATAATCTTGGTCAGATCATGTGAAGACCATGTAGATTTGTCTCTGAAATGGTCTTTTGAGGTAAAACCACGCAGATTGAATGGACCTGTCCAGTCAGTGCACGCATTTGTCAGTCATCGTGCACCACAACTCAGAACTGAAGCTCAACGATTCGACGAACAATACCAAAGAAAGGATATTTGGGTAGGCCACAAAAATTACTCAAACTGCCAGACCATGATTAAAACTAACTGAGAACGAAAAAAGAAAGCAACAATGACCCACATAGTCTTCACATTCACAATTTTAAAATAATAATCATGTATTCAATGTAGCCCGCATGCTACTCACATTCACAGACAGTTTTCTCTTTAAATGTCATCAAAAATATCATAAGTTATGTCATGTAAATCAATCAAATAATATGCTGCTATGAGTTCTCTCTCATGAGAAAGGATTCAGGTATGTTGTGACTAGGGAATGCAATGTCGAGGCGAGATTAGCAACTCGAGAAGTCGCGTGGTAAATCCGGATTTACATTACGAAACTAGTTGCGCAAACTTAGTTATTCAATGATTAACTAAATATATAGTAAATCCCGCGTAAATCTGGTATCGTCGAGATTGGCCATTCGAGATCTCGCTCGTCAATCAGGCGAGACCTTCTTTTCGAGATTTCGAGAACCGGTACGTTATACAAGCATTATTTGGTAGTACAGTGTAGTCGTAACATAGTAACATAATTATGTCACACAAGGTTAATTGGATTTCTCGCAATCTGTCCACCGTAAGCCGGTTAGCGACCAGCGCGGCAGCGCGGCAGCGACGCGGTACTAACAGCCTACATTAAGTTCACGCTCATTAAATTACGACAAGACATAATATAGTAGTTGTATGACCAGGACAAAATATTGTAAAGTCAGATAAATTAATTATTAAGCAAATTGACAACCTATTTAATTGTCGGTATATTCAAATCACAATTGTCATTCTTTGACAGTTGTACGAAATGGCTACATCACGGAAATCGACGTAGGGTGGAAATTTGCTTAACAATTAATTTCCCTGGCTGTACAATGGCCGTAAACATGGCACATGAAGTTTAAAAAAAAGTTTGGCCTTGCCATCTCTGTCCCCAATAACGTTCAGACAGAAGAGTCGTGTCGAGATACCTACTTAAAGTACGTCTAGTGATAACTAAATAGGACATGGTCAGAAAAATTGCATTCAATGTGAGAGTTTGGTTTGTAAACGCAACCACGATAAAGAAGGAATTCCTTAAAGGCTGATGTGTGTGTGTTCTTTCTATATAGGGTTGTTGGATATAGCATTTCGTCTGCTGGTGGGCAGTTAATTGTATATTTTTTAAATTCCTTTTTTTATGTTTAAATAATTAAATTGGGTGTAAAGAACGATTTTACCAAACAAGACATGTTAGGAAAATTGCACTGAATGTGAGAATTGTTTATAAATGCAAATAGGTCCGACACATGAGAAATATCTTGTCTGTAGTAATCATTTCAAAGAAAAGAAATAATATTTTTTTAAAGGCTTGTAATGATGATATTTACCTGTCTATAGCATTCTGCAGCCTGCCTGCTCGTATGTGTAGTATGGGCACTCGTTGTAGCGCCGTCTCGAGCGTCGGGCCGGCACGCGCGTGCGCACCGTTACGTTGTAGGTACAGAAGCGTTAGGTCTGATGATAGCTCGAAACTACGGATCTGCACAAAGATTAATGATGAACAAAAACAGTTTGATATCTCAAATCGCAATCTTATCTCGGCGACCACGAATGTTGACAAAAATGTAGGCCAATTAGAGATTTTACACATTGAGACAGATTGGAATGCGAACGTTCTTAAAAACACGAAAACTGCTCTCAGTTCAAAGTTTGGATGTGACAATTGTAGTTCCCTTGAATACCAAGGTAACTACAATTCAATCAATCCCATTTAAATAACATGAGTTATTGTCACCTACCACCCGCGGGGGTGGTAAAAGGCAAAGATTAAATTACATTAAGAATTAAAGCAACTGCATCCGTCAATCTGCAATTAACAACAAGTTATTAATACACAGGGTGGCAGGGAGATCGACGCGCAAACTGTAACCATGAATTCAGGCAATCCGTGGTAGCAGACTGCGCGTCGAAGTCCCTGCCAGCCTGTAACATTAGGTTGGGGGAAAACTCTTTTCGCATTATAGTATGTATGAACTTGTAATAAAATCTCTTTGGCTATACTATTTGTATCTGACTGGTTTTGGTATCATTGAAAGTTTAAATTTTAAAGAACATAATTCCAAATTCAAATTAGGAAAATGTGGGATTTTTATTTGTTTTTCGTACTGTCAAGATGAGTGAATCTAATGAAGAAATTCGATACATTTTAAAATTTTACTACAAAAAAGGTAAAAATGCAACCCAAGCCGCGAAAAAAATTTGCGATGTTTATGGACCTAGTGCAGTGTCTGTGAGAGTAGCACAAATTTGGTTTAAGCGTTTTCAATCCGGAAATTTTGATGTCAAAGATGCACGTCGCGTCGCTCTGGTCGCCCTATTACGGGTAAAATGGATGCCATTTTTGAAAAAGTGGAGCAAGATATCAGTAGTTACGACGTAGCTGAAGAACTGGGAATTGACCACAAAACAGTTTCGGCGCATTAAAAAAAAACTGGGTACACAAAAAGCTCGATATTTGGGTACCTCACGAGCTCACTGAAAGAAACCTAATGAACCGTGTACTCATTTGTGATTCTTTATTACGACGTAATGAAACCGAACCATTTTTGAAGAAGCTGATAACTGGTGATGAAAAGTGGATCACATACGACAAGAACGTGCGAAAAAGGTCGTGGTCAAAGGCCGGTCAGGCTTCACAGACTTTGGCGAAACCCGGGTTAACTCGCAACAAGGTGATGCTGTGTGTGTGGTGGGATTGGAAGGGCATTATTCATTATGAGCTGTTACCACCAGGCAGGACCATCGATTCGGAACTTTACTGCGAACAACTGATGAGATTAAAGCAAGAAGTTGAGAGAAAGCGGCCAGAATTAATCAACAGAAGGGGTGTGGTTTTTCATCATGATAACGCTAGACCTCACACATCTTTAGCCACTCAGCAAAAATTAAGAGAGTTTGTCTGGGAGGTGTTAATGCATCCGCCGTATAGTCCTGACCTTGCACCTTCAGATTTCCACCTGTTTCGGTCTCTTCAGAATTCTTTAGGCAGTGTCAGGTTAACATCACGAGAGGACTGCCAAAACCACTTGACGCGGTATTTTGATCAGAAGTCCCAAAATTTCTATAGCACTGGGATCATGTCCCTACCTACAAGATGGCAAAAAGTTATCGAACAAAATGGTACCTACATACTTTAGTTAAATGTAAATAAACTATGTTAAAAATGTTTTGAATTTTCTTAAAAAATGCGAAGAAACTTTTTCCCCAACCTATTATATTAAGTAATAACTTTTATTGAGATGCCATAGATGTTTAGTCTCATGTAAAAGTAACAAGTAAATTATATTTACAGACAAAACACTGGGTATTATTTATAGATATCTCTTTTCAAAATTGTTAGTTTTGTCTTTGTCTCTTCGTGTTCGTTTCTACTCAAAACACGCGAAGTAGGTACTACTCTACGACCAAGTTCTTACCATCTCAGATTCTCTTTCGGCCTGTTTAAACCGGCTGGTGGAGCCAGGGACAGTGTTCTGTTCTAAACACAGACCCTTGATGGCGTACGACTCGGCCACGATGCGGAGACTTCGACTGCGGAACAAATAAGTGAGTTATTATCATCAGGGCACAGAAGGGTTAGATGTTACTAGGTTTTTGTCATAATGTGATATATGGAGGAGGGTTAGATGTTACAGGGTTAAATTAAATTAGCTAGCGAAACTCCGCAGAAGTGATGGGTATCGATATCTAAAGACGACAAAAGAAAGATTTGTTGTTTTATTTTTGGGGTCAACGACCGCTGGTAGTGTTGTTACTTAGAGTATTAGTTGAAAAAAACATTTTGTTTTTGTTTTATCGTGCGTGCCTACCCATCACGTCTGTGAAGTTTACAGTTTTTCTTTGTGCGTTTTTAAATTGATATTTCAAGTTCGAAGTAACTGCTGTTGATGAACTAAAAAATAACTCATCAAAGCAGTTTTTTTTTTGTGTTAAATCGAGGATTCACGAGCTATTGGTATTAAGCGACATCCTGGCCGATATTGAGTTATATACATATTCGGAATCGCCAGATTTTTCTGCATCGTTTGAATCCGGCTTACTTGCAATCTGAGCACTTTTTGTCGGTTGAAACATCAGTAAATTTAGGTATAGTTTGAATCTGATTTGATTGATGCGACACAAATTTTATACAATTTTACAAAAGATGGACTTCATACAGATAAACTATTTTTAGGATTTTGACTAAAGTTGTTTGTCCTGACATAAATTTCGTAACATAGAGCGTTTGAATCGTTTTGCCTGCATCTGAAATCAATACTTAATGTCGCTTGAAACATTTTACCTAGACCTGAAATTCATACCTGAATCTCGCTTAAAAGATGTCATTTCAAACCATTCACTCTTAATGTAAAGTGCTACATAAATAATGTTGATTTGCAACTACTTTATGATGCTTCAGCTGCTTAAGCTGAATAGCCTGGATTCTATTTTACCATCGCGATGGTTGTTAATATTAGGTCTTTACCTATGAAATTGCCGTTCTGCAGTACTGGCCATTTCAAATCAAAATAATTTTTGTTTGGCTATGAATTCTAATTTCAAATTAATTTTATTTTAAAAACATGGATTTTTTTTTCTAAAAGTAGTCATTTCTTTATTGATTAGTGTTACATTTTCATCGCATTTCAATCTTTTTCGTCATCATGGATACGTTAAAAATTCGAGTAATTATGGAATATGAGTACCGTCGTGGCAGCAACGCGGCACAAGCGGCACGCAACATCAACGACGTTTACGGAGCTAACTCTACAAACCAACGCACCACCTGTTATTGGTTTGCTCGCTTCCGTTCTGGAAATTTCGACCTGAAAAATGAACCTCGCGGTCGTCCGAAGACTTTGGTCGACAATGACGAATTAAAGGCGATTGTGGAAGCTGATGATACACAATCTACGGCTGAATTAGCAGCAGCTTTCGACGTTAGCGTCAAAACAATATTGGTCCATTTGCGTCAAATTGGCAAGGTAAAAAAGCTTGACAAATGGGTGCCCCACGAACTCAATGATCGCCAGCGCGAAGTACGCGTCGAGACGTGCCTTGCACTGCTCAACAGACACACAAATGAAGGAATTTTGAACCGCATTGTTACCTGCGATGAAAAATGGATTCTGTTTGATAACCGTAAGCGCTCAGCAAGTTGGTTGGATCCTGGTTCAGCACCTAAACAATGCCCTAAACGAAAACTTACCCCTAGAAAAGTGATGGTCACTGTTTGGTGGTCTAGCGCCGGTGTGATTCATCACAGCTTCTTACCAAACGGGGTGAGCATTACTGCAGATGTGTACTGTGAAGAACTGAACACAATGATGGAGAAGCTGGCGCATCTCCAACCAGCATTGGTCAATCGCTCGTCTCCGCTGCTCCTGCACGACAACGCGCGACCTCATACTGCACAGCAGACGGTCTCCAAGTTGCAAGAACTGGGGTTGGAAGCTCTCCGTCATCCGCCCTACTCACCAGACCTTGCGCCTACAGACTACTACTTTTTCCAGAATTTGGATAACTTCTTGGCGGGAAAAAAATTTAATACCCGAGAGGCAGTACAAAATGCCTTTGAAGAATTTGTTGCCTCCCGTCCAGCTGATTTCTTTAAGAAGGGCATCAATAAACTGCCACTGCGATGGCAAAGATGCATTGATTGCATGGGTGATTACTTCGATTAATACAAATAAAAAATTCATGAAAAAAATTCGTTTAAATTTTTTCATACAAAACGGCAATTTCATAGGTAAAGACCTATTACATTTAGCCTTACACTAAAACAACACTGAGCGTCGCTTAAATCCTTTTTCCTGAACCTATAATTTACAGTTAATGACGCTTGAATCATTTATCCTGTTTCAAAATAAAAGTGATTTGAGGTAATTTTGTATTAAGCGACATTTACTTCTAGTAATGACAGCTTTAAAACAAAAACCTAGGCTAAATTGTGCGGTTTTTGTAAAGAAAAACAACATAGACCACTTTTATAATGTTTTTTGTTCCTAAAAATGAAAGTTTGAAATGCTCTCCTGTAAAGTTCCAAAAAAAAACCCACAAATTATTTAGATATCGCTACCCATCAAGTCTGCAGAGTTTCGCTAGCTTATTTAATTTGACCCTGTATACAGGATGAAATTTTAACCAGTGCGCAAACTGTGACCATGACTTCAGAATATGGTTCTAGACCATCTAGCATATAAATTTTTCGTCGGTTTTTCAGCTTGTTTCATAGAAAAGTGCAATTCCTACACGGTCAAAATTTACAGAACAACTTTTCTTTTAGTTTTATAACCAACCAAATATTTCTACGCTAGAGGGGTCTAGAAACATATGCTGAATTCAAGGTCGCAGTTTGTGCACTGGTTAAAATTTCAACCTGTATAATTCATGGTGTTAACTGTAATTTTGTATTGAGAAAATCATTGTAGTCTAGATTACAATTTTAGGTAGGTGAAATACCTGCCTAAAATTGTAATCCTCTTGCACAGCACCTGCTCGTTAAGTATAAGATAAACTATCTAGCAGACTAGCATAATTAAAAAATTCCTAATTGATTTGACTATCATATTGTCTTCCAAAGTATCTGAAATGTGTGAATCACAAACTGGTGGACACATTACATTGATATTGGACACTAAAATTATTATCAATATTACCAAGCACATAATGTTCTCTGCTCATATGCAATAAGTAGGTAAACAAAATCATTATCACCAAAAATGTCGAGGATAAAGTTCCGACCTAATGTCAAAAGCATTTACACATAAGCTGCGCGCGCGGCGCTCGGTGATTCAGCTGTGTTTGTCCGCCGCAGTTAGTTATGCGCGTGAGTTTATTGCCACCTTTATGGATGTTCTGCATATTTTATGTGCACATGTCTATTAACAGTTTGTTTAGCCTTTGTCATGCGCGATCGTTTGATCGCACGATGACGTCACATTAACACATGTGAGATGCACATGATAAGTAATGATAACAGATAAACACTAAACAGTTCCTGAAATATGTGCTTTGTTTAGACTAAAGTGTTTATATCTGAACTATGTGTCTAGTAGATAAGATATTTGTGATATAATGCCTTTAGTATGTCCAACAAAGATAGAACGTTAACGAAAAATTTACTCATGGTCTTATGAGGTCATACATTATGTAAATGCTGTGATTAATAGATTGTACACTATTATATGATTATTGTGTGCAAGTAAAGCTTACCTTTCTAGAATATTATTTTATTCCAGTCGATAAAATAGTAATGTTTTACCTTTATTTAATAGAGTTATTAAAGATCAAATCAAACATTGTTTTCAGAACATTAAATTTAATTATGGTATAACTTTTTCCTATTTGAATTTAACTTTACATTGTTACTACTTGTTATATCCTACTATCATAACAATGCTATAAGTTATGCTATTTTGGTATAACAGCATTGCTTCATACACTAACAAAAGTATTTAGCATGAATATCATTAACACAGTGTGACTCAACTAAAATCTATTCATCCATTAATAGCCGGAGTGGGTGTCGCAACAAGATTCCGCAATGCCTTTAGTTACTTGATAATTTGGCATGTAATGCAACAGAATAATGCAGCTAGTAATGGAAATAGTTAATTTGTTTCATTATGAGTGTACTTAAAGTATATGACTGCGTGCCATTCAATCGTAGTTAATTACTGAGATGCAAGATAAGGGAGCAGAGGACACATGCTTCACACTATGTGTAATAAGATTGCATATAATGATCAATTGTCTAAAGGTGTTATAAAATAACAAAGCAATGGCATTAAGATTTGATGTGACATTGATCACGATAATCCTATTCAACAAGTGATCAGTTTAACCTTTTATTTAAATTTGGTTTGTTTTATGGCAACTGTTATTAGTTAGTATTTTTTAAATTGATCTTCATTAAACTTTTTGTTTTTATAATAAATTGATTTATGTTTAGTGTACAATAATATTAATAAAAATATACTCACACAGGTAACTCTTTCTCCGTCAACGTATTCAGCTCAGCTAATTTATAATGTTTCAATGCATCATCGTATGCTCCACATGCATAGTTCAACTTTCCAAGAAGAAGATGTGCGTCTAGCGCTACACCAGCCCTTTTGCCAGCTTCATCAGTTGCTAGGGTGAGGTAGCCACGGGCATCTGAGAGCTCCCGTTGTGCTCTCTCGATGTTCTCCTTGCTCGGCGGCCATTCCTCAAGGTGTGCCTCAAGCTTGCCCTCTCCAATGAGGAAGTGGGCAAGGCTTTCTGTTGATAAAATTAATTTTACTGTTAGGCTAGGTAGAATGCATGGGAGAAGGTTTTGTATTGTGGAACTAGTTTTACATACTTGTCAAATGTACTTAACAAAAGTATGTATTTTATTTGATGTATTTCATGTCGCATGCTCGCATGACAGAAGAGTTTTTTTGGTTTGTTCAGTCCAGGATAATCATAAACCAATACCTGTTTCTTCATTCAGAAGTCTGGTATTATGTCACAAGAATGGGTGAATTCTCATTTGTCATACAAAATTATGCCGAGAGGAAAGTGAACAGGAACACAGGACACAGCGAAACTACAGGAAAGTATGTTTCACTCTAAAGAATAATGGGTTTGACCAGTGGCTTAATTATTAACTTAATTGGAACCATTACTGAAATAGTTTCTAAAAACTAATGTCATTTTAAATGTAATCAGTGACAGTGATTGTTTCTAACTCAGCTACTTTTTAGAGCACAAAACCATAAAAACTTAATGGTTTTGTAACTGACATTCAAGGAAACATGAATAAATAATTATCATAATAAACCAATAGTTGGTACACAGTTAATGTACTGATGTTTATCAAATATACAACGGGAAATCAGCAAACAGGCATTATGTTTTAAACATTTGCTGATAAGTAATAATACAATTTAATATTTTTAAGCTCATGATAACAACTACACTTCAATGACCTAACTGAGGATGTCTCATGGTGATATAAGTGTTTAGAGAATACGTAACATGTGTCACTGACCATGCTGTGGAGACCTGGCCTTCAACTGCTGGGCCAAGTCCACTGCCTTCCTCCAATTTGACTCCTCACGGCTCTTCTCAATCTCTGTCTCGTAGCCCCGCACAGCATTCTTACTCCTCGATGTCATTTTAACACGGGAATAATTTTACTCGTATGTCACACCATCGAATTGATTGAACACCTCACTCATACATTGCAAAACCTTTTGGAAATTGCATTAAGTTGCCCAGGATCACCAGCGAATTGAAGGCCAAATTTGACAGATGACAACATAGTTCGCGGAGTTCATTCTGCCATCAAAGTTTTATTCTGCAATCGATTTTTATAGTATTGTTTTGAGTCACCACTGCATGGACTAAATAGATTAAATTTATTTGTAAATTAAATTCTTTTATTAGCCTAGAGTGTATTTTTTATTATTCATTCAATAAAATTATTGCCTTGTATGACTAATGACTACTAGCGCCAGTGTCCGTAAGATGTCGTTTAATTTCATGTCTACAAAGTAAGCTTCATGATCTAATTTCCAAATATTTTCGATTAAACTCCAATTCCTGTTTTTAATTTGGGTGACGACATCATCAGCCGTGCTAGAATGAAAAAGTAATTTTATATAAATTAAGTTATAGTAACTAGCTTTGTAAACTTTTGTTATTGGTCAACAGATGGCGTTAGCAGTAATGTCTGGAGCTGCTGACGCCTTTTTAATTCTAATTTCTAATTCTTATAAATTGTGCACAAATAAATAAATAATTATTTGGAGGCTATCAGTAGTACCTAAATTAAATAAACCATGATTATGGGATATTTATTTACGACTTTTACACCCAACTAGAATAGCTTTGTGCACCTAACATAGGTACCTAAAATAGCGACGCTGTGCACAACTGCTATCGTATATTTAGGTAGCATCGTAGCATCTTGATTATGATTAGTGAAGTAAACTAAGTAAGTAGTACCTAAAGGTTTGAATGAGTGCGGTATCACATCATATCGCCCTTATGGGAGGATATGCAGTCGTGGGATTGGGCGCACCTTGTGTTGCGCGCGAATGCACGTGTATGTACTACCTACCCCGGACCTCCAACCTCCAACACATGGTAGTAGTACCTATACTAAAACCTCACGGTTCCTAGTCGGTAGGAATTCGACATAACCCTTCGTTGTCCCCAAACGGGGGTAGGTATCCATGAAGATTTCCACACGGCAAACAAAAAAGGTAGGTACCTACTTGATAGGTAACCATGGCAAGCTTGGTTTAAGTATTTGGTGCCGCGTTAAACGTGTTCACCTGAACAGGATTTTGGTTTCACTTTCATCAGATACTTTTGGGACGGACGGTAAGTACCTACCTACCTACATTCATAAGAGAATTGTAGGTAATGTCAAGTGCGAGCCTTTTATTCCTTCACTTGCTAGCTACGCCCTAGTCGCAAACTACATCACTGTCTGCTGCAGATATAAAACTGGTGGTGTGCCAAACTCGCTCTATCGAATGTGTGCTGAATATTAAGTCCACATGAATATTTCGATGCCGTAATATCGATCGCTGATAAATCTAACTAGTTCAGTGGGCTATAGTTATGAGCTATGAACGATGGCTGTTAACTTCCGTTGCACGTAAAGTGGCACCTAATCCTGATTTTTCGAATCGATTGGTAATATTTTTTACTAAAGCGAGCTCTAGCTGAACTCCTGATCTAGGCTCTTGCCGAATTATAGTATCATATTGTGCTATACAGGGTGACAGGGACATCGACGCGCAAGCAGTAACCAGGAATTCACAGAAATGATTCGCCGATTATCAAAAAAAATCTGCTGTTTCATAGAAAAGTGCAATAGGTACCTACGCGGTCAAAATGTATGGAAAAACTATTTTTTTTTTTAATAACCGGTTAAAAATTTTAACACAGGGGATTTCAGAATCATGTCTTGTACTGAATCCATGGGGTTACCTACAGTTTGCGCGTCGATGTCCCTGCCAGCCTGTTTAAGTAGTCTAAAAATAATATTTTAGAGATCCATGACCCATGTCCGTAACGGTAACGAGTCTCAAACTAACGCTGCGGAGCTGTTGAACTGTAGTGTCCAGGCCCGGGGTTTTTTTTTTAGTAGGGGAATCTGTGGTTCGAAGTGCAGATTTTCAACAAACAGGTTAAAAAGCTATTGAAACAAGCTGTGGTCTGAAAGACTTATGGATATGTAGAGGCAGAATGTAATCTAGTTTTTAATTAATTGGTCATATTTATTAAGTTAGTCATTATCTTCTAAGCCAGGTTTTTTTTTTTGTTGCGAAACGTCTACAAGAACAACCTTTCCGGTATGAGGTCGGTTGTTCCATCGTTGAGATAAGATGTTCCGGTAGCAGTTCTGATAATAAGTGAAGTAGTAACTGAAAATATATTTACATACCTAAATTAAAGCAAAACTATCTAGTGTCAAATATTCATCTCTAATTTATTTAAAAAATAATAAAGTACCTATTACTGTTTCAAACAAGCGACATATTTCTTGATCCCAAGCTACCATTTAAGCTTTCTACCATCTTTGATGACAGCATCAGCTACCCGCTGCCGAAGTTCCACTGAGTTCTTACCCCGTTCGCATTTATTTTTGTTTTTGTTCTCATTGTAAAATATTTTTTCATTTTATTATTAGTTGATTCTTTTTTGTGCGTGTCTCTCAGCACAACTGACCACAAACCAGCGGAACTTTTAGGCTCATATTCCATTTTTTTAAATTATTTAAAACGCAAAAAATCCAAGTAATAAATTACCAACAATGAGATTTAAAAACATACCCTATAGTTTTTCCAAATTATACGTGCAACTCGCACATAAATAGCTGTAAAATTGATTGAAGTAGACCAAAAACTATAAGAACGAAAAAATTTATTTACGTAACAAATATGTAGCAACCAAACCAAAACCAAACTAACACGCCTTTACAGCGTTCCTCAAATGGCTGCCGAAGCAACGCGATAGTAGGTACAACGTTCAGTGGTGCATTTCACATTTACTGCTACCTCTTTTCTTAACAAAGTTATTCGTCCCGGAACAACTTACCCCCAGCACTTTGAACCCCGGCCGCTCCTACCTAGGTATTAATGTTGTGTAGGTAGCTAGGTAAAATAATAACTAGGAGCTTACTGACCATCGGCAATAGGTAATTAACTAAGTAGCAAAAAGTAAGCTACATGCCACATTTTCAATTTGGTTAACGTTACAAAGCAACGGTGATAAATTCTATCTATTATGTAGAACATAGGGAATTGGACCTTTGATCTGTCACATATTGACACTACCACGTCGTAAGTCAAGTTTTACATGTACTTGAATTACGTGTATGTCGTCGTCGTACACGTAATTCAAGTAACTAATTAGATATTTAACCCACGAGTGTTTACCAAGCATCTAAGTTTGCACAGATGACCAAGGCTCCCTAAATCAATAAAAAGGAATGTCTTAATCAAGCCTGAAGAGGCATTGATCGATAGCTGGTGTCTGTATACCCAGCAGGACCCTGCGTTAAATCCGATTGAAAGTTAAATGTTAACGTGCGTAGTATTTAGTACCTTCCGAATCGTATAAGTAAAAAAATAGTACCTTAATTATTACAGCGAAATCTTAAATTATTCTCCAGCAGGACCCTCCGCTGTTTGAAGGTCTATAGACAAATCTTATATGGTCCCGTTTAGTGGTGTATTAGTACCTTAA
Organism: Dryobotodes eremita; assembly: GCA_917490735.1. Taxonomy (NCBI): domain Eukaryota; kingdom Metazoa; phylum Arthropoda; class Insecta; order Lepidoptera; family Noctuidae; genus Dryobotodes; species Dryobotodes eremita. The sequence goes on along the minus strand of OU823251.1, from coordinate 22,785,349 downwards.
AAATACCTTAGTTTAATTTTAAAATAATTATTATTTAATGAGGAATGCACCTGCAAAACTTTTATCAAGCCAGCAGGACCCTATTTTGTTTTGAGGCTTTCAGTCCAGACAGTCATATTTCTTATAAGCATTTTATTAGTACTTTTCAAATAACCTTACGTTTAATTGAAAAAGTTTGCATTTTAGCTGAAAATTTGTTTTAAAACTTTTAGTACTTTTTCAGCGAACAAACATTTCGTTTGGTCCAAGTATGAGCTTTCACAGCTTTTAGTAGGTATGGTGGTGTTAATCAAAGAAAAAAAGAAAGAAAGTATAAAGAAACAAAGTGTATGTACCTACATCATTTAATAATAAACTGTTATGATATGATCTGTGTATTTAACATCGGTAAACAATTAGAAATAATAATAAACCAAATCAAATCAAAATCATTTATTTCAATACTTATTAAGAATTACATAATTTCATCTGGAATCTCTTTTTAAGCAGAGGTCTACTTGTGTTAGGAGGATTCCACTCTTTTCATTCCCTCTTAAACAAAACTGTAATAAGTAACATTGTAACTTTCAGTAATAGCCGGTTATTAGAATATAAGAATCTAGCATAATACAGTAAATATGATAATTTCAAAAAAACCAATCACTAGCAACATTAAAAAAAATATGATAATTTTGGAAGTGGGTAGAGTGTATCGTACGTTAGCAAGTAAAGCGCTTTGTTAGTTTTGGAATGGGTGAGTTTTGAGGAAACTAATGGTGTTGAGGGATGTGTAGGTATGTGTTTGCAAGTAAAGTGTGTGTGGATGTATACCTATGTGATTTAATATATTTGGTAAGTATGTAAAATAATTTGGTAAGTATTTAATAATTATAATTTAACCATAATCATCAATTTTCCGTATTATCCGGTTAGTATAGCATAGAGACAAGTACCCACATAAAAAAAATCATGGATACTATTATTATTGTGGTTCATAAATAATATTGAAATTGTGGGTACTTAGATGTTAAAAAAGTACCCGGTTAAACTAACCTAACACAAGTAGACCTCTGCTTAGAAGGAGATTCCAGATTAAATTATGTATTTTAAGTATTGAAATAAATGATTTTGATTTGATTTGGTTTATTATTATTTCTAATTGTTTACCGATGTTAAATACACAGATCATATCATAACAGTTTATTATTAAATGATGTAGGTAGATACACTTTGTTTCTTTATACTTTCTTTCTTTCTTTGATTAACACCACCATACCTACTAAAAGCTGTGAAAGCTCATACTTGGACCAAACGAAATGTTTGTTCGCTGAAAAAGTACTAAAAGTTTTAAAACAAATTTTCAGCTAAAATGCAAACTTTTTCAATTAAACGTAAGGTTATTTGAAAAGTACTAATAAAATGCTTATAAGAAATATGACTGTCTGGACTGAAAGCCTCAAAACAAAATAGGGTCCTGCTGGCTTGATAAAAGTTTTGCAGGTGCATTCCTCATTAAATAATAATTATTTTAAAATTAAACTAAGGTATTTTTAAGGTACTAATACACCACTAAACGGAACCATATAAGATTTGTCTATAGACCTTCAAACAGCGGAGGGTCCTGCTGGAAAATAATTTAAGATTTAGCTGTAACAATTAAGGTACTATTTTTTTACTTATACGATTCGGAAGGTACTAAATACTACGCACGTTAACATTTAACTTTCAATCGGATTTAACGCAGGGTCCTGCTGGGTATACAGACACCGATAGCTGACCCACGTCAGCTGAGGTGGCATGTGAAGGTTACACCGAAATAGTCGAACTGACATGAAGACGGACTATCAATAGGTACCTACCGACCTAGGTAGGTATCGGCTTATATAATGAAGACAGGTAGACATCCTAATATAGACCTGAAGTTACTTTCGTTATAGGTAATCACGTTAATTAACATAGCTGATAATGGGGCTCCTAGAATAGGTAGGTCTTACCCACAAGATCATTCCCGCCTTTCCTATTTTACTTAACTTGCTATTAGAATTAAGTACCTACTTAGTAGATTGTTACCTACTTATGTTAACAACACAATCAGCATTTATAAATGACTAGCTTCCACCCGCGGTTTCAGCCGCGTGGATGTCGGAAATTATGCCAGGGGAACGTGTTACCGGGAAAAAACGTAGCCTATGTCTTTCCCCAGGATGACATCTCTCTCCTTGCCAAATTTTCTCGAAATTCGTTCAGTGCTTGAGGCGTGAATAGGTAAAATACAGAGTTACTTTCGAATTTATAATATTAGCATGGATTATGATGCCACACAAGATTATACTTACATTTTTTAGAATTCTTTTGTCGCTTGGGGATGCTGTTGTCCATTCTCTCGACATGAAAAAATATGAAGTGCCTTTTATGTGAAGGGATGAGAGGATTCTAGTCGATCTTGAAGTTAAAATTGGTAGGTAGGTACTGCGGGTCTTTCATGTGAAAAGCCCTTACTTAGGGCTTGTCACCAGAACTGCTAAGTAGGACATAGGTAGGTGCTTAATATTTTAAGTATCTCCTGATGAATTAACCTGACTATCTACTTTTTATACTCAAGAATTTTAAAGGAAATTTTAAAGGAAGACACTGATCACGTTTCCATTAAAATTCTAGTAAGTAGGCAGTTATTTGCAGTTGTCAGCAACGACGAACAATTTCTGTAAGTTTGTTCATGCAACAAGCTATTAAAAACAATTTGGCGTGGCTAATGGCAGATAGAACGAGTAAGCAATACTACGGAGCCCCACGAGCGGGCTCAGTTAGCGGAATATAAAAACGTTACGGCCGTTTGATTGACATTATAACATAACTGCTTCCGAGGCCTGGGCGTGTCTGCAAGGGTTACCATGTCGCCTGGCGATAGAGGACTGGCTTCTAGAAATAATAAATTATCTCATGTTAGTTGATTGTTGTGCAGGAATTATTTGATTTAATGGTACGTAGTTAGTATTTGATACTTACAAGAGTAGGTATGTGGGAAAATATTCTCCTGCCCCCTGCGGTTGTCACAATATACAGAGGAGCGTCGGGGTCTAAAGTGAAGGGTCCCAAAAACAGCACCGGTGTGACCTCACACCGGTGTTGTTATGTCATTTCAAGCTAGCCATTTCACAGCAACACAAAACCACAACAGGCTGCAGTGTTCCTCGGGATCTCCCTTTAAGTTGCTTTTTTTTTTAGTTATCAGAAAAAGTGCCTTTAGGGACCGAATTAACCTGCCGGGGTCGCGGATTGTTCGAAAGAGTTACCGTGGCCCTGGCGCACAGGCAACTGAAGGAACACGGGTGGGTTTTAGTCAGTAAGAGTCTGACACGCCCTTCCGCTCCGCCCAGAGCGGGAGACGTCATTTGATGATTTCCCACCCAAAAAAAAAAAAAAAAAAAAAAAAAAAAAAAAAAAAAAAAAAAAAAAAAAAAAAGGTACCGAATTAAAAACAAAACAAAAAAGCGGTGCATACAAGACGTTAGGACTTAGCCACACTTATCCTGACTGAATTAATCACTACATTAATGAAGAGAGAAACCAATTATTATAAAAGTTCTGTTTTAATAAACCTATGTGTCCTCGATTGGTACAATCATTTTTCTTGACCTGACTGCAGCGAAGTCTAAGAAAAGGTTAATGAATTCGCCAGTTTATATTTATTCTTACGTTATGGTTGAACCTTTCTAAAAACTATGCTATCGTGCAGTTACATAAACATGTTTCAGAACATTATAGAAATAACACCAGTCCAGGCGGTGTCAGAACGTTTGGGCGCAGGGCGGAGGTGCGGGGCCGCAGGGGGCGCGGGCGATAGGCGGCGGCGGCGGCGACGTCGCGGGCCGCGGATTAGCACCGGGTGACACTGCGCCCAGGCAAGGACACAACCTTAGCTTACCACCTGGACGGGGTCGCCATGGTTCGTAGAGATGTGCAGATGTTTCTGCACAATAATCTCCGGTGAGCCACACCCTTCATTCCTCTATAATATCGCTCTTATTTATAAACGTTGGATTAGTGTCTGCTTAACCATATATGTCTGCTTAAACATATCTCAACTTTAAGCAAGGTTATGTACTATATAGCGACCAGCCCCTGCTTCGCACGGTTTTTAAGGCTTGATAAAACCTTAAGGTTTCTTATTGCATAGAGATTTAAGTTAAATAGAATAAGTGATGTAAGTTTAATATCAATTAAACATTCCGGAATAACTTCTCTATGTGATGGTGAAAACCATATCAAAATAAGTTGCATAGTTTAGAAGACAGACACGAAAAGCGTAATTCATTTAAATAAAATAAAAATTGTAGCATAGAACGGCCGAAGCCAATTACACTATTTAAACATATAATAATAACATGACATAACAACATAATATTATAACATATATAATATGTACATATAGATTTGCACAAATATATTTTTACGTAGCTACCCTCGTCTTAGCCGACCGTAAGTACCTACTCGACTGATCGAGCGTGTCTGTCATGGTAGCAACCGTGCCAATTGGTTCCAAGCTGTTCAGCCACGGCACACCTTGACATTACACTCGCGTGCTCATAACTTTCAATTTAAATGATTTTGAATTTCAATGGGCTGTTCGTGAAGCAAAATACAGTTTTAGCAATGTTGTTACGTTGGAATTAATAAGGTTCTATTTCTGTCCACGATTTTACTACGAACATAAAAAGGTATAACTAACTTATATCACCAGTACTTACCACCAGTATAATTTCATTAGTAGTAGTGCAATACAGTCCTGACGTAACCCCGTCATGCCCTTTACCTTTCCTGATACCTATTATAGAAGGAGATCTATACTTAGGTCCTCAATGTACCTAATAGTGTTTTCTAATCAAGGTCTTCACTACTTTTTGGGCTACAATCGGTCGAGCCTAGAATATAGGCTCTAAAATATTACACACACTAATAGTTTTTCCCATTTCTTTTCAGATATTTACCCCAATATACAAAGACGAAAATTCCCTGTTATTCATAGGTACCAGCGCCACAGCCTCCATTTTCACCGAGATAACGTAAGGTACCTGCGAGATACTTTACGGCGAGAAGTCTCGAAGGGACCATTGACTCCGTAATATCTAAGCCAGCACTACTTTACGCCAAAAGGGGCTAAATAACAGAGTTTTGTACCGAGAGAGTTTACCGAACAGTTTTAAGTAGGGGATGAAAACTTAGGTCTGTTTGCATTAAGTAGATATCTTCCGGACTTAGCTTGGACTGAAAATTCATGAGGTAGCGTGTGGTGTATTTTACTGGAAATAAGGTTAACTTGTCATCAATGTCGTTTTTGTGAAACCAGACGACCACAAACTTCACCAAAAATTGTCGCGCAAATAACAATTTCCCGTCAATACAAAGCAGTTTGCAGCGAATTTTACACAAACTAGTTTGATCCGGTAACAAGCCATTGCAACATGTACCCGCTATGCAGGCTGTGGGGCGGTGGAGAGGGGTACATGAATGACGCACCTGTGCAGGCAGCACGGCGCAGTGCGGGTCAATGTCGGGCCACATCCCCTCCACCGCGCGGCACGGGGGTGGGGGTTGAAAAGGACAGCGTTATCTCCCCCTCCCCGCGGTAAAATTGGTTTACCTTTATAGGCATCAGCGAGTGCGATGGGATCTAAATGTTCCGTTTTCAATTTGCTTCGGCGTGCGTCTGATGAGGGTCAGGGGTGATACGTCATACCTTTGTGTTTCATTTTTATGTGTTCATGTTTTATGAGCTCATGCTGTACTGATGGGTCAATAGGGTAAATTAGTTCCTTTGTTTCAATATTTTAATCGTTGCTGTGGAAGGGTATATATGTAGTTTTGACACGTTTTAAGACAAAGTCATTCCACCTTGGGAAAACTACTGCAGAAGACGGAAGTTGTTGGTAAGTCCTATTGACAGACAGTAGATATTAATGGCTAACTTGGGATGGTCAGTTTGCGGTGTAAATTGGTTGGTAATCACGACGATGAACCCTTGATGGTCCTATAGAAAGCAATACTTTTAGAGTGGCCCAAGTGCATATTTGTCCCAATATGCACAAATTGGTACACTCTAAAAGCACTGCTTTCCGGAAAAATCATTATACTCATTATTGATCAGGATAGGCAAACTAAATACCATAAAGAAAGAACAACAGCCACGCAGCCGGTGATTGTCGCGACGTGTCACGACATCGTCGCGGCGCAGTAAACGTCGCGTCGCGTCGGAAGGAAACACTTTATTAGTGTCTCAGACCGACACCGCGCGCGCGACGCGACTTTGTTAACACCGGGGTAGTGTATGACTTTTTAAAATAAATTATCATAATAGTATTAAAACTTTTTTCCACTTTGGATTCCTTCTTAGGAAGCCAATAATATGCTAATCCTAAACCCAGCCTCTCCGTCATCTACTGAATATGATAAGGCCATCTACCTGTAGAGATTCTCTTTTCAATGTTTGCCTGTAGTACAATGGTTATTAAGTTCTTTTTAATAAATACAGTTTATTGCCTGTATTGTATCAACGAACCTGATATTGAAAAGCCCGATATAAACATAACCAGCGTATATATGTACCTATCTGTTACAAAAACCCATCAAATGAAAACGAAAAGCTATCTATTTGGCATCATGCAATAAAAAATAAAAAATCCTCTGACTTTTTTGTGCCAACTCTGATGAGAACTTTTTTGTGTTACTTTCCTCGTGAGAGACGTTATATATATATATATATATAAGGACGCGAGTCTTCCAGTGATTCACATTCAAGCCAGCAGTAATGTCTCCATACATTCATCTCAATTTGGACGAGATTCGATTGAAATGGTTACAATCTTCTTCGCAGAGGAAATAAATATCAATGAAAAAAGTTCTGAAAAAATAAAACCTTTTTTCCTTCGCGAATAAGTTAATAAGTAAAAGTACTGAATGTTTTTATAGAATACGTGAGTGTTTTATTAATAGGGTAATTTATTTTCGGTTAAATGTGTACTTTCATAAAAGTTATTATTGGACTTCCTTATGCCTTGGCCCTTTTACGGCTATCATCATGTTTATGACCTAGAACCGAGCATTATCATGAAAAATTATAAACAGGATAGGCATTATTCTATGAAATTTATAGGCTAGCAGGAGGATAAATAAATTTGCACCATGAAAACAAAAATCACTAAACGATGAGAAAATACGTCTCTAAATTTTTGTTAGATGGATGGACGTGGACTACCGTAGCAGAGACAAATCTATAAGATTAAATATCCGTCTGTTCAAAACCACATCAACTTACATGATGTGCTCATTACCTTGCTTACCATACTACCCATCTCAGCATGAAAAAATTATGAAAAAGTATTAATTCACAGACATAAAGTACTTAGGTAATTTTTAGAGTAACCTAACTCTGTCAAAATGCAAACCAGTTTATTGGTTTACTTATTTTCTAATCACACTTTTTCATCTACGAACATAATAAAATAATGGTTCATGAGATAAAAAACACGCAACCCTCACCTCACGACGTAGCACTCACCCTACAACGCAGTTTCCGACCTTCCAACATTCCGGTAGTATTCGCTGCTGACGTATCGATCGGCAAGGATGCTGTCCTTGGCCGGTGCAGCTGCAGCGAACTACGCAGATATCGCTCCAACCTCCCAGAAATTAGGGAGAGTTTATTGAATGATTCGATTGTTGATTCAGTTTTTTAGGCTATGCGGTGTTTTATTTTATCGGAAAAAAGTGAACAGAAATGTCATGAATTTTCAGTGGCTATTCGTTTCGAAAATAATGTGGATGTAGAAAGAAATAAGACCAAAATCTCGTTTTTGTAGTAGTAAAAATATGAAAGAACCTGATATAAGAACATGAACGAGGCAAGAGGAGTATGTAAGGATCGTAGCAGGTGGCGTTCTGTAGTTTCTGCCTACCCCCATGGAAGAAAGGCGTGAGTTTATGTATGTATGCATGCATGTGTAAAATGACTTTTGAGTTTGACAAGAGCTGCTGTGTATGATAATCGTGATGATTATGGCGATTCCTGTTTAGGCTCATGTTCGACTGTTATAGACGTTGATAGGCAGATATGATGAAAAGGAAGGAATGTCAAGAAGATGTCTGGAAACATTTTCCTTATTCGACAATCGCAAAAGCGTGGAACTACATGCGTATCAAAGACAACTTGAAATAAAAAGATAAACATGTCTGTTAGACCCTAACATTTTCATACTATTAGGAGAGCCTTTTAAAGGAGCCATTTGAGTTTCCGAATAATTTCGCTAAGGATGGTAGTAATTTTATTAGGGCACCGCATGCCCTCGACGTAACGTAGATTTATAGCTGTGAAGGGAGCCCTAACAACAGACGAGAGGCTGCGTAATGTCTGCGTGAATGTGTTTCTTATACTAAAGCTCTGAAAACTGTCGTTAAAAATATGAAGTAATCAAATTCTAAGTAAGTACTTATTATTATTATATTGCGACTGTTCCAATGCGTTGATGCTGATTTTTGGTCCACAAGCCGAAGAAATCGTTCTTGATGCCTTCTTCGACAGGAATACTTACATTATTGGCGTGCCTTTGTTTTCTTTTACAAAGTTTAAACACCTGTTGCAAACTCCGACTTCCCTAAAGAATTGCTACAAGATCACGAGATTGCGTCACGAGCTTGACTGAGTTGTTTCTTGATCCATCTGGATGTGTGATGCTCTTGCAAAGAGCAGCTTCCACAGTTAATGTCTATTGTAACGCTATTTTTGTCTATAATTCAGATGACTGAATTATAGACAAAAATTAAACGTGGTAGGTAGTCGACAAGCAACGGCGAGTTCTAATTGTTTTTTAAGAATGGAGTTTCAACCCATGTTCTTAGGTATATAAACCAGATAATACAACTAGTATCTCAGTAAACCCGGCCTGCCCGGGACGCCGCAGCCCACGTCCTTGGTACCCGGTGCCCGTTGCCTGCAGCAATACGCAATACGTCGGTAGATAGAGATAGCCTCAGTTTGTAGTTCACGCATCTATTGTATATGTTCAAGCCATAAATTCTAGATTTACAGACTTCTTCAAAATACTCAGCGCGTGTTTTATATGCCAATTGAAAGATAAAATTATTTTAACGCCAATTTCAGATTCTATTAGGTCTTTACCTATGAAATTGCCGTTCTGCAGTACTGGCCATTTCAAATCAAAATAATTTTTGTTTGGCTATGAATTCTAATTTCAAATTAATTTTATTTTAAAAACATGGATTTTTCTTTCTAAAAGTAGTCATTTCTTTATTGATTAGTGTTACATTTTCATCGCATTTCAATCTTTTTCGTCATCATGGATACGTTAAAAATTCGAGTAATTATGGAATATGAGTACCGTCGTGGCAGCAACGCGGCACAAGCGGCACGCAACATCAACGACGTTTACGGAGCTAACTCTACAAACCAACGCACCACCTGTTATTGGTTTGCTCGCTTCCGTTCTGGAAATTTCGACCTGAAAAATGAACCTCGCGGTCGTCCGAAGACTTTGGTCGACAATGACGAATTAAAGGCGATTGTGGAAGCTGATGATACACAATCTACGGCTGAATTAGCAGCAGCTTTCGACGTTAGCGTCAAAACAATATTGGTCCATTTGCGTCAAATTGGCAAGGTAAAAAAGCTTGACAAATGGGTGCCCCACGAACTCAATGATCGCCAGCGCGAAGTACGCGTCGAGACGTGCCTTGCACTGCTCAACAGACACACAAATGAAGGAATTTTGAACCGCATTGTTACCTGCGATGAAAAATGGATTCTGTTTGATAACCGTAAGCGCTCAGCAAGTTGGTTGGATCCTGGTTCAGCACCTAAACAATGCCCTAAACGAAAACTTACCCCTAGAAAAGTGATGGTCACTGTTTGGTGGTCTAGCGCCGGTGTGATTCATCACAGCTTCTTACCAAACGGGGTGAGCATTACTGCAGATGTGTACTGTGAAGAACTGAACACAATGATGGAGAAGCTGGCGCATCTCCAACCAGCATTGGTCAATCGCTCGTCTCCGCTGCTCCTGCACGACAACGCGCGACCTCATACTGCACAGCAGACGGTCTCCAAGTTGCAAGAACTGGGGTTGGAAGCTCTCCGTCATCCGCCCTACTCACCAGACCTTGCGCCTACAGACTACTACTTTTTCCAGAATTTGGATAACTTCTTGGCGGGAAAAAAATTTAATACCCGAGAGGCAGTACAAAATGCCTTTGAAGAATTTGTTGCCTCCCGTCCAGCTGATTTCTTTAAGAAGGGCATCAATAAACTGCCACTGCGATGGCAAAGATGCATTGATTGCATTGGTGATTACTTCGATTAATACAAATAAAAAATTCATGAAAAAAATTCGTTTAAATTTTTTCATACAAAACGGCAATTTCATAGGTAAAGACCTATTATTTAAAATCGTAATGTAATCTTATCTTCATGCTAGTAGACTAACCTACATAATTCTAGATAGTTTAGTTGTATTATAATGACAGCCATAACTTTGCCAACGAGATAGTAAAGTGTTCCGAGATAGCTGGGAAGGTTGGATCCAGAAAGATGTGATTGGATTATCGTAGCTCAACTCTTTTTGAGTTGCGTATATTGAGTCCAATGCCGGACGCATTGGACTCAATATCCGCAACTCAAAATAAGTAGATACTAAAAGGGATAAAGCATAGACGTAAGGTAAGCGATTAAAAGAGCCTCCACAAGAAAACATAGTCAGGAACTTAAGTCCGGCCGGTGTTCAGACCGCCCCCCCCCCCCCCAGGCAACCTTGTCGACTCGCTAATCCCTCACGCTACGAGCTATTCTCGCGTCGATATGAGACGACATTAATGCATAACCCTTGACTACATTACACAGGTATGAATGAGTTGAAGTATCGCTGTAATATTGAGCCGGGCTGCGGGGCGGGACGCGGGGAGAGGTGCGGGAGGGGGGCGCGGGAGACCCGCCCTTGACCCATAATTGCAGCGCAGTAATTTGTATTTATTGATAATTTCTCATGCAGGCATGCCCGTACACATAGGCAGCTGAAAATTTTTCATTAATTAGTTAAGCTGAATTTATTTTACAAATTAATATTCTCAGCAATAATATCAGCTCCTTCAGTGATCCTGAATTTATATCAGACTTTGATTGCAACGTCTTTCCTCTCACAATGCATCTTGCAATGAGGTGATTTAATGATGGGCGTCTATTAGATATCCTCCATCCCAAGCCAGGTCATATAATGATGTGAAGCGTAGAGGCATAAATTCGGCTAAAAACTGTAATGCGACTTCGCTAAGATTAATCAAAACACTCTCCTAGCTAATATTTTAGCTACAGCACCTTGTGCCAACTCGAATGAAGAACATATCCGATTGACGACTGTCTGCAGCAAACGGCACCTCGGCATTGATGTGCCAGGACAACATTGGTCAGCCAGAGTGGAAGGAAGTGGCTCTCTAATCGTGAGTGTGAGATGTAACGAGTAAAGCAAAGTGTAATATCAAGAAGTAATGATGTCATATTGAGCGGAGCTGTGTCCGGGACGAGATGCGGCAGGCGCGACCTTGACCTGCATCTGCAACACAGCGTCATTACAGGCGCTTCCGATCGGAAAAATATTCGTTTAAATTAGGTAGAAATATTATTCTTGCAGACCGTAGCATCAACTTACGTCATTTTGTTACGTATAAAAATTGTACCCTGTGACAGATCCTAGGCTGATCCTACTAAAATAATGTATCATCTTCAAGGAATTCTTTATCAGTACTTTGATTTAAGTATAGGATAATAAAATGCAACGTGACTCTTCTCTCTCCCTAAGCTAACAATTCGGGTAAGATGTCCAATGAGGCGATGTGCTAATAAACTCTTTAATCTAAACTTTTCGTGAAATGTGTATTTTATTATTACAGCTATAAACTGTAGCATACAAGTAAAGATGTACAGTTTCGCAGCTGCGCCCAGGCCGGGTGCGGGTGGACCGTCCTTGGCCTCCTGCAGTGTGCTGACGTATACAGAAGCAACTAGTGACCTCTCCCCGTACCACCAATCAATTGAATATTGCAGAGAGACTTAAATACTGGCCGAAGAGAATTTATGTAAAAAAGAGTTAAAAAAAATATACATGACTGAACTCTGAAACTCATTCTAAACAAAATTTACATGATGATTAATAATTTGCCTTTTTTTGGACTACACTATAATATTAACTTATAGTCAATCTTTAATGTAGGTACCAATCACCAATAATGTGCAAAGGTCTCCCCCCATTTCCATTTCTCTTTTTCAGTTATGTACGACGCCAAGTCGACGCGTCATTCAGTATTTGTTAGTTAACTTCAACATAAATTAACAGCATAGGATAGCCTTTACCAGAAATGGTACCGTATTAGTGGTTCAGCAGCTTCAATTTTATCAGGATTTTGCCGGAATATAGCAGTTCATCTTGGACGTGGTACGACAGGGACCCCTCCCATATTATTATTATACTCTTTGAGCGACCCCCTGACAAATCTTCTGTCATCAGAACACAGCCGCCACCACAGACCACTATTACTCCTAGCGGAAAAGAACGCCACCTTCATACAAAAAAGGTGGTTTAAAAGTATGACTACTAGCTACTACTACTATGGCCGCCACGCAACCATCGATGCTGCTAGAGTGTCAGTAATCAGCCAGCTAGTGTCACTCTTATCCGACCTCCTAGGTGGTCCATAGTTGCTTCATAACAAAACTAGGCGGCGCCACTTCCTGCGCCGCCAAACTTATAAATATTATAAACTTATTAATCTCCTCAAAGTGTAAATTAAACGTATGAGGGTGCCCTTGCCGACCGGTAGGTCTCGTAAAAGACAACTACGGTATTAATTTATAAGGATAGGTAACATCTTTACATTGCGCTAATAAAAATGTTCTGGGGAATATTTAGTACGGGACATTTAAGATCTTTTATTAAAATGAACGTTAAGAAAATGTAGAAAACTATCTTTAATAGAGCTCTTAAACAAAACTTTCAGAAAAAAATCGAGCTCGCGTCTCAATAGAGACTAATTAAATGAGCCATAAATAAAAAAAAACATTTCATAACAAATTCTTAATTTTTTCACACTTATAACACCTTCACAAACCTGTCTTTGGTTGCAGCATCAGGTCATCTAAGTTGGCTTCCGTTCCGGATAATTGATGAAAACGAATAAAATGAAGGTTCATCTGCAACATTACCTTACATCTTAATGTTAAATGTTAATAGTTTTATTAATAGTTATTTTTTGACACTAATAAAATCAAATTATATCATGTTACAATCACAGGTTTTTCTTCTTAATTGAACCATACAAAATATGACAATAATTATGGTCAACTCGCAACATTAAAATAAATCAAATAGTAACATTATTTCGTAGGTGTAGTCGATCTTGCCATTACTGGCTGGATTAATGGCGATAGAGTTTTCGTGTGTGGTTAAAATCCGTCTACATAACCTGCTGTCATAAAGCTAATTGTCTCAAAGTCTACACGTGACAGTGTGAGCGCGTTCAGAAAGTTCAGGAAACCCGCAGCGAGGTACTGCGGACAAAATCATGATAGTTACATGTATTATATGTAAGGTTATGTAGGTATTATGTAACTGCGTCTCCTCCCCGGGGTGTGAAGTAGCTTTGCCAACTTTAATGCATTTCGAAGGGAAAAGCTCGACGAAATTTAATAAAGTCACGAGATGTTTTCCTGTTTTTGGACTTATGTAGTTATATCTCGTGGTCTATGTTTATGAATTGATTGTCATGTATCACGTGTGTGTTATAAGGACGAAGTGATTATCATTACCTGGGTATTTATTATCCTTAACCTGTCAGGGATCAAAGCTTAGCTGATGCAGCTTAGTAGCTGTGGACAAAAATAGCAGCTCTTTCTTCAAGTAAAAAATGAAATATTATAAAGGCTCCCACAGACAAGCGCGACGCGACAGCGCTACACAAAGGCGCCGCCCGTCGCGCGACACGCGGTTCCTTTGTGTAGCGCTGTCGCGTCGCGCCAGTGTGTACGAGCCTTATAGCAAATAAATTATCCATTACCTCAACATTTTCCGTAGCAGCTTATTATAATAATCAGAAATCGTTATTACATTTAAAGCCAAGCCTAATGCCGAGCGCCGGCGCCGCGGGCGCGGGCGCGGGCGGTCGCTAGGGGGCGCGGGCGGTCGCCAGGGGGCGCGGGCGGTCGCCGGATTGCTTTTGTTTCAGCTTATTTACAAAAACTTTGCTTGCCAACTCCGGCTCTTTATGAAGTCTTAGTACAAAGGGATGTTTATTGTACGAGTTATTGTGTTTTATTTGAGGTACTTACTGCAGGGCAAAGAGATTTAAGTAAAAGGTCAAGTTTGTGTGATATGATAGTGCTGTTACTTAGAATGTATTAATTACTTAGGAAAGCAATAGGAACATTACCGTCATGCCATTAAAAGCTGTTTGAAGAAGAGGTATTAAGTTGAATTTTATTTTTGACATACCTACATGCTACAACGGAATTGCAAACTATTTGAAATAATTAATTAGTTATGAAAAATTGTTTGTTTGTTTTGAAACCTATCACTCTTATTATTTATAACTTTCTATTTTATAATAACTTCCAAATTGAAATGAAAATGAAATTCGTTCAAGTACATTGCTAAGCAACTTTCCGTACGCCTATATATAGCGTATCTATTGCACATAGGTATATGGTATGTGATAAAAGTGTATGGTGTTAAAAGATGACGCCATTTCTCCGCCGAACGAGCGAACAAAGTGACGATTTGCACATAAATGGGGCCTTTGACTCCAAGTTATGCTTCAAGGGACCGCTTCAAAGGCTTTTTTGTCGCGAAAAAATGCTTATAGATCCATTTAGGATAGAAAGAATAACGCTTTAGCATTTTAAGATGTGAATTTAACCTATTTTTTTATGCGATACATGATAGTATCGCAAATGAATGTCTCTTCTCTAACCATCTCATCATTTTCTCTGTTAAAGTCGTCCTAAAAGGACATCCCAATTCTTACTACCGCTGGGCGAAAACCTACCCATCAACCACACAGAAACCTTTATCGGTCTACCCTTGGTCGAAAATATGCGCTCTGTGGACCCATCGTGTGCACGAAACGCCGAAGAAAAGAAAACCCAGCAGATAAATTCTCACTATAATTTTATTGAGTAAAGTGTATATACAGTTTAGCCCCGTGAACGAAATATTGTTATAAACTGTGGGCCACATAATAGGTAAGTAAGTTATCTTAAAATTAGATGTTAAAAAAAGCGCAAATAAACAAAGTTTATTCCGCGATCAGAAAGCGCGCTCCACCTAATAACATAAAAAGAAAATCCCACATAAAATTAACACGCTATAAAAGCCTGTCAGAAAACAATGTACCGCATTAATATAAGGAGGAGACTCTAAATAAGAATTTATTCGCCATAAAGCGTGAATATGGCGCGCTCATTACCGCTAATTAATTTATATTGGCGCCGCACCGCGCATGCGTCAGACACCAGCGATTATGGCGCTGGTGTAAGGGCGTGAGTGATATGATCACGTTTTTAATGAGGTGTTGACTGCCATTGAGGCTTTTGGGAATGGAATGATGCTCTTCGGAAACGTCGTTCTAGGAAAACTGTGCTGACTACTGCCTTTCAGTATTGGTAGGACGGGCTGGTGTCCGCGAATCTACGTCAATGCGCGTATTTTGCGTACGGCTGTCGTTCAGTATTAGGTGAATATCTTTCACCCTAATCACTAATCCATGTGCCAGCTCCAGTGCGGTGGTTTCGGTATTTTTTTCCGTTCTGACTTATGAAAAATCCTTAGGTACTTAAAGGGTAAAGGAAAAAAGCGTATTCCTTAAAAATAAAATGCAGTAATATTAGTAAAGACAATCACTTAGGTATTTATTTCACATTAATGTCACTTCAGTTCAATTTTAAAAGCGTTTTTATATTTGCTACCGAATTTATGGAAAATGCAGAACGAATTATTCAAGGCTTTATGACTTCATTTTCTTCTTTTGTCTAGAAATAAGGTAAGTACAGATAGTAGCGCGACGTTTGCATAATAATATTGACTAAACGAGGGAGGACTTATTATCATATTAACCCATAGAACCGGCTAAAATCTCAGCAGCATTCGTTACTTTTACGATTGATATTTTAGTTTCTTCTTTATTAAAAACTGTAAAAAAGTATGTTTGTGTCAAACTCAAACTCAAAGCATTTATTTCAATTAAACCATTTACAGGCACTTTTGAATTGTCAAAGAGTCGGTCAGTTAGTCAGAAAGTTGAAGCTAGTTGCCCATTCCAAAACGTAGATCTCTATGGAGAAGAACGGGCAAGAAACTCCAAGGACACTCTTTTTAAATCAAGATATTACAAAATCCTGGGTACATTATTCGTGTTGCTTCTATATGCGAGAACAATGAAAAAAATATATAAAGAAACAATTCAAAATATAAGATTAATAATAAAAATAAGCCGTGGCAGTTAAGAGGTAACCAGTCTCAACTGACGGCGCCCGTTCACGAACATGACGCGTGGATCAGCACCATCCAGCTCAACCATTTTGTAGGGAACCGAATGATCCAACACACGCGCCACCAACAGTGAGACATTTAAGTGAGCATGACATAGTCTCTACTGCCATGTTGTCAAGTCAACGTAATTGTGTATTCACATAACCTAAAACTGCTGTAGGTAAATCTTCGTTACAACCCTAGTGTTCCTAGATACTGCCCTTTATACTACTTAGACCATTTCTTTCCCTATTTCAGAGTTAGTATAGATATAATAAAGACGCCAGTTTGGCGCACATAACGGCAAATAAACAGTTATTGCTATCGTTGTGCGCAGTTTCACGAGACTCGTCCTCTTCGTGACCGGAGCATGAACTTGTCTACCCTAAACCTTATTAATGTTTTATCGTTCTAACTTATGCTGATAAGGTAATGTAGAAAATAAATACATAAGTAGATTACTTATTGACTCCCAAGTTACAGGTATAAACCTGCTTTAGGAGCCATATATATGGCATCATTAATGTATGTTATCTACACTAATATTATAAAGAGGTAAAATTTGTTTATTTTATTTTTGTTTTTATTTGTTTATATTGTTTGTAGAATAATCTCTGGAACTGCCGTCGGTTTTGCAAAATTATTTTTGTAGGAAGGCTATAAGCTTTTCACATCACACTTCCCTTAGGAGCCGAGCAAAAAGAAAAATAAGTCAGAAAGAACGCTAAGCGAAAACGAAGTGATAGCGCGGGCAGGTGATGCGATGCGACGGGGTGGGGCGGGGGAACAAGAAATTTCACGCAGCCCAAGTCGCGGCCAGAAGCTAGTACTTGTTATGTCTGTAACAATGTTGTCACTTTTCACAATAAAGAATTATTTAAACACAAAATACACTTCGACCATCACACCTTTATTAACAATGTCTGGGGCCCGTGGCTAAGTAATAACAGCCGCACGGGTTGATCAATCAGGTTCAGCTACGCTTGCCGCGGTAGATCCGTGGATGGGTTAACATCTTTACATACCGAGACCCCTCCGTGCCTCGAAAAGCACGTTAAGCCGTTGGTCCCAGCTGTCATTCATGGATCTTTGGCAGTCGTTACGGGTAGTCAGAAGCCCGAAAGTCTGGCAACCAGTCTTACCAAGGAGTATTGTATTACCAAGTAACTTGGGTTGTGGAGATCAGACAGGTAGTCGGTCCATATAAAATACTGTTATTCAGCCGCCTTCGGTTAGACTGGAAGCTGACCCCGACGTACTTAGTTGAGAAAGGGCTAGGCAGATGATGACAAACAAGAAATACCAAATTATTTTCATAATAAGTACATTGTTATTTACTTTAACAACACATGGCACAGGCACGATCATATGAACATCAGTACCAACATCTATCTGTTAAAAATTAAATACAATAGCCACAACGTTCCGACGAAGCTAGACTGCTGCCGCATGTCACCGCACATTGTCGCGTCTCACCGCACCGTGTCATATTTTAGCGTATCCGCAATACCACGCATTTGTGCGGTCCACCGCGAGTCATCTCAGGACAAAACAGACAAACACTAACCACAATGATATTTAGCGCATTATGAAATGTTTTGTTAAAAAGTAAAAACTAACCTATAAACAAGTTAGCATTTAATAGACAGGGCTCGTATCTGCTAACTGTTAATATTACTAGGTACTACGTCTATCAAGTGTGAACATATTGGGTAAAACTTTTGTTTTATAACCGTTCATTGAAATAGTTGATCGAAGGACTTTGTGTAGCAGCTGTAGTATGGAAGCTGATACAATAAATGAGATATAATATTTGTTACTGAATAAATGAAATGCATACTAATATTATAATTGCGATAGTAACTCTGCCTGTCTACACGGACCAAGCTAATTTGCTTTTGGTTGGGTATCAAGACCTAGGTTAAGACATAAGATAGTTTTTATCCCGACAGTATGTTCCCGTGGGATAATAAATTAATAACTGACCGCCACGCGGGCGAAGCCGCGGGCTTAAGCTAGTTATGAATTAATAAAAATCCAGTCCGTTTACCGCGAGGTATCGCACGGCACCGCGGCGCGCGCCGCTCGCAGCCGCCGCCCGAATTTACAACCTCCCTTTTATTACCTTTGCTTTGTTGAGTTTTTTAAATTCATCAACCTTGAATAATGAACGGAGAAAACGAAAAGTAGAATGAGCTGCCGTTTTATACCACTATTGTGGAAGCTAGTAGGATGAAATATGGTCGCCATTTTGTTCAGGTAACAATTGTTATGCTAATTTATATGTTTGGGTTCCGTCCTCGTATATTAGCACTTTTCTTTTATGGACCTGTAAACAA
Source organism: Dryobotodes eremita (assembly GCA_917490735.1). Taxonomy (NCBI): domain Eukaryota; kingdom Metazoa; phylum Arthropoda; class Insecta; order Lepidoptera; family Noctuidae; genus Dryobotodes; species Dryobotodes eremita. The sequence continues at coordinate 22,766,454 of OU823251.1, read as the reverse complement.
TAAAGTTAGAAACTATTGTAGCAATTAATCCATTGGATTTTAATGTCTAGTACCTAAGGTACCATATACGTTCTAAATAGTTTTTAGCCGTACGAACGCCTTTGAACAAACCTATACCGGCAGCGACACTGCTGTTTGATGGAATAAACTGCTCATTAAACTTTAGTTGTCTCTATAATCCTCCGCAAAATTAATTAATTTATTAAACTTTATGCAGGTACAAGGCAAAGGCAAGGTACAAAAATTGGCAAATGAATTCTCATCGTAACAGAGTCGACATATTTTTATAACATTCTAAGTACATATAGACAGCCTGTATTAATGTATATAAACAGTTACTGAATAAACAATAAGGGTAGACTGAGGAAATTGTCTCTAATTACTCACTGAAAGCTTCAGCCAACAATTAGACGCTACTTACGTATTCAAGTAAGAGCCGCATTCAGTCATGACGTCAATATACTGTCGTATCGTAACAAACGGGGTAAGCAGAGTCGTGATTGAAGAAAGCCTTTGGTATCTTCTGCAAAAATAAATAATTTGATTTGATTTGATCTTGGGTATTAAATATGGAGGCTTTTTGATGTGGCTGTGGTGTAGATATTATTCAGTTTAATAGTGGATTTCTAGCTTATAATACATGTGCACGCAATGGCTTCATTTGTTGGCAACGAAGAGCGGATTCGTAGATGTTGTCTACACGATATTGTAGGTAACATTTTTGCATTCAAACACAGTAATCTGATTCTATCTGTAATAAAAAAAAGAAATACAGTCATAAAATTAATGAAATGGCAGGCAGAAAGTTTAATAAAATAACCCTGCGCAAAACGTTGTGAAAATAAAGCAAAATTTTAACATAAATTCAGTCATTCACGTCAAACGCTACGAAAATTTCTCTCTATCTCCGCAGCCGGCCAGAATTCAATAAGAAATAATATTATGAAAAGATGATTAAACACTTTTCGCTCGCAACAAATATACAAAGATACTAATTACATTGAAAGCTTCGTGAAAGGGCAGGAAGTACCGAGTCATGAAGTTAATTTAATTACTGAAGCAATTACCTGTCGTTGTACCAAATCTACCTACAGTTACAGCCGGTTATTTGTGAGCAAATTGCTTTATAACTATGAGCTATTATTTTTAACTAGGGAAATAGGCAGCTTTTACAGTTAAATATAGGTGAGGTCAATCTCAATTCTCAATTCTTTATTGCGTACCATAATTTATATAGTTGGTGGGGAAATAATTATGTTAGTCACAATTATGGACCCTGTCGGGCACAGCATAGATCAAGTAGGAGAGAGGAGGGAGAACTCTGGCTGTTTAATATGATACATTTTATTATGAGTTAAGTAGTTAGTAAGTTATATTGTTTTATTAATACAGAATTGAATTTAAGAATTATAATTATTGTTTTACAAATTCTTCTTCTTTCTTTCTTGGTTTTTATGTATAAGTATACATACTTATATTTTCGTCCCTATGTAGGGCAATTTTGTTGACTAAGCCCCGATTCTTTATGAGTTACCTAGTTACATCGACTGTCTTTTATCTTTGCTAATATTGAATATTGCAGAGTTTTGCTAAAGTTTTAGTTTAGAGCATAAGCAGAAACCTACTTATAAAGTTATGATTGGTTATAAGAACCAACCAATACTCAATGGTGTCGTAAAAACATATTATTATATAGAATGTTCTTTTCGTTGGACACAATCGATAATAAAATGGAAATAAGTTTGATGGTGTGTGCGTGGGAAACTTGCTGGTGCCAGTTTACTTACTAGAGCAAATAACACCCTGGTGCTGTAATTTTGTGAGAGAATGAACAGTTGGTAGTAACCCAACGATCAATAGTTTACTGCAGTGTACATATCGTTTCAAGTCTCTTGACGCTGGTCACAACTCAAACTTAGTCATTTTTCTCTATCCCCAGATAGTTTATTGTAGAGGTGACTAGCCATGATTAGAAGCCCAATGGTGTATTTAAACGAGATAATAATAAAATGAGAAGAATTTATTAATTTCACAGCGAAAGTAAAACAAAGAGAGAGTAAATAAGTTGACATCCTTTCACGTCTCAGCCTTGGTTAATATAAAATAAGATTTTATGATGCCGGCACAAATAGTTAACGAATAAATGAAATAAGTAATCGTTGATTTCAGAAAGATTAAAATTAATGAAATCTGTTTATTGTTTGAAAATGTTATACAGATAGAATTTTATTTTGTAACGTTTAACTGTTATGGCGCGACATCGGGCTAAAATATGAGTACCTATTTTACTATGGGTATAAGTTGCAGTCAAGATCGTTATCGAATACTCCTGAATTCAAGAAGTAGCTTTGCTAGAAAATCGACCTGGCGTACCTATTGGGCACCAGATAAGTGTTGTTTCAAAGTAACACCCTGTGTCATGAATCAGGTGTGGATATAGAGAGAGGTACATACAGGGCGTGTGTGTAACAACAAGTGCAATAACTGTAGTGCGCCATTCGCGAAGCATTAGCCAGCGCGTGTTTCATCATTATACTGGTCGTTAGCTGGCGCTGAAGTGTGTGGGGCTAGCTGACGCGCGTGTTGTATGTAACATAGCGAAGTAGATAGCTGAAATCATCGTTATCGCAGGCGAAAGACGACCACTAATAGGCGTAGGCTTCCCTAGGCATGGGCACAACGGCGCTGCTCGCGTGCAGCGGATTCCTTAATTGGATTTTTAGTACACCAGGTGCTAAGATAATCTTGTAATCTTGTGGAATTCCCGATGTTTATTTTATTTAAGTTACACTTAGGTATCTACAGGACAGCAGAATGACATTCTATGCTACTCTAAGTAAGCACTTCAAGTTGGAAAGACCTTAACGCTGTGGCCAGGCTACATCGCTACTGCTAAAACCTTTCCTTTCTTCCTTTAGTCGATCATCCTTCTCTAGTTTTTCTAGATGCTTCGCCATTATCAAAACACGCCCACACTGCGGCCTCGCCCGCTGCGCACGGGTCACGCTTTAACCCACATCGCTACACATTTTAGAGAGTGTCTCCATTATTTAGCCGCATCGTTTCGCCGCCCATTCATACTACGTGACTCTAAATTAATATCACTCTGTACAGTATATAGACGAAATAATATTGCGGAAATTCTGCCAAGCTTTTAGGAAAGGAGTAATTTACATAGTTTTTAGCGCAACATTGCGCAAGCTGTAATACACATCAGCACTCGTTGTTTTAATTTTGTGAAGTGTTCGTAATCATGAATGTTTTTACATAATAACAAGGTGGCCGCCGCGCGCGCGTCATGTCACGTGTCATAATAGCTACGTATAGTCTACTATTTTTATTCATCCGTACTCATTACTCAATCAATACGAAGTACTATTAAGTAGGTATGTTCATACGTAGACGCAAATGATTGCGTCTACGTATGAACATACCTACTTAAGGTATGAACCTTGAATTTAATAACATCGACAACACCTCACAACATAAATAAAAACAAGCTCGGTCCTCGCCATGAATACAATACAATTTATCATACAATCCCATCCCATTCACGTCCGTCCATTGAATTGTATCACGTACACACGCGTGCAAACAGCAGCAGCCTACCCTTTATAATTAACAAAGGGAAGTAACAAAGAGATTTAATAATACGACATGGGGGGCAGCACTAATTAGTTTACTCGGGGGCCTGCTCGCTCGGCACACAGGGTACGTCGACATTGTACATTGAGTGTACGACTGACTGTAGGGTAAGTAAGTACTGATTTTGAAACCGAGTTTAGGTTGAGAGCTCCTGCTCTATTGACGTATTTCCGTGTTGATTCAGGGGTAGTGAACACTGCTGCCGATTCTCTTGTACACCGAACTAAACTAACTAAACTATCACTAAAATTCCTTACTTTTGGCTATGAGAATCATAAAGCTATTCTGCAAAAGAAAAATCACTAAAATTAAAAATAATTTTGTCGCATCTAAAATTTAATTTGACAATCGCGACTCCACGTGGTACTTGTTTTTTTAGAGCCGGAAGCGCGCATACGGGGCAGCTTCGACGTGTATTATATGGAATTTTTCACTTTTTGTGTGGAACATATAAAAAAATTATTCATTCATGCAGAGTTTTAGGGGTTTAAGCGTTTTATAAAGGGAGTCGAAATTTTCATTATTTTTGCAAAGTCAAAGTCAAAGTCAAATCATTTATTTCAAATAGGCACATAAAAGGCACTTTTGAACGTCAAAATTTACAAAAAAATAGAATTGATTCTAGTTGCCCCTTCCAAAAGGTAGTTTCGTATGGAGAAGAATGGGCAAGAAACTCCACCGTTACTCTTTTAAAATATTTTACAATATTATGTAAGTTTACATTAATTATGTAATCATATGTGAACACGATGCACCTAGAATAAAATTACTATACCACAATAGGTAAAAAGAATTAAATATAATGCAAAGGCAGGTAAATTAATTATGTGATAGATACATGGTGCTCACATATTTACAAATATTGAAAAGTAGATGATGTTTCCAAAATTTTAACAAGTAATAATTTAGTGTGTGAGTTAAAGTAGTTAAGTACATAATGTAACAATCAATGTCATAAAAATTATAAATTATACAATTAAAATAGCAACCAGTTTGATTTTGTCTAGACTCTAGATTGTCCTATGGAGCAGGACCAGCATGTTTCCAAGCATTCTTATCTAGGATATAATCCTCTAATTTGTAATATGCTTGTTTACAAAGTGTACTTTTTATATGAGTTTTAAATTTTCTTTCATTTAATTGCAATATGTCACAAGGTATTTTGTTGTAACATTTAACACAGTACCCCATAAAAGATGTATGTACTTTAGATAATCTAAAAAATGGTTGATCTATTTTATCTTTATTTCTAGTATTAAAATTATGTCTATCACTTATTTTATTAAAAAGATGTAGATTTTTTCTTACATACATAATATTTTCATAAATGAATTGAAAAGGTACCGTCATAATATTAATCTTTTTAAATAGTTCCCTGAGAGATTCGCGACGACATAGATTGTAAATGGCCCTGACAGCTCTCTTTTGCAAAATGAAAATGGATTCAATGTCAGCAGCCCGACCCCACAGTAAAATGCCATATGACATAATGCTGTGGAAGTAGCTAAAATAAACCAAACGCGCGGTTTCTACATCTGTTAACTGTCTTATCTTCCTAACAGCATAAGCGGCCGAGCTTAACCGCCCCGCAAGAGATGTTATATGGGGTCCCCATTGCAATTTCTCGTCTAGCGTGATTCCCAGGAAAACCGTCTGATTAATAAATTCTAGTTTTTCTCCATTCAATATGATGTCACATTCGCAACTTCTAACATTAGGTAATTTAAATCTAATGCATTTGGTTTTTTTTTTCATTAAGTAAAAATGCGATAGGACATACCATTTTCGTGATATAAACAAAATAAAATAAAAAGATACAGTACTGTTTTTGCACCTGCAGTCGAAATGTTGTGGTGAATTTTAGTTCGTGACAACTAATTTTACCAGATTTAGTAAGACAACCAAAATTTTACGTGTTATACGTCAAATTCAGAATAGCAAAGTTGCCATTTTCACTAAACTAATAACTCCGTAGTGCTGTCAAACTAAAATATAGTTAAGTTGTATCACTTTAGTCTATTTCAGAATGGGAAATCGTCGTTTGACACGAATAAACAAAATTTTAGTGATTTTTAGTCTAGTTTAGTGAATTTTGTAACAAGAGAATCGGTACCATTGTGAGTGATAGTCAAAGTGTCTAATTTCAGGGGTATTACGTATATGTGATTGACTATATCTTCACACGTGTCTCTTAAAAATGCTACTCGAGAAATGAACAGTATTATAATATTCGGTATCTTCTCGGAAATGCTTACTGTACAGCATTGGACATAACTAATTAATAGTGTGAACACAGACGTATCTCACCAGTAGCACGCGACTGATTGCAAAATGATGAATCGCAGTCATTCGCGAGCACCGAGCACTGAGCACTGTGTCAAATGATATCATCATCAATATTGATGTGTGACTATACACAAATTGCAACAACTGCAGGGCAATTGTGCTTATGATTCCATGCACAAAATGTACCTATTCAATAGTAATGGCGTTTCGTAGTGAGGTGGGGAATAAGATAAATTACTTTAATTACAATCACTTTAGCTGTAATTCATTTTTATTTCTGACCGTTCTCTCGGCAGTCGACGTCAAGCTGAAATAAAAAACAATGCATGCACGACGAAAGGTAATGAAATCGAGAAAACTCAAAAGTCGACGTCAGCGAAGAACGGAAATCATCGTAATCATTTCCGATCTTCGGATAAGATAAAATATTTATTTTGCAAATATAGGTACAAAACACGGTGACATAAAAAATATAATTAGCAACAGCCATATTTAACCAGAAGGCATTCAAAAGTACAAAAATACACGAGAGATGCTAAGTACGTAATAATAAAGATATACAATGTCAATATAAAGATTGATTACCTATAATTACAATTTAATTATGAAGTGCTTCAATCGTTCTTAATATTACACACAATATAGTTTAATAATTATTTATATTATATTCGCGTCTACAACGCGTCGCGTGTCGCTCGTCCATCAGCGCGCACAGTTCAGTGCACGTTCGCGTGAACCTATCGCACGGTGATGACATATTTAAATTCCGCAGTTTATATTGTAGACGTAGTGCGCTTTCAGAGTAGGAAGTGAACGGTAAGTGATGACGTCACGTGAATTCTAATGTTTATGAAACACGAATGAATGGACTGCGGTTCGTGTTGACGTAAAACGTGGTATTGTACTATTTTAAACTGTTACCTAATTTGCAAATATAACGACGTCAGAATATAAAACATTTTATAGAACAATATTTTTTATAGTAATGCTGGTATTGTACACACTCTACGATACACATTTTATAATATGTCTTTGTTTAGTACGATTTATTACACACAAGAGGAAATTATAAATACACCCACTAAAAAGCTACCTCCCACACGACTCAAACCAAGCATTCAACGATAATATCACAACATTAATCAACCAAAAATCGTATTTCCGAACAACGGATCCAATTTATCAAAACTAAGTCACCATTTACCAGGTCATTATCCTTTCTCAGTAAATATCCCCCCACTGGGACCCCCTGGGACCCTGAGACGCTCCCGGTTACCAGTAAGCGGTCTATTGTGACCCCCGCTGCTACGCAATCACTGTAGCCTCGTAGCTCGTAGCGCTACGCCGTAGAACGAGATTGTTTAATTCGTGTACGTCAGGATTGAGTTACTCTGATTTGTATTTAGGGTTGCAGTGTAGATTGATATGGTAATTCAATTAGTTTAAGTTTTATAAAAGAGGTTCATAAAACGCAATTAACACCGTTTAATTAAATTAGGAAAACAAATATTTCTTAAAATAAAACAAGAATATCCAAAGAGAAAAAACAATTATAATTTTACCGTCGGCTATCTTAAACGTGTTTCCAATTTTATATTATATAATGTAATATTGTCTCTAAAATGCTCTTTATAGATCGTCAGAAGTAACTTAAATTGATTTAATTCAGCTAGAAACACGACAGGATCTTCAACAAATGGTAAATTTGGAAATGAGCAATTGAATGAACAAAAATAACACTTTAATTATTATAAAACATGGAAACATAACCATAATAAAACAATATTCACCCTAAAGTAAACACAGTAGTAAAAACATTCAATTAATTAAAATAATAAGATAGACCCTGGAGAACAATGTGTTATAATAATGTGTAGCGCGTGCTACGAGCTACGATGCTACGGCGCTACGGCGTAGACGTCACGTCCGTGTACCGTCGGCCATATTTCAACTTTATTGGTGAATTGAGAGTAAGGTAGCAAATAGTTTTGTTGTAGGTAAGTAAAATTTATGGTAATGTTGGAATGGCACAGTTTGAACATTTATTGTGAAAGGTACGATAGTACACAAGATTTACTTGAAATATGAGCATAGAATAATGAGTACAATGAATAATTATTTTACGGGGGATTTTATTTATAGAATATTTCATAGTGGTCCACTATTTACATCCTAAAACAAAATGACTCTTGATAAAATGTTCAGAAACAGTATGAATACATTAGGTGTTGTAAATTAGACTAACCACGACTTAAAAATAGTAAGAATTGAAGATATTGTAGACATTGTACAATATCTACAAAACATTGGAACGTCATAAAACAGTAGGTACTGAAGCGCAGTAGCGAAGAGTCAATTTTTCTAAGAGGTAAGCCGCAGTACATATATTTAATGTGAGTATATTATTTGTCTATAGAATACTGACTGCCATTTTTCAAAGGGAAGCCGGTAGGAATCGAGTTGTATGGAACCTGCGCCACGAATGAAGCTACATAAATATTTACTTTACAAATGGACGCAGAACCAACGCAAGTGACCCTATTACCACAAGGTGTTCACACTCGCAGGTCGCACACGATTGAAGCGCGTTATGTTAATGTTATGGTAAGCGAACGCATTGACAATGTTATTACACGTAATGGGTGCTTGTGGTCGACGGGCCGTGTGAGTACATGCTGTACACATATGGTAATCTGATTGTATGTAACTGTAGCATCTGTCTTTGTTTTTTATTGTGTTACTATTCGTAACGGTAGTTTATAATATGACATAGTTGAACGAAAAGGATCCAACCCACAAATGGCCTTAAATGAATAATGATACCAAAAACACACACATTGGTATCACAATTCACTTTCGGCAATTTGTGGGTTGGATCCTTTTTGTTTTACTACGTCCAATTAATTATTATCTGTCGTGCTGTAAATGGATTTCAAGTAGGTAAGTGTATAATTATATTAAAAGTCCTTTTAATACAAATACTACACTGATGTCGATGCCAGTCGTTAGACTGAGTTAGTTGGAACGCCTTTTGTCAGGGTCCGTTGTTTGATACTTAGTTAAATATGACCATTAGTTAATTTAACAATTAGTCACTTGACAATAGTCAATAGCTGTCAAAGTGTAAACACTCTGTCTGCGCATGGTTAAATTTTATAGCAAATTGTAAATTTTGTAACTGTAGTTAGCTTAAGCATTTGTCAAACAACATACTTCTGTCATTTTTAACAAATTGTTAGTTTAACTAACGCATTTTAACTATTTTTATGTTTGACTACTGATCAAACAACGGGCCTTTAGTGGGATACTCGACCTTCAGTCCATCAAGATAGTTTTCAGCTTGAGAGTAGAACGTCACGGTATTAAACATTAAAATATTTACTTCGATGTATGACGATTTCTAAATAAAACGATTGTTACTGCATTATACTTATCTTGGCACGACTTTAGTAAGACCGGTCATCTCCCACATATTCTAAAACCACATACAAAAATACTCCGTTTTCACGCACAATCGATTTCCCAAAAGCATGCCAGAGTCGTACAAAGCTGGTACACATCGACGACGTACCGCCACTTGTATAAAGTGCGCCACGAGAGCGGAGGTACACTTCCTGGAATTGTCAGCCATAGGGATGCATACTGTATGGAGATTTGAGAGCCATGGACTTAGGTTCAGAACAAGGCTTTCCTCGTATGTGAGCGATTCTAATAATTGATGAACAATTACTGGATTCGCTGTAGAAAGATATAAAAAAAGATAGAAAATAGATAGATAATGTTGTACATATTCGAACAAGATGGAGTAAATTGAGGCTTGATAAACACTAGCTAAGCAAAAATAAGAGTACCTACTTATGTAGTGTTGTTAGATAAGTAATTTTCATAAAAATCTGGTTGTAAAAGCAGATAAAACTAACAGCATATATTTTTCTTATAAGAAACTGACATGTTCTGATTGAGCAACCTGCGGTAATTTCGTTGAATAATGATTATGACGGTGCCTGTTTCTAGTATATAATTTTAGTCTTCAGATTAATCTGAAGACTAAAATTTTAAGGTGACACACAAACCAAGCTATTACTTTATATCCCAGTTTAAAATTTTTTATTCATTCACCAACAGACCACGCCACAGCCACACTTTAGTCACAGTACTCCGGGTGAAGTCTCGGACACTTGTGTCAGACGATTTGTAACAAACACGCATACCTACTAATTGCGGCTTTACGTCCAGTGCGGGCGCATACAAGGTGTTGTCTGACAGTCGGAGAGTGAAGGCATGAAATGTCTTGGTCCTAGCGAGGAGGAGGTAAACCGAAATGCTCCGTTTATGTGTAGAAGTGATCCAGATTGTGCTGGGTTGGCAAAGTCAAAGGATAGGCTAGGCCATTAAATTGTCTCATGAATTTCGAGAGTTGACTAAACGTTTATGTCAAAAAAATAAATAGCCGCATCTTCGTGTGTGCTAACAACGACATATTACGACTCCCAATTTATATGACAAACGTGGGGATTATGGTCAATTTCGTCTATAATTAATTGACGAAAGATAAGATAAGACCATTAATTTAACCAAACCATGAGTACCTATACACACATGTCATGCAATATGTTACATTTAAATTATACCACAGTCATGATCTTGTCTTGTCATGTCAGTCATGAGCATGCCTTTATTGACCATAATCCCTACGTATCGTCGTGTCGTGGTCATAATCATCGTATTGACATTGGGAAACTCTTTTTTAAACGGAGAATTTGTTAACGCTTTAAAACTTATTGTAATTCTATTCACTAGTTCTATAATTTATTCTACCCCTGTGCAAATATTATACATTTAACTTACGTATTCCCATGTCTAGCCTACCCGCATTAGAAGGTCAATGCACAGCGTGCGGCATAAAATCTTGATTAAAAATACAGCGAGGAAGACATCGTCATAAATACCGCATGCGTGTGTTAGAGCGTAATCAAGATGGTGTATGAATGGTCGAGTTTATTGTACGGTCGTGGTTTGTGAATGAATTAGGGTAAATAAAGTTGTACGAACTGAAGGGTTTTTTCAGAGAAGGTGGCCTGAATAAATAAATGTATGGTACGTAACTACGTACAGTAATGAATAACACCATATTTCCAAAACTTAAATCTTATGGTGACTTACCAATAATAATCGTAAAGCTACTGAATAAAGATATTATTAAAGGAGATTGACCGAAATCATAATCACTTTATAGTAAAAGAGTATGGCCATAAAAATATACTCACAAATTATAAAATATTTATTTAACTTTTCTTAGTTAATTTGATCAAAATCGTATGTGGGGTTAATATTTTGTATTTAATTAGTTATTTATTGAATATTATTGCATACTTTTCTATTGGCGTATCTTAGTGAAAGCAGTGTTGTCAATTTTAAGAATTTCCCATACTCGGTCATAACGGAAGTATAAGGGCAGACGCTGAGTTTAAAAAATAATTTCAACTATGACATTTTTCCTCGTTATTAATATTTTTATTTCTAATAAAGATAATTACAATATTATCATTTTTAATTAAAATCTTTAAAATAATATTATTTTACTAATTAAAAATCTTTCTGTAGTATACAAATCACTCATAGTCAGGGTGATTTAGATTAACTGTTGGTAACACTATCACGGGCACTGTGAAAGGTGGACTGTCAAAAGTGTCACTGTTAATTTGTCAATCAAAGCATCGTGTCACTCGGCAGCACAGAGTACATTTTATATAGCTCGGCAGCGACCTTTTGTCTTTACCTATGCATTGATAGTTGTTGAGTTTGTTGTGCTAATAATTATATTATCATTGCGTTAAGTTCGTGTTCAGTCTTTCTTCAGATTCCTGCACGATCAAGAACTCTTTTGAAGACCATTTGTACTGTTTCTGTGCTGGTGGTGTGGATTGTGTAGAACGTTTTTACGACTACGGTCCGTGTCCTCTGTGCAGTAAATCACCAACGATTCCGTTAAAAATGTCACGCTGTGTGAATAGTTCCCTTTCTATGGTACATCCTCTACCCCGTCGTCAAGTCGGGGAGGCAACTGATGTAATGTTTAGAATTTTACGATTCTGGATTACTCCAGCAAACGGTTAGTATCTCTTAATTATTCAGTTATGTATTATTATATTTTTTTTTCACTTTTCTCAAAACACACACTTTTTAGACGTATGTGCAAAGGTAGATAGGTATATTATGTTATATTATGAATACTAAGAAACTGTGCCACAAGTCTTTCAGCACTATTTATATTTTTTTGTTTACAGTTAAGTTTTACAGCTGATACTAGAAACTGTTTAATTGTGTTCAAATATATATGTAAATGCATCATGATGAGATGAGAACCACCAGTTATAGTTTTCTTAGTTTGTGTGGTTGTTTATTTTGTTTTGCTTTGGCCTGTCTGTGACAATAATATGTATATTTTCTATAAAACTAAGGCTAAGATTAATATCTTAACAGATTATATTATTTATCTATTATATTTATTTTTAGATGTCAGTAGAGGATGTCCTTTATCAAGAATGTTTTGCAATACTAGAAAGAGCATCTCAAAACTTGTCAAGTGGATCAACAGTTGTAAGAGCTTATGAACATCAACAAATGTGCTTTGTCTGTGGATCTTCCATATTAAGAGCTAAGACACACAAAGTATCAATTGATAGCCCTGAAGGAAATGTCATCATGTCGTGCATACCTACTCAGCAGGTACGAGGGTCATTCAATAAATACTTAGCCTACAAAAAGTAAACGAAAATTTTGGAAAAGTGGCAATTTATTTTTCAACATAGTCTCCTTTTAGTTCGATACACTTAGCCCAGCGATGCTCCAACTTTTTTAACCCGTCCGAAAAATAGTTTTTGTCAAACTCTGCAAAATAGGCCTCCGTGGCGGCGATGACCTCCTCATTCGATCCATATCTATTCCCGGCGAGTGATTTTTTCAGATTAGGAAACAGAAAGAAGTCACAAGGGGCCAAATCTGGAGAATACGGTGGATGGGGCAGCAATTCGTAGCGTAATTCGACCAATTTGGCCATGGCAACGGCAGACGTGTGAACCGGTGCGTTGTCGTGGTGAAACAGCACTTTTTTCTTCGCCAGATGGGGTCGTTTTTTCTTTAATTCGGCGTCGAATCGGCCTAATAAATCGGCATAGTAAAGCCCTGTAATTGTTTTACCCTTCTCGAGGTAATCGATGTAGATCACACCTTGTGAATCCCAGAAAACGGTGGCCATAACTTTTCCGGCCGATTTTACAGTTTTCGCCTTCTTTGGAGCACGTTCCCCGGTCTGGATCCATTGTTTTGATTGTTCCTTGGTCTCTGGTGTGTACCAGTGGATCCAGGTTTCATCGACGGTCACAAAACGACGCAAAAACTCCGCTGGATTCATCTTAAACAGCGCCAAACACGTCTCCGATGTGGTCTCACGGTTGCGCTTGTTTTCTGGTGTGAGTAAACGCGGCACCCATCGCGCCGACAGCTTTCTCATGCCGAGTTCCTCGTGAAGAATATGATGCACTGTTCCTTCTGAAATGCCTACAGTCTCAGCTAGCTCCCGAACCTTCAATCGGCGATCTGCCAATACGAGATCATGGATTTTTTTAATGTTTTCCTCCGTAGCAGCTGTTTTCGGTGCACCTGGACGTGGTTCATCAAAAACCGACGTACGGCCACGTGCAAACTCGTTGAACCAATTCTTGACGGTGGCCATAGATGGAGAAGAGTCACCGTACACAGCATCCAAGCGCTCTTTGATTTCGATGCGCGTTTTCCCTTCCAAAAATAGGAATCGAATCACCGAACGATATTGCTCTTTTTCCATTTTTGTAAAACCGATCGACACGTTCGCTTCCATAAGTTGTCAAATTAAAACAAATGAAGGGATTGGAATGAAAATTTGAAAAAAGAATTAAAAAAGAATGTGCTACACTGTGGTAAAACTCTTTTGAAACTACAGCGCCCTCTGGCGATGAGGCTAGGTACTTATTGAATGCACCTCGTATCTATACTTTTAATAATACTTGCTGCAATAAAATAATGTAATAGGTCTCGGATTATACACAAACACCTCATGAAATATGGAGCATGCTATTTCCAAGTTGTTCATGTGTATTTGTCCTTTATTTCACTTACCACAATTGTTTTAGACCCTCTCTATATAAATGTTAGTCTAGCATGTATGGGTTCATCATGGTCATGGTGGTCATGTTGGGTGTGTTTTTATTTTTATTTTATAGGTACACAGACTTGAAAGAGTTTGCTTACGTTGTTGGACTAATGCCTATAGAAGTGTAAAGAGACAGACTCAGTATGATCAGGATAGGCAACAGCAGCTTGGTCATGAAGAGACTGTTGCAGCACAAGATAATATGGATGTTCCTACATCAAGACACGAGGCGGTCAGTGTATCAGAAACATCTACGACTTCAAGGAATTTCTCAATACCTACACCACCACCCCAACCCATTCAGCAATTACATCAGGATCTTAATGTTGTACACCACCCTAAAATAATCTCACGTATTTATAAAAGAGCTGCTGCATCATCACGGCATTGTATTTTTGGAGAGTGTAGGAATACAGAACGTTTGTTGGTACCATCTGTTATAAAGGAAATGTTACTGTTAGAGCATAAATTGTATGTACCAGCTAGTGCCCGTATATGCAGTCATCATCTAAATAACTTCTTCTAATAGCTTCGTAAATAGCCCATACTTTTTTAGTAATATGTAAAAGATAGAAATGGTTACTGTGGGTTATCCTTAGGAGATAGACATATACCATCGCGGAATATTTTGTAAATCTTTTTAAGATATACAATTCTGTAGTACATTATTCTGATCTATCTCGTAAGGTTTAGCCAGCGTTGCCAATGTAAGCGCACAAAAATATGTTTTTTACGACATCACATTACAAATCTTTGAAATTCTCGGCTTTTTGTCTACTATAATATGCATGTATTTCTACATATAAACCTTCCTTTTGAATCACTTTGTCTATTGATGAAAACCGCATTAAAATCCGTTGCGCAGTTTAAGAGATCTAAGCGTACAGACAGCGGGAACGACTTTTTTATACTATGTAGAGATATGGACGAATAAAACTATTTCATTCTTTCATCAAGCATTTTTATTTTCTACCTATACAAACATACATTTAGTATGACTTACCTATGTAATACTTTTTATTTGGGATCATACATTGGTTTGTTGGAACTATTTTCTGTTGTCTTATGTGAATTCAAATCATATTGTTGTAAAGGACTGCTTTTTTTGGTGGAAGCCATGTTGCAACACTAACCTCAAAACTGAACAGCAAATCATAGACAACAGAAAATCCCACAAAATAAATGGATAATTTTTATTTCCTTTGACAATACGACATCACCCCTCTTTTATATCCAATTTAAGGGATCATACAAAGAAAAAAAATGCGCAACGACGGTCAGTAGAAAACTGGGCATTTTCCTTTACATCTATATACTTTATTATTTTCAGTCTCAGAGAAAAGGCAACAGACCTCATGTAAACAAAACTTTACCCGTATTTCAATTGATTGCTATGCTGCTTCGTGTATTTCATACCTCGGAACAAAGAAATTCATTTTAAATTGTGGTCAGTTGTTCGTTCATGACCATTTCCTGAAGTCATAAATAAGGTTTACAATTATACGTACAAACTGCTCTTAGTAGCTAACAGCCGTCACGATAGCGTAGTACGACTCGCAGCAGTAAACACTAATGCAATGAAAATATAAATAACCCGAGAATGCATGCGTCACCGCACTGCAGAGAAGAAAGTTGCGGCAAAAGTATAAATCAAATAGAAGAACGAACAAAGGCGGTGACGTCACGACCTTTGACCGCACGATGGTCATTATAATCAATTTAGTCAGTCGTATTCATCAACAGCTTCTCATCGTTCTCTCATTCCTGTTGGCGTGTCAAATGCAAACTATTGTGTCAGCCCAGACCTTTTACAGCTTCGAGTTTAACATTATCAGTAACGTTAATTTGTTCCAGTAAGTTGCCAGTAACGTGTCATTATGTCAGTGTAAGTGTCCCACATGATCCCATCGGTTCACCCTTGTTTGGTATAACAACTTTTGATGTAATGTTACTAATTCGAACAACGTTTCAGAAAATAATCAATTGGTATAATATCGATTAACATAATTTTCATTTCATCGAATACTTATTTGCGATAACAACATTTGCGCTATTCATCAAAAGGTATAATGTTCATTTGATGTAGTGTTCAGGTGGTATAACCCGTATTTTATCGGTTGCATATTAGAAAATCAAAACTTTCTCGAGCATATTTCAAAAGAACAATAAACGAAATAACAAAATTTAAATGACCAAATGTTTTATTTAGAATTTTTTTTGAGGTATTCCATGAAGCACACCCAAACGAAGCACACCCAGACGAAGCACACCTAAAGTATTCCACTTAGCACACCCGTAGGTGGGCTTCAAATAAAAATTTAAAATAATTAATTTCCTATTCCACGAAGCACACCTACGAATATCACTCGCATAGTGCGGGGACTAAGAAATAAAAATGTCGATAGGAGAAAATATTTATTATTTAAAAGACTAACTTAAATATCTAACATCTTTCAGTTTCATTATAATAATGTGATACAATACATGTCATTTTCATAGTGTTCATATATAAATCCCATAGATAAGACGTTTACATGATGGGCTAATAGTCAACGCGTGCGCCCGCCACTGAATTCTCGAGCCAACCCGAATTTAGCCGAGCGTTTCCGGAACTTCTTTACATGCTTAGTTCTCATTACACTATCGCGACGTCACGGGCTGAGTGTATGCAATTGTGCGCCGGTCTTGTTATTGTTATTTTTTCTGTTTTTCGTGCAATTTATTCAAACAAAATAATGGAGCCGATGGCAGGTCCAAGTAGTAGAAATTTTAACCCATCTATTAATTATGTATAGATCTCTATGGAAAACTATATTTACAATGTTTTTGATATTTGTCCAAGTTTTTATTGCATGATTATGAAACAATCTGTGATTTTATTAAGAACACAAAAAGGAACATAATAGAAAAATAGTTAAAAAATAAAAAATAAATTTTTTTTTGGAAAGATAATTATGAAACAATCTGTGATTTTAAATAGTAAGATTACAAAAATGACAAATATTGTGTCACATTATTATAATGAAACTGAATGATGTTAGAAATTTAAGTCTTCTAAATAATAAATATTTTCTCCTATCGACATTTTTATTTCTTAGTCCCCGCACTATGCGAGTGATATTCGTAGGTGTGCTTCGTGGAATAGGAAATTATTTATTTAAAATTTTTATTTGAAGCCCACCTATGGGTGTGCTAAGTGGAATACTTTAGGTGTGCTTCGTCTGGGTGTGCTTCGTTTGGGTGTGCTTCATGGAATACCTCTTTTTTTTAAATCCCAATGTACGTGACATCAAATGAACGACTGATCAAAAGTTGCTAGATGTAATTTTAAAATATCAAATCATTACTAATCAAATTACAACAAAGCAACAAACCATTTCTGCGAGCAACTTGGAATTAGCGCTCGCCGGCCGCTACCGCGGCACCGCTCGCTACGCTCGCTCGGCTCGCGCGCGGTTGGTCACAGTTTTAACCTAACCTAACCTATTTCACCCAGTTCAAAATTACGAATCATACAATCTGCCGCAGAAATGTTTTACCATTGTCTAATTATCCACTCGCAGGCAAATTGTATGATTCGTCATTTTGAACTGAGTGAAATAGGTTAGGTTAGGTTAAAACTGAGACCAATCGCGCGCGAGCCGAGCGAGCGTAGCGAGCGGTGCCGCGGCAGCGGCCGGCGAGCGCTACTTCCAAGTTGCTCGCAGAAATCATAACTAATCAAATTTATAATCACAAATGATTTCTTATTAAGAATTATTAATTTAAATGTAGGTATACTTATATTTTTACGTTTATTCGTTTTGCCGCTGCAGTATATTGATAATGAATGAATGAATTCAGTAGGTGAAGAAACAATATTAGTTTATAGACAATGAAAGGACACGAATTATTAATGAACTGAATATTCGATACGATCTTTTGACTAAATTATTATTAGTCTAGTGAAACATTAGTTTAAATAAAATTAGTGCATTTGAAAATTCGGCGAAATGAAATTAGTTCAAATAAATAATTACGCTAAATAAAAATTTACCAATGAATTATTCGGTCAAATGAATAATTCTTCGAAATGACTTTATTGCAACTAAAATTCGATTTAGTAATATTATATCAAACGTTGTTCTATCAAACAAGGGTGAACCGATCCCATCTCATTACCTCATTGATATACATTGCCGATCGTCTGTTGTTCAATAAGTAAGATTGGACGCTTCTCGAAGCAATTTGCTTTTCGAAGACAAAAGAAGATCTCGAGGCGTTCCCTAAAAGGATGTGTTATCAAGTTTAGAGCAGCCCTTCCCGAGGCGTGTCTCGTAAATAAACCGTAGTACGCCATTGAGGCGCGTCTACCCGGGCGCCTATAACCGGATACCTATACCCAGGCGCGTATAGCCGGGCTCGTATCTCGGGCTTATTCCCGCGAAATCACGGAATCACGCCCCGGGCTCAACCTAAAAGGTAGGACTTTGAATATCGAAAAGACAAGGTTTAAATAAATATTTTGTGCCCACTTCATGTGTCGCATAAAGTTAATATTGTAAGTTATGTTGTTTTTCACAAGTGAGATGCCAGGCGCATCCAGAGTAATCAACCCTGCCGAAAATCTTGCCGACGGGCTAATCTTATAGAACGACAAAAGAGACAGAAAGTTCCCAGTAATACTTTGCTATTGATAGGTATAATTATTTATTGTTGTGTATTATGTATTACGTATTCGTGAATTCTAAAGCGTTTCCTACAGTTCCAAGGTTACGTTAAATATGAGCCGATATAAATGCCGGCTTAAATTGTTACTAACAAATATGGAAGTCATTCTGAAATAAATTATAACCTCTCGCGTTACTTGTCTCATTCCTACTCCCTGGTAAACTCATCGCATGTACCTACGCTCGAGACAAAATAGGCGCGTATTACTTGGAGCGATGTCGTCGGAGCCGCGGCAAAGCCTTCACTTTACACGTGCTGAGCGTTAGCCTGTGACCTGTGTGACCACAGTTTTATTAAATATGGACGCACTTCGATGCAGGAATCGGCGTATGTACTAAAATGTGGACTGTCGTGGACATTCTGTAAATGTACTAACAGTTACCTTAAAATAGGCATTCCACAAGCTAAAATTAGGAGCGAATTTCACCAAACTTTTATACCTAGAATAAGCCTTATTCTGAGAATAAATTTTGAATTTTTGATAGTTTTTCCATACTAGAACTGTCAGACGTCAATTTACTTATTCCATGGGTAAAAGATATCTGACTTTAGTAAAGTCAGCCCTAAGAGGCTGTACGTAATTCACTAAAACTTGATGACTTGTGAGTGGCTTGTGGACTGACTTTACTTGGGATACTTTTCCTGCTTCTAATCCAGATCCTAAACAACTATCTGTAATAATCAAATATTGTGTCTCATACTGAAACCAAACCCGTGCCCCACAGCGCAGAAGCTTATCTGTGAACCACTGCTAAAATCGCCCATCATCATTTCCAATGAATAGATCATCGTGCTACAACGCCGAGTTCCGTGACATTACGTCGCACCGAACTCCGTGAAATTGCTCGCGCCGGATAATCACGGTGATTATCCGCAGCTTTCCCGTGACGTCATCACTGTGTTAGCACGTGCGTATTGTTATGTTCCCTAATTATTATAGCTTCATTATTATAGTATTATGATTATGTGGGAGGGAGAGAGTGAGCCGGTTATGTTTGAAAGGTGGTTGTGTTAAAGAGACCGCGATTGAGTGGGGTTATTGACTGGTTTTAATTATTGGTTTATAGACCTATTATGTAGGGTTTCTTGGGTTTAAATTTCTAGCAATCTTTAAACTAAACCTAAGGTGTAGACATCAGAAATCTCGTGACTGCCTAGTTCTATAGCAGACACCCCCAGGCTTCCCATAGCTCACGTATCTTGGGTTATTGAGGTTTCAAGTAAATAGGTAATCTTCCAAAATTATCAGAGTTACTGCTGTATAAAAGTTATGGCAATTACTTAAATTTTTCGAGTGTTTTTTTATCACATTACCTACATTAGATCTTTCCCGGAAATTCTGTCTCGCAATCCCAGTAAGTATCTACCTAGTACAGAAAATTTCATGTTCAAAGAAACTACCTTCGTACCAAATGTAAATATAATATTATTTCAGGCAATCTCTTCGGGGCATTATTATTTCGTTTGTGCTCGTAAAAACAAGTATCACAAATTAAAACATGGCTTTATGTAAAAAAGTATATAAAGCGAAACAATTATATCGCAACGGCCCAGAGGTTAAGGAGCTTGCTTTTCAAAGACCGAAGAATGAAGGAAAGACGATGTCCAGAATAAGATAAGAATCCATGGATCTTTCTTTTATTGAACACTAGTGACTATGTTTTTCAATTATGTGAAGAAAATCGACTTCAAATCGCCAAAAGTAATGAACAAGCGTGGTGATCGATGCTCGTGCCTTCTCGGTATAAGACGCATTTGTTTTGCAGTGGGACTACGAGTATAATTCTGATAACATAATTTACAAAAAAATATTCTAAAAAGCAATCTGAACTAAATACCTACATACTTAATGTACACGAATTTTTAGGTTCAAGCTCTATGTAGATCACGATAAAGATCAGCCAAACTAATCAGACTGTTGAATTACAACCTGTGATGGCTGACAGTTGAACTGGCCGCGTTCAGTCACGCCTGTCAGTGCCAGGCTTCAGAGTTAGTTACTTATACATTATTACAGTTTAGGGCCGAGTAGCACTGACACGAAACGATGCCAGCACGAAAACTTTTTGTTCGATAATAAATAATAATAATAATGATTCTTTGCACCTTCAAGATTAACATAAATAAACAGGTTTACAATAAAATAGGCCGAAAGGTAATTACATTATTTAAAATTTTAGCTGAATGTTAAATGTCATTCACGATGTACGTATAGGAAAAGTCAAGGAAATTAAGTGTTAAGCCAACTGACCACCAACTTAAAGTGTCCGTATATTCAAATCACAACCGTCATTCCTTGGCAGTTGTATGAAATGGCTATGAAACGGTAAATTGACGTTAGGTATAAATAATTAATTTCCCTTACTGTAAAGTAAAGTAAAGTAAATTTTATTGTACTTATGATGAAACTGAAAAACCTCCAAATAGCTAAGAACTAGGCCGATTAAGATCCTGATTAATGCCGAGGAACGCTTAGATTGATAATAAAATCTAAACGGGGACAAAATTCCAAAACGTAAATTATGTTACTCTATATACGGAGAAATCAAGTAACTATATGCACTAAAACCAAACCAATACATTGTTTTTGCTCCAGCACCAGTAGCAAGAGTATAATCACATTTAACCACAAGTTTTAATTAATATTCACTGTGGTTTTATACAATCCACTGAACCGCTCGGGTTATCTCTACTGCGAAAATATTGAAGATAACCGAACATAAGCTGGGATAAAGTATTCAAGTAAAAGTAAAAAGTTTGGTATGTTCAAGATATCTTCTTAAAAGTCACATAAAGAGGATTATAACGTAAAGCTACGTAAAATGAATTGACTTATCTGATGTTATAGTACGTTCTCTTTCAATTTGTCTGGCTATGTGTCCTTTCTAAACTGCTACAAGGATCTTTTAGTGCTATACTTACGTTGACAGGGTGGCGCTGTTAGGGCACGCCACAATTGCGGCGGTAAGTCCTCTCTTTGAGGAGTGGCTTGAGAGGCGCCACGGCGTCCTCACCTTCCGCCTGACGCAGGTCCTCACCGGACATGGCTGCTTCGGGAGGTTCCTGTTTCGGATAAGGCGGGAGGAAACGCCCGGGTGTTATCATTGTGTGGATCAACCGGAGGACACGGTGGAGCATACGGTGGAGGTCTGCCCAACTTGGGCGGAGCACCGTCGTGTCCTCGTGGCGGCGATCGGTGGCGGCGACGTCTCGCGTCCGGCCCTGGTTCAGGCTATGGTACGGAGCGAGAGGGAATGGGAAGCCGTCACCTCCTTCTGCGAAGCAGTAATGCTCGCGAAGGAGGAGGCGGAGCGTGAGAGGGAGAGGCAATCGCTGCGCCCTCGCGACCCTAGTCGCCGCAGGAGGAGACACCCTGGGCGTCGGGAGTCGATTGCCGACTCCCGGCCACCTTAGGCGCGGGCTTGCGGACGGCGAGCAATGGGCAGCTCGCCGTCCGGTAAGGACCAGGCCCGGGTCGACGGCGCGTCGTGTTCCACGCGCGCCTCAAAGAGATGTCAGCACAATTGACGGGGTCCGATAGGACCGATGCCTGCCGGGGTCGCGGATTGTTCGAAAGAGTTACCGTGGCCCTGGCGCAAAGGCAACTGAAGGAACACAGGTGGGTTTTAGTCAGTAAGAGTCTGACACGCCCTTCCGCTCCACCCGGCGGGAGCGGAGAGGTGATTTGATGATTTCCCATCCAAAAGAAAAAAAACAAAAAAAGAAGGTTGGTAAAAATGAGTACAATTATTTTTTGAAATGTAACTTGAAATGTACAAACAAGATGGCGGCGTTAGTTCCGATTTTGGCCACGCACCAAAATAACATTGTAGCGCTATATTTTAAGCATCCCATGTGTACTGTAGTAGTTCTTCATACGCTCGTTATTAACTCAGTGAATTTCTATGCACCTTTTAATGAGATCATGCGCAATTGAGCAAACGCACGACGTGAACCTGCTTAAAGGCTTTCGCGGACAGGCGCGACGCGACGGTGCGACGCGATTCTGGTAGAACAATTTCCATGAAGATTTCATTAAAAAAAATCTACTAGAGTCGCGCCTTTATACAAAATTGGGCAACGTTAACATCTGCTTTGTAGGATCAAATGCTTTACCTTTGTTGTCATCAAAGAAAAAAGAAAGAAAGTAAAATTCTACCCGCGTCAATGTTAATTCGTTCCATCATAATAATTATCACCTTACCTAATTAATAGCTGTAAACAAATAAAGAAACATGTAGCCTTGTAGACCGCTGCAACAATCGTTCGTGGTAAAATTAAAATACTTTAGTGTTGATATACTAAACGTTCACTGCATACAAACGAATTCGCGTGCCTCTCTGTGTCTCATATAAAAACAATGTAATTGTATTTGTTTGCCACATCGGTCACATATTCTGCGGCCGCCGCTGTCCCCAGTTTATTGCCAAAGTTTATATTCATCGATCCACCAGCCACCCCCGACCATCCTCACGCCCCAAGCGACCCACCACCAGAATTTTAGGGTTTTATTAAAACGCGCCACACTGGTAGACGGGGTTTTTTATAAAGAAAGTAATACTATAAAAAGTTAAATTACATTCTTTCGTCCGAAATGTTAGTGTCTGCAGCTGTTTATTTACATTGGAGATGAAAATATTGTTGTTATTCTATACAGGATGTTTCTTTGATATTTTTGTTGAAGATTTATGTCCCTGCAGATGAGTGATGTGTTGTACCACGCTCGTGTGTCGACGCAAAGTGGCGATTGTGACGCAACTGTCAACTGTGCAAATTGATGCGTGTTATTCACATTCACTACAGATTGCACAGTATCATCTGGAAAAGGGCGAAGTGGGGTAAAAAATAGATAAACATGAATTTTATAAAAGTCTAATAAAAAAAGGCATGTTATAAAGGTTTGCCTAGTTATATCTATTAGGAATCGTTGAAGAATGATGTATGCAATTATTGCAGTAAGCGACTTCATTAGGTATATTAAATTAAAACCTATCCACTTTGCCTCACGAGTACCATAATCACTCAAACTTCACACAACCTCATACCTATCTATATCGGATCTTCAAAACTAGCTAACTACCGAACTGGCTTCACCTCAGATCGATGCCTCTGACGCCGGATGTGCCTCTTGACCCGGTTGCCGGAGCGGCTGACGTCATCGAGGCGGCGATACCTCGCGTGATGCACTCCAGATCCGATCCACCTTCGCTCGAGGAGAAGATTGGGAGATGAGGGGTTTAGAAAGTTAATCTAATGCAGTTATTATACAGTTTTACTTACTACTACAGATCGAATACCGATATAGTACCTACCTTATATCTAGCAGAAAAGTGTTTTCTATCAAGCAGACTACCATTAGCTGAGTTGATTGATTATGTTTACCTGACGTGTTAACAAACACAATGTTTTGCCACATACCTATGACATCAACTAAATCTATCATTCACAGGTTTTTAGTCTTAGTGGTTACAAAACTTCAAATACGAGCAGTTTATTAGCCCTATTTTGTGAACAAAAATTATTTTCAGCTTTGTCAGCGGAGCTTTACTCGCTACCTCTTAGAGCTACAATCAGTGTAGTCGACAGTTTCTTCCTTTAGAGGTGGCAATCGAAGCGTGGCATAAATTGAACCTTATTTACATTTGAACAAACGATGCCGGTGTATCTATCAGATAAATAAACACAAACACAGCAACGCCATTATTGGAACTATTGTAAAGATAAAATAGTATTTGCACAGAGGTAATATATTCAACACATTACGCGTTCAAATACTTGGAGAAAAAAACGTATGGATATATACCATTTTCCGCCATATTTTTTTTCAAGTGAAAGTGACCGGGAGGGTATAAGATGTGCAAAGCCTTTCTCATGAAACATCCAAACACACACATTTGTCATGTCGTCCTCCCCTCCTCCGAAAGAAAATTAAACTCCTTTTTTCAGAACGCTGCTTGTTTATTTTTTCATCTGGCAACATAAATCCGCTTATGAATACTTACAGAGGCGCCACGGACGGAGTACAAGATAGCGTTCTATGCGAACTGTAGATATATTTTTCATTTTCCAGTCCTAGGTGGCGGTGATTTTTATTTAGCACGTGGATTTTTCACGATTCGCAGGTGTTTAAATAAGATCGTTGTACTTTAAGTAAGACGTGATTCTACTATGTGTGAAATACTGATAGCGTGAACCGACCTTTTCCTTTCCAAGGATCTGTCCAGTGTCCACGTAGGAATTTAGTTGAAACCCGTAAAAAAATCATAGACATCACCAACGGCCATATTCCGCCGCAGAATTTTCTTCCACTTATTCTAACCACAGAACCGTAATCGCTTGCCCTCAACACGATCCCTCGATCTCTCTGAAAGCATCGCATAAAGCGTCGGTCACACACTTAATCATGTCCCAAACCGCACAGCAACAACAATGGCGCTGACCGCCGACCCCTTATCATGTTCATGTTTATTTTTCCTCCTTTGTTACATTTTCCATCGTGTTTATTTCTTTTTTGCTAATGTCCGGGAGTCAGGTCGTTGGGTTGACTTGGCTGTGGCAATATTTGATACTGCTAAATTGTATTGTTTGGTCTACGGAGTACTTTTTTTAATTTTGTTCGGATTAGTATTGTTTTGCTTTTGTGGCGTTTTGAATTTTTATCCGGATGAGGTTTTACCCAATTTAATATTATTTTATTGCATCCTTCATGTTTCAGTATTAGAGCTGGTCTTTCCTTTCAAACCATTTTTCATCGTGAATTTATATAATCTAAGAATTAATACCAAGTGCAAATCACGTAGTTCACAAAAGACAAGAAAGCACATTACAACTGACAAAACACAATATCGACTGTATAGAAAACTACATCAATTCAACATCTGACTACCTAATCTAACTTCCTTCGCCTCGCGACTTGTTATAAGAAAAGTTCTAGAACGAAACAAGTGTTCGAGTATATTCGCGGTCGCTACGAGCCCCTTAAGCCTGTAGTAAGGTACGGATTGTTCAGCCTGTACAGAAATGAAATATTGGATTATCTTAAGCCCCACTCATTTGCATTTATAATCTTATTGCAAGATATACGCTTCCCCATACAGCTTAAAATAAAGGTAGCTTTTTAAACTGCAGTATTTTTGTATTGAAATATCTTTTCGCGTCGACTATCAATTGATGTTTCTTTAGTTCCAGGTTTTACATAAAATCCATTTTTTACGAGCCTTCCCTGTACCAGTTCTGGACAAAGGCCTCCCTCCACTCCTTCCATCTTCCGCGAGCCCACGCGTCCCTTTCTTAGTTTTGACAGAACTCATTGTCTCAGGGCACCAGTTCTGTGCCATTTGGGCTCACAGTATGTCCGGCATGCGGCAGATATGTCCTACCCAAATACATTTATTTGAATTATAATATTTTCTGTAACATTCAAGGACCAACAAATAAAACCTAGCGAAGTGCAGAAAATCTACGGACACTCAAATAAAATACGTAAAGAGCAACAAGAGTACAAATTCAAATTAATAATACATGAGTAAATAAAAAGGTCAGGTCTTACTTCGGAGCATATATTCAGCATCCTTGAAACACGTAGCGCGTGCCGAATCCTGAAAATGTACAGAAAATGCAACTGAAACTAAGTTTATAGCATGACAACTATAATCGTGACCCTGCTACGATCCTAGTTTGGGGATAAAGTCATGAAAAATGAGACCAAAGAAATGGTAACCTTTAGTCATTTATCAGTGTTATATTCGGAGACGTGTCAGTAGATATCATTTCTCAGCAACTTGCTAAAATTCTTCTCCATGACCGTTCATTGTAATAGCAGTAATTTGGAATTTAAGAAATAATGTGTTCAACTAGCTGTAGAATACCGAGTAATATTAATAAACAACATTACACAAGCCACGGTTTAGAGTTGTCTCGCTATAGCAGTGTGACGTTGCAAAATCAATAAATTACGCAACAAGTAGCGACATCTTGTGTCAGGCATTGGCATGGCTGTCAGAGTGTTCTTTATAACACTGGAGAAATTATGTCATGTAAATTATATACAAGAGTATTAGTTAATTTAAATAAATAAACATACAGACATAATTTCCCACATTTTATTTAAAAACAATGCCTAAGAAATGGAAAATAACCAATAGACAAGAATTCTATTTAGTCTATGGTAGCGGAAGCTTCTCGAGGGTTTGTGACATTGATCCGGCATGGGGAAGACCCGCAACGTGTGTGACACGGTACGAATAGGATTTGGAATAGGGACTTAGTTCTGGAGGAACAGACTGTACCCAAATAACCCGATGGGTTTCCAGTAAGTCCCATTCGAAGCTGAATCCGGTGAGTGTTCAACCGTATTCTTTGTTCATGCGGGATGGCGTGGCACGTACATGTGATTTCTCACACGAGTGTATTGTTACAGGTCTGGCTGTTTATGCTAGCCTTTTTCTCTTGTAGCTCTGCTACATAATTGAGACGTGATGCTTTGGAGTAGCCCCGTGGTCTGATGATTGGAATGGATCCGGGTGCAGGCAACCTTTGAGGTGTGGTCATCCGTTTGACAGGAAGGCTTTACTTAACCGATATCGGTGATGAGGGAAGTTCGCCGCTCCAGGTAACGAAGCGTCATTATAATACCCGTAGGCCACGTAACGTGCGAACACAGGGGTATCCTGTGTTTGATGCCAAGGGTCGTAGTCTTGTCAAGTGAAGGGATAAGTACTGAGAGATCACTGAGAATAATCGGTAAGGTAGCGATTTAGTCTATGAGAGAGTTAGGCCTATTGTATGGACTGGGTGATGAGACCAGTTGCCATAAAGTGTTGTGTCGCGGATTGCTTAGCATAATCTTATGTTCCCGTTGTTAGCACAACCTTGATAGGTAGGTACTTGTATGATTGAGCTAGTATCTATTAAGTGGTTCATCTCACGGACTCGCTATAGCGACTCTGAGTATATTGTAATAGTCTCATTGCAGGTCAACACACCAATACAACTAGACCCGAGACTGGTTGTACTGGTGTGGAAGCCCAGGTGTATGGGGGAAGGTATGTGGCCAGCCACATTCAATGTTGTGAACCTTCAAAAGTGTGTTATTATAATAAACATTGCATTGTATAAGAAGGTACTTGTTTAATTGAATCTTTCCCTAGTAGCTTATTATACCCTGCAAATTTACTTTAGCACGGTGGTGAGTAAGTACAACACCGAAGGAGACCATCAACATCCAGTCTCCTAACCAATTCTGTACAACACTTGCCGGGTTACAGTTGGCGCCCAAAGGTATATAATTGTTTAATTGTATAAGGTGAACAAATTAATAGCAGGTATCTCTCTCTCTCGATTCTCTCAGTCTTTCACTTGGCAGGATTATGTATTAGATTAAGGCTAGTTTTTTTTTAAGTTTGAATGTAAAGTGGTCAACGCACCACAATATAACAATTTCCCTTGTTTGGATCGGTAAGGTGCAGACTGTTAAAAGTTCACTAACCTATTTGTATATATGCCAATGCACAAGTTGGATTGGTAGCATTGTGGTAATTGTTATGAGATTATGTATGTTCCCAATGTTTGTTTAACGGTTAGTGACTTGATATTACCTATAATTTGGAAGGTATTGTAACTTGTAACTTATTGAGGTTGCATATTTTTTGGAACAGTTTATAGGTATTGTATACAACTGGACAATTGGTTCAAGATAAAAACTTAGTAGTTTTGACTACAAGGAAAACTAAAATATATCAGATAACTGATAAACTGTATTGCATTCAAATCGTGAAACATTGTTTAACAATTGAGTAAATTCAAAAACAAATTTCTGAATAATAGTTATAAAACATTTTGGTTTATACTAGATATATTGTACACAGCCCAAACGAGACAGTTCTCAAAGGTGTTATAGCGTTTTCTTATTTGTTTGAGAGGATCTCCATAGTAAAATAATAACACTACAGGCAAGTATCATTGTTAATTGAGGTTGTGCAAATATAGAACAGTAACTTTCATTGTAAATCTATATGACGACTGGTCAGTCACTTAGACGTTTAACGTTTTAACACTCATCATTACACCCTAATTGGAAATACGATCACAGCATTCGATAAAACAGTTGATTTGGTTATTCTATTCCATGATTTAGAGGTTGGTTAGTCATATGTTTTCATACATAGGAACTTAACCTATAAAACATATTGACGATTTGATATTGTCAAGGTGACATTTTTGACGTTTGACGTTGTGTTATATGTGGTTTGGTGCGTTCGGAAACGTGATTTAGATAAACATCGTTTTTGTTAGCATTATATTATTGAGGAAAAATCAAAATGGATTTAGATAGGGTATATTTTCTTGCTGTTTTTCAAAATACACGTTATTGTTTCCATTACGCCGTGCAACTGGTTCTTTGGTAGCCAAAAACTTTGAGAATTATGTTCTTCTTGCTCACGGGATTTCCGAAACCGTAATTACCGATAATGGGGTTCAATTCACGGGATCGGAATTTCGTAGCATTTATTAACATGATCAACAGTGGTCTGGAAATTTTCTTCCAGTCGTCTCAAGCCGGTTTAGTAGCCGTAGTCTGTGTTACCACGTGTTGTTTGGTGACTATTCCAACAACGAAGACAAGGCGTATGCATGCTATACTTCGTTATTTTTTTTAAATCGTATTGTTAACGAGGGATCTATTTATTTGGATTTGTTCGTTTAGTTTATTTGTTGGATTTGTTCCACATAGGTATTATGAGGTAGTAATTATGCCGTTTTGCATACCTTGCGATTTAATTTATTTTTTTATGGCTCGGACCATAATAATAATAAGAAGCGGATAGTGACTTCAAAAATAAGCCTTCACATTTTAGTAGCCAAGCTCGCTTGGTTGCGTTTTTATTGGACATGGAGGTGTCCATATTTGGTATTGGAGCGGATAGTAACTCCTAAAATAAGCCTAGACTAATGTTTTGTTTTGCCGAAATAGCATTGTTGCTTCGGTGAGACGTTAGATAGCACTAGTTGCTTATCTAGTTAATAAGAAGCGGATAGTGACTTCAAAAATAAGCCTACACATTTTTGTAGCCAAGCTCGCTTGGTTGCGTTTTTATTGGGCATGGATGTGTCCATATTTGGTATTGGAGCGGATAGTAACTCCTAAAATAAGCCTAGACTAATGTTTTGTTTTGCCGAAATAGCATTGTTGCTTCGGTGAGACGTTAGATAGCACTAGTTGCTTATCTAGTTAATAAAAAGCGGATAGTGACTTCAAAAATAAGCCTACACATTTTTGTAGCCAAGCTCGCTTGGTTGCGTTTTTATTGGACATGGATGTGTCCATATTTGGTATTGGAGCGGATAGTAACTCCTAAAATAAGCCTAGACTAATGTTTTGTTTTGCCGAAATAGCATTGTAGCTTCGGTGAGACGTTAGATAGCACTAGTTGCTTATCTAGTTACGAGCGGCAGGTGACTCTTAAAACAAGCCAAAACACCATTAGTTTTCAGAAATTATTATTTCTGGGAATGTTGTATACGTCTTGCCTGGTGAGTTATGGACATTATTTGCCCAATTTGTTATGTATCAGCTCGCTGAACATATTCACCAGGAGGATCGTTTTGATTTATATTAAACAATGCAGAGTTCCACTGGTATACAGACGGAATTCGGGAGTATGCGAGCGGTGGCTTTCTGCGATTTGAATGCAGATTGCTACAGATTGAAAGAGAGGAAAATCTAGGGATGTATGAAAGATTGGGGGGGTTATGCCCGGATAGTAGGAAATTTTTGTAAGTAGAATGAGTTTCCTGGCAGTTGGATTATTTAAGGTTGGTTATTGCATTTAGTAGGACTTAATAATTAAATATCATTTTTAAATAGAACTTATTCCATTTCTGTTTCAAAATTGAATTCCCACTTCTAACACCGAGGGCGGTGTGTGGTTTTTGCTTACCCAAAAACCTTATTGTGGGAAGAGGGGCATTGTGACGTTGCAAAATCAATAAATTACGCAACAAGTAGCGACATCTTGTGTCAGGCATTGGCATGGCTGTCAGAGTGTTCTTTATAACACTGGAGAAATTATGTCATGTAAATTATATACAAGAGTATTAGTTAATTTAAATAAATAAACATACAGACATAATTTCCCACATTTTATTTAAAAACAATGCCTAAGAAATGGAAAATAACCAATAGACAAGAATTCTATTTAGTCTATGGTAGCGGAAGCTTCTCGAGGGTTTGTGACATTGATCCGGCATGGGGAAGACCCGCAACGTGTGTGACACGGTACGAATAGGATTTGGAATAGGGACTTAGTTCTGGAGGAACAGACTGTACCCAAATAACCCGATGGGTTTCCAGTAAGTCCCATTCGAAGCTGAATCCGGTGAGTGTTCAACCGTATTCTTTGTTCATGCGGGATGGCGTGGCACGTACATGTGATTTCTCACACGAGTGTATTGTTACAGGTCTGGCTGTTTATGCTAGCCTTTTTCTCTTGTAGCTCTGCTACATAATTGAGACGTGATGCTTTGGAGTAGCCCCGTGGTCTGATGATTGGAATGGATCCGGGTGCAGGCAACCTTTGAGGTGTGGTCATCCGTTTGACAGGAAGGCTTTACTTAACCGATATCGGTGATGAGGGAAGTTCGCCGCTCCAGGTAACGAAGCGTCATTATAATACCCGTAGGCCACGTAACGTGCGAACACAGGGGTATCCTGTGTTTGATGCCAAGGGTCGTAGTCTTGTCAAGTGAAGGGATAAGTACTGAGAGATCACTGAGAATAATCGGTAAGGTAGCGATTTAGTCTATGAGAGAGTTAGGCCTATTGTATGGACTGGGTGATGAGACCAGTTGCCATAAAGTGTTGTGTCGCGGATTGCTTAGCATAATCTTATGTTCCCGTTGTTAGCACAACCTTGATAGGTAGGTACTTGTATGATTGAGCTAGTATCTATTAAGTGGTTCATCTCACGGACTCGCTATAGCGACTCTGAGTATATTGTAATAGTCTCATTGCAGGTCAACACACCAATACAACTAGACCCGAGACTGGTTGTACTGGTGTGGAAGCCCAGGTGTATGGGGGAAGGTATGTGGCCAGCCACATTCAATGTTGTGAACCTTCAAAAGTGTGTTATTATAATAAACATTGCATTGTATAAGAAGGTACTTGTTTAATTGAATCTTTCCCTAGTAGCTTATTATACCCTGCAAATTTACTTTAGCACGGTGGTGAGTAAGTACAACACCGAAGGAGACCATCAACATCCAGTCTCCTAACCAATTCTGTACAACACCAACAGCCGGGTTACAGCAGGTAATGCATAAATGCAGTTGTAGCAGCGAGCTTATCTCTGCATACCTCGGGAGCCTCCACTAAAACTAGTACATTAGCGTTCCACCCAGTTTACACGATTCCGGAAACTGTGTGAACAAAGACTGCTTTCTTAATTTAGACAAAGGAACTTCCTTTACAGCGTAACAACTCTACTTTTAGCTCGACTTGTATTTTTTCTTGGCACCAATCATGTTAAGCCTTAGCCAAGGCTAAATTTATAATATTAAGTCCGTATTATATCGTCGCCATATTACATGTATATGCTAGCTCGTGTATTTTATGGGCATCGTAGAAAGTGTCTTAGATATTAACTTGAGAGGGTTTGAGATAAGTACTATCCCTTAAAACAATAAACCTTTAAACACACCAAACGATCCATTTTTCAAGCGACAGAATTCGTACACCATTAAATATTGATTTGTTGTCAATCTAAAAATATTTAGATGAAATATACTCCTTGTATGCGCAGTGACGGAACTTATACCCTTTCAGCGGATGGCTGCATCATAGATTCTATGATTGGTTCTATGATCTTTAATACAAAAAACCTTGTAATACAGCTATATTACTACGGCTAGATGTATAACAACACACTTAGAAATACGAGGCCCCTATCTCGTAAAATGCTCATATCCCTAAAACATATTCGTTCGGTTACATCGGGCGCTAGTGATAAATATGAAAGGTCACAGCTCGAGGTAGCTGTCGACCTAATGTTTATGTTTAAAGGACGTTTTTATGCGCCACAAAACTCACGATAATGTGCGTTGGTCCTCGTAAACGTGGTCCTAGCAACCGCACCCGGGCACAGGCAGCCTTCAGGACCATTACTATTCTTTTGATGGTTGCAACTTTATTTGGACGGGTTTATTTTAAAATGTAAGCGAATTGTGTTGTTTATTCTTTAGTTATGGCGGTCTTGAAGTTGTATTGCTCTATTTATTCCGTTCTTGGAGAATGTTCGAGTCTGTACAGTAATTCTACATTATGTTCTTTTGGTACATCCGAAATTCATTTTCTGTGTATTTTCAGAAAATGAGCATATTCACATACATTTTTATTGTGTTGCCAACATCGTCGGCTTTGAGAATACTTCATAGATTGGTGGCAAAGGAACGTAGTTACTGAGTACTCGTTAAAAAGCGCATTTGTACTTGTTTAGTTTTTTGTTTTTAGTTTAGTCGAATTGTAATGGAAATAATGCAATCAGAAAATGAGATATACAGCTCTAACGTGGAACAATACTGCGGTTTAACGAGTCATTTGATTTATCTAGTTCATTAGGTAACATTTATGTTAGAAGAAGGTAATTTCGAAAATGCAAATCATTCGCAATTCTCGATTCGAAGCCCTCCGCTGAAGTGCTCCACGTTTTCTAAAGCGCCTTCCAGAGGGACAAATTAGCTGAAAATAAGGAGGTTTCCCTCCTCGACTCTACGTGATAAGATTCCCAAGTGGTACCGGGACAAAGTACCTTCGTTCACATCTACCTCCGGTGCCGGTCGTAGGAACAAAATGGATTGCGTTCTTTAGCCAGAAATGTGTTGAGAGAAACCTCTTAGGATGCGACATAAAATAATGTAGGAATCCCGTACTCACCCTCATCGGAAAATGGTGTGAGTTCTTTTTAACGAATTGATTATTTCACTCTAAAAAAGTTACGTCAAAAATAGATATATTAGTTTATTTCGCTGTTTTTTCATGTATGTTGTGTTTGTTTCGTGTATTTTAAGCAAATTTGTTTTTAAAGTAAGAGCCAGTAGGTAGGGATACGTATGCCACAGGTACCCTACTATGTTATAATGAAGGCTGTAAGTACTCGTGTTGGGGCGGGCGGCGCCCTGCCGAGCGTATGTGCTGAAATCATAAATGTCACGCGCTTCAATTTACATAGTCAAGGTATTTCCAAGTTATGTTACAAGGCTTTACGTTATACAAATATATTGTTTGGTATGTGGTAGAATAAAGGCTTGGTTCTGTTTTCAGTGTAAACTCGAGTAAATTAATTGTTAAGCAAATTGACTACCAACTAAAAAATTTCGAATATTCAAATCACAACTGTCATTCTTTGACAATTTTATAAAATGGCTATAACATGGCAAATTGACGATTAGTGTAAAGCTTAACAATTAATTTCCCTAAATGTAGCTATAAGGATTAATGTTATACCAGAGAAAATAGCGCAATAAAACAAAGTCCTTTGTATTCAATACCCGGAGATATTTAATTTTAACCGACCATCCTGACCCTCAACACATTTCACGACAAAAAAAATCTCTATAAAATAAGTACCTCTCTTGAGTACGAACGTAGCCTTTTATTTACATTTCTTTCTTTACTCCAACTAATGAGCGCACAACTAATCCGTTTAGTAAAGCTGACTAGAGCTACAAATTGAAAACGAGCAGTGAACGTTCCTTTTGCTCGATCTTTTAGTCTCTTGAACAAGCTAGGTACGGTTCGATCCGCACAAAAAATAACCAACGAGTTTCTTTTGCGTTTATTTCTCTCCAAGTTTGTCAAGCTCTAAGTATACTGCAGTAGAGAATTCTCATAAAGCTCCCCCACTTTAACTAAGTTCAACAAAACTAAAGATTCGGGTCCCCCGCACACGTGCTGACGTATTAAGACATAACCGCTATCTCCCGTCCCACGTCCAGCGCGATCCACCGGCGATAAGTGCGCCCTAATGTGCCGACTTCCCGTTCACGGGACGCGTCCCGGACTGCGGGATGCGGGATGCGGGACTAATCCTCAGGGATCCGCGCAATCGCTTATCGACAAATCGACGGCTCGAGCTTCTTTGCAGAAGGAGATTGAAAATTTGTATGTGATTTATGACTTATGGGTTGTATTTAAAAGACCGGAAATATTTGAAACGTGAACTATTTTACTTATTTTTCAGAAAAATTACATTTCAGACTTATACTTATGTAAAAGTTAAGGGATTCCTACTGGTCAATTTCAGTTATAAATAAACTACCGAAATATTGAAAGTTACGTGTTACCAAAACATCAACCAAAAAACAATGACAATACTAAGATTTATAACACCCAAATTCCCATTATTAACAACAATAAACATCACTAAAACGAATACTTAATTAGACCTTAATGACGTTACACTGCCAATAATCTAATCGCTTCTTTATAAGCGGCTGCAGAGTTCGTTACATTGACCTCAGCGGAGGTGGTGGGGGACCCCATCCCCGAGTGAGGATCAAAGCCATCATCTGCATAGCGGATGAGGCCGAAAGCCGAGGCCGAGAGCGTCGGCTAATGAGATCAGCTCAGTTCGACGATCTCGTCTGAGCATCGTGACGAAATTCAGTATAAAAGCTGAACAGTTATGGTAAATAGTGCTGTATATGCAAATTTATATAAAATATGCTGTTTTAAGATTACAAGTGCCTAGTATAAGGGAAAGAAGAATGACTCTAGCTTTTGTTTGGACTTAAGGACCATTCCAATTGCTTTTTATTGTTTTCATGTCCGAGATGAATCTGATTACTTCTTTATGAATATATTAAAACTGAATCTTTTATTTGTTTCTAATATTATTATACCACCACAAGTCATGTACCCGATGGGATCTCCAATCGGAAAAAATACCAAACAAACTGTCATCCCTTATTTATTAATCCCCGTCAGGAGACGAATTTTTTAAAATCCTTCTATTAAGGAAGGCATTTTTATTAATTATTTAGTTTTTATGTTTTTTATAGCACTAAGCTCACTTTTATAGCACTAAGCTCACTTTTAGAGCACTAAGGTCACTTTTAGAGCACTAAGGTCACTTTTAGAGCACTAAGGTCACTTTTAGAGCGCTAAGGTCACTTTTAGAGCACTAAGTTCACTTTCAATGTAAATAAGGAACTCTTGCGCAAAATTTCATGCTTTTAAACCCGACGGTTTAGGCTGTGCGTTGTCTGTCAGTGAGGGAATTAATTAATTAATTTAAAATTTATTGAATGGATTACCGTATCTATTACTCTTGGTATCTCTGAGGCCTCTCTTTGTCAACCCTGGTATTAATTACTTACAAACCATAAACTTCGAAACATTTGTAAATATCAACTACCTAACTTTGACTTTCCAAGACATTTTAAGCAAAGCAATGTGAAACCGCACACAGTCCTGCAAATACATAAGTTGTACTTGTATTGCTAATAATGTATAGCTGTTTACACTGCAAACTGTAACAAACAGTAGTAAACAGAACCCCTCTTTGTAGCAAGGTCGGTTGACATACGATTAGTTGTGAACAATGTGAACATGCAGCACAGGGACGGTACAGACCTGGCAGTCTGCACTTCCTTCCTTCGCAAAATGAGCTGGCCGAGTTTTAAATAGCTTTTAAAATGAAAGTTTTCTGCTCATGCACACAGTTTCAATAAGCTAAAAGGGAACTTTGTGCCACGGGGATAAAACTCCATGATTTATAACCTATGTGAAGTTTTAAAACATCAAAATGTATAAGGCCCTTGTCGCCTGAAATAAATAAATTATTATTATAATTTCCTTTATTCAGTAAATCGTACTAATATTATAAATGTTAAAATTTGTGAGGATAGATGAATGGATGGATGAGTTACTCTTTCACGCAAAAACTACTAAACTGTTTTGGATGGAATTTAGAACACAGATAATTTATAACCTGGATTAACACGTAGGATACTTATTATCCCGGTAGGACGTTGCCGCGGGATAATTTCCGACCTCCACGCAGGCGAAGCCGCGGGTAAAACCTAGTACACATATAAATGACGTTTTAAAATTAAATTACTTAGTTAAAATTAGTAGCCCACCGGTATCTCGGGAACAGAGACCGATTTACCGGCCTTCAGTGTTCCAGAAAGAGAGAGAGAGAGAGAGAGAGATAATTACTAAAAACACAACAAAGATTAAATAAAAATATATTAGAACCCCTAGCCCTTGTAGGCTCCCAAATAACATACTCCAGCCATGTTCAACAAGATTTACCATCCTTCAAGCCCTAACCCTTTTAACCTAATATTTTCCTTTACTTCCATACAACAACATCCCAATACCTAGTCCTGGGAAAGAGTAAACATCAATAAGGCTATGTACACAAGGTCAGCAAATAAATGTCGTTTGTGGTCCTTCGAGACGCGTGTGATGCTGTCGCTCCTGAGCGGTCGAGTGATGTCTGATTCGATCATACACGTGCTGATGTGACCATGGGAAGATTAATTGTATCGTGATTGTGGTTACGTGGTTGTATTTCGCTTGGGATTGAGAGAAATATGATGTGATAATGAAGAATAGTGTCTTGTTTTTGGTAAGTACTGGATACTACATATTATTCAGCAAAATTACAGCTAAGTATAGAAATGTTGGAACTAAATAATATTTTTTTTCTGTATTTTCTGCCTATCCCGAAGGGAAAAAGGCGTAAGTTAAGTTAAAAAGAAACGAATATGTAACAGGAACTTATGTATTCAATAATCAAGTACTAGAGGAAACTTTATATATCAATCACTAGCTTCTGCCCGCGACTTCGTCCGCGTGGAATAGTGGGCTAACGCTAACTTTAACCCACGACTTCGTTTACGTAGAGGGTGGAAATATTTTAAAATAATACGTACGTTAAGGAGCTTTTTTAGGTACCTACATCACGCTTTTATCATAAAATATTTCTGGGGAGTTTATGAATTTTTACTGGGGCTCTGCAGTAACGCGGGACCATAATATGCGCAAACCCAAGAAAATTTACCGGGTTACCCAATACAAATTCTAGGACAATTTTTTTTTAAGGTTTTAGAAATTTGACTGGGTTACCGATTCAATTTTTACTGGGGTACTGAACGTCATTTTTGGTATCACGCAGAGATAACTGGGGCCACCGCCCTTCCCCGTCATGACCACCCGCCGCCGGCCTTGCACCATTATTTTGCTGCGATGTTATTTTAATACTGCGATATCTCCTAAGATATTCATTGAAATCAAATGATGTAAAGGGCAATTTTGTTTTAAATTAAATACTTGTGATGAATAACGTATTTATTTGGATAAGGATTAATATCATGTTTATAAAAACACCAGCAAATAATGCATTATTTTAGAACAAATTTGGTTAGCATAAAAAAGTTCATAGTGAGCCAACCTTAAAAGATAGACAGAAGCTGTCGCAGACTTTTTTTTAGGACTTTTAAAGGGGAACAATTCTGTAATACATCATTTTTGTGAAACTTTAACCGTTTACGCAGCGCACGCAGCGGAAGCTCTCAAAAGGAAAAAAAAAACCTACGATTTTGAAACATTGCTCATTGGTGCTCCGTCCCTATTGGTCTTAGCGTGATGATATATAGCCTATAGCCTTCCTCGATAAATGAGCTATCTAACACTGAAATAATTTTTCAAATCGGACCAGCAGTTCCTGAGATTAGCGCGTTCAAGCAAACAAACAAACAAACAAACTCTTCAGCTTTATTATTAGTATAGAATAGATACGGAAGCCATTATAAATCACAACTTCTATTAAATAATATTAATATTAGCGACTGTATTTTTTTCTATATATGCCCATTGTGTACACGTCCCATAAAATAATGACTCAACCAACAATACCTAATTTCGTATTCGCAGCCCGTTTTATATTCGCGTCTACGCTATCGTAGACGTGCTACGATTCGCTACGAGGCCGCTACGAGGCCTCTACGAATTTATGCTACGTCAATACGGTGTATTATTGCTTCTAAATAAATTCGATGCAGAAATTCGGTATGTCTGTATGTATTTTTCAGTGTTTAGTGCTGTAGTACATTGTAGGCGTTCTATTGGGCGATAATTTAGTATTCTATTTATTGGTTAAACATTTACTACAAGACGGCTTTGCAGAGTCAGAAATGAACGATGACGACTGTTTCTTAATACTAGCTTGAAAAATCTTGGCTATCTTCACACTAAATGAAATAAAAAGAGAGTTGTTAAAAAAATAATATGCTGCTTAGTCAGCTGAGACAGCAATGGGAAGCCTTTTAGAGATTTTAGAATGAGACAAAAAATAATCGCCTACTTACCTTTGTTAAAAAGTTTAATACTTTACCACAATCATGTAACAATCGTATGTTCTTAATCGTTTAATAACCATAATGTACAGCGCAGGTACACCAACCTCGTGTGTAAGCGACATGTATACTTTGTATAATAGCGACGCGATCATATATCACCGTCACTGTGTGAATACTAACTCACGAAATTATGTGCTGACTCATAATTTATCATTTTAACAAAAATAGACACTAACCTTCAACTTTAGCGAACAACACCGACCTAAAATACCAAACACGGTTAAATAAATACTTTAGATGAATATATGTACAGATTTGTTAAGAACCCCATTTAATTAAGAAGGTATGTTACGTGGAGATTACTTTAATAATGTTAATTAAGATTAAAAGCAACAACAAACGTAAAACAGCATCAAAAACAGCATCAACAACCTGCCTTCTTATATTTATAGACATAATTAATATCCACAATGGATTTGCAAAGCAGCGATAAATACGGTCGCGCGGCGCTCCCTTGAACATAAAAATACGCAAAAAATTAAAAGCATTTCGAGTGAAATGACAGGCGCACGTAAACGTAATGCACTCCAAACGACAAATTATGCACGTTGTCGGGGGGAGGGCGCGGCGAGGTAGCCAACTTATTTTTTATACATAATGTACTTGTGTACATAAGGAAGGAATAAGACACACAAGTAGTTCTGTATACAAGACAAGTTTATTTCTTTATTACTGGCACAAGACAAGTTTCTGCCTGTTTTCTGTCTTGCTGGTTATTCTAAACAGACTGAGACACCCATCACATCGGTAAGGTTGTGTTTTCTGGGCTGTCTAAGTGTCTACAGTCAGTTTTGACACTCTTGCTTATCGATTCTCAAAAATCACAGGTGCGATGATTCAACGATTTCAGATTGTGTAATAATCTAAATGTTTGTTTTACCACATTTGATTCTACCATGCACTGTCTACTTCATTTCTATTCCACCTTTGAGAAAACTACGACTCCTACACATGTCGTAACACCACTCTATGTACTTTACATGAATAATGAAGTGAGTAGACACTGCGTGTCAGTTTGATGCACGTCGTTCACGCGGGACGTACGCGTTTTAGCGTGATTTATAAAAAGGCGTTCTGATTTCACACGGCGTATACAAAGTGCAGAGACACTTTTGTGATACAGCCGTTTACTATTCCATGGATGACCTAAAGGTGACTTAGACATTATCTAGAGTTACGGCGAAATGGCATCCTCATTCATCCATTGCGAACATAAGCCTCTTTGCAAATCAATAATTAATCGATCGCCATGGAAGGGAATATTGCCATAATCACATAAGTTAGCAAACGTATAAACTTTACTGTAAATTGAAGCAAAAATGTTGTTGCTACCCCTTAAACTGTCTCCTAGTGTGATTACTCAACAACCTCGCCTAGAAAATAACGATAAATTGTTAAATACAGCAAAGCTCAAAACCTACAAATTGTAACATGGATCACTGTGGTTGTGGGTAGACGTGCTGCCGACACGCGTGCTTACTGCGATGTAAATGAGCTGGCACCGCGTGAGGAATTGCTACCATTGATGTCGCTTGCTCACGGATTTATCAAAGTACTTACATAAAAATAAAACAGATATAGTAAGAACATTTTTTAAAGGGAATAAATTGTAGGGACGGGTTTCCGAAGATCCCATTTATTCTTGCGGAGACAGAAATATCTTTCTCATAAATATTCCGTTCGGTTCTAAAAATGTGACTTTATTAGTCTGAATAAAGTATGAAGACTGAATTTTATTTTAATAAAATAACAAACTTCCAACAAGTTTATGTCTGTACCAGTTTATAGCTTTTTAAAATGGAAACATTTCATTCACATGACTCTTGGTGCTTACGTACTTTCAAATTCAGTAAATAAAGATGTTTATTTAAATTAAGCAAACATAAATACGCTCAAAATATGAACACTTTTCAGTCTCAACTTTATCTCACAAATAACAACACAGGCAAACTTTCCCATATTATAATGTGAAGGGTAAATATCAAATGCGGGCACATTTCCCGGGGGACGCCGACAATAGCGGGCCATCGCGCAAATCCCGGAAACCGGGATCAAGGAACGTCCTCCCTTTTTGGGCCTCGCAAACGTAAGCGTGTGTGTGCGTGTGACTTTATGGAGTGTGCTGTATGTGGTGTGTGTTTCGATCCTCCTCGTCTCAAGGGACACGCTAAATTCCAGCGATAGTGGCTCGTATGTCACGTTGCTGTATTATAAGTTCGTTGGGGAAATATTAACGAATACCGAAAGTAATTGGTTCAAAGTAAAATTATGAAATTGTTGTGGGAAGGTTTTTACCTCGTTGCTTATTTTTTTGGCCAAAGAATCAGCATTGCCATACAACGTGGCAATGCTGCCAACCTTTTGGGCACTTTTCCTGTTGACAGCGATGCGGACGAATTTTTTGATGCCCTTGGATTATTTTTATATACTAGATGTTAAAGTGAGTGAAATAAAAAAGTAATGTGCAGTATGTGCACTAGGTACACTAGGTAATTCAAATCTATCAACAACACGCTTCCATGACGCTACTCGGAAAATTATATACAGGACCTTTATTTTTTTACAAAAACTGTAAGCTTTAGCTAAAAGGAACTAACATTTCAAAAATACTCGAAATTTTACGTCCTTTCTAAAACAAAGTAGTATATAATAAATCAAATCCTTGTCACTACCGCTTCGAAGCTCCCCCAACTTTACAAAAGAAATTATAACGTTAGTTTTACAGATATAACCTCGAGATAAGACAAACGTTTGTCAAGTCCCGCCTCTCTGACTTTTTCTTTTCCCGCAAATCATTCTCCGTGGAGTGATGCCGTGTCGGGGGGCATAACCGGGCGCTCGATGAACACGCGAGCTCCGTGCAAACCCGCACAAACCCGCACACTGCTCGTGAAAACATTACAAAGTTATAGGCACACTTAGATTTTATGAACGTCGATTCTCCCTTATTTAGAACGCAAGAAATAAATTCCCTTTACACGGTAAACAACGCTGTTGTTTTGTTCGCTGCTGCTTTAATATTAAATGGCAGATATCTGGGAACGAAAATACGGAGCTCGTAAATTGAAAACAATTGTTGGATGACGTCAATATCTGTTGCAAAAAAGAATGCTGACTATCTATATATAACTTATTACTTGTTCATTGGTCTTTATTAAATACATCACTTTCCGAAAAATTTACGAAACTCTAGGTATCGAGTAGGTCCTAAAAGTAACCCAACCATCCATCAATACATTGTAATAACTAACTCGACCTTTCTTACTGCGGAAAATAATCGTCGTAGACGATCCGCGTCAAACTAAAAAACTACGATGGATTACTATACAATTTTCAATGACTACATTGAAATAACCAAGACAAACAAGCATCATAACGATAACGCTAACATAAAAACGAGGAAGAAGACAAAGAAAAATATATCTTAATCACAATCTCATAATATCTCTATCACTTTCAATTAGAATGCCATGCATTGTATAGATTGAATCATTTATCACTCACTGTATCACTTCATCCGCTGAATCGATTGACATTCAATCGTAATGCACCTGAATAATACATCAATATGCAGCACAGCACTGGTGACCGTGCCGCTAATTGGAAATCAATTGAAAAATCCAGCGTGTCGGCTTTAAACTCCACGTCGCGCGTCGCGGGCCGGAGCGAGCCCGTACACATCGCGTGACGAACACGCTAACTCTTTCCAACATGCAACAAAGCTTAACACTGTGTACAATACTGGATTATTTTAATGAGCATAGCACAATGCTTTAACTATTTATGTTGTATACTTGTTCAACAGTGTCACCGACTCCAACTTCGTAACTTCAAGTTTTATTACTTCGGAAGTATAACTGATTTTAATGGAATTTGTAACTAAGGAAACCTCTGGCGGATTAGCTTAGCTTCCTCGAAGATTATACCCGCTTCTTGTTTAGTTTATTAAAGAGAAAATGGAGAGAAAATATGCAAAAAACTTGAATTTTAATAAGGTTTACCGGATATACCTGTTTGTAAATTCGCCGTACATAATTCACAGATTGTCTGTTGTACCTATCTCGTGAATGTAGCCTAGATTCCGTCAGCTATGGCAGCTATGTACCGATCTCATTATTTCGTACCACGTAAAACATTTGTACCGTTATGAAAATTCTTGGTATGCGGGTTTTCGCGTCGACGAAAATTCTAGAGTTGAGCAAAATGTGGTTTAAAAATACTTCAGTGGTGTTAGGTAGGTAGTTAGGTAGGTGGTTCGCATTTACATTTGCTTGCGATACATTTTATTAGCTACAAAATCATTGTGCAGTGTCAAAGTCAAGTCAAAGTCAAATCATTTATTTCAAATAGGCACATAAAAGGCACTTTTGAACGTCAAAATTTACGTCAGTGTTCATAAAGACTATGATAAACGAGGAGAGCAGCACGCTAATGTGGCTGGCGCGTGTGGCGCCGTGTCGCACCGTGTGGTGCCGTGTCGCACCGTGTGGCGCCGTGTCGCACCGTGTGGCGCCGTGTCGCACCGTGTGGCACCGTGTCGCACCGTGTGGCGCCGTGTCGCACCATGTGGCGCCGTGTCGCACCGTGTGGCGCCGTGTCGCACCGTATCGTATCGTGTAAAGGTTGCGTGCTCGCGTTTCCACGGACTAGCTCGATCGGGCAATGACAATTTTTTGTCTTCCAAAAAGCACGCAATTCCATCGAGTTTTTCTTTCGCAATAAGGAAAATATATCGCTCATTTGTTTTCCTAAATATTCCTTATCAAGTTTTGTTTGAATGATGTTTCGTTGGATTCCTTTTGGCAAACTTTTAGTATTGTTCTTTTTTATGTTCGAGTGTTGGGTCGGATGTTTTCATATTTGTTTTGTAAGAAAAATTATAGGCTTCATACACGTTACTGTCCAGAAATGATTAGGTACGTATATAGATTCCTCTAGAATCTCGAAGTTCTTCGTATATTGAAATCGCTATTTTGAAAAATAACGAACAAAGCCACTACTTTAGTCTTTCGAGGATCTAGATCTAGGGGAGATTAAAAATTTCTAATAATTTTTAATTTTTCAGCTGCCTGGAAAGCCACGTAACTTACGCTTGATTAATTTTATACAAAAATGTGGAATGCACTTTTGTCCAATTATTATGCAGTTATGTTATCGTTCCATCGTCATCTTCAGGGACGACCCGAGCTATATAATTCATCTCGTACAATTCAACATTCAAGCCCGTTACAGTGTCATCAAAAAGAAGGGTCCTACCGAAAATACTTATATTATTTTTTTCGACCGGAAACGAAAACGTAATTCGGTCTGATTAGCATTTTCAGTCGAAAATTGAAAATGAAATAATTTTGTTTTGTTTGTCGTTAGGTTTTTCTTTGTTACATATAAGTAAAACAGATGTAACGTCAATAATTTCATCATTATTTAAACTTTGAAACTTAAATCACACGAAACTTAATATTACTTTTCTGAAAGACATAATTATTAATAAAATCAAACAAATAATCAAATCAAAAGTCATTTATTCAAACTAGGCTGAGAATCAGCACTTTTTGAACGTCAAAATTACATAA
This sequence comes from Dryobotodes eremita, assembly GCA_917490735.1. Lineage (NCBI taxonomy): Eukaryota > Metazoa > Arthropoda > Insecta > Lepidoptera > Noctuidae > Dryobotodes > Dryobotodes eremita. Next base: position 22,721,622 of record OU823251.1, on the reverse strand, counting down.
GACAGTTCCCCAAAACGCCCGCCCTTCACCATTTCCTAGTGCTTTAGCTAATCTGATGGTATACGTAAGAAAAAGCATTGTTATCTGTATTTTCACAGTTATTGTGCTTTTAGTCGTTGCACCTATTTATTTTATTTGTATAAATGCTTAATTTTATTCGGCCACGACAATTGCCAAAAATTGATATTCCGACGAAAGCTACCGAAAACCGAAAACGAAATTCGGTTGAAATACCAAAAGCCGGATTCCAACAGCAGTCATCTTAAACATCGAATAGTCACAGCCGAAGAGTTCCGAAGTGCACAGTTGTCAAGGGACGCGCTGCCGACTTCATGCGAATGTTTTAAGGACTTGAACTTTCTTTCAGTACTCCTATTAACTTGCACAACTGTACTTGATAGAAGGGGGATAGGGACTCTTATGTCCATTGTTAGTTTGTTGACTCGACTGAATGGAAGATCCCGAAGTAGGTTTTAAAAAGAGGTGTCTGTTCATTTATGTTGTTGCTGTTCATATCCCATTATAATTCTTTGGTTTGTCTCTCCATAGATTAAAAAAACCCTTTATATTTATAAGCAGGTATAGGAGCACATCTATTATGCTGCGATAAGCGAACTTGGTTGTTTGATATTTTCCTCCGTTACAAATGTTTTATTAATAACCTAACATACGTTCCTTTAATATATCCATTACCTCGGCTTTTATAGTCTCGATTTACGTGTATTATATTTAAGAGGATAATGTAGAAAATTAACTGATAAAATATATTATCATATTACATGTAGTTAAGTATCGGGATCAAAGAAGAAACTTTGTAGCTTTTAATGAATATTTTTACATGTTCTTACGACTTCAAAGGATAACATCTTATATATTCTGATGGAAAGTATTATTATAAGCTTCAGTGACAAAGTAATTCGCTATGTATAGAATTTATTTAAGTGATGCTTATAACAGGATCCATCATGATACGACATTGTGTTAGTAATAACCAAACCTGATAACAGGTTATCGAGCACTTATTACTACAACACATGTATTGCTGTAGAGTCGCAGTCCATTCCGTTTTATTTTACTAGCGAGCACATCCGAGAAAGAAATGAAGCAATTATTACTACGCACCCATCCACTCAGCCGTGACGACGTACAACGCTCGTCTGCCAACAATAAATCAATAGTTTCACAAAAGAAAGGCGGCTATGGACGTCGCTCAAAAGGAAAAATTGCAATGAAAATTGTAGTGAGTGGTAGGAGAGGCGGCACCGCACGTGGCTCGAAAACGCGATCGATACTACGTGCGACAACTGTTGCGCTAATCTGGCATCCCTCTCCCGCGCAACGGAAAAGCTATGGGAAAACGAGAAGCAGCGAAGGACTCCAGAACAAGCTCATAGCGCAAAACTCACGCACCACATCACCCGTTTCACGAGCTCGCCGCGTTACGCCCCATGTGGGAGAGAGAGGGAAGATGCGGCATCGCATGCTCCTAAAACGTCACAAAGGAGGTCGCCCGATGAATAACAATGCGGACTGCGGAATGATGTCCTTATAGAGGAGCGGCCACCTCGCGGCTCGCGCTGTACGTAAACGATCCGTTTCCGAAAATGCCGGCGTTTATTAATAACACTTAATTTTATCGGTTCCGCTGCGGGATGGAGAAAAATATGGACACGAACTCACAGTAATATGCGTATAATTTACTGAACTGCCTCAAAAAGTGAGTTCCGGATAAAGGTATTGATTTCCGAAAAACAAACTTTTAAGTAGGTTATTTATAAGAGTTAATTAGGGTAATTCCAAGCTAATAAGAAGTGAAAGGAAAAGGCAAAGTGAATTATCGACTTTGGAAGTCCACTGAAAGATAGACGAACTTACTTGTTTTACTACAAGTACATTACATGGCAGACGACAGTCACAAACGCTACAAGACTGCCGGTCATTCCCTTTAGATTTCCGTAATGATTTATGGTGATTCAGCACCTAACGGTAACAATACATAGCATGTAGTCTACATGTTGTTACACTGAACAACCAACGCTGATAAATTAGCACTGCGTGTAAGTATAAGTACCTCCCCATTATGAAATTAAAAGACCATATTCGCCTTAGTTTATCATATTATGCAGGCTACACACCTACACATTACAACAATCTCATTATAACAGCAACAAAAGTTACAGACAACTAGAAACGTTGTCACACCTCACCACAATACACGTGTTTGTATCCTCAAAACGATCCTTTTGGAATTCCACGACGGTATCAAAGCCATTCAGTGAGACTTCGTTAATTACGGCTGTGTGTCGTGTGCGACGGTTAACGACTGTTTGACGGTCTCTTATCGAGCAATTACTGGCCGGCTGCTCCCGCGCCGCGCGCCGGCTGTACTAACGAACGGTAGGTGTGGTGGAACGGTAAAGGAGTTTGTCAGTACCTCTAATTACGAGGTTTTCTTACTTTTAATTAAACTTCGTAATGTTGCGTCGGGGAATTGGTTCATGTTGGTGTGTCTTTATTACGTAGTTTTATTTGATAGTGTAGTATTTTTTTTTTTGCTGATTACCGAGGTAATTAGTTCTAACAATATCCAGTTTCATGAAAACGAAACTGAAAAATTTAATGGTAATTTAGTACCTTTTCCTTTTAAGTAAACTGTATAAATACATAGATACGTAAGGAACACGTCTTTTTTTTTCATTATTTATTCTATTTTATATTTTCTACATGAAATTCTACACGAAACGTTTGAATAAAATCTATTCCAGAATAAAATGGGGATTTGCAAACACCGCCAAGGGAGCGCGCTACCAATTCAATATACCAACATTACTGTAAAAATAAATTCCTTTTTCAGCAGCAAATTAAAAACGTTAGCAAAATGGCGCCGACCTAACAAAGGGGTATTTGTGCATAAATTAAAAGTCATTGAAAGCAATTGTATAATGACAGGCGCTGCGGGCACGCACCCTGAATATTTAAAGGCAGTCGCCATCAACTTTGCATATACACCGTGCTTTTTAATGGGAGCGCACACTTAACAGGGTGATTATTATCGTGGTAATTAACTACTGTGCTTTGACCACAAGAAAAATTGCTTTTAGTTTTTTTTAAGCTCCGATTACCACGCTCGGTATACAAAGTTGTCTTTCTTAATCACGAAACATTATAGGATTTATTTAGAAACGTTGTTTAAAGTTGAGAGACGTTTAAACCGCTCATCATTGCTTAACTTTCCCTAAGCAACGTCAATATATAAACAGCCTACAAAATTATGATGCAGAAAATTAGAAAAACCACAAATTCCCACACAAATGAAACCTTATCAAGTGATCTTCCAGATGCAATCACTCAATTATCTCCCGACACGATGACGTCATCTAATGTACTATAACCACCTACTATCACTTGGCATACGTATATTTATGTGAGGTAATAAATAAAGCGTGCAGCGACGGCTGGTGGCTGGTGGGCATTACGAGTAAATCTTTGTTAGCACCGTATTTTGTTTAACTTGCTATTTTCGACCGCCGCCGCCGACCGTCTCCGCCGACCGCCACCGCCGACCGCCGCCGCCGACCGCCACCGCCGACCGCCGCCGCCAGCCGTCACCACCGACCGCCTTCGCCGACCGCCGCGCCGCCGCGGAACGTCACCGCCGACCGCCACCGCCGACCGCCACCGCAGACCGTCACCGCCGTCCGTCGCTTCGCCGCCGACCACTGACGATGAAATAGCGCGCTTTTGCCAATTTGGCCAATTTATCGAAAACCTTTGTGGATGTTGAGTTAGGTTTTATCTTGTCGTAAAAGTTTAGGGACTTTGATGCGGCAAATATAATAAAACTTACTTTAATATAGTCATAGCTGCCTAAAACAACGCTGTAGGTTTAATGTTATCAGTAGAGAAGTCATTGTTTTTGTTGAAAACTGAATGAATTTCAATTGTAGATAAGTTAACGGATCTTTGCTATATTTGACGTTAAATCTAAATAGATGAAAATTTCACACAATAATTACCTACATATATTTTCACATAGCTTTGTAGCTTCAACTTTTAGAACACCTACAACTGACCGACTCCTTTTCATTTCAAAAGTGCCTCTAAATGTTTTTATTTGATTAGTGCTTTGAATTTGATTATCTATGTTCCCCAAATATAATAAACAACGTTATGTGTATGTAACTCATCACAAAAAGTACATAAGCCTTAACATTTTGCATGACATCGTTAAAACATTGTCCCATTCCCCAGCAGGAAGTTTCACTGAAAGCGGAGCGTCACTACATTTATTATTGAACCACTCCCGACACACTAACTGATTTACTGAATATTTAAATTAAAGCGACTCGCCTTGCCCGCACGTTATAAGTTTTGGTGCAAAAGTTAAATTGCTCGCGCTAAATAAACTGTCGCGCGGCGTGCGGTCGCACTTATTTGTACAAAGTGTACGAACCTCAGCCGCCATCGCGTCGGAATACAATGCAGCTAATTTAAATGCACGTAAAATAATTCCGGCTGGAAAAGCTAATTCAATTGTTTTCCCGGATTTTACACGGAATTGTCCTTTGTGGTTTTGGAATTCGTTGTATTTGTAGGCTGAAGGTACTCTCACACTTAACTAGGTAGATTGGTAGTAACTTTTTCTGTAAACTTCTGTAGTACAATTTTGTATCGAGCGTGTAGGAGTCGGTACCTGCCCCGCCTACGACATTATTGTAAGTTTAGTAGAGTTGATATCAATTTTGACTAAGCTTAGACTATTATGAAAATTACTGAAATCAACTTGTTACTGGAATATCTAAATAGCACTACATTTCGGTCAAGGTCTAACGCTTATTAATATAAACTAGTTGTATTGTTTCACGTAAAACCCCTTTACTTAAGCTTGTTGTAAATGAATGTGAACCAATCAAGCACATTGTAGATCCAGCACTTCCCTGTGCCTTTCACTGCAGCAATATATCCGCAATATATTCATCTATCATATACATGTACAATGTACATCGCAGGGCTTCGTCGCAACATCGCCATTTTCTCAAATACACTCCGGCACGCAACTCGGTAGTTACGCAAATTCTCCTAGAAGGCATTATCAAAATGCCGCGGCATTCCTTTGAAGGACGAATTATTTAGCTACCAGTTAATTTAATGAAACCCCTGTTTGTATCAAAGGAACTCAAGAAAGGGATTTAGTGAACATACTCGTGTGTGTATGTGTGTGTATGATGCGGAAGTGGATCTGATTACAGATGTCATTGTACTCTTTATGAGACTGCAGAGCACGCTGAAGCTAGCGACATGTCTCGTGAGATGCGCTCACTCCTAGTTGGGAGTTTGACTAGAATGACGTTATCTCTGAATGAATTAAAACGGAAAATCACGCTGAATGCTTTTATGACGCCCACGCTTTCCAGGCAAAGATAACGGTACATTTTGAATAAGATCAGAGTAAAAGGCAACAAAAGTCTAGTATTTAAAGCAAGTGTGCTGCACTTTCCATACTGAAAGAATTATGTTTACCTTTAGAACAATGTATGAGAAGAGGCCTTTGACCTGCAGAAGGACAATAATGAGATAAGTAGTATTATTATATTATAGAACAGAATCTATACAGTTAAAAACTACTCATGTTCCATTCCCACAAACTAGGAAAAAAAATAATTTCAATTTATATCTTTTATTCGCCAAATATAAGTTGAGAATTAGTAAAGTGGTCCCAATTCCCGTCATGGTGCATTGATGCCTCATCAATGCTACGTAGCCAAAGTCACATCTCAAATCCGGATCCTCGACCACCACCATAGACCGTCACCACATACCGCCACCGCTGACCGCCTCCACAGACCGCCAGCACAGACCGCCACCCACAAGTACTTCCCCATCCAATGCATCGTTTAGCATATAACAAGACTATTACAGCGAGACAGACTACATCATTCCGGAATTAATTAAATCGATTGTGCTCAGGTGTGTCTTGCTCGTAACACTGAGGACAAGGTCAGAGGGACCCGAAATTTTACTTGAGGGTTATGTTATGTTATTAATATTATATATTATATTATTTGAACTTACATGTACTTAGTACTTTCATTGTTTTAGTACTTGATTATTTGTATTTGTGAGGAATATTTCTTTAGTAAGGATATCGATTTTTTGGGTTATTCTCATTAAAATGTCACTGTTTGCGGTTGAGAAAGAAGATTGGGTGATTCCATGATAGGTACGCATTAAAAATGGATAATCGCAATAGTAAATTGATAAATATGAAGATTTTGATGTCAATCTATGTCAGGGAAGTACTCGTAGTTAGTCCACTGCAAAAAACAAATCCGATCGTACCAGAATCGTTTGAAACATCTCAGCAGTACCTAAGCAACGAGAGCACGCTGGTAGGTACGTACAGAACAAAACGCGGAGTGCACACGAGCCGTGCCAACAACATCTACATCCAGACAAAAGCCTGGCAATTAAGAAAAAAACTGTTTGGCAAATGTGCGCCCAGAGGCTGCCAGGGGCGCTCGCCAACCGACCTATTATGCCAAGAGCCGCGCAGGTTCGGGCTTTATTTTAGGGGCCAAAGTTACTGCTTGATATTCCGGTTATGTTAAAGATGTAGGTTATGTGAATAGTCCCAGACTTTAGATACGGTAGTTACAATTTATTTAAAAATATATGCGTGTGTTTTATTTGAAAAAAGTAAGTAGTGTGTGAAAATTGACTTGCAGGAAAATTAAGCTGCTATAATAATATGGGTTTTCCAATTATGTAGGTAGTAGAGCCGAAACATTGATTGTATGGATTAATTAATTACGTCTATGTGGTGACACTGACATGTTTGTCTATTTTTCATTAATTTAGAAAATGGAAACTTGGACAGATGACACAGTGACCTTATGTAATTTCCTTTGAAAAGATCACGCGCATGAAAGTAAATAGAATTAGTGACACGTGGCGTACCTACTATGGTTATTTGTTTGACAACCTTAGATCAAAGAAATGATATCAATTTGCTTTGACACTATTAATACGCTCTTAGATCTTACGATCGTACTATATTTATATAATATAATACACTCATCAAAAGTGTCTAGGAATCAAGCACGTTAATGCTAGTTACTAATAATCAGGTTTTTTAATTATATTTTTATAACTACCCGTGGAGGTATTTAAAGTTGTGATAAAACTTATTTTTGTAAAAAAAACGTCGGTAAAAGTTGGAATTTTGACCTTCAATATCTCCGTAACAGAAGGTGCCCAGGTATGGTCCAGTACAAAAAAAATATTACAATGACGGGGAGTACAAGTGACTCTCGGCTCCGTTAAGCGTCTTTTTGCACCTGTTAAAAAGCCTTCATATACTCACATCAAAACATGTCTAAGGATCAACCACGTCATTGCTAGTTACTAAAATCAGGTTGTTTGTTTACATTTTTTATAACTCCTATGGATACTTGTAAATTTCGTCATTTGAAAAGCGAATAGTTTTTGAATTTCGGTCAAAAGATGGAAATCTTCTATCAAGTCGTATTCCTACATAATTCTACAACGGGTTTGAGGCCAAATCATTAACATTTCTGCCATACTTCTGAGTGGAATCAATACAAAAGAACGTTATTATGGAGAGAAGACTTCATTTGAGCCGAGATAGAAGAAATGATCAGAGCCGTGAGAATGTTGTAAACTGTTTCTCGGCAACGTGCTGTGGCAATCGCTCTGGGCACTACGTAAAGTGTTATAAGTCGACTTTGAACACGTTACCGTAACTCTGGCAGCGTGGCAGAGCGACATGGAGGACGAGCTCGCATCACTATACGCAGACAAGATCGTTACATACAAATTATTGCTCGACGAAATCGTACAATGACCGCGATGATTTTGGTTACGCGTTCTCATAGCTCTTCAGGGATAAGATAAGCGATCAAACCATAAGAAATCGCTTGCAGAAATAAATCTCCATCCCCGAAGGCCGCTACGTGTACCACTTATTGAGCCCCGCAATCGCAGAGCCCGTTTACAATGGGCTCGTGTACACAGAAGTTGGGCAGAAGAAGAGTGTCGTTTTGTGTGTTTTTCTGACGAATCCCGCTTTGGTATGAGGCCAGATACTAGACGTACATGGTATCGGAGGACCCTTGGACACCAAGAACTATTAAAATCATGACAGGAAGTCTATGCATACAGTGGTGGAACATTCATGATATGAGCGGGTATTTAGATTGGCGGAAGAACCGAAACCATATCAAACGTATCCATAGCAAAAAAGCATACGAGTATCTATTATAAGATTAAAGAATACGTTGAAGACAAGGAAGTTTGACAATAATTCCATCTGCACATGGGCTTCCGTAAATGGTAAATGATTTTATTTCTGTAAGTAGGTTTCTACAAACACGTTTACCTGGTATCTAATTAACGGCATCCCTATGTAAATGTTTATCAACTGCTTCCAAATTACGATGTTTTTTTTTACATACTTCTCTGACATAATCTTCTAATTATTTGACATTATATAACTACAATTCTAATTTCAACTCTTTACTAATGGCTTTTGTAGACACGATATTAATTCAGAATTTTTACAGTTGTAATGGCAATCATGTCATTTGGTTTAAATAGGCTTTTATTTTTTTATTTATCTTTTATATAGATAATAATAATAATCTTTATTGGAACAAAACCACATTTTACAATACAAATTGGTTGCGTACGTAAATAGCTATATTAGTTGAAAAACTGTGTCGCACTCGCAGTTATTAACCCCCACCTCCAAGAGGGAGACGACAGCGTTCGCACTTACGTGCGCGCGCGTACTTTCATATTTTGTGAATGTGAGAACGTTGTAGACCTAACTTGTAAACTGTAGATTTGTAGACCATTTTCTATTTTGTTAAGTAGCTGGTACTTGTTGACAGGCTTACACTGTCCTCTCATACCTATTAACACTATAATTTGAAAACATTGTAAAAGCAAAGTATTTGTAAAAGATTAACTGTGTAGTTTCTTGCCGGCTCTTCTCCATAGGAAACGACCAATTGGAACCGTGCACCTAGCTTCTGACGTTCCATAAGTGCCCATGTAGGTTTATGTGAAATAAAATATTTTGATTTTGAATATTATAAATGTGAAAGTTTGTATGTTTTTGAAATTTGTTACTCAATCACTCAAAAACGGCTGCACAGATTTGAATGAAATTTTTGCACACCGATCGTTTATAACCTGGATTAACATATAGGATACTTTTTATCTCGGTAGTACGTTCCCGGGGGATAATTTCCGACATACACGCGGGCGAAGCCGCTGGGAAAAGCTAGTGCTAGAATAGATGTTGTGTTCTATACATTACCTACTATGAAAATAACTCAAGTTTAGCGCTCGCTTTTTACGTTAACTAAATAGTTTAGCAAGCAAGGCAATTTAGCTGAGCCCTTCAAAACAAAGAGCGAAATAATCTAAGGGCATGAAACGATACAAGTAGGTACTGTACCTATTGTACAATTTGCATGTGTGAGTCTAGTTTGAGGACATGAAGCCTATGAAATGTTCAGTAACGAGAACCAATTAAGCGTGACCCCTTAGCGCTCGTGTACACGATGCCGCCACCGCGCCGACCACGCTTGATTTCACCACACCAATATACGGTTGTTAGTAATAGATTGTTACCCACGAAAATCAAAGTTTAGTAAGCACGTGCACGTTCGTAAGCGGCCGGTAATGGAATAACAAAATTAAAATACTGGTGATCAGCGGGGTGGCGGGGGCCGCGGGGGCCGCGGGGGCCGCGGGGGCCGCGGTGCGCGGTGGCGCGGGCGCGTCTCGTATACACAGCGCAGAGGTGCGGCGACGGTGCGACAGCGGCGCGGTGGCGGTGCCATCTACACGAGCGCTTGTGGTGGTGCTGGTTGTCAAAGACCTAACAAACCGAGACGTCAAATCCAGTACCTACATTTATTTTAGTTCCGATTTTCCCCGCCTGTCAACATATGATATACTAGACAGTTCATAAATGTATACGGGCTAAGTTTAGAGCTGCCTTTAGTTAGACCTAGCTTCTGTCCGCAACTTCGTTCGCGTGGAAGTCATAAGACACCACAATACATATTTTTACATTCATATTATAGGTACTATAATAACAGCCATATTTTTACAAAACTTCCCTGTATACTACGTTTGTAGTTTTGGTCACAGTAGCCAAAATATGAGGAGAGTACGGACTGGTGACGCGGGGGCAAGCGACGTTCAGTTGTCCGTGAGAGAAGCAGCTCGTCCTGAGGTCGACACCGCAGCCTTCAGTAGCATTTTCCCATTGCTCGCGAAGTTTTTCGTTTTTGTGAATTAATGTAAGCCTAAATTCCTGCCTATTATTACCTAATGGCACAACACTGATACACCGACTGATGCATTCTTACAGATTATTCCTGACGAACATCTATCACTATAATAATATAAATTAGATTGTAAACACACGGGATTTCTCATAAACAGTCACCAAACCATAGATATTTATTTTTATTATAACCAAAAATGACAGACGTTCTACGAACTATCATATATAGAATAAACTAAATGTAAAACAAAGAAGCACAAAAATTTTCAATTGTTGGGAATCGAACTTAGGTTTGCAAAGCAGTCATCGAACCTATAAGCTATTGGCATTGTTGAAATTTGACAAAAATAGCCGTTCTTCTATTATTGATTGACTGCTCAGCTCCTTAAAGGTATAGGGCAGGGGTCGGCAACCTTTTGAGTCGGAAGAGTAAAAAATTACAATTTACAAAATGTCTAAGTTTTTAAAGAGCCTTTTTTTTTCTTGCCAACAATAAATAGTACTTGCACATATAAAGTCTATCTATCTATTTATTCATAAGAAAAATATCTATTTATTCATATATAAGTAGTGTTTTTTCACAAAAAATTCGATAATATATATATGGTATAAAAATAAATAATATTTGCGTATGGAACTAAAGAGCCGCAGCTTCACATTCAAAGAGCCGCAGGTTGCCGACCCCTGGTATAGGGGAATGACAATCATTTAAAAGTTTAAATTAACTATCTGCTACATTTGTTCCCTATTAAATTAAGAATAATTCGACTGTTGTCATACATTGGTTTATTGTGTTCTCTCTCATCTCAGTCTCATTTATTACAAAATGTATGAGAAGTTTTTTTGCGAGATCTGACATTTCTAGTATTCAAACCTTAGTTGGTCCTGTAGTATTTTTTTATCCTAACAAGAAACAGGATCGATTAGCATCAAAAAAAGTTTTTATGAAAATGGCCCATTTTCTTGCTGACTTGTACATTTTATTCATAATCTGTGAATGCAGATCAAAATGTTTCAAAAAGTTAAGGACTGTCTCCTAAGTCCGTTTTCTTCTAGCAACAACGGTTAAGGTTCCCCATCTCAAAATCCACCCTGTATATGTCATGCTTGACTGCTTAGCTTCATGAAGGTATAGCGTGATGATAATCATTTAAAAGGTTAAATCTATAACTATATACAATATTCTAAAGTTTTGGCTTGACAATTTGTGGTAAACTATAGAAGAATACGAATAAATTGCAATTTTGCTCATGCCCCATAGCAAATAGCGTGATAATTTATAGCTTACAGACTGGTAGAGACTTATAGAGAATATTCACGGAAAATTTGAACAAAATCTATCCGGTAGTTGTACGCGCTGCTGAATGGGTCGCACACACCTTGGTTGTTGGCTGGAATGATAAGTCACGGATAGCCAAAGATGATGGTTTATTGAATCTATTTAACTAGCACGTAACTAATGCTATATGAATGTTGTTTGAATGAGTACAGCTGAATATGAACGCTGATTGTGTACTGTCGCGTTACACTATGATTTGTGCAAGGCGACGGAAAAGCGCTGATCTGTGCAATGCGCGCGTGCCACGTACGATACATGACTCGTACAGCAGTATTAGCGTAATGCTGGAACATACATACAGACAAACAGACAAAAAATCTAAAAACTATATTTTCAGCATTAGAATCGTTCCCAGACCGTTTATTCAATGTACAGTTTTGCCTCCGCTAAGATTTTATTATATGTTTAGGACATATATATATAAATGTGTCAAACGAGATTACTATACATTAAAATATCACGGAAGGTATTGAAGTTTTAAGTGAGATTGAGTTACTTGTAACCTAAAATTAATACCTCACTTAAAGTCCGACGTGAGGCTTTATTTAGGCAACCGATAGAAACTTTCGTTATAATTATAATGAAAGTTACGTTGCGCCGTTGTGGGCGTTAATTGACCGTGAAAAAACCTTGTCTTTCCCTACTAAATTTCTAGTCGAACAAGACAATTTTGAATTGATTGAATTTGTAAACTCAAACTCAAAGCATTTATTTCAAATAAACCAATTACAGGCACTTTTGAATTGTCAAGGGGTCGGTCAGTCAGAAAGATGAAGCTAGTTGCCCATTCCAAAGCGTAGTAGGTACCTATGGAGAAGAACGGGCAAGAAACTCCATGGACACTCTTTTAAATCAAAATATGGTTACAAATTATTGGTTACATCATTCACGTTGAAATTATGCATGTGAGAACGATGCAGAACGTTAAAAGCGTCCGTAATAAAGAGACGACAACAATTCCAATATTAAATTAAAATAAGCCGTGGCAGCCAAGAGATGACCAGTCCCCACTGACGGCGCCCGTTCACGAACATGACGTATGGATCAGCACCATTTAGCTCAACCATTTTGAAGAGAACTTAATGATCCAACACACACGCCACCACCAGCGAGACATTTGACATACTGTCAACCGCCAGGGCACATTCAAGTCAATGAAAGACAAACCTAGAAAATGGTAGCTTTATAGTAGGTACATAGTACTCACACATGTGCTATGCAATTATACAATACTACAAGATTGAATTTATACAATGTAAAGACAGTTTTACAATCTTCAGTAGTTCCAAATGCTAATCAATTAGTTAATGCGCCCTTGTGGAGCAGGACCAGCGTTGAGCCAAGCATTTTTATCAGCGATGTAATCCCCCAACTTATAATATGCTTGACTGCATAGTGTGCGTTTTATACAGGATTTAAATTTCGTTTCATTCAATTGAAGTATATGGGGAGGTATGTAATCAAGTTAATTATATTCAGTCTAATTTCCCAACTAATAAATAACTTCTTGATTATGCTCCGCATAATTGTTTAACCAAGTGGCTTGTTAATTAATCAGAAAGCCTGGACTGAGAATCTTTCTTGGAATACCACTCAATTTCAACTCCACCCTCAGTTTTCAATGTGACTTCGTGGTTAGCAATACATACTGACCCCGTCACAGCTTATAAGCAAGAAGACATTGTTACAACAAACACACAGTTGCCACAGCCACAGATTACGATATGCTCCCCCTTTTCCGCCAGTAACACAAGCGAACAATTTCATTCTCGCGCCAACCTTGCCAGTGTCGTGTAACAGAGTCACTGTTAGCTCCGAACACAGTATTTGCAAAACTCGTCCCTTTTCCTGTAGGCTATCGAGCGGAAATCGCCGGTAAAATACTATAAATATCGCAGCTTTTTTGTGTGTTCGGTAGGTTTGTTTGAGAATTTTCTTTTTAAGCTTTTTGTGCGAGGCCTTATCGTTATCGATTATCAGGGCGTAAACTGTGAAGGATCTGCTGAACACGGCCTGATGATATCTCTTCATTAACCTATTGTCGACTGGTAGAGAACACTGAGAATGCCCAAGGCATTGCCGTATCCCCATTTCCCTGTGATTGCTACGATAAATGTTCGAAAAGGGAAAATCGTCATGCGTTAATCGTCGAACTTGCAGAATTGTAGCAGTTTTTTGTTAGAAGCAGAAAGTAGATGCTACTACCTTTCCCCTTAAGGGCGGATTTCACCACTGATACTGAACGCGATCAGCTCATATAAACCGCGTTCAAGAGCTGTCAGTGTCCTCATCATTGTTGCGGAATATTGACACCGACAGCTGTTGAGCGCGATGTATATGTGCTGACCGCGTTCAGTTTCATTGGTGAAATTGGCACTAAATGTACCATGAGCAAATAAAAATATTTTATTCTATTTACCTTTCACCTACGAGTGAAGAAGGACGTCCAACATACATCGAGAAGTGCTAATTAGAAATACTTCATGCTAATTATTGTTTAAGCCCAGAATATGATATTGTCTTCACAGTTTACAATGAACGCGTGGGTTGTCTTTAATAAAATAGACTGAGAGGTTGTTTCTATACCTACTCGTACATACATTGCGACCGCGATTTCACAATTAGTGGTATGTAATGTTAGAGTTTGTAAACTTTATAAGGATAGTATTTTATTTTCCTTTTTTCGTTCTAGAAAGGTTTCTACTTGTAACGGGTAAAATAAGTTATTAAAATATTTATTTAGTAGAGTAGGTAAGTATTCAGTTACATAAGCCGTGTGCGCCCGATGGGATTTTCCATTGGCAAAAATGATAAACGTCCTTACAAACTTTCATCCCCAAATTAACCCCTTTAGGTGCCGAATTTTCAAAAATCCTTCCGTATTGCTCGCTTTAGGTACTTATAGAACCCTTGGGCAAAATTTCATGTTTTTACACCCAGCGGTTTAGGTTATGCGTTGTCTGACAGTAAAAGATTTTCTTAAGTAGATAATCAGGATACAATAATATACGTATGTGAATGAACCAAGTGAATGATGGAAGAAATATACAGCAAATTGAAGGTCCAAAAATGCAGATAAAAACCGGCTAAATGCGAGTCGGACTCGCACACGAAGGGTTCCGTACCAACGTAACACTAACACTAACACGAGGACTATATAGCCGTAATTTATAGTTTTTTTTTTTTTAAATAACACCGTTCTTGTATGGGGAACCCCTTTAATTTTTAACTTTATTTTATACTTACTATTTGTTGTTATAGCAGCAGTAAGATAAGATAAGATAATTTATTTGTCCAAAACATGAGTACGTATACACACAATAACATAGCATGCAAGATGTTACATTAAATTAAATCACAGTCATGTTTCGCCTCAACTGCGTACAAATATAAACGGGTAAACATAAAATAATTACAAATTTATCCATTATTCAAAGCAATTAACATTACAGATTAGAACTTCAAAATTTAAATATACTACACCATAGTGTCATCAACACATTATAGAAAATGTACAATAAAATAGCAATTAAATTTCAAAGTAAATAGGAACAAAATCTAGATATTTCACACAAGTCAGAATAATTTATCAGTCAGAAATTCGTCAGTGCTGTAATAGGCTTTCTCTAACAGACGCCTTTTAACCTACTTCTTAGTTTTTCTTTTGTATATTCCCTCCAATATTTTGGCAACGTATTATAAAGAATCGGCGCCATACAGAATATACTTTTACGCAGTAGAGCTGTCCTGGATCTAGGAATGCAAAGTTTGCTATTGTCGCGTCTGTTTCGGATAACTTTATCTGACAATAGGGGGACTAGGTGTGGGTTCGATTTGACCAACATAATGGTCTCTAAATGTAAATGGATGGAAGGGTTAATATTTTATATATTAAAAAAAGGTTTGCAGCTGTCAGTAACATGAAATCCAAACATAGTAAGTACTAAGGCACCTTTTTTGGATTTAAAAAATGACATTCTTTTTGTTGAATTGCCCCAAAAATTACTCCGTATCTTAAGTTAGAGGACACTAAACCATGATAAGCAGTTAGCAGAGCATCAACATTTAACATCGGGGCTAATTTGTACAGTGCATATGTGGAATTACAATATTTTTTGTCTATGGCTGCCGTATATGCTTTCTAATATAATTTCCAAGAAAAAATATAAATACATACTCTGTGAAAATTTCAACTGTCTACCTATTACTTTCATGAGATACAGCCCACTTACAGACAGACGGCCAGCACAGTCATGTATTAAAAGGTATTGTAGAGATTCAAGACAATAACTAAATTATTGGCCATTGTCTTGGTTAAAACCATATCGACCACAAGGTATCGTGAGGATATCCACCAAGAGAGAGTTTAGCAAAAGTGGACATAGAAGTTTACAGAATAACTTAAGAAAAACTTCAAACTACTTTACAGAAACCTTCACTGCGATTTAAGAGTGATATCTTGACGTTATACTAAAGACATAATATTGGTATGTAAGATACCTACAATACCATTTAAGCGTTTCTAAAATCACCGCAGAGAATTAAACAAGACTTATCAAAACTCACTTCAAACACCTAACTTCACATATTGTGTTCGCGACGATGTGTCACCAAAACCATAAATAATGTTTAGAATTGTGTAAAAATCTTAGAATGATACGTAAAATAGTGATTTTACAAAGAAATCGTAAGTACAACCGATATAATCTCAATTAACAGGACCATATTGCCGTAATTTATAGCTTTTTAGTGAAGTCCAGGTACCCTAGACCGAGACCTAGTCCTGAACTAACCTTCAGATATCTAGTCGATCAGAAAAGCTTATTTAATAAAGTTTATAAGTTGTAACACTAATAGTTTGTTAAGTTCGTGAATATGTGATTTATCCAACCTGCTTTCAGTGGCGGGTCACGCCCTGAAAAGCCAAGTTGTAATGGTCTTAGTTAAGATATTATTATTAGTTATATTAGGTACAAGTATATCGCTATAAGTTTAACTGGAAAATAACCACGTGTACAGAAAGTAGTTATTTCAATACTTTAATTGGGATTATTCCCACACTTGCAGGTGTTAAACTACTTCCATGTTGTGTCGCAATGACGCAATAGGGTTTTTTCTACTCTGAATTACTACGCAATAGCACACCTATGTTTGCACGATTGCACGAGTTTAATCATTATGCAATAATTTTTCCACACTCCAAAAGTATAAAAGGACCGTCTCTTGACATCTCTATGTAGTAGTCAACTAGTCACCTATCATCTAGTGAATCAACATCTCCATGTAGTAGTCACCTATCTTGTAGTGAATCAACGTGTCTACATTGTACGCCCGTTACATGTTGGTTCTCTCTACATTAGTAGTCATCAATAATGTACTCTATACCATCTAGTGCTTCAAAATAAAACCCCTGAAAACTGAAGTTTCTGTGTTATTACTTCTTCAAACATACCCGTGCCCGAGTAGACTTCAAAATGTAGTCACATTGAGGAAATATCTGGAACCTGTCGGTATAGGACATCAACGCCGCTAGGACAGTGAGGGGCCTATCCTCATCCCGTATATTCTGGATAGGAATTACAACCTCCTACCACACGTCGCGTCCAGCGATCACGCCCGTCCGGTACAACATGTTAATCACAAATATACATAATTTAAATAATTATGGTGGTATGATTTTACAACTTATTATTCTAAAACAGATGCAAAATAAATTGTTCTCTTTTAATTAATACCTATTTTATAAAGTTTTGTTTGTTTTGTCTAATCTTACAGATTAGATTCTAACGAACAATAGTTTATAGTGTTAAATGAACATTTTTATAAAACCGAGGGACTTCAAAAACTACCAAGTAATTAAGTAAGTATTATTAGAAAAAAAAACATGCTATATTTAAACAACAAAACCCAAATCTTAATTCAATATTCAACATTTATGTGTGTTATGTTACGTGATACGTTGTAAACTTGTGTTTAATCGAAAAAAGAGGCTAAAATCACGAAAAACTAAATTAATATCTAACTAATATCTTCTCATTTAACATAGCTCAAAATGGCGTTAAATCTATATTATCCGAATTAAGTACCAGTAAAAACAATATGGTTTAAGTAAGTCAGAGTTACGAACGAATTAAGTGATTTGACTTCATGTAGATTTAAGCAATTCCTCATAATTCAATTAAGTATTAACAATTTCTAAAAAAAATCTGTGTTCAGAAAGTATTTGCTTAAGTAGCATTTATCATAGACATAAGTACTTAAGACTAAGTTAATACTAAATAGATTTTGAAATTCTAAGTAAACTTAAGCAGCCCTGAAGACCGTATTTGAAAAACTATTTTGAATTCCAGGACGACTTGAATTTATAAATACACTCTAGCAAAGTTTATCTTAGAAAAATCAAAGTTAAGATATTTTATACACATATATTAGACTTAATCATGATCTGTTTAGCTGCTTGGGAGACGGACGGTCGGACGGATGGACGGACAGACAGCGGAGTTGGCACCCTTTGGGCACGGAACCCTAAAAAGACTACTAGCATTTTTTTAAGTTTTTGGGGATTTGCCACACTGCCATGATAATAAATAGTCATTGCCACCTACATATCTTGTATTGCAAGTATACACTTGCAATACAAGAGGCATGGCAGGTGCTGTGCCATGCCCAGACACAGGGCTGCGTGCCATCACTTGCGTGTAGTTTTAAGCACACGGTTAAACACTTAAGTAATTAACTAACTTGTAGTATATGTTTTGTGTATGTATGTATTTATCGTATATGTAAATCGTACACCACTGACTACCTGAAATTTGTCTCTCCTTCTCCCTTTAATCCATCCAAAGGTTGTCTGTAAAAGATCGCTTTTAGCGATAAGACCGCCCATTGTGTCACCCTATGTAAAATGTCTACATTTATATCTGTATTTTTTATGGTGTACATAATAAAGAGTATTCTATCCTATTCTATTCTAACTTGGTAAGCTTAATGCAAAACGTTTTGTCTAATATAATAATAGTTTGCACGAATTAGACGTGGTTACGTAACGTCCAGGCCGGACGTAACTTGTGCGTGTCATGGCGCGGCGGTGCGCTTTATGTCGCCGATATACATTAACTCGTTATCGGCTGCTAATATTGACGATAAACTAACAAACTACTCAATTAATCCTCGTAGTATGTGTGCCCTAGACATTCAAATCTGTTAAATAAATTGATTGATAGACATATCTGCTATCATCCTTCCGACAACTTCGCAGTGTCAGCTTGGAAAAAAAGGAGTGAAAAAATTGACTACAGCACGATGTAGCTTTAACATAATACAGGATTAATTTTATTTATATAAGAGGTTTTTCTTCAATTTTCTTTCAGGACAATAGGTATGAAAAATGCATGTGGCAGAAAGAAATCGTTTAAATCGAATTAGGGTGAAACAAGACCCGGGACGTGAACACAATATGTTTGGTAACCCAACACTCAACTCACTGAGCATAGGGGCGCTGAAACTGATCGAGTTATCCCAAACTTTCTCAGGATCACATTTCTTTTACCAACAACCAATTTATTTCCAGCCAAGTGAATTATGATGATGATCTACCAAACAGAGAGTCATCGCGATAAAATGAATACATTAGCTCTGTTACAGAATGAATAGTTAATAATGCTGAACATGAGTCAGAAAAACGTAGATGGAGTATTTACTGTAATGCCTGCTTACAGTTGCCGGGCCGGGGCTGGGCGCATGCGCGGTGCGGGCCTCCCGGGGGCGGGGGGGCACGGGGTAAGAAGGAAGGCGATAATAAAATAAGGAGCACCGTCGCCGCCGCCGCACTCCCCCTCCCGCGCCCCTCGTCCGCTCCACGTGCCCCTCTGTCTCTTGCCTCCCTCCGCCCCTGCTAGTGCCCGTTCTCCGCCACACCCGTGCCACTGAATCAGATACTACTCGACTTACTAATCATGAATCTTGTAATTTTAACATTTAGGGCCGATAGTAATGTTGGGCGGCATCGAGCTCGATCCCACTTGTACGTGGAGGTCCCGGGCTCCATTGTTAAATCGTTACATTGTCTCTAGGGTGGCTTTAAAATAAAGAAGACGGGGTGTTCTCAACCCACGCGGTTTGCTAAACTCGGCTTAGTACAAAAATGGTAAGCCTACATTTTGTGGAAACCAACTTAACATAGTCTACGACCCGCAATAACAGGATTATAGGTCGTCGACCTAATTACCGAGTAAGCTCATCAGAATCACGGTCCGACCCAAAATGATATTATAAAATAACTTTTAAATACGTGCACGTTTAACCCCGTTTAGCCTTTGTGTCGGTTCAATTTATTTTACATTGTAACGCGTCCGCTTCGAAAGGAAGCATTCATTAGGAATGTTCGTTGCGATGGCGACGGCAGGGAGCTCTTTCATCCGTTGTCGACTTAAACTGGGAACTTTTGGATCGTAATTTAACTTCATTGTTAGCGAGTTTTCACGAATTTGATCACGTATGTGCTTTGTGTTCATATGTTATTATGTCTGTATTATCTAAACTTAGGAGGAATTAATTACTAAGTAATTTAAGAGCATCTGCACTTTCCAAATACCTATATAGAGTCCTTATTATTACAAAATGATTCCGACAAGATCTTTAAGGAAACAGTTTGTGCGGAAGGAAGACATGCTCATTAATATTACCCTAAGTAACGTAGCAAACCATAATAGGTAGGTACCATACCTATTTTACCTAGCTAGATGAAACATTACCAGAAAAATATATCGTATGTAGGCTAAATAACATGAATTTGGAAAGAAAGAAGACAAAATGTTTTCTTTCGCAAAGTTCTTACGAAGTCAATATCAGCCCCCAAGGACTGTGCCAATCCGCCCTTTGAATATTAAAACAGGCTTCAGAACAAAATAAAGAGTCACTGTATTTGAGCTTAGAAATTTATTTCATTGGAAATAAATTTCCCATATATATTTGCGCGCAAGCACGCACAGCAAGGACACATTTGTGGCGGGTGCAGTTTGTGGCGAGACGTTTGCCGCGCTACACGCATTCAAGATCGAACACGTTCGTATTTTGTGGCGCGGAGATTTGCAAAAATGAAAGACAACATTGAATTTTACGTTGAGTTTATTGCAGAGGTTGAAAAAAACCCTCAATTATACAACCATGGACTCGCTGAATATAGCAACAGACGAATTACGGAAATTATCTGGACCAAGATCGGCGGAAAATTCAATGAAAGGGGTAAGTAGGCCATCAATGTCTGTACAATACGATCCAACTAAGAATACGAACATCAATGACCTTGATTTGTCAAATGAAACTCGAAATATACGACTTGCAATGAAAATTTGTTGTTATCCGTTTTAGTTAATATTTTTGTAAGGTTTTTGTTATATCTCACCGAGTTTGCTCACAAAATGAGTAAACGAGGTGCTATTTTGCTAGAAAGTCACAATATGGCGAAGGTCATTCCTATTCTTAGTTGAATCGCATTGTATCTTTTATTATATGTATATTCGATACTGTGTAAATATTTTGCCATGGCACCAATCCGTGGTTTTATAAAGTATTAACACAAATATTCTCGACATTCTGTAGCATCGTTATTCGGTCTTCCATGATTTATGGTGGATGGTTCTTTTCGGTGGTATTGGTGGTAGATGCATGTTTAGGATCAGTTGAACTTAAAATTATATTATTTATTATTATTTATATATTCTTTCTTGTACACCACAAAATACATACTTAACAAAAAAATAAATCAACCACTACAAAATATACAATATATCATGTTTTTCTTTTTATGAAGTGTTGTGGAACACAATCAGCTTTAACAATTTTAACAGCTTTCTCGACTGAACGTGAAATTTTAAAATTAGGGTTTCAAAAACTCGAAATTTAGATACAAGCATACCGAAGGCGCACTCTACAATCTTTCGTCCACGGGATAACCGATAATTAAATACTTGGCAATTATTATTTAAAAATCTACCAGTGCACGGTCGCATTATACTAGTTGATAGGGGAAACTCTTCGTCAGCTGCAAAATAATAAAGAAATGACCATCCAAATTCTTCTTCACCTGGCAAGGGCCATTGCTCAGGTATATTCAAAATATTGTTATAATATAATGCTTGGCCTAATCCCGAATTTAAACATAATAACCCACATCGATAGTCGTAAATAATCCACTTGCATCTGCACATGCCATAAGGTGAATAGAAAAACTCTTTATAATTAAAGTATGAAGTTCCAGAGTTGATTGGTTTCTTCATTCTAATATGTTTTCGTCTACAGCTACAATGCAGTTAGGTAAATTCTACCTTTGGAGAAATCCTTGGGAAATATATAGCCAGTCATATGTTTTTAGATTGGTTTTAAAACATTTCATATGACGTCACAACTTTCGGCGACAATTTTTCCAACACTTGTTTCGTGACTCTTTTAAGGCAAAAGCGTCAGGTAGCCCGCGAAATTCAAATTTTCTTACGTTTTTTGCAATATGCAGGTCAGTATCAGGTGATCTGTTAATCTAAATATGATTCGCAGCCGTAAAAAACATTTATTTATAGAATTATAATCATACAAATCATTAATAGATACATCTCTCCAAGTTTATAATATTACCCTATTGAATGACTATTTCATGAAATCATGACATTTGAGGTAGATTCTAACTTAAGGAGTTATATTGCTGATTCTATTAATTATAGTTCTATAATTCCATATTTTTTACGGTCGCAAATCATATTTTAATGAACATACAACCTGACACTGACCTGCAAATTGCAAAAAACGTAAGTAAATTTGAATTTAGCGGGCTACCTTAGTGCATCCCCCTTAAATACTTCAATCATTGCTCGAAATGACAATCCAGTAGCCAAGTAAGTGAAACAAATAAAAAAATTAAAAAAATTGTTTAACTGTAATTGTTAACATTTTTATTTTGCAGGTGATGATTGTAAGACAAAATGGAAATCGATACGTTCAGCATACATACGGTCTCTGAACACAAAATATAAAAGAGGGTCTGCTGCTGGGTCTAAAAAGGAGTACTATTTAGCACCATACTTGTTATTTCTAAACCCTTTTACAAAAAATCGACTTCAAGAGGGTAGTACACCCATCACACAAGAAGATGAACGACACATAGTGGATTCTGAACATGAATCTCAGATAGAGGAAACCTCAAATAATGTACCCGATTTGATATCTGACGATGAAGATTCCCTGAAACATGAAGCGGTTACAGCTAGTTTATCTGTATCCAGTCCACACTCTTCAAGTTTTCCAATACAGACTCCTCAACCATCAAAATCTCGGAAACATATGAGCGAGGTAGACAAATGTGCCATTGATTATTTTACTTTAAAAAAAAAGATATTAGAAAATAAACAACAACCTCAGACGCAACAAAAAGTTCCATGTGAGATGTTCCTTTTAAGTTTAGTTCCGCATAAGGCATCCATGTCCCTGCAACAACAATTGAGCTTTCAAAGAGGGGTACTGGAGCTAATAGAAAATATTAAGTACCGGCAGCTCCCACGTAGATCATCAGATATGAGTTCGTCAAATTCAAATTTACAGTAATTTTTGTATACAAAGTTTTCTCAAGTTCTATATAACCGTCCTTTGCAACGAGCATCCGTGATTCATCAATCTGAAAATTTATATAATGTGATTGACTCTCCTGTGCAATAACTATCCGAGATTCCTCTACCTGAAAATCAATATGTAATTTATAAAATATAAAAAATACATAGGGCCATACATACCTTAAAGTGATGTGTAAACGCTCTTCAGCCGAAATACACTATCTGTAGTGGGTATTACGTTTTGTTAAAAATTATTCAACTAAGTCCAATAATAATCTGTGTGTTTTGAGACATTCGATCAATATAAATGAAAATCTTGCGAAATTTCGAAATTACCGTAAATTGTAGTGTTTTGATTAAACGGGTGAACCCAACAACGTCTTTTTTTCTTATTAATTGCCACATCAAGAAATCAGTATCGCCGGACGATGATGTCGACATTCTGGAATCTGCGTCACAACTGTGCGTCCAATGTGCGTGAACACGATACATTTGCTCCGAGCTAAAATGTAGCGCAGTAATTGTGGCGACGTAAATGTAGGAGGGCAGTGGTGGCCCAGTGGTAACGGCCGCATCTTACGAGTTGGAGGTCGTAGGTTCGAACCCAGTCAGGCATTTTACTTTGTGTGAATTATTTTCATCACCACTGCTCTCAAAACGGTGAAAGAAAACATCATGAGAAAACCGGTATGTCCTAGAACCAAAAATTCGAAGACATGTGACATCTATCAACCCGCACTGGGCCCGCGTGGTGGACTACGGCGCATTCCCTGTCACCGAGAGGGAAGCCTGTGTCGCAGCAGTAAGAACATCGTATACTGATTAAGCTAAATGTAGGGTGCGTGTAGCGTATGGCGCCGGTAGGCGGCTTCACTTAGTTTGTCTTTTTCGATAAAGGTAACAAATATATATTCTTTAACCTCTAAGTATGACCTACATAGCAATCTATTATTGTTTAACTTCACCCGATGAAACCTAATACTTAGCTATCACTGTCAGATTCAGACCAATCAGTCATAACTCAAATGCAATACAGCACAAGGGGAGGCTGACGGTGATAATGTATCTCTTCTAAAATTAAGGCAGAAAAGAACAACAAAAAACGTTCCACATGTCGTTGTTTTTCACAAAGAAATAACTCAATGAAAAGTTGGTGAAGTAAACCAGATTAAGGACGCATGAGTGAGCCCCACAGCCCTGCGCGACCTGGCGGGCAGGAAACACGCTAAACTAATTTTATATTGGCAAAGTGAGGAAGTTGAGAAATAGAGTGAAAAGCCTCCCCACTACCGAACATTTGAACGCGGAAACAGCCATCAAAGATTACAGCGAAATAGGTGAGTTGAACGGTTGAACAGGTTTAGGAAGTGGTCTTATTGTGTTACTAAGCAGAATTTGGGTCAGGTTTAAAAACTCTTTTGATTAGCTCTTTTCAAAAGCTACTTAGTAAGAAAGAAACCAGGTAAAGGTTATTGATTTTACCCAGCTATGTGAAGTGAGACAGAATCCAGTACAAGTGAGGTTTGAAAGAGATAAGGATTTTTTTGCCCAGGAATAAGACACATTCGCCTACTATACCAGTTGATAGCGAAGCGGAGGAATTTTTCGACGCCATATTTTAGTTTGTTAAGGAATAATTTTAGATTTTTTTTATATACATGTACATACTATATTATTGTTATTAATGTAAGGCTGTTAGGTTACACATTATGTAAATATTATCAATTGTTTAATTAGGTTGGAATATTATATTTTAACTTTAATAGGTTGTCCGTTAATTTAGTATAAGAAGTTTATCCAGTGTAGGTAGATATTTTTGTCGTTGTAGCGGCATCTACAACGCCACATGCGAGCTACGCGTCAGACTGACGTCACGCAAAATCCTGCATCGCGCAATCAGAGTTTACCGCGGAACTAGCATATATACAACATCCCGACATCAACCGTCGGGCAGTTGCCCACCAGACACAAAGACCCGTCTGGTCGGAGGATCCTCCCTTTTCTATGGAGGTGTGAGTGAGCTTTACACCCTGTTCCTCATACCTCTTTACTGGTGACCCCGAACATCCGAACATGAACGTCAGCGCAGCCTTCGTGCAAATACATCAGCGTGACGTCATCATCACTTCCTTCAAGCTTTCGAGCGGCGAGTCACACAGCCCGCCAGCACCCACGGCTTCAACGGGTATCCTGACCACCAGCATGCAGCGACCGCGCATACCTGATCATCACTCTCAGCCTCATCAGCAACCTTGGCACAGCACACTGCACTATCGGCCGGTCTACAAGCAGAGTCTTCAAATCCTCTCCTGGTCGACGCCAGCAGTCAGCCTCAACTCGGCGCTGTACCACATCCGACGCACTGGAGCATAACGCAGTGCCACCCCGACTCACTGGGGTACCACCGCAGACAGTTCCGACTCACCGTGAACTATGCGGCACCCGGTTCCGACTCACTGAAACCTCACCTGGCCCTGGCAAGGATCGCAAGATACACGACTCAGCCCACTATCGACCTCCGGTCTCCGGGGGGGAGTGATGTAGCGGCATCTACAACGCCACATACGAGCTACGCGTCAGACTGACGTCACGCAAAATCCTGCATCGCGCAATCAGAGTTTACCGCGGAACTAGCATATATACAACATCCCGACATCAACCGTCGGGCAATTGCCCACCAGACACAAAGACCCGTCTGGTCGGAGGATCCTCCCTTTTCTATGGAGGTGTGAGTGAGCTTTACACCCTGTTCCTCATACCTCTATATCGTATTAATAAATAAATATCGTTGGGTTTATTTCGCCTAATTATAAAACTCAAACTCAAAGCATTTATTTAAATTAAACCATTTACAGCCACTTTTGAATTGTCAAGGAGTCGGTCAGACAGAAATATGAAGCTAGTTGCCCATTCCAAAAAGCAGTAGGTAAAATAGCTATGGAGGAGAACGGGCAAAAAACTACATGGACATTCTTTTAAATTATATTGTTACAAAAATATTAGTTCCATTATTAATGTTGAACTTATAATTATATATGAAAACGATGTAAAAATGACGTGCACGTTAAAAGTGTCCAGCGTACATCAAAAAGAAACAAAAAAAAAATGCCGTGGCAGCTAAGAGATGACCAATCCCAACTGACGGCGCCCGTTCACGAACATGACGCATGGATCAGCACCATTCAGCTCAAGCATTTGAAGGGAGCTAAATGATCGAACACACGCCTCCACCAGCGAGACATTTGTGTGAGCATGACATACTCTCAGCCGCCGGCACATTCAAGTCAATGAAAGACATATTATTACCCGATAAATGGTAGCTCTATACACGGTCGGTCTACGGTGGTCGTATGGTGTACATAATAAAGAGTAGTCTATTCTATTCTATAGTACATAGTACACGCACCTGTGCTATGTAATTATATAATAAAAAGGAGATTGAGTTTATACAATGCAAAGATATTCTTACAATCTTCAGCAGCTCCAACAGTGTTTTCAAGTGTTAATCAATTAGTTGGGGTGGTGGAGCAGGATCAGCATTGAGCCAGGCATGTATATCAGCGATGTAATCCCCTAACTTATAATATGCCTGCCTGCATAGTGTGCGTTTAATACAAGATTTGAATTTTGTCTTATTCAGCTGAAGTATTTTTTTCTTACGTACGTAATGTTTTCATAGATATATGTATTGACAAGGTACCGTCATGATGTTAATTCCCTTAGAGAATCGCGCCTGCAGAGATTTTAGGCTCTGATGGCTCTTTTCTGGAGAATAAAAAAATAAGTATTTCCCAAATCGGTTCAGGCGTCTTCGAGTAATCAGTGAATATATATTAAAAAACAATCCAACGGTCTGAAAACCTTCTCCTTTTTTTGAAGTCAGTTAAAATAGACTAATGGCTGCAGCCTGCCCCCAAAGTAAAATAAGGTCAAAATAAAAATTTGTCAAATATCAACATTATACAAAATATCAGACAAAATTACCCAACCAAAAGCAACAGATACCTCCTAAATATTCAGAGGCACAGAATCTCACAATTTCCAATATGACGTGTCAAGCGTCGTCCTGAGACCGCGCGGTACACAATATCATCTTACAAGAATATCAGAAACAGCTTCAGGAGTATAATGGGTACTCCCGGGTCGGTGCGATGTTGGTGCTATCGAATTAAATAACATTTTATGTTACTCCTAAAACGCCTGGTGAAGACCGCATCACTACTAACGGTGAGAAGCGTGAAAGGAATGCCGGGAAATGTTATTACTCTTTGAAGAAACATCCAGATAATAAGTATTCCTTAGATACCTGTGAGTACCAATATCTGGTTCAAACCATCCTTAGATTCACAAAAAAAAATGGCTTGAAGGTTTTAAAAGCGCCCTTGTCATGACATATTAGGGAGAAAGTTTTTACAAAAGCGTGAAACATTTTCCTTAAATAATTATCACAAAATATTTTAGGTTTTATATCTAAAATAGAACCCTTTACAACCCGACGCTTTTAACTCCAACCATTATGTCGTTTACCATCGAACGCCCCACTTTCGTTTCACTCCCTGGAGTCCGTAGCCTCGCCTACTTTTTCATACACTTCTGCTATCAACCAATAACAGAAACCATCTCCTTTCAAAACCGTCAATGAACGCTGTATTGAGATGTAGATCTTCAATATTCAAGTACTGCAGATACCGTGGTTCAGGGAGCTAAGTAAATAGCGAGATGACTGCTAAATCTGTGCATTTAATGACTGAGGATTCGAGTGGAATTCAAAGTAGGCACTCCGCGGTGAAAGTAAGGGGTAAAAATGAAATATTGCGGCATAAATGGATGTTTCAGTTTCTACAAGAAACGCCAGGAAGCTTCTAGAAAATACTGTGCTGGTATGTTTTCTTTTGGCATACCTACTTTTAATATTATGGTTGGTATGTGAATATACAAGAGAATCGGAGAAAATATGAGTTCAAAGACTACTCAAAAATACGCTGCCATCTAAATATACCCATACTTACAAATAATGAAATAACGTTATGCTAATAAGAAAGCAGGTTTGAATAATAATGTTTTCGCAAAGTACAGAGGCGCTAGCACCAACACGCGACGTAAACGTAAACGTAACGTACATTCGAACGATTTTTGAATCGATACAACTATCCTTCCTATAGCATTTTGGTTTAAATTTTTGCGCCAAACACAGTTACTGTCACTCATAGACATGAATCGAGTCTTAAAACAAAGTAAATAATTATTTACAGGGTGGCAGGGATAAACAAACTGTTACCATGGATTTAGTACATGATTCTGGACCCATGCACCTGCGTTGAAATTTTTCATCGGTAATCATTTTTTTTATCAAATGTTTCATACAAAACTGCAATACACACGCGGTTGAAATGTATGGAACAGCTGACTTTTTTATAAATAACCGGCGATAAATTTCATTGAAGGGGGATCCAGAACCATGCACTTAATCCATGGTAACAGGTTGCGCGTCGATCTCCCACACCACCCTGTATTATAATTATGCGAAACGAGTATTTTTAATGTTAAAACGTTCGAATTTACGTTACGCTTACTCGGCATATTCGTGCTGTGCCCCACTGAACACGTCCAACGTCAGAGTTTCATACAAAATAATTATTACATATTATGCTCTCCCAGCCACACACTGCGTCGCACAGGATTCTGGGAAACGCTTATTGTTAAATGAAAGTGAAATGGAAACCTTGCTCTTGAAACAGTAGTATTTTCCAGTAGTATTTTCCGAGAACTTTGATTCCCGGGAGATAGGTACGTATAGTAGAGAAATTAATATAGTATATATTTATTTAAACTGTATGCACATGTAAAACCTTCTTTACAAATGCGGACTTAATGCCTGAGGCATTTTCTACCAGTCAACGGTATGGTGATGCAGAAACAAAACATGACAGGTGCAACTTAAAGGATAGATAACTCGAAAATAACTGTAAAATACAAGAATAAATAAATACAAACATGCTCCCTAACTAGCAGGTATGTTTTTTACCATATTTACCAAGCCGTAACTTAAAGTCTCACGCTGTCTCTCTCACTTTAAGAAGCATTGTAGCGACGGACAGACTTTAAATAACGTTTTAGTACTAGGGTTAGACAGTTAATAAGCTGGAAATATGACATCTGTTAGCGAAAGCTTGAAATCATAAACTTCAGGGAGGGAAATCACCAGCATGCATAAAATGCGTTCAGGATGTTGATGCGGTTGCCACGCTTTTGTAGCGCATCAGGTATGTTTGCAGACGCTCAAGTGGATGGCTTTCAAGCGACACATCGCAAAAAAATAGCGTCTCTGATGCGCCGCATACGGGGCAGCCCCAACAGCTTCCTGCAGCTTAACGCAGAGAGAACGGATGTGGATTGCTCCTTCATGGAGCATTGGACAAAACTACATGTGCGAGTAGTGTGGTCCTGATCCAATGTTTCCATACAGGAAGTAGACACACAACAATTCATTATTGTGTGTCTACTTCTTGTATTCTTATTTTTATTATATTATTTAAAAATAAAACATGTATCGATTTATAACTAAAGATTGTAATTTATCTGAAACAAAATGAATTGAATTGAATTGAATAAAACCGGCGGTGGCGTGATCAATGTAGTGGGACAATAATATGCTGAATCCTAACTTCCTAACTTTATATATATTATATATTATATTATATATAATATTATAAATGCGAAAGTAAGTTTGTTTGTTTGTTTGTTACCTTTTCACGCCTAAACCACTGAACCGATCATCCTGAAATTTTGCATATACGTTGTCAGGTGTACAGAAACGGACATAGGGTACCTTTCATCCCGAAAAAAAGTACTGTTCCCGAGGAAAATAACAATAACGTTCTTATGATAATAGATGGCGCCACGTGTCTTCCGATCATGATTGAGTTTTAACCCGAATTAATAGTCAGTCTAAATTGACGCGAGCGAAGCCGCGGGCAAAAGCTAGTAAAATATAAGTTAATCTTTATTACAGTAGGAAACCATTGTACCATGAAATACAATGCCTAGACCAGTCCAGGCATTGTCCACTTTTTCTATACCTATATAGTGCTGTTGTATGGCGTCTGCATGTGATGGGGACACATGACGAGCACGTGACCGTGTCAGAGGGAGTCTAGACGCGACACAATCGATGCTGCGTCACGACACATATTGATGTTGCATCGCATCTGTGGGGAGAGCACGGGGACTGTTTGTAAGCGCGTGGCGGCTGTGTTGTTAAAACTTATACAGATGAATATAAGTTTAATTAGCGTTTGTACAGTGGCAATGTTACCGAGTCGAAGAAAACACACATAAACATTAATAAAATCACAAAAAGGACGGTTATTAGAGATTTATTTATTTATTTAAATAAAGCACAGCCACATCACATACATTAAAATTATGCTTGATATAATCTTAAATGACAATTACGGCGTAAATAGCATTAAATACAATATCTTGCAGCCTTGAAATTTAATATACTAAACTAAAACAGAATAACGTAAATAAGACTGGTAACAAACAAAAACAAAATAAAAGTTAAGAAAAAAAAAAATTATCAAATAATCAATTTGTAATTAAAATTCACTTGCGTGGATCATATCCGTTGCGTGGATCATTCATAGCGTGATTTTATTTCTGAATCCCGGTAGCTTGTCGCTGAATAGATTTTAGTATTCAAGGCGAGTGAATAAAAAACCCTGATCACCACGCTCACAGTAAAATGCATCTTCCGCCATCCTTTCTCCATCGTTTAATATAGTTAGTCAGTATTTACCAAAATCGCACTAATGAACAAACACAAGCAACATGAATCACGTCCATATTTTAAACATAATTCACTTTAATCAAAAACGCACCGCCGCGCCCGGATACTCATTCCAGTTATCTAGTAAAATTTTATATGAAAATAATTAATATTCACCGCGCTCTGCTGCAATTACAGCGAGTATTAGCATATATATCATATCAGTTAACGTGTGCTGCACGTGGGCACTGTTCATTAAGGAATTCACTAATTTAAGGGTGTATTTCCGTGGTTTGTTGATGCGTCATTTAGATTATGGTGGAAACGCAAAGTGCATATTATCTTCATCTGCCAAGCAAGCCCTTTTTGATCTACTAGGTATGTTGGGAGTTTATTTTACACAGCCCAGCTACCGGGTAATAATTAGTAAACTTCTAAGATTAGACCGGTCACTTGTACTATTATATATTCTGTGCCCGTGATCAGACTGTCTGACTTACGATTGCTATTAGTATTTGTGCGACAACCGGGACCAATAACTAACGCTCTCCGAAGCTAGGATTTATCTAAATGGCAATCGCAGCTTCATCTTGGTGATCAGTAAATTCGCACTCAATTTGATATGAAGATAAAGCTAGAACGGAAGGTGCTGGGAAAAGGAAAACAAAGGAAACTCCAATAAATTTTTTGATGCCCTTTGATTATGTCCTCTCCTTATATTATTATGAGTATTTTAGGACTAAAATTATGTAAATGAAATAGGTAAATTGACTGTATTCCAAAAAGTCACAAAATGACAATGACAGTTTAGTACTAAACCCCAATCTATACTTAAATCGAGATTAATGCTTGCGCTTCGAATCTAGAATACGGGCTTTAAAGTTAGCTGCACCTCGTTCGAATCTTCAAGAACAAATGGGGTGAACTTTTCGTAACCACCCTACAGCATATTAAAAGCACCTAAACGGTTATAAAACATACCCAATTCCTGCCTGGAAAATATGCCATAAAATACGGCCTAATCTCAGTATAATGCGCGCTGGCTTATTTATAGTTTTTAATTACAGAGGCAGACAAGGGCAGGCAAAGTGCATCTATTTAGTGCACCGCACTACGGCAGTACCTAACTGTTCACGGATAAAGCACCGCTTGAAACGCGAACCACTAATTAGAAATAATTAAAACAAAGGCAAAATTTCATATTAAATAAAACTGCATAAAATGACCGCAAGGAAGGTAGACGTATGCTATCCAACGGGTGCCGACGACGTCTGCTTTATAAAGGACCTATTGCCATTTATCGAATCGGATAAGATCTAGGGGCATTCGATTTTAGAAACATAGTACTTGGTTTGTTCATTGTGCTAAACTTATTAGTGCTTATCTTGAACATAAACTAAAGATGCGAAGCTTAGATAGTACGCACCGTTATTGCAAATACCTAATATAACTTCGCGACTAGTCCGAAGCTAGTTGTAACAGTCGGGAAAAAACACAAGACCCTCATTGTAGGTAACTAGATAACTACACAAACAAAGTTCTAACACGTTTGTACCAAGTTAATCAGTAGTTTTAACAATTCATTAGCAATAAAATGGGAGGATTGCCCATTACAGTCGGCTTACTGCCCTCTCGCTAATGCAGTGTATTCCTTCGGGGACAGTAACTGGGGCGCGTACCTTACTGTATCGAGTGGAACGTATTAATGTTGGACGACCGTCGGACACTTTCAAATGGAGGTAGGTGCCCCTTTTTTCGGGAATGTGTTACGTGTATATTTTGGTCTGTAAATTGAATTTAAATATTCACAAAGTCTAACGATTGTATTTAACATTTACGGTGTGATCTTTCTATATAGGTACTTTCGCGTTTACTTGTCTACATGAAAATCTACATTAAAACCTAGATTTTAGCAATACAAAATTAACCTACCTCAACAATGACTGCCTACTACTGAATCATGACAACTTATGAAACGGAAAGTTTTACACCACGCATCTATCTGATTAACATAAAACTTCCGTTATCAAATAGCTTAAAGGATCTAGATAATCTACACACGGAATTGATTTTCTTTCACCATTCACTATCATAACCTAGCTCCTTACCCAGTTCAAATTAATCACCATTTGGGCCTACATTACCTACCATTTGAGCCCACTTTACCTACCATTTGAGCCTACATTACCTACCATTTGAGCCTACATTACCTACCATTTGAGCCTACATTACCTACCATTTGAGCCTACGTTACCTACCATTTGAGCCTTCATTACCTACCATTTGAGCCTACATTACCTACCATTTGAGCCTACATTACCCACCATTTGAGCCTACATTACCTACCATATATGCCTAGTCTCAATTCACCACCACTCAATCCTCATTAACAGGTGAGTCCCGCGTCCTAAGTACTTAGTACACAGTCGAGTTCCTCACACTCAGTTCTGAGTACGACTAGTACGAGGAGGTACGCGTTCTGAGGAGTGAGTATTTAGCGTAATTACCGCGAACACCCGTGCTTGCTATCGCGCTCCGTATGCTAATGCGCCTGCATTGCGTCTGCGCTCCAGTCAGCTACCTAGACGGGTAGGGCTGCTCACGACAAACTTTAACGTAGAAGAATATGATGACTACCTACTTACTCACTTACTTATTGGCTACTAGATTTTTTCGGCTAACCGACCGGACCATGAAACTAACAGCCGCGTATATTGCAGGAAAACATTGGGATTTTCAACAATAGAAAAGAGCGTAAGCAGTTTAGAACTTTCAACTCCAGACTGGCACAATTTTATAATTAATTTCAAACTCTACTATCAGTCGGACCAGCAAGAGTAACCTGCTCAGTAAACAATAAGTTTGTATCAGAGAAATCAAAACAAAAAAAAAAAAAAAAAATTAAACTCAATAAATATTTGTTTGTTTCACACGCAAGACAAACGCACGAATAATTAATTTAAAAAAATACATACAAATTTTCAACAACACTTTTCTTTTCAGATTGCTTAATGCTCGTCACTTCATAAAGAAACAACCCTATCGTTAAGTGCGACCCACGCCAAAGTATTTCTCTCATATTTTTCTTTCGCACTGCTCAAAATGAATTCCGTTTTAATAAGTCATTTATTATGGAAATAACCCGGGCTTTCCGAGTCGACCGAGTTCTTCCGAAATATGCCGAAGTGCTCCACCGCATTCTACCTTTTCATACAATTTATATGAGCTGAGCCTTCGGAGATTTTATAATAGATATAGGAAAGTGAAATTGGGAGCGTTTGGAAGTGGCACAAGTGCTGGAAAGCTCGGGGGAGGTAAGTATGTGTGTCGTTCACTCGACCTGGAACGAACTGAGACACGATGCAGCAGTCTTTGTGACTCGAGTATTGACTTCATTGTATACTTGAAGCTGCGTTTCGAAACTGTAAACGAGGCACGAATAAACGAATGAAATAAATTCGATCTTGTTCTTTTCATTACTTTATTTTATTTCTTAAAGTTACTTTTGGTTCTCAAGTTAACAAGGAACTATTCAGTTCTTTTTTTAAATAAATATCAACCGTGTTGACTTTATACTGAACTAAACATTACTGGTTAGTTAAGATACACCGATTTTTCGGGCCCTTATAATAAACGGGAAACGATACAAAGTGGCTTAAATTTTCTTATCCGGAGCCATAAAAAGATATTCAGTATGCATCTCATTTTTGCAGCCTTCCTGATCGAAGCTTACTGTCAATCTCGTTCCGCTCAGAATTGCGATCACGGCCGCCATACTTTATCGCCAAATCAAGCGTTATTGGTGTATGCTAATACCGATAAATTGATATTTATGCCGTCATTAGGCGAGGAAACGTGATGCGCATGTGTTTATGGACGAGTTATTTTAGTACTTGGAACAAAGTACATGCTGTTGCTGTGACTTCCTCATTGTAAAGCCTAGAAAAACACTTCATCCTGACAAAATATGAAAAGTGACCATAGAATTGGATAAGGATAACCTTATCAAATCAAAGTATTTATTTCAATAAAACCATTTACATGCAGTTTTGAATTGCCAAACAGTCGGTCAGTTAGTCAGAAAGTTGAAGCTAGTTGCCCATTCCAAAACGTAGATCTCTATGGAGAAGAACGGGCAAGAAACTCCAAGGACACTCTTTTAAATCATAGGTTAATATTATCTGTTCTCTAAACTCCAGAATTGAACCTAATTTTAAATACAAAATCATTGAGTTGCTGCGCTAATTGCTTGGCAGTTCCGTCAAAGTAATAAATCGATTTTAATCGTGAACGATATTTAAAACTACTTATATCTTTTACGATAAAAATCGCATTTTCTTAAAAATTACCCTTACGTTAATTAAGCAATTTTAGCGTCATGTGTCGTAGTGTTATACCAAGTACAAAGTGACGTCAACGCATAGGTTCTACATAAGACCTGTGACCAATGATTGAAACGATACTTAACGTACATTAAAGTTTCTACTTCATAACATAAGCACAAGTTATGCATGTAGTCATTTGGCGCATGAGGCGGCGCCGACGTCGCCGGTGCCAAGCGGCCGTCTTGCCAGACACATCCCATATTCTATCGAGTCTTGCGAGTGTCAATTTTTAACGATTCGTACATGGGTTTGAATTAGATGAGTGGATTTTTAGTGGCATGTATGCATGTTTTTTATTAGAAACAAGATATTGTTTTTTATTTTTTATTTTATCAATGCGATGCAATAACAGCTAACTGGCTAACATAACATTTTAGGATTTCTGTTACTGAGGTGAGGATCAAGTCCCTTGGAAATGAGCCTGATGATATTATTTTATTAGACTTCCAATAGAACAATAAATTACCAATTACAAAAAGAATCCGAGTCCAAAAAGTACAGATAATTTTAGGGTCATTAAGCAATAGACAATTTGGTAACTACGTTTATAATTAATGTTCCTATTTACATAGATCTCATAAATATAATTTACATATGGATCATTTAGCCCACTCCCGCATGTACAAGGTCAGCGCGGGCGGATGTGACGCATAATTTCCGTCCATCGGCTATTTGCGTAATTGCCTACGCTATAACCGGTGCTACGACGCTACGCCACGCGCTGTAGCGCTGTAGCAACTACGAGCGGAGTACGAATCATGCAGCGAAATATGTGTGAATTTGGTTACATTACTTCGAAAATAGAAAATTCAAGTAGCTGATACTATGACTATGTTTCCGAATCTAATATATAAAATTCTCGTGTCACAGTTTTCGTTGCCATACTCCTCCGAAACGGCTTAACCGATTTTGATGAAATTTTTTGTGCTTATCCGGTATCTATGAGAATCGGCCAACATCTATTTTTTTTTTTTTTTTTTGGTAGGTAGGGTAGGGAGTTAGGGAGGTAGGTAGGTAGGTAGGGTAGGTAGGTAGGTAGGGTAGGTAGGGTAGGGAGTTAGGGAGGTAGGTAGGTAGGTAGGGTAGGTAGGTAGGTAGGGTAGGTAGGTAGGTAGAGTAGGTAGGTAGGGTAGGTAGGTAGGGTAGGTAGGGTAGGTAGGTAGGTAGGTAGGTAGGGTAGGTAGGTAGGGTAGGTAGGTAGGGTAGGTAGGTAGGTAGGGTAGGTAGGTAGGGTAGGTAGGTAGGGTAGGTAGGTAGGTAGGGTAGGTAGGTTCGATTGCGTAAACCATGAGACACTTCTGCTGAAACTAGAGCACTATGGAATTAGGAATACAGCTCTTGATCTACTAAGGTCATACCTAAAAGATAGAAAGGTTAAAGTTCAAGTAAACGGCATGAACTCATTAGGGTCTGAAATGACAATGGGCGTTCCTCAAGGTTCGATATTGGGTCCATTCCTCTTTTTAGTTTACATTAATGATTTACCCCAATTACTGCAGAATCAACCGAAGATGGTGTTATTTGCAGATGACACATCATTGATCTTTAAAGTAGACCGACGGTCACAAAATCTTGACGATGTAAATAACTCTATTCTTCAGGTCCAAGAGTGGTTTATGGTAAATAATTTGGTACTTAATGAAAAAAAAACCAAATGCATTAGATTTAAATTACCTAATGTTAGAAGTTGCGAATGTGACATCATATTGAATGGAGAAAAACTAGAATTTATTAATCAGACGGTTTTCCTGGGAATCACGCTAGACGAGAAATTGCAATGGGGACCCCATATAACATCTCTTGCGGGGCGGTTAAGCTCGGCCGCTTATGCTGTTAGGAAGATAAGACAGTTAACAGATGTAGAAACCGCGCGTTTGGTTTATTTTAGCTACTTCCACAGCATTATGTCATATGGCATTTTACTGTGGGGTCGGGCTGCTGACATTGAATCCATTTTCATTTTGCAAAAGAGAGCTGTCAGGGCCATTTACAATCTATGTCGTCGCGAATCTCTTAGGGAACTATTTAAAAAGATTAATATTATGACGGTACCTTGTCAATTCATTTATGAAAATATTATGTATGTAAGAAAAAATCTACATCTTTTTAATAAAATAAGTGATAGACATAATTTTAATACTAGAAATAAAGATAAAATAGATCAACCATTTTTTAGATTATCTAAAGTACATACATCTTTTATGGGGTACTGTGTTAAATGTTACAACAAAATACCTTGTGACATATTGCAATTAAATGAAAGAAAATTTAAAACTCATATAAAAAGTATACTTTGTAAACAAGCATATTACAAATTAGAGGATTATATTCTAGATAAGAATGCTTGGAAACATGCTGGTCCTGCTCCATAGGACAATCTAGAGTCTAGACAAAATCAAACTGGTTGCTATTTTAATTGTATAATTTATAATTTTTATGACATTGATTGTTACATTATGTACTTAACTACTTTAACTCACACACTAAATTATTACTTGTTAAAATTTTGGAAACATCATCTACGTTTCAATATTTGTAAATATGTGAGCACCATGTATCTATCACATAATTAATTTACCTGCCTTTGCATTATATTTAATTCTTTTTACCTATTGTGGTATAGTAATTTTATTCTAGGTGCATCGTGTTCACATATGATTACATAATTAATGTAAACTTACATAATATTGTAAAATATTTTAAAAGAGTAACGGTGGAGTTTCTTGCCCATTCTTCTCCATACGAAACTACCTTTTGGAAGGGGCAACTAGAATCAATTCTATTTTTTTTGTAAATTTTGACGTTCAAAAGTGCCTTTTATGTGCCTATTTGAAATAAATGATTTGACTTTGACTTTAGGTAGGGTAGGTAGGTAGGGTAGGTAGGTAGGTAGGGTAGGTAGGTAGGGTAGGTAGGTAGGGTAGGTAGGTAGGTTGGGTAGGTAGGTAGGGTAGGGAGTTAGGGAGGTAGGTAGGTAGGTAGGGTAGGTAGGTAGGTAGGGTAGGTAGGTAGGTAGAGTAGGTAGGTAGGGTAGGTAGGTAGGGTAGGTAGGTAGGTAGGGTAGGTAGGTAGGGTAGGTAGGTAGGGTAGGTAGGTAGGGTAGGTAGGTAGGGTAGGTAGGTAGGGTAGGTAGGTAGGGTAGGTAGGTAGGGTAGGTAGGTAGGGTAGGTAGGTAGGGTAGGTAGGTAGGGTAGGTAGGTAGGGTAGGTAGGTAGGTAGGGTAGGTAGGTAGGGTAGGTAGGTAGGTAGGGTAGGTAGGTAGGGTAGGTAGGTAGGGTAGGTAGGTAGGGTAGGTAGGTAGGTAGGGTAGGTAGGTAGGGTAGGTAGGTAGGGTACGCCGTAGATAAGTACCACAACCCGTGCGAAGCCGGGGCGGGCAGCTAGTCTAATATATAAAATTCTCGTGTCACAGTTTTCGTTGCCATACTCCTCCGAAACGGCTTAACCGATTTTGATGAAATTTTTTGTGCTTATCCGGTATGTATGAGAATCGGCCAACATCAATTTTTTTTTTTTTTTTTGGTAGGTAGGGTAGGGAGTTAGGGAGGTAGGTAGGTAGGTAGGGTAGGTAGGTAGGTAGGGTAGGTAGGGTAGGTAGGTAGGGTAGGTAGGTAGGGTAGGTAGGTAGGGTAGGTAGGTAGGTAGGTAGGGTAGGTAGGGTAGGTAGGTAGGGTAGGTAGGTAGGTAGGGTAGGTAGGGTACGCCGTAGATAAGTACCGCAACCCGTGCGAAGCCGGGGCGGGCAGCTAGTTAATATATAAAAATCTCGTGTCACAGTGTTTGTTATCGAACTCCTCCGAAACGGCTTGACCGATTTTTATGAAATTTTTTGTGTATATTTGATAGGTCTGATAATAGGTCGTAAAGTATATTTCATACCGCACGGGTGAAACCGCGGGGCGCAGCTAGTAATGTTATAAAAAATTCAGATCCTATACACGGTGTTAAAGAAATTGCGTACCATAGCTTAGGGGTAGGTTCAGTATCGATAAATGAACACAGAAAAAAAAAAAGGAAAAAAAAAACTTTTGTTATAAATAATGTTGTGTTGTGTACCGCTAAACTATCTGTGATATGTATCTGATGATAGATAAGTAAGTAATACCAATAACTTTACGAAGTGAAAAACGTTGTGTTGTGATAACTTTCAACAAGTGAATAAATAAGTTGATTTTAATTCATTGTAAATACCTACCTACTTGATTC
The DNA here is from genome assembly GCA_917490735.1 of Dryobotodes eremita. Lineage (NCBI taxonomy): Eukaryota > Metazoa > Arthropoda > Insecta > Lepidoptera > Noctuidae > Dryobotodes > Dryobotodes eremita. Next base: position 22,682,000 of record OU823251.1, on the reverse strand, counting down.
CATTTTAAAATACCCACTCGTTCTTCTACTGCTGCTGAATACCTAGATAATAGGTAATAGGTAATACGGGCTGTTGTCCGCAACTCCACGTCAATGCGCGTATTTTGCGTACGGGTGGGAAAATCGATTATTCGATCCACCCCAGCTCCTCGAGGAAGGCCAGCAACGCTGACAATCTGACGTAGGGTACCTGAGTTACCGAAGTACTTTGCCCTGTACGTGGCGACCACCGGGCAGTTTAGAAGCACATGAGCTGCTGTTTCGTCGTCCTCCATGCAGGCCCTGCACAGCGGACTGTCTGTGACTCCTATGACAAAGAGGTGTTGATTAAATGACCCGTGGCCAGTTAAAGCTGCTGTAACTGTACGCAACTGTTGTTTAGTTAGTCGGAGAACCTGTTTCGCAAGGCGGCCAACAATTGTAGGGAGGGCTTCCTTAGCCTGTCTGCACTCACCTTGGTCCACCCACAGTTTGTGATGTTGGTCCCTGGTGCGTTTCGTTACCAGAGTGCGTAAGTACCCAAAGGGGAGTGGCACGATGGGTTCAGGTCCCACTGGTACCACTCTCGACCCCCTTTTGGCAAGTTCGTCAGCTGCGTCCTTACCTAGCGAACCGCTGTGTCCCTTGATCCATTGAATGGTTATGTTATTGAGGCTGCCCACCTAGTTGAGGCGCTGGTGGCACTCGTATATTAGCCCAGAATCAACTGTGTGACTGTTTAGCGCTTGCAGAACAGCCATGCTGTCTGAGAGTATGCGGATTGAGTGGTCCTTAACTTCCCTGGTCATGATGGCCGAAGCGGCTAGAGAAATACCCATGCACTCGGCCTGGAACACTGTGTTATGGACCCCCAATGGAGTGGCTATGTGTATATTGAAGTCCTCCGAGAAGATCCCAGCACCTGTGCCACTACCTGTTTTAGATCCATCTGTAAAGATGCGCAGCTCTGCAGGGCACAAGCCCCCGCATCGGCGATCCTCGTAAAGTTGGAATTTGTATTTTTATCAAAGATAAATTGTTTGGGTACCCGGTCATTTATGGCTTTCGTAATGGGGAACTCCTTATTGAGTCCCTCTAGCAGCGCGGTGTGTGGTATGTCTCTCTTACCACAGAGATCTAGTGCATTTAGACGTGCCGCCGCCATCGTCGCTTCCTGCTGTATGAACAGGTGGAGCGGTGGTAGTGCCAGCATGGCTTCGACTGCTGCAGTCGGGGTAGTCCTCATGCAGCCCGTGGCGGCCATACAGGCTAGTCTTTGCATGCGTTGTAGTTTGTTGCGAGGCTGTAACCAGCTTGGTGCAGGGCCACCAGACCACGGCCCCGTAGGTGACCATGGGGGCGGATTACTGTGGTGTACAGCCATAATATAATTTTTGGGGATAGACCCCACTTCTTACCTATCATTCTCCTGCACTGCCAGAAGGTTATGCAGGCCCTGTTTAGTTTGTTGTCTAAATGACTACTCCAGTTTAACTTACTGTCTAGAGTGACCCCGAGGTACTTGACTTCGTTGGCCAACTGGATTTCTGTATTGAATAGTTTAGGTAGGCTGAAAGGGTCTAATGCTTTTTTTTGGGTAAACATGACGAGTTCAGTTTTGGTGGGGTTCACTGAAAGGTCAAAGTCCCTGCACCATCTCTCTACGATACGTAGCGCCTGTTGAGTGAGGTTGCAGATCGTACCCGTCACCTTCCCCGAAACAAGGATTGCGAGGTCGTCTGCATAACCTATTGTGTAATAGCGGTTGTCGTTGAGTTTGGTGATGGTGATGCTGAATACCTATTAGTTAAACAAGATTTTTTAATTTGTAGGTTTTAATTTTGAAGGAGATAAGCACGCTAAAGTAGGAAGAAGACCTATCCTTCACCCGGCGTTATCGAAGTGTTCGGGCGTAGGTATTTCATTGCGTTCGATAGTAGGTAGATAACTCTAGGAAATTATTAATTAGCATTTAAACAAAATAAAAACTTATTTTAAGCAATTATTTAATCAATTCTAAACGATTGCTATTTAATTAGTAGGTACTACATTAGGTTCATCTTATGACAATTTTCGGTTCTTTTTTGAACTTTTCTTAAAGGTATTTTATTTTTATTATTTACGGGTTCCTTTATCGATACTGAACTCACCTTGAAGCTATGGCACGCAATTTCTTTAACACCCTGTATAATTACCTATAATGGAGTCACCGAAAATAAATCCTTCTTCACCTGTAGGTCTAGTAAAGGTGACTAATGACGTGATCGTTCTTATATGTCGTTCAGCAGAATTCTCCTGTCTACTCGCATCAATATACAGACTCTCATCGGAGCCAGATCTTTATGTCTAAACTCGGTAGGAACGCCTGATATAATGAGGCGAAAACAGACAAAAGACAAAGAATTTGCCAACCAGTTAGTTATGATACCTAACCACCCAGCCAGTTAGTTCAGGGCCATGTCTGAAGCATGATTGATGCTCGGGGCGTGTTCTGCGAGTTTAATTAGCACATTGAGCGCCGCTGTCTGCAACTGTCCTCGTTTTTATGGTCAAAGTTGTTAGTACTTGTATCGACAAAAGTAAGTTCATCAAGACGACAATTCAGGCAAACCTAGAGCACAAGACGAGCCTGTTAATAATTTTGATTGCTTCTAAAAACAAACTAAGCAATTTAGAAAACTGATCGCTTTATTGCAATTGCACGCTCCCGAGTGTGAAGATTTAATTCGCAAGCAAGGCAGTAGGTACCTACTTTTTAATTGATATATAACAAACTTTTAATTAGTCTTCTTTAAATAACTGTCAACTATCTGTATCCTAGCTGTAAGTTTTATTAAGTAATAAAATAATATAAATAAATAGTTAAGTAATTTTTTAAGACAGATGTAAAACTTAAGGAAGAAAATTGAAAATCTCTAACATTGATGAAATTTTTCTAATGAATCCTTTGAGTGTTTTTAGACTAAAATATCTGATGTAAACAAGGTATAACTAGCCCTCTACTTCTTACTGAATACAAACCAGGAGGTTCTTCATACTTTACGTGAGATAATGCCCTCAAGCAACCAGAAACCGAGAAATAAATTCACACCTTGTAGTATCAAGTATCAACATTGTTAGATTGTAATTTAAGGACAGTTTATTTATTATATTATTTTAAAGTTTGTATTAATTAACAAGCGCTTCTCGCCATCAAACTGTTAGGCGAGAAAATTGTAAGAACAAAAATTATGTACATGTTTGTGAATTATAATAATAAAAAAGCCGAGACCACTCTTATTAAAAAATCATTTTCTAGTAATAATTAACGAATCTATTGAAAAAATTATGAAATACAAAAGAAAAATTACCCAAAGTTACATCTTGAAAGAAAACTTTAGAAAACTCTCTTAAGAATTCAGAAAATTCTTCAAAAATGTTACAAAGTAAATATTGAAGAAGCGTTTTTTTTTATATAGAAACATTGTACATAAAGAACATTAACTTTTTCTAGTCGAGGTGTTCCACAACAATAACAATCTGATGGCAATACAGCAGTGGATAACGTGCTGCTGTCACCAATAACATTATTTACTGCGGAGCAACGTAACCGTGTAATATTTAAAAAGAAAACTGCAAAAGATATTGAGACGAAACTTTTAGAACAAAACTTATCCGCGGGTTTCTTTGTTATTTTTTCATAAACTTCTAAATCGTGAATTCGAGATAAACAAATGGGTACCTGCACAGGGAATACCATGTAGCTAGGTAATACTTATAAACAAAACTCTACTTTTCTACTCAACCTCTTTGAAAAACATAAAACATATATAGCACATATAGGTATATTATAAACGTTTTTCCTACTTGTATCCCTAGCATATAAGATTATTATCAGGACATAGCAATCTTAGAATTAATTATGTCCTTATATAATAACTTATGGTATTTTTGATGACTTTTAAAGAGAAAACTGTCTGTGAATGTGAGTAGCATTCAGGCTACTTTGAATATATGATTACTATTTTAATATTGTGAATGTGAAGACTATGTGGGTCATTGTTGCTTTTTTTTCTCCTCAGTTAATTTTAATCATGGTCTGGCAGTTTGAGTAATTTTTGTGGCCTACCCAAATGTTTTTTCTTTGTTATTGTTCGTCGAATCGTTGAGCTCCTTAAGTTCTGAGTTGAGCTGCACGATTACTGACAAATGCGTGCACTGACTGGACAGATCCACTCAATCTGTGTGGTTTTTCCACAAAAGACCATTTCAGCAAAAAAATCTACATGGTCTTCACATGATCTGACCAACATTATGTCTGGACTTTAAAAGAGAATGTGACCTCTGAGTTTGTTTCGGCCTTTCTTCTCAGAGTAGTCAGATAGGAAACGCCGACCTCATCTAGTTTTAAAAATATGATTGACGTGTAAAAGTGTTTGTTCAAACCTACTTACAGCAATAAAATCATTTATCATTTATCATTTAGAAGCCTACGATCGTAGCAACAGATACCCGTCTGAAGTCACAGGCAATTCATGTAAAGGTACATAACTACCATATTGGTTTTGCGAAAACGTAGTTTTACTAAAGGCCAACCGACAGTTGCCCTACATAAGACCATGTTCAATTACTTTGAACACTACGAATCCCCAAGAGAAAAGCTGAAATACTAATTTCATCAGCGTGTTTTCTTGGAGATCTAGTTTTAGGTTCTAACTAACCTGAGGCATACGAAGAAAAATATGCTGATGATTCATCCTCTTCTAACAAGTTGATAAGTATTCATGTAGACTCGTGGACAGTGCTTTCGTCAGCGTCCATCAGTTTTCCTCGAGTGAAGGTGTCAAAATATGCAAAAAAAAAAGTGAAATGAGCCATGGTTGGTAAAACAATGTCAAATCACACCAAAGGTCAAAACCGTTTTCAATGCCACCGATATTGACCCGTTCCTTTTAAAGGTATTAGATCCTCGTAAAGTCTATAATAAAATAAACTTCTTATGAATATAAAACCACATTAATAGAATTATCTCCTCAGCCCAAGTAAAGTATCATAAAAGTAGGCTCACGCACGTGTTACAATAATCGTTTCAAAACTTTTTACATCATTACTTTTATACGCCAAGTTTTCTCATCAAACGTTTTATAAGGCGACGGAAACCATCCAAATCAATTCCACGATCCCAAGTTTAGCATGTTATTACTTTATGGTTTATTTGCAACGTTTTACAGGCGCACGAATTTCGGGAAGAAACTTAATGAATTGAATATTTATTAGGTGGGATAGAAAAAGATAAATTTCATTTCCTCAAGTCTTTGGATGAGATTTTTAGATTTTTTTTGAGATAGCATAGTAATTCTGAAAAAGCTGCTACACGAGACCTTAAGAAAAATCGTCAGAATTCAAGGTGACAGACGGAATATCATGAATAGAAAATGAACTCCTGCACAACATCATCTTTTACCTAATGCCCTCAGCTAAATAAAGGCTGGTTTGCATTACCGAGATTAAGATCGATACTAAACAGCCCAATCACAGGTTTAGACTCGTCCTTCCTACAGCATCGGACAGTAATCACGGACGGTTCAATCAATCTGAACTGAAATCCATCAAAGTACGAAATTATGGAAAAACAACACCCAAATTATGCCAACCTAAATGCTGCCATCACCTTGTGTACAAAAAGCGTTCGAGTAAGTCCAATTCAGTTATCGGTGTAATCAATGTAATCTAGAACGTAAATGCAATTAGGTGATGACCGCACTCCGGCAGGTAATGGGGCCCGCCCGGCCGCGCCTCGCTAATTACTTCAAAACTAATACTTTTATCGCTTACCATACGTACTTACTTACCTTGTTTTTGTGGACATTTGTTTACGTTGTCGACTTGCTATGTGTACTGTTGTGGGTGGAATGTGTGTAGTAGATAAGTAGGTATATGTTACATAGCTGTGCTCACGAATACGTTCGTGTTAACAATAGATATCAAGATCAAGCTTGATAACAAACCCATGAATTAAAAAAATATGTGAATCGGATAAGAGGACCTCGAGTTATTTATTATATCGAACACCCCCGGACAGACAGAGAGTCAGAGAGATCTTTTATTTTATGTCACGTATCGCATCAATTTTTATTGATCACGAAACGAGAATAAAGCGCATTAAATGGGGGGGCAATTATTTAGATTTCCAGTCTTCAGTGTTAGAGCGAGATATCGTTCCCTGGTGTTCGTACGTACTTACTCGCACCCAGGCTTCCCAGTCCTAGGTCGGGCAAATTGTTATTGGGTTTTTCCATTAGGAATTTCTTAGTTGTTCTTCATAATTTGGAAGTTGGCGGTTTTATACCCCCGTGCCTCGGAAAGCACGTTAAGCCGTTGGCCCTGCGCCTGGTCTCGCTCCGGTCATGTCGGATTACGTACTGTCCCATCGGACTATGAGAGTGAGTGAAAAGGGAGTGCACTTGTGTCTGCGCACACACTTGTGCACTATAATATCTCCCGCGCCGAAGGCTAGTCTCCGTTGAGATTGGCCGCCATGGCCGAAATACGGTCTGGAGGACTATTAAGGTAAATGTATCTTACCTGTTACTTTATTATTAATACATATTGTGTGAATAACACATTGCAATTATAGAAAATTTATCAGATGATATGGTAATTAAATAAAATACAATCTCTGAAATGACACAGTCTACATCAGATATAAAAATAATTGAAATTATTGTTCTAAACTAGTAGTTCTCCGTATTAGCTTGTCATTTTAGCAGATACATTTCCAATGCGATCTTCAAATAAAAATATTTATATTTAAAAAAAATAAGGTCGTGAGCACTAACGAGCTGATAAATGAACACTGGCTGAAATATCAGAATAGGAATACATAAATAATAAAACGAAGAATAACACCATCTAATACCCAACAGTTTTCTCCTAACTTCTGTAAGTAACATAATCTGGCAAACTCGATTGTATGTCGCGAAATTCGTCAAAGTTAAGTAAAATAAAGTATTCCCTTCAGAGTCTAAACAAGTTACAGTTTTCTCTTGAACATACTGAAATCAGAAGGCATCGACTTAAAAAAGACTCCGCGAAATCTTTTGAAATATTCTCAAAGTTTATTGAAAGACTTTTTGATTATATTTCATTGTTATCGAATCAGACGCAGGGAACTTTGTTAGGTAGCATCTTTTGTAAGAAGTGTAAGGACCTACGCTCTTTTGAATGTTCTATGAATAAAACATACAGATTTGGATATATTCGTAGCGAAACTGCGAAGAATTTACATGCGTTAGAAAGTGCGCATGTAGGTATACAACGATCTTGGATTGGTAAAATACCGAAGGTAAGGTTAAAATGTTTATCTTTTGAACGGCAAGAGTCGGGCTAAGGAAATACGTTTGTGTATAATATACTTTGGTGTGTTCTACATTTTCTAATATGCTGAAAGTAAAATAACGTGATGTACAAGTCGTATCAAATTAAGTTGGCTTTTACTTACCTACCTACTAGCATTTATATTTTTAGTGTCGTTAGACGTATCTACTCATATTCATCTTATGGTTTTACTCACGTATTTATTATTTTTCGGGTTTGCCCGACTAGTTTGGAACTCGAACGCAGTTCTCAGGCACGAGCTGGGCACGCGGCGCAGTCGTGAGTCCAACTCGTTTTTCGAACGAACTGCAAATATCCAAACATAAATTGTATCTACAGTAAAATACATACCTAGGTTTTATAATATTAGTTACCTACACTTAGCGACACAATCAGTAAATATGTAAAGTCGGGGAAATTAATTGTTTAGCAAATTGACTACCAACTTAAATTGCCGATCAAATCATAACTGTCGTTCTTTGACAGTTATATAAAATGGATTTAGCACGGCACGTTGACGTTGTGTATCAATTTGAAAAACAATTAATTTTCATGACTGTAAATACTTACTCAGATAAGTAAAACATTTTGCTAGTAGGTACATACACACCAACCTTTAGTCACAATTTAATACGAATACTCACAGGCGTCTATGTAGATGCGACCAGGAATTTCAATATTGGCACGAAATGCCTCATACGCAGTGAACTATATGCCTCCCAGCCACAGGGAATGGGCATTATACTAAACTACAATAAGGGCTATAATATGTGAGCACAAATAGCGTGTTTACCCGCGTCTTAGACCGTGTCACTGGTAGAGACATTTGGAAAAAAAATGTTTGAATTTAGCTGTATTGTAGAAGAATGTGAATTCAAGGTGCCATCGAAATATCTGAAACCTCTTAAGGTACTCATCATTAAGAACAACTTTTACTACGGGACCAAACATGAAATATCGAAAAAAGTCTGCTGTAGATACCCTACGTTTTGGGGTCGCGGGCGCTTAGAGTAGGGACTCTGTTCGCTCACCTAGTGATTTCAGGGAGGACGGCGCACAGTGATCACGGACTGCCTTGCACTCTTGTACAGTTAGGTTTTGGGGAGAGCCCTTTACAGTCTCCCCAGGGATCTTCCTAACAGGCGTTGCACAGAGGGGGTTTCGGTTCTGTCGTTTGCGAGGTAACGGTGACCCTTTCCATGTGCAGATGGTGACCACCGGCACCAGGGTGGTTATAGTGAGGTAAAAATCACACACTACCCAGTCTTATCCCCAAAGCCTGGGCGCCTTTTGAAGGATTCCTCCAGAAAAAAAAGGTACGTACCCTACATTTTGTCGAGATAAGCGAACATTAATGTATGGAGCAGCTGAATTTTTTCGCGATTTCTGAATTTGTCCCGATTCCCAACGGTACATAGGTCCCATATGCCTACTTACTGGGCACAAATTATGACTCAAATAAAATCCCAAACCCGATCTATGAATCGAACCCACACTCAGCAGTCGCACTTTGCGACCACTACTGAACCAAAGAAGCAATCAAGTACTTCAAATTCCTAATGCTTACTAGAAATACTACCTACTTATTTTTATAGTACTACTTAGTTTTATAACTTTTAATAATCCATTTATTTTGATATAAACGGCTCGAGCCTCAATCTTCATCTCATAGGGCGTGAAATGTGATCGACACACGCATTAGACCCAATAGACCTACACTTTCGTGATTCAATAGTTGCAAAAAATATCAATAATCAACTTCAGCCAACTTTAAGTCCTTTCAAAATATGTAGGTAATTTAAAAATCTTATTAGATACATTAGGTATATACTGATATTGATAGTGTGTCATCATCATCAATTTTCATTGATTATTTTCCTATGGATTTGAAGTAAACTTCTGTACCAATAATTAATCTGCAACACCTAAACTACATAAAATTAAAATGTATTCTATCAAAATTGTTAAAATACCCACCATCTAGCAATGACTAGGATCGATCGATGAAGATCATTTCCAAATGTGATTCCTTCTGCTCGACAACAGATGGCGCTGGAAGTATCTTTTTTTTCTAATAATGTTTTGCGCAGTAAACAATTTTTATTTAGACAACGTAGTTAAATACAATTACTTCAACGACTCAATTAGCGTATAATTATATTTAATTCAGCATTAGAAGAAAAACTCAAATAAAAAACTTGCCAAACCGTTAGTCAAACAAACTTTTTAGTTGCCAAAATTAGAGTGGAGCATGCTATTATATTTTTTTTTTTTTAGTAAGTTCCGTGTTTTAAAATCGAGTCAATATTCCTGTGAACATTGTAACTGATAATAACTATTCTTTAAATTTTTGATAACTGGGAGAAAAAATATTTAAGGGACGTCAAAAGTGAGTTATTTGTGACTGTGACCACTTGTGGCACACAACTTATAGAAACGCAGAAGGACTGTTCAGGGTTTAGATGTTGACTACTGTAGACTGATTTCTTACATAACTACCCAATTATTATATTATTATGGGCATTATTGTCTCCAGGCGGAAATGCCGGTAACACAATGACATAAGTATAATTTGATTGATGATGTTACGCTTTCCAGTATATGTTTTGCTACCTGATCAGTTGGATATATAATTATTAATTAATCATTATGAGTCGAATCTGTAAGTATATCGTAAATGTGTGAGTTGGAATATTTTGGATTTCCTTAGGTTTTGTTAATAGGTTTGTAGTTATCGTTGCATAAGCATCCAGATTGCGTTAGTAATACGACGCAGCATGAACCGTGATGAGTGCGTGTGGCACGTATGATGGGCGGTGCGACGTGGCGGGAAGCCAGCGCCCGTGCGGCAGCCGTCACCCCGCGTTATCTCGTTAGCACGGCCGGCGTCTGCGGGCGGCCACTGCGGCGCGCCCTCGCCTCGACCGAGAACTAGGGCATCGGGGTGACCGGGAGCAGCCGAGCAGCCGCCGCGCGCCGCAGCCCGAGGCGTGAGACGCTGCCACCGGCCGCCACTCGCCGCTCGCCACTCGCTCCGCGGCCGCCGCTAGCGCCCGCAGTGACGCATTGCAGGTGCGCGACGGCCAATCGGCGCGCGCCGAACGCCAGTCCACGCCGCCGCACCAGCCCGATATAAAACCGACTATCCTTTGCGGATCAAATTTAATCCCGTGTCGTGCGTCCCGAGACATGGACTTGGACGTTCGAGTGATAAACTTTTAAAACGAAACGATTGTAGCGAGTGTTAAAAACTATTCCGAGCGTCGGAAAACGGATATGAAAATACGGTAAATCGAATAGTCGATTCGGAACGATTCGTGACCGAGCACGAAGCGAATCGCGGTCGCGAGTTTCCCGGCGCTGCCGCTCGCGCGAGTGAGGGCGGCAGTATCGTTTCAACCGTCGATCTGTGCGGTCGCTTTTGCGGCGTAGTCTGTGATTTTTTTAGTGTAGCTCCTGATAATCCAAGTTAATCTACAATGGTGAGTGATATTTCTGCTGAAAGGTGTCGGGAGTGCATTCAGGGGATCATCCTGAATTGGTTCCAGGCTATATTTCTGGGATGTGGTGCATCGGTGTTTATAGTGATGACGGGCCTCCATTATATTATTGTGATGGCCGTTTTTTACCGCATTGCGGATCGGCGAAGCCAATGTCTTGAGCAGGATGCAGGACCAATGATCACAAATACATAGCAAGGATCGCGAGTGCTACGGGATTTCTAAACTTTATAAAACGACCGTTAGAAAGGCTCGAGAAACATCCGTCGCCATAGTTTCGTAGGAGGTGCCGGCTAAATGACGTTAGTTTTGATTGAAGCCGGCCGTCTATGACGCTCTAATATGGCGTTCGGGGTTTAGTACAAAGAAAACAAGTGGTTTAGTGCGTTGTTTCGATGTTGGGAGGCCTAGTCGCGCCCTGTTGACGGTGGATCGATCGACCGGGCGCAACTGTCAGACGCCCGTTGACTCATCGCTACGCGCGCTTCTATATTTTTCATACGCAATTCGATAAACGGGTCGCGTTTCTACGCCGGTCTGGGAGGCTGCGGTGTCAAACAATAGTAATATTGTGTGGCGACACGTAGTGTAGTCGTTTGTGTGCCGGGCGCTCGCCTCTCAGATAGTTCGTGGATCGCATTGTGTCGCTATGGTATGTAAATATCGTTGCATCTGGCACAGCTGACACATCCGTCTTGTGTTCGTGATCGACTTTCTCTCAATATGTCGGTTATCTCGAGAAGCATTCCCAAGCATGGCAAACAGCTTCTGCTAATATGAGCCAGATTCTTGTTTGGAGGCCTGTCAGTTGTAGGAAGATAGCTTTAGCTGATAAATAGCACCCATCAAGTCGTGTTATGGCTAACAAATTCAATTATACAAAGGAAATGCATGATAATGAACTGAATGATGTTATAAAGCAACAATTTTGTATGTAGTTGGTATAATAATGACTAGCCAGCCTGTAGTATGCAGGGAAATCATTAGAAAGGACAATATTTTAAACAGAAGCCTATCTATGCAATCTATTTGAAAAAAGATTAATGTCAGCTCAAAAAGTTAAACAAGTTAAATTTTTTCAGAGTTAACATTCTAAACCTGTTCTGTAGAGATTCCTCTTCTGGTCTTGTCTTGTCTGGCCTTGAGAATATTTGGCATAATTTATAATCATAATTATTTATCTTATTTGCTAGCTAGTTGATCAAAATACCTTGATAAACTAGTTGCTGTGTTCCTTTGCCTTCAATGATTAAAGTTGATATTACATGAACTGTTCGCTCCTTATGTTTGCAAGGGACAATTATTCTAAATATCACAATTACCTTGTTTTAAAAACTAGTTGTGATATTTTTTGTCAGAGAACAATGGCGTTACTACCTACATAAATAATAAGCAAGGTACTGATAAGAGATGGCCTGTAGTATTTTTAGTAGTGATTACACTACCCACATCACAGCATATCAGCAGGAAAACCAATGCCTATTATAATAACACAAAATATATTTTAATGATTACCTTTTAATGTTGAGGAAAAATGTACAGCATGACATAATTTGTGCCTATTTCCTTATTGCCATCCAAATTCAGGAATGTATTTAGCTATAGACTAGTGCCTATTGTTAAAAGTTTTAACTTATTTGTTTTAATCAAGGCAATAAAAATAATGGAATTGAAACATATTCATTTGAATGTGGGCGGAGTTGTTCAACAAGTTTGAACTTAAACATTTCTGATGGGCAAAGCTGGCATTTCAATGATTATGTAGCCTCCTTTTTTTGTTGGATATTCAAAAGGTTAATCATTGACCATTGACTGGTTTATGTAAAGGTTTTTAGCTGGTCAACTTGTTTAAGAGTAAATTAAATTGGTCATTGTAGGTTGGTCAGTTGTTGGTTGTATGGATACTTACATTGATTGATGTGTTTGTGTAACTGCTTAACCTGCAAGGATTCCAAAACCACAGGACATCTACTGAATGCATTCTTGACATACCTACTGTACTTATAAGTTAATAATTACTTAATTGATAACACTTAAGGCTTTATTGATTTTGTGATGAGTTTGTTGCCTTGGCCACATCACAAGCATAGGTATGTATCCACTTTTCAAATAGCAATCGTATTTCTTAAGTGTTTGCTAAGTTATCTCAATAACATCGTATTTATTGATAAAAGTGGCAATGCAGTATTTTGTATCTGTGGCGTAAAAGACCGCAGTGTGACGCGTCGAGGCCGGTCCGGTAATTACACATAATCTCTGGTGTAATCTTATCACAGCCGATAACCGCCTGCGTTCGTCTACCGTCTCTTCGTATCTGACACTCATTAACAATGGTCGTCAACCAAACTGTACGTTCCTACTTAATTTTTATTAAAAAAAATAAAATGTAAACGTGAATCTTGACGTATTATTGAAAAAACGAATTGTTTTTTAAACTTCTATTTTACTGAACTAAAATGTGTTCTATTTATTTCATAATAAGGTCGGTTTTCAAACGATCTTGTTTGTTGGTTTCAGGCGGATCAACTGACGGAAGAACAGATCGCCGAGTTCAAGGAGGCGTTCTCACTGTTCGACAAAGACGGCGATGGCACCATCACGACCAAAGAGTTGGGAACTGTGATGAGATCCTTAGGACAGAACCCCACAGAAGCCGAGCTTCAAGACATGATCAACGAAGTTGACGCAGACGGTAAGTCCACGCCCTTATCTTTACGTACCCTATTCGCGACAATTCTTCGCATTCCTTGTGGCCAGTACGTTTTCCGTCGAAGTAGTTACATATTTTTGCCAAAGCCGTTAATGATCCATGAATTATGCAGTTTGCAGCTGTCAGAAAAATACGTGACTTATTTTTGCAGAAGAAGTATGAGTTTCGTTTCCGTTTACCTTAATTGAAACGTAAAAAATACCTACCCACTTAATTACGATAAGATTAGATAACTGAAAAAACGAAATAAAAAGCACCGTAAAAACCGAATGGCAAAGTGATCGTGGACGAAATTACTTGTTGTATGGAAAAAATACATAATTGCTGATGACAAGATTAAACTGACGATTAGATTCGAATATTTATTTTATTGGTATCGAAATTACAACTGCAGCGTCGGTCTAGCGATTCGAAGTTTTGAATTCGGTTCTCAACCGCAGTCCACGTCATTGATAAGGATATAGGTACTTGATCGATGACTAGAACTCCCATCCATCCGAACATAACCAGTAACTTCTTTACGAACTTTTGTTACAACAACAACTGAATGATGTCCTCTTTTCACTTTCAAACATGTTTTTTTTTTGCTCGACCTCTACTATGTATAAGTATCGGACTCGCTCGTATATTATGTCACGTCTAAAATAACGTGTTTTCAACTTGATACGCTAATTAGGTATTAGTGTTTGGAACAAAACACCTGTTTATGGCTAAACGCCGTTTGAAAACAATTTTTCCTATCCAGTATTATCCTTATGTGCAAATACCATGCATCAGAGATCTGGTTCGTCTGTTATTGGAAGTTTCGTGATCAATTTTGCCTACTAGATAGTTCTTGATGAAGGTCAACATTCTACGAGTGGACGTACCCAACACGAAAATATGGCGTCGGTATTTTTATTTTTACCGAAAACCTGTTATCATAAAGCCACAAATAGCCGGTTTTCCTCTCATTCGCTATTAATTACACACAATGTAGGCACGTACTTAAATTAAGGTCATCGATACCTATTGTGATTCATTACAAATGTAATAAATTTCATATCGCACTTGTAATCGATATTATTATCGTCTAAGGTATTATAGTGTCGATAAGAGCCATGCTTGAATATGTATGATTAAAATCCTTTGGAATGTGCTATGTGCCTAGCTGTCGATTTTAAGCCTTACACGGCGCTCATAACGTTAATTGACTGAGTAAATGTACATAAAAATGTAAGGGCTCACGCCTGATCTGTTTATGAAAACAATTTTTATGGTTGTAGTTTCGAGTAAATGTTTTTACTCGCTGCCACGATAAGTTTCAGTGGCGAATTGTGGTTTGATAACACATTGGTTGTTGATATTGGCACTTGAACTTTGGGCCACGATATTAAGAAAGGTTTAGCGTAAACACATCACAACCCAAAGCGTGGAATCTTTTTCCCATATAAGTCATGTTATCCAGTTAAGTAAACTGCACATCTTCGGCCCCATCTTTCAACATCAAATGTAATTTGAGCATGTCCCATAACATTTTTGCCTCTATCGATCCGCTATGAAATAAGCTTCTCTGTCTGTGTCTGCTCTACATCAACGATAATGAACTCCTGCAGAACTCAAAAAACAAGTTTCCGCGCAGTTCAAGTGTTTACATTAGTTACCAACAGTTCTATGTAAATCCATACTGCGCGCGCGCCATAAAAACATTGTCACCACATACTTACGTAGGCTACGTTTAAACAGCACTTTATCAGTGTCCATGTGTGTGCAGCACTGTTTAGCACACATGTACACAACGCTGAACAAACACGTGATGTGTGTTTAATTATGTGTCGCCAAAATATTGTACAACTGTGCTGTAAATGTTGATTTCCTTTACTTTTAACTACCTACCTACTTCAATGTGTGTCTGTTCAAACAAAAGGTTTATTGGAAGAGAAAATACCTTGTGTCCTTACCAAAATTCTTTTCCCTTCTTCTGTTATCTTGAAAGTATTAAATCAAGGATTCCTTCTAAATTGGTTCAAAGTCGTCAAATATATCCGTGGGCCCACCTTGGATCGTTATAGAATGATCAAGTCAAGCGCAGTGGCGCTTGGCACACGAAGGGAATGTAATCTGATGTTGTCTAGATGCTGTGTGAGATGCTGCCAATCCCATCTGTATGATATAATCCCTTGGTCGTCCCACGACACGAATCAGACGGAAGGGAGTGGCCTAATGGTATGAAACCACCAACAGCCCAGCCCAGCTTTTGCCACAACTAGGTCTAGTATTTGTCTGAGCAGATGCGGTTGATTTACATCTGAGTGGGTATTTGCTACCAAATTACCGGGGGATACCTATATCAGCTTAGTCCGGTTGTCAAATTGTCAAGCAATAGGACTCTCAAGTACAAACTATAGCCGAGCATGCTTTCAAAAAGCTTAGTCAATATAGAGGGTACGACCACGACCACTGGATGCAAAAATCCAAAAGAAGCTTGAAAACTTGCGCTGCGGAAACGTGGTAGAAAAGTTCACCGGAATCCTGCGGAAGAGTACACCAGCCGTGAACCCTGTATTACTTAAAAATACATGATCATCATAAGTATTTACAAGACCGTCATGATAATGCCGTCAGCAGTTGAAACCAGAAATGTTTACATTTCAACATGAGACAACGCCTGATCAAACTAGCATGCGAATCTCATGTGAGTTTAAACAAAGTATGTACCTATTTGAATTGAGCCGAAAAATCCGCTATCTAACATACACAATGTAATGATAACGATGGGGGCACTGTCTTTAGGAGGAGTAAAACACGCGGTATCAAATAATAATAATTGCACAGATTCGAAAGAAATTTAAAAAAATATTGGTTGGTGAAATAAAACTGCATGACGTGTTCCCAGGGATGTCGGAAGTATTGTGAGAAATTGAGTATGCACTCTTTAGTGAATGTATGCTACCATTCATCTTAAAGATTTGTTAGCCTATTGTCAGGGTTCCATGGCGCAAAAGAATTGACATAACCCTCATTCGTATGCAAGACGAGCTCCTTTGTGATTGAAGCAGCTACCCCATATAGAATTGTATTCGGAACTCGCTTACTTTGCATGGGAAAAACTAACGAATTTCCGTGGGAAAACCTAATAAAAATTGGGTGCAAGTCATAACCAAACAAACGCGTATAAACGTTCGTAAAACAATAAATGTGGCTCATTTCTGCGAGCTACCTAAAATAGAAATAGCTCCATAAATGTTCGTCACTGTAATCTGAACTACAATTTAAAAGGCATTAGTCGTAAACCTCTTTAGTGGGTGCCTTAATTTGGCTGGCGGAGTACAATGCGGTGACGTCATCGGCTCAGGCGATTGGAAACTGAGTCACCGTTGCATTGCAGACTAGAAATTAACTTTTCGTCGAGAAAGTTTCACTCCGCAAATTCGGATGCAGCGGAACGATGAGTTTTGTAACTGTTGAATCAACTGTTATTTGAACCCACACATTCATCTTTGGTGTGGTTTTTGCGACTAGAACGTCAAAATAATTTATTGAGATTATAGAAACAAATTGTTCTCTACGATATGAAAGCAAAAACGAATCAATATTTTCAACTTGTTGAACGACTCGATTTACCTCAAAACATTTCGTTACTAAACATATTATGCGTGATTGGATTTAAATATTTAAACTCGTAAAAAATTTAATGCCGCCACGTAATAACAATTTGGCGCTTCAAGAAGATCAACCTCAACATCCTTTCACACCAGATTTTGTATAAATTATTCATGTTACATAATAATAACACAGTGTGGCAAAGGATGGACTTGTAGAACCTGTTTACAACTACGTCTTGCTGTGGCACAGTTAGCATGACAAAAGGGCGACATGCGAACACTAATTAACACTACAATTGCCATCTCTTTACACTTGTAACACAATACCTCGTTTGCAACAAGACTGGTAATTGTTCAGTGTGTCTGTCCACACAGTGCGACGTTGAAGAACTAAAGAGATAGAGGTCTGTGTAGCCATTACTACGCAAGGTGACTTGTTTGACATTGAGCTGATAAAATGTACCCAATTTAGATGTACAACTAGTTTATTAGCAAGATTTATGTATATAATTCACTATTGAGCCCAGCAAAATAAATTGGAAGGAAAATAGAAAATTCAACCCTAGTTTCATGCTCGTATTCTTTCATCGTTATTTTATATTATCTTGTCTTACCCTTGTTTCTGTCAGAGGTAGAGCCATCGGCTGCACGACATGGCTCGATGATTAGGTACAACGGAACCGAATCGCTCAAATATCGATTGGTACGTCGACATCGCACTTTTCGATATCAAAAGAATTGTACTGATACTGATATCAAAGCAATAATAAAGTAGTAAGTTCCAATGAATTATTTAAATGATAGACGTGTTTGATACACACTGTATAAAAAATAAGTGTTCGGCTCAATTTAAATCCGATAGTAAAACATCGTACTTACACGTAGGCATCATAATTTTGTAGCTGTTCATTGTTATCATTTTCAACCAAAATGATATAATATGGCTCATTCATTATCAAGGATATTATGCTATTTTTCAAGGAAACTGATAGCAACCCACCTACAACGATAAACTTATCGACTTTCCGCAATCAATACGATTTAGTTTGAAGAAACATTTGTGTAGCTTTTTGATTCATCAGATCCGGCTAAACCTTGTGAATAAAGCGTGATGGACGAATAGAAAAAGATTTTTGCCACACAAGCCAGTCACGTACATCAATTGCCTGGCAGGTTAAAGATCGTAACACTAATGATAGAACATTCAGACGTGTGCAAGCACCACGGCAATCCTTATGTTATTAACAATGGAAAGTAGACGGTTGCCATATTAAGTTTCCAGCCCAACATTACAATACGGCACATCCGGGAGACCAGCAAATTAATTCGTCGCTAACAAACGGAAGCCCGATAATGTGGCGTGTGTTCCTGCGATATAAAAGCATTATTCATTAAACATACAACATGGTACGAGCCATTGATGCTCCGAACATGAGGCAACTGGACAAATAAGAGTTATTTTGTGGCGTTCAGTCACCCGAACAGTTAGCCAGAGCCTAAACATCCGACTACCGGTTGGCTAAGTAAATACAAACGTTATATTAAGCTTATGATGCTCGATAGATAAAACAGTTGCAATTGATGCCAAAAGACACGAGTATTTGCATAGGAACTTCACTGTTATATTATATCAAAGTTAGCTAACAGTTGGTACATCAAATCGTTCTGTAGTAACACCCCCTCACCGATCTCGTACCCACAAGTTTCGTAGACTCGTATAAATTGCTCCAGTTAATTATGTGTGGTACATTTAGCTTCGTATTTTTTTTTCGACTTCCAGATGAAGCGTAAATTAAAGAATTCGGTGAAAAATGCGGCGTTACATCGTCTTGTATATTATTACAATTTCATTCACTAGTCGCTAGTCTGAAAATAAAGGTGGAAGAGCTTGGTATTGAAGCATCCAGAAAATTAAAATCCAAACAAAGCACTTATCGATAAAATCCCCAAACAAACAGTTTACACTGATTTAGTTTGCGCAATAAAATAAACTAGGCTTTTTCCAACAAGCCTGTAATTTAGCCTAATATAAAGCGGGCTGGCAATAAATTCGACTAGCCGAGATATCACTTACGCCGTGGAACGATTCCAGTTTCACCTCACCACAGCGAGAACAACTCAGCTTCTAATCTACACGATAAATTGATGCTACATAATGCTAGCTAGAGATAAAGAAAAGATTACGAATGAAGAAAATCAGGAACTCTGGTTTTCCTTGAAATGTAATGTCAGTTTACCTAATGCTTTCCCAGAAGAGCTGGAAATAGCTTTTGACGAGCGACCCGAGACATACATGGTTTTAAAACCATAGTCTTTAACACGGCGTAAAATATTGAAATAAAAGAATGGAAATGTCATTGTGGTGGGTAACATGAATTACTTATTCTCGATAGCTCTTTAAGTTTCTATTTAAGTAGTCTATTTTAGTAAGCATTTAATTTAGATAAATAAATATTATTTTGGGCAAGGTTCCATCCGTAATGAACGTCTTCTGCCCGTTCTGCAATCATTATTTTAATATCCCGCCGTACTATTGGTGATTGTTTACAACACCACCGCATTTGCTCTTGGCAAATTGACTGCCGTAATACCACAGTATTGCGGACACACGCCGCTGCGCGCTGTGGGGACACCTTGCATATAGACAAACTATTCGTATTTTTAGACCACTTGACCAGCACGATACCAGTTGTTAGCAGACTCCGCCCGTAAACCCACAGTAATGAGACCACAAAATATTTTTGTGTAATTAATTTATCTGCGAATTCTGAAATATCGCAAAGAACCTTGCACTTGACCGCTTTTATGCAACAATCAATTGGAACTATACAATGAATGATTTACGTCTGATAGAAGTGTATGAAGACCAATGTCAAGTGGATAATTTTGCATTGGTTACATGACGCTTATCGCGCTATTCATCATGATGCACGGATGCGGTGTCGTCCGGAAAACAAAATGCTGCATCGGCTTGACAACCACTTGTTACACTATTTATTATATTCGGTGTTACTAACAACAAGATCGTCACGTATTGACGGTAAATGTGGTGTTAATTCGCGGTTGGCTTAAGATTTTTTTTTTTGCATTTGTATAATCACACGGGCGCCAGCGTGAGTGTTTGCGATGATATCCACAAAGACACCGTGTCGTCCAACAAGTTTCAACGGCCTCAATCTTAGGAATGTTGAACGGTCGTTTTATAGGATTTCAAGTGCACTCCTGCACGTTGCGAGAACGCGAGTGCACCAGAAATGAATGCAAAATTACGCCCGCAACTTAACAGCCAAACATCGTACTGTCCATCATTGCATCGATAGTAGTAAGACGACGTTACTAGCACACGTTGCCGGATGAATATTTGTAGTTCTCATACGAAAAGACAGCAAATCGGAGTAACAATTCTCTAGTTGGCATGAGGTTTGCTGGTGATGTCACGGACGTCACGATAAGGAGTCGTTCACTCGTCAGACAGAGATAGCCGCCGCCGAGCGCTTCCACAGCGCACACGCGCTATTTGTGGAACAATGCTAGCGAGCATCAAACTCGAATCTAACCGACACCGACGATTCATCGACAGCTGACCACGGCTTGTGTTGCATACGCGCCTCAACTACGCACATATTATAATCTGCAGATAAACTCATTGGCGCCCCCATGCGGTGGTTAATTGCTGCTTGTAAACATGATTTACTACTAACTGATGCAAACAGATTGTCCTCTCTCTGCAAATGAAAATGCAGACGATAGTCCGACTGAATATATATAATTGAGCAAAGAGAAATTAGGGGGAATTAACATAGAATACGAGGTTTTATGTTAATTCGTCCCGATTTCTCTTGTTGGATCTGGTCAATACACTTTATGGGGTTCTAAAGATACCATTCATACTGACTGGCATAATTATAAAATTGTCAGTGTGGTAGGAGGGTTTTGGGTAGTCAGCTGGGAGCGGCGGGGGTGCGATCGTAGCCACACGTGTCGGAGGTAATTGGGCGACGAGCTTCACGGTCCGCCCGGCCGCTGAAACGTCGGAGAATATCCCGTCGTCCGTTGGTAATCCTCCGTATTTGCGCTTAATGTTTGGATTATCGCCGTCCATGTTTGCAATCTGGATTTTCCACGTTATGTCCTCGGTTCTCGTACCAACACCGTTCAGTAAACTGATCGTGTCCTCTTGTTATGCAAAGACTATAAAAATGTAAATTTGTAATATAATCATAGGTGGGCTCGACCTCACAGAGTTCCAGTCCATAGCCCATTATCATGGAGGCGAACGACCAATTGGCTCGCTTGTATTGTGTCCATACGAGGCGTCTCGCTTCGATTGACCCGATAACTCGGCCATTACACTTTTGAATTGTATTGACTATCTGTCACATACTACGTCGATTACTAATACAACCATTCGGATCACGTCGAGTTCCCTAGAAAACTGTGTCACAGTATCATAAAGTAAGCAGAGTTATATCTTAAACAAATCTGCTGAAATACGCTAAATTCTCGGTGTACACCAGTATTTAAGGCGCGCGTGCGCCGCAGTTACGTTAGGCCAGTCCGATCACTATGTATGGCAAACCGATCCCTTGGGAGAAGCGAGCTAAATACCTAGGTGTGATCCTCGACCACCACCTTCCTTTCACCACCACTTTCCTTCAATATCGAAACCAGAAATAATATTTTTAAATTACCAACTCACTGGGCAAGGAACAAAAATAACATTATTTTTAGTTTTTATTCATATATTTGTGTTAATTATGTAGATATTTCTATATTTATTGAAGCGTAGCGAGCATAAATTCTTTGACAGGTACTTAGTAGGTGAGTATCGCTATTTTTCCATGTCGTGCATGTGACCGATGCCCGATTAAAGGAATAAAATATACCTATACTAGCTTCTGCTCGTGGCTTGCCCGCGTGAATTTCAGTCTGTCACAGAAAGTCTTTATAGTGCGTCCCGCGATCAAGAAGGCTTTAGTGAAATCTAAACTATTCATCCAAATGATATGGTGTAAAACGCAATTTTTATCTTCGTAAAAGTTACCTGACGATAAGCAAATTTTTTTGATAGGAATTTAACTTTACCTACCTACTTAAATTAACCTAGCCTATAACGTATTTTTTTATATAACTCATATTTTCTTAATTTCTGAGCAGTTAGATATGTCATCTCGGAATTTTTATAGGCCTTTTTATGTAACTTTTCTATAGAAAGTATTTTATTTTTGAACTTGTATAACAGGATATCTTTAAAAAAATCAGACTATCCCAATGGCGGAGGTGCCGAGATTTAGCAAACCTTACACCAGAAGCTACCCGATATTTGAAAAACATTTTAATGTACAGGACATAAATTACGTTCAACTAATCGAAGGTTTAAAAAAAAAGATTACTTTCCCGTCATTAAATTTGTCGGACTTATAAAGTACAGTTACAACCTAAGAGACACAGTGAGTGGGCAACCCAAGTGCATGTTTATCTTCCGAGCTGCCGTAGGTAATTACTTCAAGGATACTGCCGAGACGTAATACTGCTTACTTTATTATACTGTAGCTGTGTCATGAGAACTGATTCATTATTTATAACCGCGGTCGTCAGCTCGTTAGCAACCAGTTCACTTTCAATCAAACCGGCTCGCGTGTCTCCGCCGTACCTTATGTTTATTAGCAATCACTACCCATTTGCGAGCGTAACTTGACAATGACATCTGAACTCGTCGGCCATTCGGCCCACCTTTGATGTATGGCTCGTAAAAGATAAAAGACTGCTCACAGCGCATGCGCCTGTTTACCCATCTAATCCGAGTTCACAATAAAAATAGGTTAGGGGCCGGTCAAGCAACTCTGCCATCGATTGTACCGGGAACATTTTACATCGTATCTCGTCACACACAGAACACTTTCTCGTGTTACGGACCGGCAGAGTTTTTAAACACGATATGTGATGTTGTGAAAACTGCTCACGTATGTACGTAACAGTTGAGGAGTGAAACGAATACGAGTTTTGGATATCACGGGATTCAATCTATGTATGTGTCTACTACTACACATAACCATAACATCACGCGTTGTTTCCCCGAAGGGTTCGGGGGGGGGTCTACTACTTTTGTGATTACCCTGACATGGACATTAAAAGAGGACGTCCGACATAAATGACCTATCGTCTCCATTTAAAATAATGTCTAATACATACATAGAATTTTACAGCTTCAATGCTATATTTGATCAAAACTAATGATGGTAAAATAATTAGCGTAGCATTTTGCAATGATGTCATCATCAACGAACATAATATTTGCGGAAGGCTACTCAAATAGAACTAAAGCCCGGTACGAAAAACTTAATGTTTTTTAAGTCTTATCTTTTCCTCAACAAAGCACAATAAATTAAACCAGTATTTTCGGAACTTTACGGAACAGAACATGGAAACCGCCGTGAACTACACACACAAAAACTCGTAAATATCTTATCCAATTCTCACATTACTAACCACAGCAGCACACGGTAATGCCCCATTATTCGCCAGATAATGAATTATGGAGATAAGATGAAAAATAGAGCATATGTTCTTGTAGTACAAAAGCGAATGAGAGACATGAAATTTATGAGACAATGCGTCAGCGGGTGAACTCTCTCGCCCCATTATTATGTATTTCGTGCCTCCGCTCCGCCATTTATTGCTCTGCTTCTTCCCGGGCGTCTCCACACAGGATCAATTGTTTTACTCGTGTCTTTGCGGTTAACTATATTTTCAACACGCCAATTAGCAGCGCGCACTGTTATTATTTTGCTGGTTTCCTCGTTTTATCAAACACGTTCCTCTGTTTTGTATTTAGTCAAAGGTTTAAAGTGGACGTTTCTTGCTAACGGCGCATGAATGTTCTGCCCCGCAGAAATTCTCGCCCAGCTTCTGGTTTGTGTCGGGTAATTGCTACTGTGATATAAATCAACCAAGATGGCGGATAACTGATTCCCGCGCAAATTCACGGCGACGTGTTACGTTATGTTTTGGTGACATAGTCGTGGACATTTGGCTCCACTGCATTGAAATATTAACGTTCTGGATGTAAACACTAGTTTTACTAATACTCAAGTTATTCGCTATAAATTAGCTTTGCTTATATTTCATTGTAATTATCATTAAACCTTGGCGTGAACAATGGTTGTCCCATAGTTAACTCAACAGTCACAACTATTTAAACGGTAGGCATGTAATTATTTCATGCATCAATGTCCACGCATCGCATCGCGCATCTAATCTCATTTAATATGCTGTCCATTAATTCGGTGATGTTATTTACATATTGTGAGTATTTAGCAGGCAGAGTTGCATGAAAAACCACAGCATTGCAGCAGTATTGAATAGACTGATATTAATCGCGACCGCAACCTACCGAGTCAATAGCTTGACGGAAGTTATAGCTGCATTCAGTTGTGACATTTTAAACCAGTCCGGCTTTGGATTCAGATACTTTGTATACATATACGGAAGCACCTGCTGTCGAACGATTGGCTATTTATCAAAACTACAATCTTGCTGATGTCTATGTGACACCTGTAGTTGCATTATATCTAGAAACAAGAAAGTGTAATTAACATAAAATAAAAATAAAACTGTTTGTGTTGTTCTATACCGTGAAATAGTACGAGGTTTAGACATTGGTCGCGCGCCAAACCATGTATCTATCAAGACACCTCACTCTTACACCAGGAATACCTCCCCCGTACATTGTCTACATCACTGACCCACTGTCGTCCTAATTGCACGCTCACTGTGCCCTTTGATTCTGAATCACAGGCCGATTTAACTGTTTGGAGCTAAACTAGACAAATTGTAGCCCAACAGATGTCCAGAGACCAGTTTATTTTGGGGAATAAACTTGTAGCAATAAAACGCCCAGACATATTACAGCAGTTTGATCGTTTACAGTTATGAACAGACTACAAAAGAACTGTAAAAAGACTGCATTTTAAAAACATACTTTGAACTATCTCTATACAAAGCAAAGAATAAACAGTGTTGACATCCCGCGTACCCACTCTAACTTGTCTGGAATCGCTGTGAAATTGCAAATGAATTTGCATATTCTGCTGGCTGCATGCCAGCGTGTTTGTCGCCATTTACTCGCGTGGTCGAGCGTGTGCGTCGGCCCGGAGCATCGCCCTAACTTACCTCTCGTTTACCTTGTTTATTATAATAGAGAAACCGTTTACAATAATGTTGCGAAGGGTTCGTGACTAAAAACCAGATGCAAAACACTATCAATATGAGAGTTCTTGCAGCAGTTCTACCTTGGACGAGGGATCTTCTACGTCTTATACATGTACTGTACACCACACACAAGTACACAACATCTCCGAAAGTAGGCTAACCGTCGGATTCTGTTACCATACCAATACTTCTATATGCTCTTAGGCCCCTTACTTCCTAGTGTCCTTTTTAGCTATTCTGGACTCCTACCGTCTTATTACAAAACACGATCTAAGTTTTTTTTTTTTAGCCCGAGCCTAAACCTTCGAGCCATTTTTTGCATTTTGAACTTTATGCCGACTATAGTAAAGTTCTTAATACAAAATTGACATCCTAAGACCGGACTAAATTGTCAGATTTGTAAAAGGAACTGTATTTAGATTTATGTTAGGTTCTTATTTCAAAAACAGGCTCGATAGTTTAAACCATGTCTATAGAAAAACCTTGTTTTGTAATAAGACCGCTAATTTTTACCGAGGGACTAGAAAGACAAAAAGTTCGTCACTAAGTGGCACATACTTACGAGTCATTAACAACTTCAAAGCTTAGAGGTTATCAAATTCCTTACGCTGATGCATCATTGCGTGTGCTTCTGTTCTCAAGACTGCATGCCTGCCCTGCTCTTCATAAATACCTTGTCATAACGCGAGCAGTAACCCGTGCATGACTACATGAGCAATCCGCTATTACTCCGCAGTTGTAGTAACTTCTTCCGCAAGTTTCTCTAGCCAATTCTATTGTTACACTGAAATCTACAATCGTTTACATACCATCGAGCTACATTTCTTGACATTTACATTTTGCGTTCCGTATGATTGCCCTGACAAAGTCTCAAATTGCTTTAGTTGTTCATGTTTATCAATAATTGAGCCTACGTAGATAGCGTATCGTATAAGGAATGTGTCTACGGTTCGCTAATCGAGTGTTCAATGCTGACGCCATGTTGAGTCAAGCGTCCTTGCTGGCTTGTTTGTAAGGCTTCTCAGCCGTCGCTCACGTTAGTTACGCCTAATTTTACCCGACGTTGAGCTAAAGTTTAAATTATTGAGCTTTGTCATTGTTACATTTACTACCACGCACCAAACCAGCAGAATAATGCTTGTTCGTTTCAGTGATCTCTCAAATTGACTACTTATATGTAACCAGTGTTCCTTAATTCAATTGACTGATTATCAAGAAGGATTTCGTAATTGTGATACTGATTACACAGGCGACAACTTGGATTTAAAGATAATACGCTAGAACATCTCGTGTTGTCTGGATAATCAAATAAAGCCGAATTACTCACTGGATTAGTCACTTGAATTAATTAGAATCTGCAGATTGTCACATTCATGTGGTGGCTATAAAATTGTGATTCAATACTTCCAGTGACTGGTTGATATAAGACAATAGGCCGGTTGAGTTCATCAGCGAATATATAGCCATGATAGTTTAGTGGACGTGGGGCGGCGTGGGCGCGACGTGTTTATGGACTATGCACGCCAATCTAAAACGGCTTAATCGAACTTTCCCCGAAACAACTGATGTTTACACGATTGATTTTAGATTGTTGGTCCGGCTGCAACGCGTTTCACCGCCTTCGTGGCGACTTCAGACCACACCGAACCAATCCATTAAGACCAAGATAATGTTGACGGCACGTAACAAACTTGTTTGATGTTTAACAGAATAATTATGAAACTGCGGACACTAACTGCAACATTGATTAATGCGCGCAGATGGAACAGAAAGATAGAATAAACACATAATAAATTTTAAGCGCAGAAACCACAGGGGCCCTAAAAACGAATTCAAACACGTTTAAGCAAGTAAATACTCATTGTTCCAATTAAAACCCCATTACGCGTGTTTGGCGATGTCCAAATATTTGTTTAAAGTACGACATACTGAAATAATAAACATAGATGTGGTTTTGGTCGAATTCAAACGACTGCGGAAGCCAAGTGGGCGCGTTCGAGGGGTGGATATTGATCGTGTTTCCATCGTCTCGCGGTGCCAGTCGGGGCGACCGCAGCGCGTTGCCCGACCTCGAAGACTCGCACATGTGTAGTGTAGTTAGTAACAACATCCTCGAACAATGTATCCAGACATTCGAGAGGCCATTGATTCATTTGCAAATTAGACCTTGAACATAACAACTCTAATTTGGACGTTCCGCTAATATCTCGGAAGTGTTTTTTTCTGCATGAATAGTAACTTTGTTTGACAACTTCTGTCCATTACCAAACGTTGCCCACGAGCAATAAATAAAGGAACATTTTGGCAACAACGATATTTATTCTGACTCACAATTTAGTGGAAAATTCTTGCCTTTCCTTATCACATGAAATCAGCTCATGAATTAATCATTCCGTTATACATGATGATGTGAGATGTGGCATCATAGGACGTGAGTGAGACAAGGTTATAAGTTGAAATAATAAAATACCATGTTGGTACATAGGGTGCTGCTAGCTCCGCAGGTTGACTCACAGTTTTATGAGTCGTTTGTTAATTGCTATGCGCGGAACAGAACACGGAACTGCGCAGTTGCTGTGAACTGTATGCTGCTAACGTTTGAAGTACTCCTCAATTCTTTGATTAATTTTCAACATGAAAATGTAATACACAATAATTTCACTGCGTTTCTTGTAGATTCTTCAGAAACTCTCAAGGTAGTCTGGTCTTATGTTACTTCGGGCCATAATATGGTTGACAACAACTACTAGTCACCTCTGCAAACCAGACAGACGTAAGAATCACTTAACCACCAACGCACGAGTTCCTCATAGACTGAAATTATCAGGGCGTTGTCAAATTCAGGAGATGCGTAATGGTGACCATCTCTAATTATATAATGTTGCTAACTCCTAATACACACATCTACAGACAGCTACATTATCAAAGATTTAAAAGCATAAGGAATAACAAACAGATAATCTAAAAAGTTATTGTAATACTAAAGCATACACGAGCGTGACAGATTTACAGCCAACAATTAACGGGAGTGGTCCAGGTGCGGCCTGTGTGGATCAACCACAGATTAGACAGAAGGAAGATACGTACAATGCGGAAAGATCTCACTTGTAATGCACAACGAAATGTCGAATATTACAAAAACGAGTCTTACTTTGATATTATCAACAGAAAAACTGGATAGCTGCTGCATCAAGTCCTGAGCATCATCCTGAATTAACAATCAGTGTTTGTGTTTAGCTGACAAGCGAAATCACCACTGCATCGGTTTTTAGATAACCAGAGTAAAGGCACTAGTGCCTTTCGCGTTTGTATTCCTTATCACGCCATCTAAGTGCGCCTTCTGTATTCTTTCAGTAGCGAGTATGCGGCGTGCATTCTCCGAAGCTCACCGTTTCGTTCGCACTTCTATTATTAGTCCACGAACCACCTCGGAAAGGTTAAACCCAGAATTAGATGGGCCAAACTTAACTCGAACTTATTTTTGCAACGCCTCGGGCCGGCTGTTCGAGCGCGGAAGGAACTGATTGCATCTAGATCTAGATTCGTTTAGAATTCAGGAACTTCGTGTCGTTCGTTTGTGTGTGATATCGTTCTGATTAGTTTGGATGCTCTAATTTGGAGTCAAGTTAGTATTTTTCGCCATTGGGTTGCGGGGAACAAAGTTATCGTCGTCGTGTATGTACTAAGGATAGATAAAAGGATTCGTGATATGAATATGAAGGACTAATTATTTGGAACCGACTCGAAACATCAGTCTTGCGAATTGACAGAATGATCATGATCAATGAAGCTACTCGACCGGTTTTATAATTTAGGTTGTGAAAATTTAATATAAATACCAGTCTGTATGAATAAGAATTTTAATGATCGTTCTGCAAATCCCTGATTCAACTATAAATTATCCAACTTTACGTATTCCCGTCCGTTTGTTGATAACGTCGATCAAAACCGAGCGTTTGTTTCGTCTCGTTCCAACCACGCCGTGTGAAACGGCAATAATTACTTTTTGCTATAACATACTATTTTTATTACGTTTACCATAGTAATAACAGTTTGAAGTATAAATAAAGTTCGATTCACACGTCCGTGAGATACTGACGGAATACTTTAAACAAAACATGATGCTCATACAATGTAGCGATGTTGATGTTCCTATAGGTACACGTATCATGTCTGAATAATAAATAACAACATGATAATAATTCTTCCTAAGTAGCTAGGTGTAAATGATAGCTACTGTAATTAAAAAGCAGGAAAAATGTTTCATTATCTAGGTACGATAATTAAAATAGTATTTTATTGTTAAATACTTCGTGCAAACCTAAGTCATGTCACGTGGCTTCAGACCCATTTTGTCCCAACTTAACTGACCGGTAAGAAGACAAAGACATTTACGTTGTTTAGAGGCTTGAAGTCAAAACATTTGACTGAAGTAAAGGCAGGAAAAAAATGTTCGGCGCGCGTGCCCGATTCTATTGATTCATAGCTACATAGCGAACTTCAGCTGAGGTACTCGAAATACTACGACAGCCCGGAATATACAAACATAAAATCACGCGGTTTGTTGTTCGATTTAGCTAAGTATCAATTACTAAATCCCACGCTTGCAATAGCACTTGATGCTACCTACTTACCAGAGAAGCGTGAAAGTTTTAACGAGAAATGTACAAAAATCTACGACATCCTGAAACCAAAAAAAAATCGTGTAGTAGGTATTTGTATTAGATAAGCTGTCATACCCATTTATTAAGAGATTAAAATCACGTGGACTGCGTTACACTTGGCTTTCGTAGTTGTCATAATGCCAATTTTGTCATCGAAAATATTTATTTGTGTTTGATTATTTCTTATCACACTAACATACTAATCTAACGACTACAAAAGAGTAGAATAATTGGAACTTAGTACCTGTGGATTAGAGAATCGACGCTCAAATTCTACGACCCTAGCCAGGAATGAATGCGGGTTTATTATATTACCAGGCAGGCTATTGCGGATTATAATTCATTTGTTGTAAAATCATCTCATTCATTAATAAATGTTTTTAAATATATGACGTATCACAAGCACATCATGGCTTGTATTGTACCGCGAGGTCTGACAATACACAGATCCAGTCAGATGATAAATCTATGTGTTTATAAGTCGCCGTGTTCGTGGAAACGCCAACACTTGCCGTCAAGCAAAACAAACAAGCCTCGTCACTAGCTCTGATGCCTGCGCGCATACTTCTCGCGTCTTCGCGCATTAACGACTAATAACAATTATACTGTTCATTATGTACTTTTATACATCGTAAATCTATTCAGCGGCCCCTTGATCTTCATCAGATGCGAAAATTTCCATTGATTGTTTAAAGTTAATCTATTTATCCGTAGGGCGCACCTGTGTTTCAAACGATTCCTTGTTTATTATAGAGATAAAATGCTTCACATTTTTGGCACTTTTTCTTATCCAAGCCGATAATGTGCTCGTTTTATGGTTTCTAGTGTTTAAACGGTTACTTTTAGATTTAAATTAAAATAGCTAAGAATATGTAGTTATTCTTTTCGAAATGAACTCATATTTTCTAGAACAGACAGCAGCCGCAGGAATTGCGCTCTGGTTCGCATCTAAAAATTTGATTAATTGCTGAACTACGAAAGTCATAACGAATCACTTACATTAGTATACCTATGGTGTTTAGGTTTAGAAAATGCTCTAGCCGCTTAAGGATATAAGACTTATGCTGGCCAGCCACTAAAGCGTGGTACAAAATATCACAGAGGGATTACAATAAGTTCTTCATGCCTTATCACGGCACCAATATAAAACGAACATTGAAACTAACCACCGCCCTTTTCAAATTTCAGGCAACGGCACGATAGATTTCCCTGAATTCCTGACGATGATGGCCCGCAAAATGAAGGACACGGACAGTGAGGAGGAAATCCGCGAAGCGTTCCGCGTTTTCGACAAGGACGGCAACGGTTTCATATCCGCAGCCGAGCTTCGCCACGTCATGACCAACCTCGGCGAGAAGCTCACCGACGAGGAAGTCGACGAGATGATCCGCGAGGCCGACATCGATGGCGACGGACAAGTCAATTACGAGGGTCAGTACAACCGCACCGCACGCTTTGGCTGCACACAACACCGGCACACCAACACGACGCTCCAAGAACAAGAGGGTGGATTGTGATGTTATATGATATTACAGTTCCAAACGATCGATTATGTAAACTTGACTTGTTCCTTGAGTGTCAGTTTGTGGATCTTAATTATGCAATATTATCACTTTATTCGTGTTTAGTTTTTATAACGTTGTAACCGCAAAGAATTTGCAGTCACTAAAACGCATGACAGATCCACAAAAAAAACGTTGTACCGTCGACATAGTAATGTTACACACTCGATGTGATTATTACTACCCTCTTGTGTGATAGTACCCAGTATTATAATATAACGATACTCATACACGAGACTCCAGCATGTAGTATATAGTACGTGTTCACACTAACAGTTGGGTTTGCTTGTTTCCAAAAGGTCTATTTTATTTATAAACTGACTCACAATAAAGTTATCTCCCTATAAAATGATATTCACTCCAAAATTACATATATTTTTGAGTCTTAATTTACGTACACCAATAAAGTTAAATGCTATCATGCGTAACGTCGACTATTGATTGCATCCCTGCAATGCACCTCATACTGTAGTCTAGTAGGAAGCAAACTGGACGGTCACGTGATCTGCAGTCTCAACTTTGTCGATCTTTGACGTTCTGGTTTAGATTAGTTTAATTTGAATCTGTCCAAACACGTCAAGAGGGGTATTTCGATCACTAGTTAGATAGTATCGCTTGTTGAATAAGCTTGCTGTCCCGTTGTGCATGGATTCAGTATTACGAGTATGGGAAGATAGGGCTGGACAGCCGGCAGCGCCGCATCCTGTGCGCCAGACCTCGCCCCGGGGCCGGTCGTAGTGCTCGTCACTGAAAGGCTCCAAGAGCGTGCGGCGAGCATGCTGTCAACTTGGCCGGTGCCTGTTTGCCGCACGCTCTCGATACGTTTCACCGCGTCCCCTGTATGTGCAGTTGTTATTCCATCATCCGACCGAGCGTTCTCTCTCTTGCAGACTTCCATGCATTCGCCAAAATCATTTTCGATCGCGGCGACGGCAGCCGTTAGCGCACGGCCCGCTGCCACACTTGTGATATTAGTACCTTAACTAAACATAAGAAAAGACTCTACGATAAAGCTGTGATCTCGAAACGATTTCCTTTAGTAGTGTGTAGTGATCGATGCAATGCAATGAGCCAACGGCCTACGTCGAGTGCGGTACCACAATAGGTATATCCCAGTGTTAATCTGAATGGTTTGCTGCTCGTTATTAACTGTTCCTTCCCTTGGATATGTTAGCTGCTCCCGCCACTCCCGAGCTGTCCCGCCCTCCCCTGCCCTCTCACTCTCTCGTTGGGATCTCACACTTGACTATCGATTGTGTCTATTTACTTACTATTGGCGTGGTGGATCGTCTGCAATTTTGTTCTTACCTTCTACACGAAGGCGACAAAATTACACGCGTCCGCCCCACAGGGACATGTTGAATATTGTTTTCCTGTTGATGATTGGTGCATGTGTCTAATAACTGTATAGAACTCTTCCTTTAGAAATACCACCTGGTGATCCGCCCCGTTGTTCCGAGGAGGCGATAGCTTGCTCCGCCGCTTGCCGCGTGCCGTGTGACCGGTGCTTTGCTCTCTCGACCACACCTGCTTGACCCACGAACACACCCCTCTGACACACACACACACACACCACACTGTGCCTTACAAACGAGCAGCAAACGTTGACGCGCCGATATGCGATCGATATTATATAGACAAGTTCATGATTGTATAGGCTTCGCACAACACATCGGGATAAAAGTTCGCGGCACTGGTATCTAATCGAGTGCTTCCGCCCATCATTTATTATTATTACTTTATCATCAATATAATATATTTTTGTGGATATATCCGGAGGGTGGTATTTCACATAATCCCCTTGTAGTGGCATGATGAGGTAAAATACGGTTTATTTATGTTCTTAGTCGCTCCATCAAGCACATGCCTTGCTTTGTATATTTTAATTGTTACCCGCAGAGACATATGATTGGTGTTGAGTGTATTTACTTTCTATGTTAATACATCTAGTGGTTATCTGTCTAATAGCGGTTACATCCGTAGTGCATCTCTGTCGGTTACTGTCGTTGTGTTAATGATGTTTGTGTTAACATTTAATCTTAGACATGTTATGCAAGGGTTTATGTGAAACTTTTCTTGTAAACCTCGGCACTGCTCCCCTGGTACGCTCACTAATGCTCTGTTGTGTTTCTTTCCAGAATTCGTCACCATGATGACGTCGAAGTGAGCCGCCGGCTAGTGTGTGTGTAAAAAGCAGAGAATTTAAATATACATTTTGTTTCATGACACACAATATTACCATCGTATTGGACCTGCATTTCTCTAGTGTTTGCGATAAATTAAATATTGTCATCGTTTCAGTTTAATGATGTACTTGTAACGTACGGGCGCAGACGACGGACAGAGGGCGGCCGCGTCGCCCGCTGTCCGTCGCCTCCGCCTTCTCTTTTTATTTAGATTTTAAAGTATTCCGTTAATTTTACTATGTAAGAAAAATTTTAACTGTAGCGGTACAAAGGGAAAACGAATAGGTGTGCGTCGCAATGTGATGGTATAAGTCTCGGGTTCGTGTCGGCTCATAATTTATATTTGTGTATATTTCGGGCGCCCGCCGTCCTGTATGTGTGCGTGCGTGCCTCTGTTTGCGTCGCGCCCTAGTGTATGCGGTGCTAGCGTCCCGCACCTTTCCGATACATTTTAATGTAAATTTTTTTCAAGTATGAGATATTTATAAAGTACGTGAGGAATAAAAATTTAAAAAAATCCCAAAAAAATATAGTGTACCCGGCGGACGGTCCCGGCCGCCCGCTCCACTCCGTGTACATTATGATCGTAATAAATGTTTAAATTTAACTAACTCAGTAAACGAATAAATTAGATTTATTGGTACTGCATTAATTGTATCTGTAAATGACTTGATAAATATTATATTTCTATTGTTGGTGAAACTAATTCTATCGAAATGGAAAGTAATCCGCTCTGTTATTCTCTTACCACATTTGATTAATTCTGTTATTAAATTTTACAAAAGACATACTGAAAATAAATGTTTCTTCATTTTTAGGTCAATAAGCATCGGTGTTTCATTTCGCTCCCGTTGATTTGATTACGCGTTTCTTTTTGTTAGCCATTGTACGACCTCACACTTCCTAATGTTCTGTTGATTGTGTACACTAGTGAGATCACACTGAATGTTTGTGTGCTCGGAGAACGCCTACACGCTGGTTGTGGAACGGTCGATTATCTTAATGTATGTTTCGTGTGTAACTTATATCGATAAAGATCTCATTGACATAGAATTTTGTATATTTGAAGAGATAGTCCTTTAAATTAAGTTCCCAAAAATATTAGATTTATATTATTAAACCAAATAACACCAATGTGTCTCAAGATCTATATTTTTTTATACACAATTGGAAATACACAACATGACAGTCTAGTTTACCTAACAATTTATCAAAAATATGATTTCACCGACACAATTTGAAGATCAAAGACTATTGATTTTATCAAATAAAAAACTTAACCTATTGTTAGTCACAATGACCACAGACAAAAAGAGGCTACGGTTTAAACTTTAACTGCACTTATGCTTCTTAGGCGCGCAAGTCTGCGGTTTAGGTGCACAAGTCTGGGTTGAAGGCGCACATGTCTGCGGTTTAGTACCGCAACCCTGTGGCAAAGTCGGACATGTCTGTGAAGGCGTACATGGCGATTTTGGTCCACTACCCTGCGGCGAAGTCTGACAAGTCTGCGATGAAGGCGCGCATGGCGGCCATTTAGGCCTACTGCTTTGCGGCGAAGACGGTGTACACGGTTGGCTACCCTGCGGCGAAGTCGGTACACACGGTTGGCTACCCTGCGGCGAAGTCGGTACACACGGTTGGCTACCCTGCGGCGAAGTCGGTACACACGGTTGGCTACCCCGCGGCGAACACGGTGCACACGGTTGGCTACCCTGCGGCGAAGTCGGTATACACGGTTGGCTGCCCTGCGGTGAAGTCGGTACACACGGTTGGCTACCCTGCGGCGAAGTCGGTACACACGGTTGGCTACCCCGCGGCGAACACGGTGCACACGGTTGGCTACCCTGCGGCGAAGTCGGTACGCACGGTTGGCTGCCCTGCGGCGAAGTCGGTACACACGGTTGGCTACCCTGCGGCGAAGTCGGTACACACGGTTGGCTGCCCTGCGGCGAAGTCGGTACACACGGTTGGCTACCCCGCGGCGAAAAAGGTGCACACGGTTGGCTACCCTGCGGCAAACACGGTGCACACGGTTGGCTACCCTGCGGCGAAGTCGGCACACACGGTTGGCTACCCTGCGGTGAAGTCGGTACACACGGTTGGCCACCCTGCGGAGATGTCGGTACACACGGTTGGCTGCCCTGCGGCGAAGTCGGTACACACGGTTGGCTACCCCGCGGCGAAAACGGTGCACACGGTTGGCTACCCTGCGGCGAAAACGGTGCACACGGTTGGCTACCCTGCGGCGAAGTCGGTACACACGGTTGGCTAACCCGCGGCGAACACGGTGCACACGGTTGGCTACCCTGCGGCGAAGTCGGTACACACGGTTGGCTGCCCTGCGGCGAAGTCGGTACACACGGTTGGCTGCCCTGCGGTGAAGTCGGTACACACGGTTGGCCACCCTGCGGCGATGTCGGTACACACGGTTGGCTGCCCAGCGGCGAAGTCGGTACACACGGTTGGCTACCCCGCGGTGAAAACGGTGCACACGACTGGCTACCCCGCGGCGAAAACGGTGCACACGGTTGGCTACCCTGCGGCGAAAACGGTGCACACGGTTGGCTACCCTGCGGCGAAAACGGTGCACACGGTTGGCTACCCTGCGGCGAAGTCGGTACACACGGTTGGCTAACCCGCGGCGAACACGGTGCACACGGTTGGCTACCCTGCGGCGAAGTCGGTACACACGGTTGGCTGCCCTGCGGCGAAGTCGGTACACACGGTTGGCTGCCCTGCGGTGAAGTCGGTACACACGGTTGGCCACCCTGCGGCGATGTCGGTACACACGGTTGGCTGCCCTGCGGCAAAGTCGGTACACACGGTTGGCTACCCCGCGGCGTAAACGGTGCACACGGTTGGCTATCCTGCGGCGAAAACGGTGCACACGGTTGGCTACCCTGCGGCGAAGTCTGTACACACGGTTGGCTACCCTGCGGCGAAGTCGGTACACACGGTTGGCTTACCCGCGGCGAACACGGTGCACACGGTTGGCTACCCTGCGGCGAAGTCGGTACACACGGTTGGCTGCCCTGCGGCGAAGTCGGTACACACGGTTGGCTACCCCGCGGCGAAAACGGTGCACACGGTTGGCTGCCCTGCGGCGAAGTCGGTACACACGGTTGGCTACCCCGCGGCGAAAACGGTGCACACGGTTGGCTACCCTGCGGCGAACACGGTGCACACGGTTGGCTACCCTGCGGCGAAGTCGGTACACACGGTTGGCCACCCTGCGGCGAAGTCGGTACACACGGTTGGCTACCCTGCGGTGAACACGGTGCACACGGTTGGCTACCCTGCGGCGAAGTCGGTACACACGGTTGGCCACCCTGCGGCGAAGTCGGTACACACGGCAGGCTACCCTGCGGCGAATACGGTGTACACGGTTGGCTACCCTGCGGCGAAGTCGGTACACACGGTTGGCTACCCTGCGGCGAAGTCGGTACACACGGTTGGCTACCCTGCGGCGAAGTCGGTACACACGGTTGGCTACCCTGCGGCGAAGTCGGTACACACGGTTGGCTACCCTGCGGCGAAGTCGGTACACACGGTTGGCTACCCTGCGGCGAAGTCGGTACACACGGTTGGCTACCCTGCGGCGAAGTCGGTACACACGGTTGGCTACCCTGCGGTGGAGACGGGCAAATCTGTGGTGAATGAGCACATGGCTGACTACCATGTGTACTTGGCTGTTCAGCCTTGCTGGTTATTGCTATCTGTTGGATCAGAATGGCGAGTGTCCGCGTGGGCCGGCCCGTCATGCGGCACGTGTCGAGGTAGGGCGGCGCGCCCGAGTGGGCCACCTTGCCCACGCCGGTGATGTCCATGTGCAGCCAGTCGCTGCAGATGAAATTCTGGAACATAAATATGGTGGATATTTAAGCAACAAACAACCGAAAAACTTATTGAATCATACTTGTTATTAAGAATCTTACATTTTTCTTAAAGCGAAATTCAATGTTAGCCAAATTAGTTTTCACGGTCGTAAAAATAGAACGGTATAATATACGGTAATTATATTATAACAGACAAATAACATACCACTACTCATTGAAACAGTAACCTTGATTTAATTGAAATATTCTATTCAACTTAGGCCAGTCGTCTACAGATTATCATAACAAATAAATCCACCCTTACCACATGATATGGCATTGAACAGCATATAAGCTACTGACCTTCAGAAAAGCAGCTCCAAGACAAGGGGTCGCATGTCCACAGCCCCTGTTCCTCAAATCGACAGAAGGATCATCTGCAACAAAATAAGAATAATTGGGTACTATTTGACAGGCAAAGCTTTGACTTCCAAAGTGTTCTAAAATGCTGTGTACCTACAGGTACAGCTAAATACACGCCTAATCTATTCATAGAAATGTGCCCCGCTAATAATAATAACCGCAACTTAGGACTACAAAAAGTCGAAACACCAAATAGTCTACTCAATGAAATATACATACGAGGGTCATTCAATAAATACTTAGCCTACAAAAAGTAAACGAAAATTTTGGAAAAGTGGCAATTTATTTTTCAACATAGTCTCCTTTTAGTTCGATACACTTAGCCCAGCGATGCTCCAACTTTTTTAACCCGTCCGAAAAATTGTTTTTGTCAAACTCTGCAAAATAGGCCTCCGTGGCGGCGATGACCTCCTCATTCGATCCATATCTATTCCCGGCGAGTGATTTTTTCAGATTAGGAAACAGAAAGAAGTCACAAGGGGCCAAATCTGGAGAATACGGTGGATGGGGCAGCAATTCGTAGCGTAATTCGACCAATTTGGCCATGGCAACGGCAGACGTGTGAACCGGTGCGTTGTCGTGGTGAAACAGCACTTTTTTCTTCGCCAGATGGGGTCGTTTTTTCTTTAATTCGGCGTCGAATCGGCCTAATAAATCGGCATAGTAAAGCCCTGTAATTGTTTTACCCTTCTCGAGGTAATCGATGTAGATCACACCTTGTGAATCCCAGAAAACGGTGGCCATAACTTTTCCGGCCGATTTTACAGTTTTCGCCTTCTTTGGAGCACGTTCCCCGGTCTGGATCCATTGTTTTGATTGCTCCTTGGTCTCTGGTGTGTACCAGTGGATCCAGGTTTCATCGACGGTCACAAAACGACGCAAAAACTCCGCTGGATTCATCTTAAACAGCGCCAAACACGTCTCCGATGTTGTCTCACGGTTGCGCTTGTTTTCTGGTGTGAGTAAACGCGGCACCCATCGCGCCGACAGCTTTCTCATGCCGAGTTCCTCGTGAAGAATATGATGCACTGTTCCTTCTGAAATGCCTACAGTCTCAGCTAGCTCCCGAACCTTCAATCGGCGATCTGCCAATACGAGATCATGGATTTTTTTAATGTTTTCCTCCGTAGCAGCTGTTTTCGGTGCACCTGGACGTGGTTCATCAAAAACCGACGTACGGCCACGTGCAAACTCGTTGAACCAATTCTTGACGGTGGCCATCGATGGAGAAGAGTCACCGTACACAGCATCCAAGCGCTCTTTGATTTCGATGCGCGTTTTCCCTTCCAAAAATAGGAATCGAATCACCGAACGATATTGCTCTTTTTCCATTTTTGTAAAACCGATCGACACGTTCGCTTCCATAAGTTGTCAAATTAAAACAAATGAAGGGATTGGAATGAAAATTTGAAAAAAGAATTAAAAAAGAATGTGCTACACTGTGGTAAAACTCTTTTGAAACTACAGCGCCCTCTGGCGATGAGGCTAGGTACTTATTGAATGCACCTCGTAGCTATAGTCCAGTCTGTCTTAGTATATTGCATCCCCATTTGGGGTGGGGCGGCTAAGACTAAATTCATAGACCTGGAGCGGGGACAACGGGCTCTAATAAAATTAATGTACTTCAAAAACCTAAGGTACCCTACACAAAGTATTTATCAAATAAGTAATTTACACTCTGTTCGCAAACTATATATAATTAAAACTATTCTCAGGAAACATAAAACTCTTAAATTTGATCCCAGCTTAACCTTGAAAAGAAGAAAGGATATAATAGTTGAAGTTCCTAAAACTAA
The DNA here is from genome assembly GCA_917490735.1 of Dryobotodes eremita. Classification (NCBI taxonomy): domain Eukaryota; kingdom Metazoa; phylum Arthropoda; class Insecta; order Lepidoptera; family Noctuidae; genus Dryobotodes; species Dryobotodes eremita. The sequence goes on along the minus strand of OU823251.1, from coordinate 22,642,214 downwards.
AACCAAGCTCGCCCGTATTCAATACGACAAACGCTCAGCTCAGCTTTACAATCGAGTTAACAAAGAGATCTACATATACAATAAACAATTAACTGACAGTAAAAAAATAGTAACTAACTGGATAAAACCACTTACTTATGAGGACACGGAGAAGCTACTGGAATAAAACAAAACCTTACACTTAATGCTCTCATCTTTCGTACTTGTCGTATACAGTCTGATTCATTCATTGCCACTTACACTCACTCTGTATTTTACATTCAATTTAACAAACCCTCACACTATCACTTAACTTTCATACACACCGATGCTCACATTCAACATTCAAATTCACATTTACACACCTTTATACTCACAGTAACACTCCTTAGTATTCACACTCACACACCCCCATTTTCACATTTACACACCTTCATAGTCATAGTCATATTCACACACCCTCATACTCACATTCACACACCCCTACTCTCACTCACACATTTGCATGCTTCTTGTCTAGTTTTAATTTTCTCTTTTTATTTGAAATCGCCTGTTTTTATAACACTTATAACAAGTAATTTTATGTTAATATTTTAAGTTTTGGAAGAGCGGAGTCTCCTAACACAGGCTTTTTTGCTTAAAAGGAGACTCCAATCACTAGTTGTTAAATTTTACTTGTACAATTAACTAATAAACATTTTTTCATTTTCAAATAGTGGTTGTATGTCGTAATTGTCAGCTACATTTAGGACCATTTTATTTTATGTAGGTATGTGCGGTTGATACATTCATTTTTTTTTAGAGACTAACCTAATTTGTGTTAGTATACTTTATTGCATGAGTGAGTCAGCAGTTGACAATTAGCATAATTATTATTCCACTATGCCTCACATCCACCACTTTCCTCCTCGCCTTAAGTACCTTTCTAAAAGATAATATTCGGCTAGGAAGGTTGTGACTTCTTAACTCCGTCACCGACGGGTCATAAACAACTATAAAAGAAAAAGACGTGCTGGGTCGACCCCAAATAGGACATGATGACGAAATGATCATGAGAGAGAGACGATGTTACTCACTGGTGAGCTGGTTCTGGAAGTACTGCCACAGCGGGAAGCGCCACGGCCTGTCGCCGCTGGAGGCGCCGGCGCACCTCACGGCGTGCCACGCCGCGTCCGAGTTACTGAAGCATCCGAACGCTCCGCCGCCCGTCGCCATCAGTACACCGTCTGGAGACCGACGAAGATAGCGGATAATAATATATTAATAATCGATTATTTCTAAAAGGGGCATATCTATGCTTATTTGCCTGAACTAGGTGGAACCTGTGCTTCAGGCTAGAGAGTGCCTAAATACTATTAGGTAATGTAATAACATTATGTTGGGGCCGGCTTCCAGTCAGTCTAACCGGATGCAGCTGAAACCAGTTTTTTACTTTGAGCGACTGCCTATCTCACCTCCGAAACCATACCACGATACCCCTCGATAAGACTGGTGTGTGCGTTACCCCAGCAAAATAATTTTGAAAATAGAAATTTAAATGTTATCGATAATTAATGTGTCCGTCAGAATCGCGGGTCGACTTCCAAATAGATCAAAAATAAACAATTTTATATATGTACGTAAAAGTTACGTTTTTGTTCTAATATAAGTATACATTTACGTGTCTGTGCATATGCGTAACAAATAAAGAACGCGGAGTAAATAGAAACCAAATTATAATGGGTTTTTTTAGCGCTGTTTGTTACACTCTTCACTAAGATTGCGAGAAAATAAAATAATCCAATACAATATTAAAAATAAATTACGGTCACCAATTCAATTTGTAATTATAGAGCAATTCTAAAGATTTTGCGCCAAAGCCTTTTTTAATTTCCTCTGTAGCCGGAACGCAATGCACGCATTCTACCGAAGAGATCGCGGCTTTCAGTTACATTTTCAACAATAAAATGTTCTTTTTTATGAAAAATTAATAAGTCAAGTCTTTATTCATGATTACTCTATATAAGAATAAAGACTTTCTTGTTTTTGTAGGCTCGTTGGTAACAGAAAAAATTAAAAAATTAAAAGCTTTTTCCCCTAAAGGAAAATATGCTATTTTATCCCCGCTCTGGTATGCTATAATGACGGACTTTTTGAGCAAGGGGAGTGAATATTTTATTTATAAATAAGTACTAAGTTTTCTGGAAGTATTTACTTAGATGGACTGGTGTAACTATCGCTCTGCCACCCGTAGCGTAGGTACATATTTTGTCTAATACCTTCTCTACCTAATATAAATCAAAGTTGCTTCCGCCGAATGTACGCTTAGATATTTTAAACTGCGCAACGGATTTTAATACGGTTTTCATTAATAGACAGAGTGATTCAATAGGAAGGTTTATATATATATATATATAATACATGAATGTTATAGTAGAGAAAAGCCGATAATTTCTACGTACAGAACAGAATTTGTAATATGATGTCGTAAAAAACATATTTTTGTGCGCTTACATTGCAAACGCTGGCTATCAAAATATCTTATACCAAAACAATGTAAGTACTTACTACGGAATTGAATATCTTAAAAAGATCTACAAAAATGTCCACGATGGTATGTGTCTATCTCCTAAAGATAACCCACAGTAAACATTTTTATCTTTTACATATTACAAAAAAAAAGGAACAACCCTGTCTTTTTTGTAATATGTAAAAGATAAAAATGGTTACTGTGGGTACGAAGCTATTTTAAACAATACAGTGTTATTCCTTATCCAGTTACCTTACTTTATACCTTAGATACGTTGTGCATTTAATGCAGATCAAAATTGCGCTTTACAGCATTAAATTAAAATGAATATCTTAGAACATATCACAGATTGAAAAGTGTAACATCTAACAATAGATCAGCCCCATTGTTAGATATTACACTTTTAAATCTGTAACAGACCACTTTGGGTATCATTGAGTAGTCATATTTAAGGTCCCGACAGCACAGCAACAGGTAAAAACAGCTGCAAACATTATACATAAAGATCCTGTAGTATAGTCTAATCATAATAATAATATAATTAATCACTCCAAACTGAAACCACATTAGTATCAACATTGCACCCGTGCGGAGCCGGGGCAGGTTAAGTGATAGATAATAATTAATATTGATTGGGGTTACGTAAATTAGCTGTTGCCCGCGACATCGTCCGCGTGTATTTTGCTATACAAATATCCAAGATGCAAATTAGCCTATGTCCTCCAGGACCCAGGCTACCTATCTGCCAAATTTTATTTGGTGCTAGTCAGTGTTTAAGGCGTGAAATCAATCTCGAACAAGCAGAACTCGGGACCCGTTTCGTGTGGGCATTCGTCAAATATGATAATAATAATAATATATAATATAATAATAATGTTCCAAAGATTTGGAGACCACAGAGCCACACTCTCGTTTCGTAGTTTCAACAAAGCCGTAACGATTTTCTAACTACCGCTAAGTATTAACATTTTCGTTCCACTTTATAATGGAAAAACGTGCGGAAATCACAAGGTCCGTAAAACATACGTACGAGTAAAAGTAGCGACGTCGATGACCAGCGAGGGTTTGTATATCGACTGGCCGTACACCAGCGCGTCTGCCATCATCAGACGACCCTCCATGTCTGTGTTCTCTATCTGCAAACAAATAGTAGGTAGGCAAAGCTTAAAAGTCGAGATATCAAGCTAGTGTAGAGTCTACTTCTGACGCTTGAAGTAGGTACATTGACAGGAAACAAGAAATGATATTGATTATGTTATACGACTAGGTGCTATTATGGAAACTGTATTTCTAGGAACTACATTAGAGCTCTTTTAGGTACATAAAGTTCAGCTGCATATGCAGTAAGAAAAATAAGCAGTTGACTGATATAGCCACAGTTAGGTTAGTATACCTACTTTGCTTATTTCCACAGTATTATGTCTTATGGCGTTTTGCTGTGCGGATCGCCAGCTGACGTAGATTCAATTTTGATTTTACAAAAGAGGGAGATCCGTGCGATCTACAAAATGGGTCCTCGCGAGTCTTAGAAAAAAAAAACAAACTGATTTGCCTTCTCTTTAAATCTTAGAAAGTATTTTGTATATTCGCAAAAACTTGAACTTTTCAAAATAAGAAGCGTTTTCCATAATATAAATACACGAAGTAAAAATGAAATTGTGATACCCAAATTTAGATTAACTAAAAACAAGCAAGTCATTTCTTATATATAGTATCTGCTTTTATAACAAGTTGCCAAAGTCAGTTACAGAACTTGGCAATGGAAAGTCCAAAACCCACATCAAACGTATCCTTAGCAAAAAAGCATATTATAAGATTAAAGACTACGCTGAAGACAAGGAAGTTTGGCAATAATTAGATATTTCTGCACATGCGGCTTCACTGGTACCTCATTAACAGCATCGCTATATAGATGTCTATTAACTGCTCCCAAATTTCAAAGTATAGGTAATTAAAAAAAAATAGTTTTTTACATTCGGTTTTGACATACTCTTCTCATTATTTGACATTATTATACCTCCAATTCATATTTCAACTATTTACAAATGGCTTTTGTAGACAGGATTTTAATTCAAATTTGTTACAGTTGTAATGGCAATCACGTCATTTGGTTTAAAGGCTTTTATTTTCACTATTTTATTTATCTTTTATATACTTAGATTCTTGTATATTTTGTGAATGTGAGTTGAGAAGGTTGTAGACTGTATATTTGTAGACCCTTTTCTAGTTTTTTGAGTAGGTACCTGTTACTTGTTGACAGGCCTACACTGTCCTCCCATACCTATTAACAATTTAATTTGAAAACATTGTAAAAACCACTAATTATTAAAAGAGTAATCGTGGAGTTTCTTGCCGGCTCTTCTCCATAGGAAACGACCAATTGGAACCGTGCACCTAGCTTCTAACGTTTCAGTGCTCATGTAGGTTTATGTGAAATATAATATTTTGATTTTGATTGAAAAAAAACGAGATGGCAGCATTCGTTCCGATTTTGGCCATGCGCCAAAGAATCCTTGTACCGTTTTTAGTGCCCATCATTGGTCCAGATCAAGAACAATGTACTAATGCAGGTCATACATACATGATATAAAATATTATTTTTTTCCATGCGGAAATCGAATGCGTAACTTAGCGCACCAATCGCGCGCGTAATAAGAATATTGTTTTGATTAATCCTCTCGTCACAAGATGGCGCTGATGACACCTTATAGAACTGGTATACTTGGCGTTTCCATGCTATTTATGATAGCAAGTCACAGTGTTCTTTCTGCAGAGGGATGCATTGCTACTTACCAAATTCCGTAGTCGTATTTTACTACCCACGGCAAGAATAGGTAGTCTATATCTATACATTACCAAGCAAAAGGAAGAAATGTGAACCGTATCTTTACTTACCATCAGAGATAGACGGAGTGGACAAATGTGAGCCTATCCACAGACACTAAAAAAAAACCCGTAAACTAGGCTTACTTATTAGAATTAAAAAAAAACATTGTTAATAAGATAATTAATTAGGTGCATCTCTCACTTGAATAGATAATCCGTTGAGTGCTTGCACGACGTCGCCCACCTTCATGCACTGACCGCTCACCATGTTCTCACAAATTGGAATGACTCCCGCAACATTTAGGGGCATCTGTAATCAAACTACAATTTACAGACAGTTTTAAAAGGCCCGTGGGACTAGCTTATGATTTCGGTTCATAAACAACGCGGTGATACAAGAGGAATGATACTCCTGGACGAAACGTTTAAATCACTGCATTATCGATCGCCTGCCCCTTCATCTCTGTCGTTGCCTTTCGTATCTAAGTTTATGCAATCAGCCTATAGGCATAGGGACAGCAGTCAGGACATAAGCTGAGCTCGATCATCGGCAAGTACGTACCTACGGCGCACTTTGCATTCAAGTTCGATTGAAGATTAATACAATGTGTAGATATGTATTATTTTGTAATGCACCATAAAGACTCCCGCAGACAGGCGCGACGCGACTCTTGTAGGAGAATTTCGATGAAGTTTTCATAGAAATTGTTCTATTAGAGTCGCGTCGCGCCTATTTGTGGGGACCTTAACGCTACAGTGGTAAATCATGGCCGGTGAAAGCAAAAAACTTAAAAAGTGGAAATTACTTGAGGAGGCCCCATCGAGGGGTCCATAATTAATGAATGAATTAGTATTACTAAGTAGAATTAAGAAGTTTATTTTTATAGAATTAAGGGATGATTAGGGCTTTTTTATTTATTTATTATAATGGTACCTATGGAAGTCATTACATAATCTAGGTTCTCAATCGGTATATTGTGCATAAGGCAATTTACCTACACCAAATGTGGCCTACCTTAAGTTTGGCTATAATCTTGAAAGCGGCCAGCACGACGGCGGCGCCGGACATGCTGCCGCGGTTCTCTATCATGGAGTGGCACTCCTTCAGGCACAGACCTCCGCTGTACACGTGATACAACATTGTTTTATTAGTCTTGCGATTTAGTCACCTGCAACTTTCACAAGAAGACTATTTGCACTATATTGATGAAAATTTTACAAAATGTGCATTCTATGCACCGCTAAACAATGGCGTAGTGAAAGAATTAGGGTGGCACTCTCCAAACATGTAACAGAGGGACAAAAAATGCACTTAAACTTGCGTGTGGGGCATTGTTGGATCCGATAATTATAAAGATTATGATGTTTCTAAGTGGCTAAGCAATTTAAGTCAATAGTTTTGAAATATGGAATATTTTCGATTACAAACGCAGAAATAACGTTTATATAGTTTAAAAAAAGCAACTATGAAATGCAAACTTATTTTTGCTGTCGATAATAGGATGTATAAAGCAGTGTCTTATGTCGCAGGCGCCATATTGAATCCCGAGTGCTCTAGTACTTTACTTTACACACCATCCATGAGACAATAAAAAGCAATAGCAGGTACTAGAATCGAAGCATTTATTAAAATTACAGTTACAGTTAGTAGACCTATTTAAAACAGTTAAAAGTAATGTTTGGATACATTAAAGCGTTGTGAAAAAACAAAGTTATGTTTTTATTCGGTAGATTTATTGAAGTGGAGGTAGAGTTTATTTGCGTATTGCTGTTGAGTAAAGTTTCAGAAACTTGTGTCTACTGAGGATCATTTTGGATCGTAAAAGTTGGTGAAGATCGTGCTTGAGGCAGCGGACTAGATGAATAGTGTTTCGGTGTGGACTGCTGCGGCGACAAAGGTGTCCAAGAATCAGTTATCGACGGTGTTTTTACTTTGATGTGGTCACCAGCAGCTTATTTTATACTTATTCTGTATAGAATTTTCAATGTAGCCCTCCGCTACTACATCAGATTTCCATCCACCGTGTCTTTTAATCTGGATCGTGTCTGCTCCTGAATCCGCCAATAGAGTAGCCGATGTTCTCCTGAAACAATGGGCCGTGTAGAGCTCGGCACAAATGCCGAAACCCGCAACCGAATGCCCGAAACTGACAAATCAGTTTCGGGTATTTAGCAGTTGCAGCATGGTGCTGATCTTATTTTTTCCAATGACTTGCCTGGTGCACTTGTCATTATTATATGTATATAAGCTACGAAAACTCGGTTAGTGTTTATATTAGACGGACGTAGAGCTTGGTACTTTTCGACAATTCTTGCGTATTCTCCACGGACTACGAATGACTATTCTTTCTTTGCTTTTGTATCTGGCAAATTTACAAGCAAGAAATCTGAATGAATCTGAATGTTTTTCGATATCTTCGATTTTAATATTTAAGAGTTCATTTCTACGACAAGCGCCATTCAGTCCAAAAATCAAGGCTACCTGTAACAAAAATAGACACTGTTAGTAAGTAGGAAGATAGGTTACGTACTTTAATATATATTAATTCTTATGTATTACAAGTTATACACTTTCTTAAATTTTATTGACACATATAATTGTAACAGAAACAGTGTAATAGGTTTATGTGTCTATCATAAACCTAACGAAGGTTTACAATAATATTAAACTTGAATAGAGCGCAGAAATCTCGACATTTTGTCTGGTCGAACCATTACGCACCGCTTCAGTAGATCGCACACAACCGATCGACAGCGACACATGAGCGGGTCGCTAGTAAGTAGAAGTAAGTATGTAGCTATTTTAGTTACTAAAAATTAAATCATTAGGTAGGTACTTACTTTTGTGGCAAAAAGGCTGTGGTCAGGGGCTTCATTTAGAAACGTTTCCACATTTTGAGCTGTGATTTTTTTTTATTTTCTTAGCACGAACCTTCCGATTTCCTTTTTAAAAATGCCAGTAATTTAGTGTAGCTATGTATTAATTTGAATATTACCTATGTTTAATCCTTATTGTTGACCTGAGCTTCGAATAGAAGCGCCATAGGCTACATGTACATGATAAATGCTGGAAGTAGACTAAAAGCACTGATTTAGATACAGACTTGACGCCTTTTATAGTTTTCCATTTGTAAAAATTGTCCTAGGCTTTCATGTAAGATTCCTTGGACTTTTCTGGGAGTAGATTGTTGGCAATGCCCATGGCTTAGGATTTAATGTAGTTAGTTACTCTGGAGTCAAATCACTATCGTCACTCGACATTTTTGTGAGAATTTGTTTGCAGTTTAATTTGTTGTTTATCAGCAAAGCGATTTGCAGTATTCGCGCCTTTTTTATTTGTATTCTACTCTCGGTGGCCAGTTCGATTACCGAACAATTTTTTTTTAGTGTATGTCTCAGTTGTAAATGCATGGGATTAGTATGAACTTACTATGGAAAATGTTTGCATGTTATTTTTACTTGAGGTTCCAATGTTCCAAATTCAAATAACATTTTAATGACCAGCGGGTCATAATGAAATTCAGTACAATATTACTGCCCGGCTAGACCCCAGGGCTTTAATACTTACTTTAGGTTATGTTTGAATGACATATAATTTGACATTGGGTGGTGTGAAAAATCAATAATGTGTATGCGTAAATAGTTATCCCATCTATGGAGCCCTCCTTTTTGCGTGGTCCGACACACTAAGTGCGTATCGCCGGTGTTTTTTTTTTTACTAGACTGCGGTCGATCATCGTCGACCAGTCGATCGTCTCAAAACAGGTAACAAATATTCCATATCGAACGATGAAGGACCGACCATCGATCGAGATGGACGATAGCAATGATGTTTTATAGGACTAGATCAGCAGTGTACGGCGCCGACGTGTTACTACTTCGTATATGTCCGCAGGCATATCTGACTTCAGTTGTCAGCTTGACGTCAAGTGAGCAATAGCTTAGCAATAAAAAAATCAAAATGGTAAAATGAGCGGTTAAAATTTGTATGTCACGGTCTGAAAAAATCAATAAAGTAAGTGGTGTTACATTTCACAAGTAAATTGGCTCAATTTTCTTCAGATTATCCAAAAAAACATTACGAGAAGAAATAAATTTATCAAACATTGTTTTTGCCATCAGTGCTACTAGTAAAAACGATTTTGATTTTGCCAGATTGTTGGGAGTTTAGTGAATGACGAATGTATGTTCCTGTAATTCTAAATTATAATATCATTCCATTTTAAACAAAAGTAATTTGACACGATCTTTATAGTTTTTACATATAATATTTACGTTTACGCATTTGTTTCTTTTCTTCCTTTATGTACTTAATCCTTGTCTATTTCTTTAAATCTTTAATCTATTGTTATTAATTCTGGGGAAATTATGTTGATCATTGGCAACCCTGGCCATTTTTCCGAAAACAATGTCTTGTCTCATTCCAACGTAATTAGTTTGACGGTAGAAGAAATGAGACAAACATAGATTATTTTGACAGATTGATATATTTATGTATCCGTTTCAAAGCTACGACTCTAAACTCGTAAGTGGTTACGTTTTTCTGAAATTGTTAGTAGGACGTTGCTCCTCTAGTATTATATAACCTCATTGGACGATAGTCACTAGTGAATTCTACACCACTGAATGAAGGACGAATGAAAACAATCGACGTGGATCGACCTTACAGCTGCCATATTTCATATCTACCAGACTGGATTAGCCTGAACGGTCGATGCTATCGATCAACCGCCGTCTGGTTGCGGCTTTCTAGCCATTGCATCACTACTCAATAAAAATCTTAAATTCACTCATTCACTGACAGAAAAAGCACAGCCTAAACCGCTAGGTCTAGAAACATGAAATTTGGCACTAGAGTTCCTTATATAACGAAAGTAAGCACTAAGGAAGAATTTTTGAAAATATGAATTTTTAAACATCTTTCATCACCTATTTAACTTCTTTAGGGGTGAAAGTTAGTATGGAAGTACGTCATTTTTACCGATGGGAAGTCCCATCGAGCACATGGCTTGTTCTATCATAAGACAGTTGCAGTGATACCTGTCGAAGGTGACTCCTTTAGCCGCCAACAGCACGGGCGGCACGTTCGGGCCCGCTCCCTTGTACGAGCACTCCAGGAACATGGGCGTGTCGCACGAGCCCTTGGCTACGGCTAGGAACGCGCGCATGCGCTGTGCCTCGATCCACTCGCGGTCGCGGGCCTCTACTATGACGCCTAAGGGACACAGGCAGTCGAGGGCAGCCTGGAAGTAACATGAACTGGTTATAAAAGATGAGTTTTAGATCAGGGATTCGTTGGCGGCTACGCCAACCGCAGATCAAAATGATTATAACAATCAAAAGTTTTTCATAAATGTTCTTAGTTAATTACGTTAACTTCATAGTTAATGTTGTGTATACTTACCTATAATAGGTATACATACCAGTAATTCTATTATATTATTTTTTTGTTTTAATTCTTTGTACATATTGCATTATTATTCCTGCTGTTACATACTTTTGCTCACAAAACGATTAAATACTTTTTACGCATCAATCGGTCAGCTTGTTTTTATTCTTAATTTTTTCAAAGATTCAAATCGACGATTTTCCAAACAAGCTTGTCAGAAAATTTTCCAAGCGTCATTCAGTCATTAGGATTCCGGAACGATTTATCATTTTTTAGGGTTCCGTACCCAAAGGGTAAAAACGGGACCCTATTATTAAGACTTCGCTGTCTGTCCGTCCGTCTGGCTGTCACCAGGCTGTATCTCAAGAACCGCGATAGCTAGACAAATTCAGCTTCACAAATTATGTATTTCTGTTGCCGCTATAACAACAAATACTAAAAACAAAATTAAATAAATATTTTAGGGGGGCTCCCATACAACAAACGAGATTTTTTTGTCCTTTTTTGCTCGATGTCAATAATGGCAACAGGTAGGCACTTAAAATATTCACAAAATACTCAGTTGTATTTTTACTTTAATAATAAAATTAAAATAAAATAAATATTTAAGGGGGCTCCCATACAAAAAACGCCATTTTTTGCCTCTTTCTGCTCGATATCAATAAATGGTAACAGATAGGCACCTAATTTGTGTACCTAGTGTTGTTTACCTAGTCAGTGGTACGGAACCCTTCGTGCGCGAGTCCGACTCGCACTTGGCCGATTTTTTATTTCTGTTATTAAAACAAAGGATCTATTTACAATGTTACACTAGCAAATGCTAGATTATCTTTAGTGAAGTATTATCAAAGTTTTCGTCATGAAGCAATAATTTGTAAACATCGATCGTCTGCCTGTTCCCAGGATTGTTCTGTTTTTTTTTGGGTATGTGTTCCCTTCATTGGTTCGGCATTCCTTTTAATTTAATTTGCGCCTTGTTCTTTGACCTAAGAAGAATTTATTTTGTCTTAGGGTTAAAGACCAGTTATAAGGCCAAATTTTGGCCTTTACCACCCCTCTAACTGTCCGCCTGTCCACGTTTTCATCTGCCGGCTGTCGAAGTTCTGACCGGTCCAGTCTCCACGGATTTGTTGCCGTGCGAGGTCGATGGGTGCGGTCCGTCACTCCGTTCGTCACTTGGATCATCAGGTGCTATTTAACAAGTCTACGAGGCGCAATAACGCGCTGAATCCCAACAAACGAAGCGTTGAGTACTACTTCGCGCCGCCAGGAAATATTTCCATTCTAAATCTATTTATCTATCAATTGAACTACTTACTTCTTAAGTCTCTAGGTCTCTAGGTGTCGATTTAAATTATCTAAATGTGTGATGTAACAAAAACTTAAATCTTTCCGCTTATTTTCATATAGTTGTATAAACAGCGACACGAATCTGGCGGCCTACTTTCTAGGTCCGTCAACGAAGATACGGGCCTGTCCTAAAGTAGTTCGATATCCAAAAGTGAGGCCTTATTTTTTTCTGACGGGAAAAAATACGTCGGGAGTAAGGACAACTGTCAAATCGATCTTTCATTAATTTTTGGGTCGGGCCCTGGACTAATGTTGTGTCCGAAAGTGATACGGAGTAGGGAACATGCGTAACTTCGACCGAAACTATAAACTTCGTGCTTAGAGAATAGGCCCCCTGTTACGATTGCAATTAAACTTTTAATTCGTCAGAGCGCATTTAACACAGAATATATTTGGCAGCATATTTTAAGTTTTTCTCTCTAAAAAAGGAGTTCAAATTATTTATACTATATTATATTGATTCTGATGTTTATTTAAATCAACCAACGGCTTATTCCTGCATTATTTTTACCTTTTTTATTTTTTCTCGTATGTATTTCTTATTTTATTTACCAATAATTTTTACGTGTTTTTGCAGTTAATAACTGTTTGATTTTAAGCTTCTTCGCGCCGGGGTTCGACTCCCTGACGTGTCATTAACACGTATAGACTGCAATATGTAGGTACTGCTGTCAGTTGTACCAAAAAACAAATAAATAAATAAAATTTTGTGAAATTGATAGAAACTGAAGAAAACTCGTAAGACGTCAACCTGTGTCACAACTGATTGACGTGGGCTCTTGTACAAGCTTAGTTAGAAGGTTTAAGCCTTAGGGTGCTTGCATATAGAAGCAGGTTCCCGGCACAGACAAGTCGGTGATCGGTGCGGGTTAAATAGTCCCGTGTTAACTTATGCGCTGAAACATAAAGAAACAGGTAAAACATGTAACCGTTTCTTTTCAAAGATCAACCTGCGCCGATCTGTACCGGGAGTCAGGCCTGAAAACCCGCTTCTTTATACAAGCACCCTTAGAAGCAAAACAGGGTGCCAAACAGACAGGCGATCATATGCCCATATAATGCCCAGCCGAAACTGTAGCCAAAATTGCATTGAAAAAAAGCAAGATAATTAGTAGTAAAAGGTTGCTATGCTACCTGTGCCAGATCCACAGGCGTCATCTTGTTAGCAGGCATGTCAGACAAGCAACGCGCCCAATTCTGTGCGCGGCCGCGGATGGAGCCCTCGCACCACAGCGCCGAGCCTTCGCCCCCGAAAATGCTCACTTGGCACGAGGGCTTGCTCGCTCTCAGCGATTTGAACACTTCGAATCTACAATTACAAACAATAAAATAATAATCGTTTATTTATAAAAGGGTCACATTTACAATAAGGAATTTAACAATGAAGGGGTTTATTTATAAACGTTGCTTAAAGTTAAGTAGTGATAAGCGACTGTTTAACCAAACATGTTTGACGTTTAAACATCTCTTAACTATAAGCTACGTTTACAAATAAAGTACCTAGTAAAATAGAGCACAGTTGCTTATTTGGCTGAACTAGGTTGAACCTGTGCTTCAGACTAGGAAGTGCATATATACTTAATGTAGGTACCTAACTAATAAATTAACAATGAGTATGAAGCAACTAACTAAATCAAATCTTAGGTAAATAAATAATGCTCTATTTGCAGACGACAAGTAGATCTACTGTACGTGCATAAACGCTGTTTAGCAAATATTAAATTACGTAAACTAATTTAATTTGAAGTTGGGTATCTTCGTCCAGTCCAGAATTAATTTGATACTGGCACTGGACGTCGGCGTGGTTTATAAGCGTTATAATTATCATTTTACCATTTCTCAGCACGATGCACTGACCACTGATCTGAGTTATTAAAATATTTATATTTTAAGTATAAACTTTTTGAAAAATTAAGAAACCTGAAAGATAAACTTACGATTGTCTACCTTTGCTGTTGCTCTATTGAGCAAAACGTTGTAACAAAACACTAACGCGATTCAGGAAAATGTACAACGCCATCTAGGGTACTATCGGTTAAACTTTTCCACTACATTGTAGCAATGTATCAGTACATTAAAGTATTAAGGCTCGTAAAACAAGCGCGACACGCGACGCGAATCGCGCGCGACATAAAGGCACCGCTCGTCGGGCGTCACTCGGTGCCTTTGTGTTGCGTCGCGTGTCGCGCCTGTTTTTAGGAGCCTTTATACTGTGGCAATGCTTTGGCTGATTAGATTGTAGCTAAATAAAGACCATTACTGTCTGGATTTTATACATACTGGAAAATTCCTAGAGGAAAAAACTCAAAACTCTTATCCGACCTGGGTATCGATGCCAGGATGCTCGGAGCTGTGCCTACAAGACCAATGAGGTAGTCTGCGTCCTAACTGCAAGCGACCGTTGTGCGAAAACGCGATCGCTTACCTGAATAATGATATATATACATACGCGACTTCTTTGATCGCGCGAGTGGGTATGTCATCTATACATCGTTATATATATAAAAATTACGTGTCACGTTGTTTGTCCGCGATGGACTCCTAAACTACTGAACCGATTTTAAATTTGATTTGCACACCGTGTGCAATTTGATCTAACTTGAAAGATAGGATAGCTTACATCTCAATTTATAGTCGCAATATTATTTTATTGCAAATTATTTGTCTATTATTTGACAGTCACAATTATCTGTTAGCTCCAAACGATTCTAACAGATGGCGATATCTTTTGACTGGATTGAGTAAGTATTCAATAGATGGCGCTATGTTAAAAATAAAAACGTTTCATATAAGCTACGATTTAATAGCTTAACCACCACGTGTTGCTGAGGCTAAGGAATAACCTAAATTTATTTTTTAATAAACGAAATACAGTGAAATAATATTATAAAGAGAAAATATATGATTGTTTGTTTGTATTGAATAGGGTCCGAAACTACTGACACGATTTCAAAAATTCTTTCACTGTTGGGAAGCTACACTATCTCCGGGTGACATAGGCTATATTACATTATGCTTTATTACCCGGGCGAAGCCGGGGCGGGTCGCTAGTAATATTATAAATTAAAGTCGCCTTTAGTGTCTGTCCCTGTGACCGCGTTGTACTTCACAGGTTATGGTGCGGTTTCACCAACATTTAGAGAATTTATTCCGGAAGGTCTATGCGTATAATACATTAAAATTAAACTAACTTATTATCGAGAAATGTCGATGTTTTGTCAAGTCGTAAAAACCATGCGAAGCAGGCTCAGGTCGCTAGTAGGTGCCTATTCATATATACGAGCGCAACGATCACGTACTCGCGCGACTATGGCTTTCGGTTAGGACGCGGCCATAATCAATAACTAAACAAATAAGCAGTATTAAGTGCATACCTCCACGCGGCAAGCTCAGCTGCTTCGGCAGCGGCGTCGGGCGCGGTGACTGGGTCAACCTCGATGGCGCAACAGCCTCGCTCCTTCAGCAGCTTTACGCCCGCTCCCACGCCCCACCGGATGTTCTCCTGAGAGTTAATAATAGGTAATAAATTGAATGTCCATGGAGTTTCTTGCCCGTTCTTCTCCATAGGAACCTACTAGGCTTTGGAAAACGCTACTAACTTCATCCTTGTGACAGATCTACTATAGTGCACGCGGAACTAGTTGGCCGCGCCTTAGGTATGTGAGCGGTGGGACGGAGAGGCGGGGGCGCTTGCTGTCATTACTCAGTGCGGCGCCGTACTTCGCGACGGCAACACGCGTTGAAAGTTCCGGCTAGTTTAGATAAAACGCACATGAGATTGCAATAGCGAGATGAGTCCGCCGATAAAAAGACAATCTAAGGAAATAGCATATATCCAAGGAATAGCAAATATTTAAAGTGCATACGTTTTTTAAAAAACGGAAAGCCGATGTCAATAGTTTAGAATATAAAACTGATGCGAATATACATAAATTAGTAGCAGAAGCAACAGGGATATCAGAACGAAGTGTAAGGAGAGTGATTGCTGAAAGTAAAACTTCCTTGCAAAATACAGGGGAAGCAAAATTTAGTTCTCCGCGGAGACCAAAAGAAATAAAAAAGAAAATACAAGTTGATGATTTTGATTTAGCAGTGATAAGAAGAAAAACGAACTAATGAGAGAACTTTCTAAGAGAACTTTTGCACAAACTGGGATATTCATTTAAAAAATGTAAATCGAAGAGATCCCTTTTAATAGAGAGACCAAACATTGTTGAATGGCGAGTGAAATAATTGAGGGCCATAAGAAAATTCAGAGAAGACAAACGAAATATATTCTTTGGACGAAACTTACGTTAGCCAAAGTCACAATGTCCAAAAATGTTGGCAATCTTCGTCGGAGCCTGGAATTTATACAGATATAAACATAGGAAGGCGTTTAAATAATTCATGCTGGTAACCGGAACGGGTTAGTTGACGATGCTTTGCTAATTTTTAAATCAGATTCAAAAACGGGGGATTATCATGGAGACATGAACACTACAAATTTTTACAACTGGGTTGATCGAAAATTAATACCTAAACTTCCGCCGAACTCAGTCATAATTATGGATAATGCTGCCTATCATTGTGTGCAAGTTGAGAAGAAACCGACTATGTCCAGTTTGAAAATTAATATGCAGAACTGGTTGCAAAATCATAACGTGCCATTTTCTCCCACGATGATCAAAGCCGAACACTTGAGGTTGATTAATACGACCCAATCAGAAAAAATATACACGATTGATGAACTTCTGAAAGCTGCAGGTCATACTGTTCTAAGACTACCTCCATATCATCCAGACCTCAACCCGATCGAGCTTGTGTGGGCAAATATTAAAAATTGCCTGGCCAGAGATCACATTAATACTACATTGGACGAGAAAATTACAATACTAACAAGCCTATTTTCCGAATTCTCTGCCGAACAATGGCAAAAATGCGATGACCACGTATAAAAAAAACGAACAAGAATACTGGAATCATGATATGAGATTTGATACTATGATAGACGAAATCATAACTTACAAGATGATTCTGAATCAAGTTCAGAGAGTTCAGAATCAAGTGATTCAAAGGATATATCAGATTAATTTCATAATCTGATATCAATAGTTTGATATATCATTAAAATATGTCAGAATAATTTCATATACTTAATTTGTTTTTGGTTTATTTTACTATTAATTTCAATATAATTAGATAGGTACAATATAAACTTCTAAAAGTTCAATTGTTTTTTATTTATTCTTTTCAATAATTCAACAATTATTGTTCACGATATCTCGAAACTCAAACTCAAAGCATTTATTTCAATTAAACCATTTACAGGCACTTTTGAATCGTCAAAGAGTCGGTCAGTTAGTCAGAAAGTTGAAGCTAGTTGCCCATTCCAAAGCGTAGATCTCTATGGAGAAGAACGGGCAAGAAACTCCAAGGACACTTTTTTTAAATCAAGATATTACAAAATCCTGGGTACATTATTCTTGTTGCTTCTATATGCGAGAACAATGAAAAAAAAAATATAAGAAACAATTCAAAATATAAGATTAATAAAATAAGCCGTGGCAGTTAAGAGATGACCAGTCTCAACTGACGGCGCCCGTTCACGAACATGATGCGTGGATCAGCACCATCCAGGTCAACCATTTTGTAGGGAACCGAATGATCCAACACACGCGCCACCAACAGAGAGACATTTAAGTGAGCATGACATAATGAGATTGGTCATCACTGTCTACTCTCATGTGCGTTGCGAGCAGCAGGCAACCCGCCCCCTCACCCCTGTCGCCACCTAAGGCGCGACCAACTAGTTCCGCGCGCACTTTAGGTACTTGACAATAAGTGCCTGTAAATAGTTTAATTGAAATAAATGCTTTGAGTTGTGTTTAATACTAATTTATTATTCTAAAACAGTGTTAAAGTCTTTTTCCATCTGTTATGCATAAACAAAAACTGTGCAATACAATACAGAACATAACTTTATTGGAAAAGATCACCTGCATCCTGTACATGTTGAAAAACTGTATATCACAGGAGACAGAGCCTACCGTTTAGAATGAGACATTATTGTATTGAGATTATCTATCGTAGGTACTGAAAATGCAAGTCGATGTTTGTTGGAAAAAGCTAATACCTCAAAAGGCTAAATGTACACAAAAAAAATTGTTGGCGGTCACGGGACGCCCGGCAGATGTGAATCAACGAAATTGTTGGCAAGACAAAAAACGTGTGGTGTCGGGGGACCACCGTCAGGAACGAAATTCCTTAGGCGTTTGCTTCAACTCGACAAATTTGAAAATTTACGCAGTCGCCATTTTGGATTTTAATTTTGACCTCATTTTCGGCTTCAGCTCAGCACGCTCAAAAACCATGAAAACGATACCCATAATGAAAAATATGAAAATATTCGCAAGCCCCCATCTTGGATTTCCATTTGGACCTCACTATTGGCTTCAGCGCCCTCGAAAACCATGAAAACATCACCAGAAGACGACTACGTTCTCGCGTCGGTCGTCGCATTGCGAGTTTCAGTTTAGTCCACGGATTCGACTAGTCCATCGATTTTATGGGTGAACTGTCGATTCGTTCACAGTACATCGACGGTCGAATTAACTGGTTCGTCCCTTCAACGCCCATCGCTATTGCGAACGTACCCGTTTCTGCGCCAAGTCAAATAGTTTCATTACTAACGTGTTGACGTGTTCTAATTCGGATGAATGTGTGACAGGATACGACGACGCGAACGGAGCCGATCGCGCGTCGCAGCATACTTTCGGCTACGATCGCTTGTCACAGAATACGCCCGCAGTCAAGCTGCTGAGCGCGACTTGGTAATATAGATTTTAACACGATTTAATATCGTTTAAAGATTGTAAAATCCGTTCCGTTCCGATCCGATGCGATGCGAGCCGTTTGGTGGAAATCATCCTTAACGCAGTAATATTGGAAACAACAGTGTTTTATTGTAGGTGCATACCTAATCTGACCTAAACCAAGACACCACACTCATGTTTAAGTTAGTTTTAACTTAGTTTTGCTGCTAGAGAACCCAATTCTGGGTTAAGCTCGCCTTTGTACATAAGCTGTCCTTAGAATGTTATGAGAGTTATAATTATAACATTGTTCTTGTATTTTGGTAAGTTTGACTCTACTAACCCGTGCTTCATCGAGCGACTCCAGCACATCATAACAAGCCTCCTTCGGTCCTATGCAGCTAATGGCCACTGCGGAGTACTCCAAGATGTCGGTTATCGCGAAGGCTTTGCCTAGTTTTAGGTCACACGACAGCCTGAAACATTGAAAGACAAATGGTTATAAAGACAGAAAACTAGGTATATTTGTCACAGTAACTCGTGTACCTATATAAAAAAGATAAATTAAGTAACTCGAATATATACAACAAGCCAACTGGTAGTTTTGGACTTGTGAATAACAGGTCATGAGCTCGAAACTTAGGTTTACCCATTGTATTTCTGTAACTTGAATATAGGTACTACACCAATCATAATCATATTGCTCAGTTGGAAATGCTAGTAAGAATAACATTGATTTGCTAGTTGTAGGTACTTAGAAGAAAACATTGCATCAGAAGATGTATAATGATAATGACTTTGTAAATTAGAAACTAACATATTTAATTGTTGTGATATCTTGCCACCACACTTCGCGTCCACTTCTGCTGCGATCGGCGTTAGTTCTAATTTGTTATTTTTTTCATAAACGCAAATAACAGCACCTTTCTGTAAAAATAATTTTAACATTTGAGATAGTCATCTAACATTATGCATTACTTACAATTGTCTACCTATAAACATTAATGTAATATCAAAATATCAAACCCTTAGTTGCCATTTAAATGAGGCTGCAAATTTACCGGTTTTCATGAATAAATAGGATAAAAAATTATCATGCCTTGATGAACAAGTCAACAGGCAGTTTTAGATTGACTTGATCAAAAACGAAATGTTAACTTGATTTACCATATTTGCTCCTCCACTGCCCGCCTCTGCACTGTATGCTCTTGGAACAAGCTTGCCATAATTTAGCCTTCTATGTAAAAATCTAACACTCGGAAATAATTTTGTAAACCTCATTTTGATAAAAAAATTAAAAGGCTTTAGGTAAGTAATTTCATTATTTAATTTCAGTAAAAAAATAAACCATCTAGATTTGTATAAAAAATTGTTTGAATGTCGAATTTTATTACTTCATATTGTAAAGGTAAGTTAAAAGTATAACATGTTTAGACCATTATACATAGTGTGTGCAAAACCAATTCAAAAGGAGCTTTTTAATAAATAATTTTGCCAAACGATTTTCAGCTACAGTCAGCTACCATTTTTAGTAAGTACTTCAATATATAAGAGTAGGATCAAAATTTGAATTTATTGAAACCCAGCTGAGCAAGTATGTCCATTAGAATAAATATGGATACTAGTCATATCTTTGGTTATGCATCATTTAGTAAATACATCATTTTAAGGAAATACTCTAATTGTAGCTAGTAAAATAAAGTGTAAACTTTTCTATCTTCTACCACCAGCAAAAATTTTAAAAGAAGTTGTTTTTGGCACATGTCGTATGGTCAATGATAGTCTAGTTTCTCTAGGTACTAATATATGCCTAACATATTTATCTGAACACATATTTATGTTTACTATTGACGCATCCAGTAAGTCCTCCTTCACTTCTTCTATACAATGCAAATAACGAGTGTAAAGCTTGTCTTGTAATATTAATAAACTTCTTGGTTCAAGTAAAAATGAGAACACAGGCTTGGTATTAATAGTGCTATCTTCAGTTGGTTCAAGGAAATTTAATACTATGTGCGATCCAGCTGATATTGTGGTAATGGTTGGATAGAATAATGATCCATCTAAATGTGGCATGATGCCCTGGCCTGGCAGGTACTCATTGACTAACACATGGTTGGGCCTTTTACCATCCATGACATTAAGACCATGTATTTTTTCCAGGTATTTATCCAGCCACTGCGGTATTGACTCGGCTACCATGCCTTTATTGTGAGGTATTCCACCCCAGTTCTGCAATCTTCTGTTTGAGAGTTGAGTCCATTTTGGCTTTGGTGCTGCGTAAATATTCGACAAAATTCCCTTTTCTTCATTTGTCGTTATGAACTCTGATATGTAGTAGGCAGTCTCCGGAGCCTGAAGATAAAATAGTGCTTAAAACTGAAATAATCACTTCAAAGATAAGATTACATTGCCAGAGCCTATTTCTTATTACAACCTGCTATAAATTAATACTTACAGTTATGACTCTGTAGTCTTCTAAATTAGAATCAAAAGAATTCATTTCGCGAATGGTATTTTTATTTCTTGTGATGGAATGGAATGGTTTGTTTTGGAGATGGAGACATGTGATTTGACGTTTTTCGTAAACAAAACAAAAAATTATTGACAGACACAAAAAGGTTTTAACGTATTGTTACTGCTATGTGCTATGTGCCAACTTGGGATTGTTCGGGAAAGATTTCAAACTATTTTATTGTGATATATCATGTGAATTTAAATTGTAGTTAAGAAAAATTGGTCAATATAAGCTGATAGTAATTAGTTTTTATTATATTATGTAGTGTTTGACTTTGATATATTCGGAAATGTTTGAAACATCATGAAAATAAATAAAACGTAAAAATGTTGAGGTTACCACTACTAAAAATCACGCGTTGACATTTTATTAAGATTGATGCGTTTCGTTTACAACAGTTAACCATGATATTTCACATATTTATAGAAGATAAAATAATTTGTAATCCCCTGTGATATAATTTATTGTTGTGCTAAAAACATGATTATCTTTTAGTACTAAAATATGATAAAACTTGAACATTTTTCATAACTTTGTTAGGAACGTGTTTAATTTACACGCGACCTTTCAAAGCAATAACAAAACATATACAGCTAATCTTTTTTGACAGAAGCGTACAGAAGATAAAAATGTTATTTGTTAATAATTTTTTTGTAAATATTTGTTAAATGAGCAATTGTAGAATGTGATCATAATGGGCGGTTGCATAGGAATAACTAGAAGTGGTAGCGGGCCCATAGAGGAATCTTCGGCTACCGTGTCTCGGCCTAATTCAGGTGGGCTAAGCGATCATCTGTGTCCGTGGAGACGTCGAGTGCGTGTTCTCATAACTCTTTGTTGTAGGTGGGCTGAGGAAGAACCAGTCGCTGTGCCACGAAACCATACGGTGGAAATCAGACGTGCCATTGACGGAGGGACAGTTACGTAGCAAAAGGGATGAGTTTTGGGACACAGCGCCGGCGTTCGAAGGACGCAAGGAGATCTGGGACGCCCTGCGGGCGGCCGCCGTCGCCGCTGAGGCGATGGACTTTCAGCTGGCGCAGGCGATACTCGACGGAGCCAGTGTGTCGGTGCCCAATGGTTACCTCACTGAGTGCTATGATGAATGGGGCACAAGATATCAGGTACACACTTTGTTTTAGTCTTAGCTGCCCGCAGCGGTGCTGAGAGCGCTCACTCAGCCTCATTACAATTTTATTTTAATTTGGATGACCTTCAGCGAGTCCTATCTATAGGTAACCAGTATTGAGTGTTTTCTTTCATTATTGCTAACAACACTTAAATTATTGTTAGACAACACTAAGAATCCCCTTCATGTTGAATATTAAGCATTAAATCTTGCTTTAATGCTGAAGAAAAATACTATTTTCCTGATGTTTGTCATACCTGTAATTAAAAACAAACAATGGTCTCTTTCCACATAATCTTTACACTTACAAAATCAGTATATAAATGTAAGAATTGTGTATACATATTTGTTATTAATGTATGTATGTATGTTTGTTTCCTGTTAAGCTTTATATTTGGTTCCTTATCAAATTCTGACACAATAAACAATGTGTCATTATCCTCAAGCATTGCATTGAATGCAGCATTGAATTAAAAACTTTGATTTTGGGATCACCAAAATAATAATTGTTAATTAGACCTACAATTTATAGGATAAACAAAACCTTGATGTAATCTGCCTGTTTATTACATGATTTAATTTAATTTACATTGTTTAAATAAACCTGTATAAATCTCTAATAATACAACAATTGTATCTAAAGTTTGATTTGGTATATTATTGCACAGGTCCTGTACTAACAAAAACTCTTCTTCCTTATTCTTTCATAAATTTCTTCTGGTCACTAACACCAAAGCATTGCTGGCCTTTCTTGAAGAGTTTGAGTGGATTGCATGTTTATGCGTTTGGATGTGGAGCCTAATATACAATACAATAACTTTCTTCTTCTAACTTCTTACTATAAACTCCCTAGAACATTTTTTTTTTTACATTTATTTCTCATATTTGTATTCACCTCTGCAGGTCCCAATATACTGTCTATCACCCCCTATAAACATGGTGAAGGAAGCGAGCGGGCGCGACTCCCCGGCCGAGTGGTCAGAGCCAGTAGAGGGCGGCACGGAGCTGTCGCTGCGCCTGCGACTGTCCAATACTTGCAAGGACGTCGACCTAGCCGTGTACTCCCGACACACTATCGTGCAGTGCAAGAATAAATTACATGTGAGTAGAAGATCCTTTTCTAATATCAAAGTTCCTCCCTTTAAAAAAAATAGAACCTATTTAACATCACTTCTTTGTCTGTCTGTCACAGAGGTTTTTGGTGACGGCTGATGGTTTTTATTAGCGGTACCATTTTGAGCAGTATGTATTAGTGGATTAATGTTAACATTAAGCTATTTGACCTTGGCAGCCGTTTTGGAATGCGGTATCAGGAAATAATATGATGAAATTATTAAATCCCAGTGTTAATATTTTATTCAAACCTTCAGTTAAACACAGATTTTGTAATATATTGCAAAATTAAGTATCTATGCAGGCATTATTACCATAATGTATAGATTATTGCAAGGTCCACACTGGGCAAATAAAGACCTCGTTAAAGTTTTTTTTAATTGTGGAAAATTATGTTCTTATTTTGATATTATTATTATCTTCTTGACAAAATCCCATCAGCATTTAGCAATATTAATAGACTACTTTGTGGGAATCCCCGTAAGTATAGATTTGTAAGATCAATCTCTAAGACTTAGATCTATAATGTTACTTGGCGTGTCCTTTGGCCTAGACATGTTCCTGTCTCTGTCTTGCACTTTTATTTTGACATTTGCGGGACAGTGACAGGAATAACCCAGCCAAAGTTTGTGGTAAGTAACGTTTATAGATCTTGGCATAAGCAATTATTATTATTATTCTTATAAGATAAGTTTAGAGAAGCTGATAGCATTTAGCCTTGTATTAGAGACCTTGATAATGATTGGTTATGGATGTGTTAATGTCTATTGTGTTAACACCTTTTAATTAGCTGTTCGCAGTCAATATGGGTTCTCTAAGTATTTGTAAACTCTACAAATACAGTATGCAAACAGACCGTAAATGTATTTTGCTTGAAACTGTATTTTTGTATGGATGGCGACCTTAATAGATATTCGGTTGTATTTGCGTGGTCAACGCTATTTTCGGTCTCTTCTTAAGTGTAGTATGGTAATTATCACGTAATTAATACCAGCCTGTGACTGTCCCATTGCAGGACAAAGACATCTTCTCACGCAGAGAAGGCACGAGCATTGATCACCATGCTTGCTCAAGTCCGTAATTGGTCTTCAGAAATGATTGCTTTTATTGATCTCTGCTATGCACTACGAAGTAATTATTTCGACTGTATCACCCAAAATATTGCCTTTCACCTTCAATTATACTTGACCTTATGAATCGTGTATAAATAATACTAACTTCTGCCCGTGATTTGGCCCGCGTTTTTGGCGGAAATTATCCCACAAGAACGTCCTATTGGGACATAAAGTAGCGTATGTCCTTCCCCAGGATGCCATCTATCTCCTTGCCGAATTCTATCGAAATCCGTTGAGTGGTTTAGGCGTGAAAAGGTAACATACAGACAGAGTTACTTTCAAATTTATAATATTAGTATGGATTAAATACTGCGGGGTAATTACGTAACACACTAACAGTAGGAATGGGTTTCATTTTGACAGTTCAACAACATTCATTGCGTTATTTACGTTGTTGAGCAGACAAATTTTTCGAACTTAAGAAGCAATGGATTAGGAATAAGCTTCAAAATGATTCAGATTGTGATAGATAGTGTGTTACGTAATTAGGGTGCTGTTATGTGATTTATAACTGGATGTGGATGAACATCTAGATTCTAGATTAAGTACCGAAGGTTCCTCAGGTTCAGGTTGATTAAGCTCACTCACTACGTTAGTTTTGAACCTTTCACATTCATTCATTCATTGCTGCTCTCAATGAAGACTGGGCTCTGGCTTCAAATAAGTCACATGAAGTATTTTTCTTTAAATCATCAATAATACTTCGGTTCTTGTTGAGATAATCGGGGTCAAATACAAAAACTCCTTTGTTAAAGTTCGTCGATAAAATAAATAACTTTTATATCAAGTCCTCTGCAAAGCAAACACACTGCTGACTGCAATTGCTCTAGTTTTGTTATGGGTCCTCTTCTAAAGCCGTAGTATGTAAATCTTAATGTAATTAATTTGCCGTTTACATGCACACTTAATATCTCATTGATGTATGTGGATTGACTTGTTATGCTAGTCAATATTTAAGTTTCCACGTCAGTAGCTTTATTATTTTTAATAGTGAGTAGGTATAATAATATTTTCATAGGAAACTTGACATTCAGACCGTTTTATGAATGTCCTCTGTCCTTTCTGAGTTGTATACCTACAGTTATCGAGATAAAACAATTAATAATTCCACACTCAGTGTTTATGTTCCCACAAACTTAAATGCTAGAACAGAATAGTTTATACAGTAATCAGATCTTAACCGAAACTTGAATGTTATATTTATACAACAGGTTGTAGAAAACCAAAACAACCTGATCATTCATGAGGCCATGACTGCATATTGTAACACAATAATAGACCGTCGATTATTATTATTATCTGAGAATATCGCTCCCCACTGCAAGGCAAAGACAGTTTCCTGCTTCCACTTGTCCCTGTATTATGCCATCTAGGGCCAGTCCTTGATACAAGTCTAGTTCATCCCGTCATTTCTTGACATCGATATCTATTGACATTTTTATAAATAAAATCTACTTCATCAGTTAGATCAATATCTTAATACAGAAAACGGTGCTACTGGAGACTAGAGATGACGCTTGTTTTTAGAATGTTTCCCTCTATAGAGTCCTGACCACCGGCAGCTTAGACACCGTTCTCAATCCCTAGTGTTTTTAGAATGTTTCCCTCTATAGAGTCCTGACCACCGGCAGCTTAGACACCGTTCTCAATCCCTAGTGTTTTTAATGTTGAAAGAATAAAAAAAGAACATAAGTTCTTAAATAAGACCAAAAATCCCTGTAGTATTCGTTATCAGTTAGTATACTACTACTACAATACTTTTGTACTACTAAAGCCAGTAATAAAAATATGTACTTTGTACAGCAGGTTAAAACACGGTCAGTCGGTGACGTCAGGGCATGCGAACGATGCGAAATTTTGCAACCATACGCTGTCGCCGCCTTGTGTGACGCTATGTAGTTTTATTTAATGATAGGGCTGCCATGCCTTTGTTTGTATGGGATTTATTCAATTTATTTTGCCTTAAAAACTTGATCCTACCTAGTGCATTTGTTGGAAGAAGTCTATACAGGATTATTGATAGAATACCAGCCTATAATTGTCCCACTACAGGGCGAAAGCCTCTTCTCATACCGAGAAGTTACGAGCATTGCTCGCCACACTTGCCCATGACGGGTTGGCGATTTCAGACTTAAATCTACAGGATGTATCAGAGAGGTGTGATCAAATTGAAGGATGTGGAAAAACTTTCTTCATGGGACCAACATTGTAATCGAGAAAAATATATCAGTTGTCCCGTACAAAACTTCAATACTTACTCGACCCAAATGTATAGGCCGATGATTATTTTTTCTAGATAGCGATTTTCTCCATGGGACCAACTCCCATGGAGAAAGTTGTTCAGTTTGATGGTCTGTATCAAATTTGACCACACCTCTCTGATACAACTTGTATACCTAAATAAAACTTACAAATTAAAGTCGCCTTTAGATAATTTATTCCGGAAGGTTTATGTGTTTATTAAACTTACATATAATAAAGAAATCTCGATGATTCGTCAAGTGGTAAAACATGCGAAGCAGGGGCGGGTCGCTAGTTAACTGTAAGTTCAGGTTTGGTTTCCTCACGATGCCTTCCTTCACCGATGTCAGTAATGTCACAGATAAATACAGAAATAATAACAATGGGCAGTTAATTTGATGGATTTATCACATAGTAACAGTACCTATGGGTACCGGATATGTATTTTCGGATACGTATTTTATTTCCAGACCTTGATAAGTACGTATTCAATTTACTAATTAGTTAAGTAGTTAGATTTTAAATTTAAACATAAAAATAACAAACATTTTAAATACTGCCGTTAACACTAAGGAACTGTTTGCATTTTTGCGCGATGATCATGCAATGTCCGAAACTGATTATGCTCTTGTATAAATGTTTGCTTTTCAAATATCCTTACAATCATAACACCTTGATCATTATCAAGTTCTCCTTCACATTTCAACAGCACAGCCCTGAAATGTATATACCCATGTACTTATGTAGGTACTGCACAAAGGTCGAACTCACCTGTTCAATGTCTTACAGTTTTGGACGCCGCGACAATTACTGTCCGTTGACCTACATTAGTGAACCGTCCGAAGTGTCGCTAGGAATATGATTTCATTGTGCTTTCTCTTTGTGCCGGCTGAACTTAATGACATGGACATTAAGCGCATTAGCTTATTTTATTCATGTTTATTGGCTTGCGGCCAAGGTCATGTTGCATGGAATGACCGCACTTTAGTTAGTCCATGACTTATTGTCCTTTTCAAATAAAATGGTTTTTATGATAAACTAGCAACCTGCCCTTGCTTTGCACGGGTGCAATGGCGACATGCCAAAACAGAGATTTCTGAGCTATATCTAAAAGTATTAATGTAGGTATTATTAGTTTATTACCTTATACCTTTTTTTTTTTCATTTTTTTTTCTGGAAGTTTTATGCGTAAGTACCGCTTACGCATAAATCTTTCGGAATAAATTCAATCAATGATTGCGAAAACCGCATCAACATCTGTTGTGGAATTAAGAAGAACCAAGCGGTCACACCAACAGATACGAAAAGTGAATTTGTTTAAATATTTAAATATTTAGTATAAAAACTTCATGTAAATACTTTATAATACAAAATGCAACCATCTATATCGTCAGCATCAGCTCTAATTTTATCACCACAGCTTTAAAGATTCGATGACCAAAAACCAGTCGAGGTTTATTCGCGAATGTCCTCACTTGATTATTCCGGAAATTGCTCAAATGACTAACTTATTAGGCTACTAATAATTTCCCGTATAGTTTAGTAAATTTATTACATTAACTAGCTGTTGCCCGCGACTTCGTCCTCGATTCAGGATGAAAAGTAGTCTATGCCGTACCCAGGTCTATCTGTGTGCCAAATTTCATCCAAATCCGTTCAGCCGTTTTAACGTGAAAGCGTAACAAACAAACTCACTTTCGCACTTATAATATTAGTTAGGATTGTTAAACAAAAACCAAATACTGTAGCTACGTTGTAACGTTGTTGCAGTGTATTCCGTTTTAAGACCGAATAAACAATGCCACAAAATCTAAGCTGTATCAAAACTAACAAGACCCTTTACACAATCCTCAGGCTCAAGAGAACATCGAGCCGTGGCGGCAACGCTGGTTCTATGGCGGGAAACTCCTCGGTGATCGGCTACTAATTGAGGAGGCAAAGATCACGCCAGGATACGTGGTCCAGGTCATCGTCAGCACTGACCCACAGCCGCCGAGCTAGTCGCGCCAAGTCAGCAACGCGCACTATTGCACCCACCAGCGTCTTTGTGGTACTTTGCATTTATTTTTAAAAGTTTTTTTCCATTTTATTTATACTTGGAAGGCGACTGTGCAAGGAGGTTGGTTAGAGATGGGGCAGAAAACGAGAGAATACTCTTTGGATGTGGGACTTGTTGGCGGAGTATTCCCCTCCCGCGCCTCCCACCCCTGCGCTGTCGTACTTGTAGTTTTATTCCTATATATTCGATGTTTGTCTATTTATTTTTGTATAGGTTGTAGTTTAGTTCGGGCCATATAATACGCTTTGTGTGAGATGAATCGTAGAAAGCACAAGCGATTTTGGCGCCCTCTGCTAAGTTTTATGATGAAAAATATGAGGGAGGTTGATACATCAAAATAAAGTGCATTTTACAAAACATCTGCATAATTTCATATCATGAGACGAAGATTTTATACTCAAACTGTTATAGAGAATTATTTTGATTGAATAAAAATACGATATAGTTTATTGTAGCAGATTATAATATAGGGATTAACACATAATATCAAATTTTGCGCTGTGTCGTAGAACTCTTGAGTGTAATATTAGGCTTAGATATATTTCATTTTCTCGCATAGCGCCAATTGGATCGCCCAGTGAATAAACAAATAAATATTTTAAATTGGATATCGGCAAACTATCACAAAGACGCTTCAGTGAAGAAACCAGAGCAACATAATCCAAGTAATAAATTGATTCTAAAGTAACGTTACAGCGTAGGTTATATTATAATGTATAACTGATTTGTACGGTAATGGCCCCTAGCTTATACAACGATGGAGTATCTGATTGAACAATTTTTGGTTCGTATATATGTAGTACTTGCGTAAAATTGGCTATTTGTGTAGAGTAATCATTCCCATTACCAACAAATTTTTGCTAAAAAGATAAGTAAAGGTAAGGAGTCTCTTTTCCTTTCCGTATTTGAACAAGATATTAGATGATTCTAGAAATTACACTTTGTTACATACAGGTTATTAATTATTGTAAAAGTTAGGGGCTAAATAAAGTTTTATCATTATTAGTGCGCTCGAAATCATCCGTGTTACTCGCGGTGTTCTCGTTTATTTCTGTAAACGCTTTCGATGGGGTGTCGCCTTGATATTACATTCTAATTTCTCACTTTTGATTGCCCATACAATATGTAACAAGTAACGTTTGATAATGTACCATCATTTAAACGATAAAGCCACTCTGCTCCATAAAATATAATCACATATAATTTTATGTGGAATGTTACATGTTTCATGGACCGCCACCTTCACTCAGCATCCTTTATCATTTGAACTAGATTCGTATAAAATTGTTTATATTTATATAAAATGCCCCAATTGTAGTGGTTAATATATTATATGTATATTGCAGTGAGAGCGATACTTTAAGGCTGTATGCTCATTACGATACACAAAATACAAGTGGAATGTATTATATTATGTATCAAAGCAAATATAATAGTAAATATTTATAATTATGTATTTAAAATCGTCTGGAATTTATTAATTTATGCGATAAAATAGATAAAAGTGTACTATGAAATTAGAGATAATAACAAAATAAGTTGCATTAAGTTGTCTCAAAAAGCGATAAAAGTATAAAATTTATAACAGACAATAACACGGCTCAAGATATGAATGCTTTAAGAGACCACACGCATCTCATCAACGTATTCACTAATGATATTATTATTTAAAGGCGTTATCTCACTGTCATTCATTTACATCGCTTACGGGTTTGCGTTAGTCAAACGGAATGCAGCGCCAACTCCGTAAATGAACCATAATATTATACTGAAAGCGTTGAAACCAACATTCTACTAAAAGAGTGCTTGTGGGATATCACCTTTATATTATGGTCGACTTTATCATTTATAAATTATTACCTATTTATATTTAAATGACTGGAAGATTTTTATTTAATAAGGAGCTTATATACCTGATTTTTATTTTTTCTAATGTGTGTTCAATGTATATTTAATGTTATATGGCCGCCCGTGCCATGCTTTTTCAACAAAAAACCGATTTAAAAACGAATTCGAGATGCTCCAATAGTTTTTATGCTTTATAGTACTGTGATATAATGTATGTATAACAACACATACTGTCTGCAGAAGTCTTTATTTTACGCCCTATTTGCAAGTTAGGTAAGGGCAAACGTTCTCGATTATATGGGAGAAAAATGGAGACTTCTATGGGCATAAAATATAACATAATAACATGAACATTTGAACGCAAGTATTAATCTGCCATTATGTACATAAACCGACTGCCATCTATTATGATGTTTTGAGACATTTCTTGATATACTTACAGAATTATTATTTATTTGATGATTGATCTGAAAAGGAGAATAAATGCGGGAAATAAAGTGAATGGTGCTACACATGCAATTGTGACGGACCAGTTGATGTCCAAAAAGGCACGAGTTGCTGTTCACAATGGTGTGCTGGTGCCTACGCTTATGTATGGAAGTGAGTGTTGGGTGTGGCAAAAGAAGCATGAAAGCAGAATAAATGCTGTGGAAATGCGGTACATGCTTCGCATGTGTGGTGTGACTATGAATGATAGGCTGCGGAATGATGTGATAAGGCAACGTGCGGTTTAAAAGAAGATGTAGTGACAAACATTGAAACGAGTATGCTTAGATGGTTTGGTCATGTTGAGAGGATGAATGAAAGGCGACTAACAAAAGGTATTTACAAGGCAGATGTGAGTGGATACGCCGGGAGGGGACGCCCTAGGAGTACATATAGTGGCCTTATTGATGATATTCTTCAGAAAGACCAGGTGATAATACTCGCAACCGGCGAGCGTGTATGACCAGATGATTGAACGTAAACGAGGCAAGAGGAGTACGTAAGGATTGTAGCAGGTGGCGTTCTGTAGTTTCTGCCTATCCCTATGGAAAGAAGGCGTGAGTTTATGTATGTATGTATGTATTGATTGATTGTTTTGAATATTTCAATCGAACGCTAGGTGTTAATTTTGCATTCAAATGTGAAGTCGGATCTTTGGTGGTATGTTTATAAATTGCTTCAGCAACGGATGAAGGCTGCCTCCGAGGCAAAGTTGTTATTTCAACCTATAGATAAAAATCGAGCATTGTTCGTGTTTATAACAAGTCGAGTCTCAATAGACATGATCGCATGATGATTGTGATTATTTCAGTGGCTCGTGCGTCTCTCATATTAAAGGCAGCCGTTCCGTTGCTGTTCAAACTACGCGCCAATGTTTCGTTAGAGCTGCTATTTTTACTGATCCCTTGGTTTGTACGCGCGTACATATTGTAGCCTGTACGTTTAGTGAAAAAACTTGCACACGGGTTAATAAAAGCAAAATTATAATGTTGTTAGTGATTCGTGGAATGTATTCTTATAAAAGAAATTATTAACATAAGTTTCGGGTTAAATTGTATTTTGTTAATAAGTGAGCGCAAAAATTGTAGGTAAACAAATTAATCTTCGACGTACTTTGTCTCACTTTACTATGGTTTCATGTAATCATCTGCTACGATAAAAATGTTGACTTGATGCAAAATATTCGCAATATGCTTTAGGACAAAATATTATTTAGTTGTAAAAAATAAATTAGTTATTTTCTATGTTATAATGGCCTTATATTATGATACTCAGTTGGACTCCGATTGAAATAAGATAAAAAATACAAAAGCGTACCTATCGCTGTAGAACTCATATAAAGAGAATTGCTATTGGATTCTTTAGGTCCCTTGCTCATGCCAAAACACACAGTTTCTACCAACTTACGCCTTACTCATGCATCGTTTTTTTTATCGCTAAGTATATCTGTTCCTCATATTGTGTCCGGAACAAAATTGAATGGCAATATTTTTGTTTTTCTTCTTCAATTTATTTGTAACTATATCACACGCTTATATTCGTGCACGGTAAATGTGACCCTTATTTTCTACATTGATGGCCTAAAGCCATTACTGACAATATTCTCACATATCGATTCAACAATTAGTAACTTTTATTTATATCGATAATTCGTGCCGCACTTTATCGATAAATTCAAAGTATCGATATCGATGTTGTTATATACCGAGTGTTGTTTTAAACCCTGTAGTGGTATTAAATAAAGCCTCAGCAGCATTTATTTATAAATCGGAATAATTATATGTCTATGATTATAGTTCGTTTATTTTTTGTATCGAAATTATTGATATGGAGATATAGGTTATAGATATATTTAAATGTTAGCAGTTACAATATAAATAAACCTATATTCTAATTATGAGTTTGAGATGTATGTGCTCACGATACTCCCTTTTAACTACTGAAAAGCTAAATAAGTTGTTTAAAAAAAAATGATTTTGAGGATGTCAGATTAACTCTTAATGCTTTCCTTTTGAGCATCCATTTAAATTGTAACTGCTACAAATATACATTATATTTCTAAATTGTAATAAGAGGATTAAAACATAGTACTAACTTTTTAGGTTAGCATTAGTATTTATACATAATTATTTTATAGTTAAATTGGGAAGAGGCTCGAGATATTATTTAGTTGGACAATGGTGTCTCTGCAAACATTATGATATTTTTAATTTCAATAATTATCCATTAAAAGACTTAATTCTTGGCAATCTTCTGTTTTAAGAGACCGTTAAAGATAAATTAAGACAATAGTGATAAACTATATTTATAAAATGTTGCAGAGTTATCATTGTTACATAATATTACGTATACATTTCAAGGGCAATCGTTTTTATTATTGAAAATTCTAACAATACCTTCATGTAACTCGTGCAAGCTATACTCTACTTTATGTAAAGATATTAATGTCTATAATCGCGTTCACGACTTCTGATGTTAAGGCTTGAACTGCAGTGACACTACGAACCATCTCACCACGACACCACTCCGCCTATTCTGATTGTCTCTGAAACTTGTGTAGTTCACGCCTTATCTCAAAAGACTGAAATTGCCAGTGAAAAAAAAAGTATTTGTTATCTGTGAACAATTCCTCCTGTGTTACCATCAACAATATAGTGTTGCCTCACTTTACGCTAATTTTAAGTTACAAATTGCAGTCGGCCATAGCTAGATTATACAATAGTCATATACGGTCTAAACATGTTTGATTTCGGACTAAGGAATTATGTATGGTGCTACCATTTTGTTTTCACTGAAGGGCTTATTTCGCACTGATTTGATGTATTTGACTAGGAGATAACATGAATAGTCTTTACTCAGTATCGATACATTGGATACACGATAAACTTCTAGGCTAAAGTTTCGTTTTCAAAGTCAAAGCAGTGAATAGTAGGAATAGGTCCGCCATAAATGATTTCTCACAACTAAATGTTATGTCTAACAGTTACGGGTAATGTCCAAAATTATAAACTTTATTCAAATGTCATACTCACATCTTTAAAAAAATCTCATTTATTTATCTTAGCACTTCACTTGTTAAGAAAATGTACAGTCAGCACCACATTTGTAATTTTGTCGCTGACTGTACGTACCCTCTGAAATGTACCTTAAGCAATAAAATTTATTTACGTACGCAAGATATTGAAGAAATATTTATTTGATGATTTTTAGATGTTTCCTAAGATCATAAATCCATTTTTTTTTTGCTTGTAATGTAGTTTTATACTTTGTGTGCGCACATCACACTAAATTCGCAAATACGAAATAATTTCAAATTGGTGTTTCTGTAGTTTACGATCAATGTTATTTCTTTTTTACCTAATGCTAGATGGCGTTTTATCATACATTTATTTTGCCATCTATTGTGTTTCAACTAAAAATATTTTTTTATATTTTTTGAATAATTATATTTTCCGTTCAAAGTAACATTTTAAACATGTATGTAGAGAATTAAATAGATATATTGAAGCTAAAATGTCCATCTGTTATCCGTAAGCCCGGGTACTGCTAATATTATACTTAGAAGCACAATAAGTAATAAATATTATATCAAAATTGATGTGGGTTTTGACGCGCGGAGTTTGGATCATGCCTGTATTGTTACAAGTATGTAGATAGATAGATTTATATTAAATAACAAATTCACTGCGTGTATCGTAAGGCATATAATCAAGTTGTATATTTTGAAGGCGCGCCGGCGCTGTCGGCTCGAACGCAACACATCTGCGATTTGTCTACACACAGTTTTGTACATAAAACAGTTTTTCAGTGTGTAAGCAATATTAGCATTTTAAATTTTCAAATAAAACACTTTGTGAATAACATTGTTTGTGTATTGTATTTTATAGTGTTCCTGAACATTTGCAGGCCCTGTTTAAATTGAAAGTGGTAGCCGTATACTTGAGCGCCCAATAAACGATGGTAAATTAAAAAAGTAAAAAGTAGTAGTAGTTAAAGTAAATATTCTTGAAATATAGGGTTTCTCTAACAGCTGATTTACTACTTTTAGTGCTGATGTGATGAATACAAATGATCTATTCCCATCCAATACCAAGAGCTAATACCATTTGGTATTAGTTTATTTCCGAATTTATTTTCTATTCCCAACGAGTACATTTTTTTAAATAAAAAATCTATTACTAACGAATACCAAAGCGTGACTTTTTGTACACTCAGCTACACAAAGTTTTATTTAAATTGCGTTTTACCGAAATCTAGGGTAATCTAAATATAGGGTTAGAGTTAATAAGCTGGTCGACGGAGCCGCGCTTCGCGGGGCTCCTATTTCTGTCTAAAGGGTTTAAAGGAACCTAACCAACCGAACCTCGTGATGCCACTAACGTCGACCGTCTAGGGTTAGGATTTTCGGGAACATTTATTGTTTTCGGAAACTTAGTTCGTCACTCAAAGCATTTTAATTTTACTGAACCTGACTGTATCTGATTTCTTCAAACTTGTTTTGGTATTGGTTTTAAAATGTGGTACTCGTTGGGAATAGAAAATAAATTCGGAAATAAACTAATACCAAATGGTATTAGCTCTTGGTATTGGATGGGAATAGAGCATACAAATTTGCCGACGAGGCTATCACAATAAAACGCCATAACTTCACTAGCATAAAGTTTAATTTACAATAAAATATCTGTCTGTTATCTACTTTGGTATGTACTTGAGCAGTTTGATCTCGTGAGTCAGCCAGATGGCGAGGGTCAGGAGAACGAGTGATCCTGACTGATGTGAGGCAGCTAGCGGTGTGGGCACGTAGTACAGGAGTGTTGCGATTCCGAGGGAAACCTGGAGAAGAACAGGAATTAGCATACCATGAGAGGATAGGCAGACGTGTAAAGTATACCCTAATTTCGCCAGTAGTTATATTGGGGCGAGGTTGGCAACCGAGCACATATTCAGACCCCGGACGTTACTGAGAAAAACCCTATTTCATTTGCCCCAAGGATCGAACCTATGAACCCTATGCCCATAGAACAGGAATTATATCTTAATAAAAAATTCTACTCTTGACCTCGATTTCGCCTGATGGAAAACAACAGATGAAGTCTGCGATGGAACAGGCACACCCAAAAGTTGCATATCACTGTTGCTTTAA
Organism: Dryobotodes eremita; assembly: GCA_917490735.1. NCBI lineage: Eukaryota > Metazoa > Arthropoda > Insecta > Lepidoptera > Noctuidae > Dryobotodes > Dryobotodes eremita. Next base: position 22,605,715 of record OU823251.1, on the reverse strand, counting down.
AAGTTCACGGTTATAACCGTGAACTTTTTACTTTTACTTTTTAAATGTTCAAAATTTTGTTTCTTGTCATTTGCCACCGACTTCCGAAACTAAAGTGAACACTATAATATGACGTATTTTTTTTTTTTAACTGGTTTCGGTGTTTCCTATCTGACTACTCTGAGACACACCACGGAAACTAACTCGAAAGGTCAGTCTCTTTTAAAGTCCGGACATTGTCTTGTGTTATCATGTGAGGACCATCGCGTTAGCGTCACATGGTCTTTTGAGGAAAGAGCCACACAGTTTTGTATGGACTTGTCCATCCAGTGGACGCATGTCAATAAAAATATATTAAATATATCTTACCTGCAACCACGCCATCGCCCCAACTCCATTGACAACCCTCCTAGCCATGGGCGACAATGACTTCTTCCTTGCTATATACCACAAGCCAGTCACCAGAGCCAGAGTGGTGGTGCCCAGGATCCTATGGTCAAACTGCACCGTGGTGGGGTTTTCCGTGAAGTTACGCAGTGTGGGGGAGAATTCTAGGATATCATCTGGGATCCATTTGTCTCCCATCTTAGGGAATGAGCTGTAGACTAGGCCGGCGTCTAGACCGGCTACGAAGGCGCCTGAATTATAAGGAAAATAATTTAGATTGAAAGACATATTTGTTTGTAGAATATGGTACAAGGTTGGTAGGTACCAACCCGCCGCCAAAAGCGCCAAACAAATATTTACAATTTACATTACACATTTATATGATTGAGGGCTTTTCGAGGATGATGATGATTGTAGCACTGGTTTAGCTACTTGTGCAAGTGATCCTGAAACTATTAGGGTATTTATTACTGACACCAGGCTGAGCCCACCAACAATTGAAGCAATAGAAAAAACGATTCTCCTTTCTTCTTTTGCGGTAGTTTAAGATTTGATATAAAAAAATATGTATTATTTTACGTAAGAACTAAAAGCTCTTAGTGGAAATTATAAGGTAATTTAATGGCAACAAGACAAAACTATATCACGTACCTGACACAGCAGTAAGGAACGCCATAGCTTTAACAGAATGCGCAAGCGCAGTTACACTCTTCAAATCCTTGAGAGACTTGAATGTAGCAGCCACGGGAAAGGGGCGAAGCACCCTTAGGGCTCCGGCAAGCAGCCCCGTATACAGAATAAATGCTAAACTCAAATGTGCTGCTAAACGGTACTGTGACACTCGCGGCACGTCTGATGGTCCTTGGAAACGGTCTTCTAAACCTGATTTAACCATGTACCAGCCCATTAGACCCTGTGGAAAGAATAGGTATGATTAGTGGCAGTAGAACATAGAACCAGTTAACAATAAATGACCTGTCTAACTGTACATTGCGATAGGCAGACAAAACATTGGCCCAATGTGGGATGGTGAAGATTGAAAGGGGCACTAGCTGCGACCCGCGGTTTCACCCGCTTCATTTTTTTGCTGCGAAAACAAGTCGTTTTCGGCCCATAAATTATCCCTATGTAAATAGCATGTCGATGGGTTGCTGCGTGGAAGAAGAAACCTACATTCACAAACACAGTTTATTAAATTACTAGCGACCCGACATTTGCCAAAAAAAAAAACAGCTTATATTTTAGGTAAATCGCGAAAAGCAACGATGAATATGAGCATTATGAACTAGCGGATGCGCTGATTGGTTAACAGCTACATTCGAGCCATGTTCTGACCAATCAGAATAAAGATGTTATAAATTGACTCTCAGATTAGCCAATCAGCAATCAAGTTTCCAATCGTCTTAAACAGACTGGGTTTTTTGCAAACATCCTGAAATTAGCTCGTAATATTAAGAAAATCTATCTTAGTTTCTAATAATTTGGATTCGCAGTGTACAGAAGTGCTCGTTAGCAATATTTATTAATTACTTAAATAATAGTGACCTTTAGTGCATTACTAACCTAATGCAACTGTTATTTTGCTTAGTGTGTAGTTTCATTAAATAATGGACACGAAATAGTCAACTCGTAAAAATACAAAATGGATAACAGCCCCTTTAAATCCAAGGGGGCCAGTGCAGCCCTCCGCCTGGCCCTCGAAGACGACGACGACGCAAAACCCAGCCCTTGAATCGGTCACGGTTGATGATGTTTCAACACACAAGATTAAAAAATGGATGTCAGCCATCAAACAGTACTAAAAATGAAGTTTGCCATCCGCGGCAGTTCAAATGAAGCCGTATGTACGTGGTGTCCCCGCAAGACCAAAAATGGAGGCGTTATTGTTAGTACAAAGACCAAACATGACACTGATAAACTCAAGCACGCAGTCCAGCTCTATACATCCGCACTAACCGCTGACGAATCTACCTACTTTGGCTGAAAATGAAGTCTTCAGGTGCATTTACAAACAGAACGTAGCTCACAAGTTTCCAGCAATGCCTATGGAGTCCTTTTTGAGCTTGGTTAAATTAAGCCACAAATCTCGGAAGACAGATGCGTCGACCTGTAACTGCGTCATTGAAGTTACAGCCAATATACGTACAGTACAACTATTTTCTTAATGTCGCTCGGCAAACTTCGTGTTTCGTCAGTCGTCGGATTTCTATCAGTTTCCCTTTGCACTTGGTGCAGACCGGACGCTCTCAATCGACTTGGAAGTATATAGAGTTGTTAACACTCTTTTAACTTAATGTTATAATTTATTTTTAAAAAATGGAGGAAAGCTGCTAAAGTAAACGAAACACGAAGTTTGCCGAGGGACATTAAGAAAATAGTTGTACTGTAAAGCCCTAGTATCCCAATCAAGGGTTTTTATTAATTGGACGTCCTGCCCTGTCAGGGACTTCACCCTGGTTACCAGATGCTACTAATGCCAACAATGTGGTCATGCAGCAAAAACATGCAGAGAGCTGAAATTTTCGTGTGGTCACTGCGGTATACGTAGAAGGACATTCGATGTCAGAGTGCGCGAAGAAAGCAGAATACAGGTACATCAACTCTATCGACTACGAGGGCGCCTAGGGCGTCTTACTCAAGGCCAGACTTCCGTGTTTAATGCCTGCTGCTGACTCACTAAAACACTGCACTAGCCTACAAAACCTCGATTTTGTTGATGTCTAAGCACATTAGTCGCCCGCAACAATAATTGAATAGACACATAGCGTCGAACATGGTTTAATTTTGTGCAACATTATCTTTAACCCACTTACCAATTCTGCTGTACGAGTACCATGTGTTTAACTAGGTTATAAAGTGCAAGAAACTATTTTACGCAAACTAAATAAGAAATTACGTATACGTATAAGATTTTAAGCTATTGCATAGCTTTTATCGCGGGCTTTGAGCGCGGCGACCGAATCAAGTAATTCCGTAACGAAAATAAAACCTAACACCCCCCACTCCGCCTACCATGTAGCTCGGCCGAGCGTTCGCTTAACGTGTATGTTTATGGTACGACTGTACTTGAATTAATATCAAAGAAAAAAAAATACTGCATAAATAAAAAATTAATAAATAATTATAATTGCAAAGTTGATAAAAAAATGCTATGCAAAATAGCTTTACCGCGGCAGTCCCCGAGTGCCACACGTGTTTTTTTTTTTGTTATTTTTGTCTTTAAGGTGGTAAACTATAAAATAATGGGTTCATTTAAAAACACTTCTTTTAAGACTTCTAATGTTAAATATTGTAAAGAATTGTATTGTCCTACAATTACCATAAAGTATGAGCTCACGCCGCCTGTGATACAGGTTTATTATCCTAGTACAGGCATCTAACATAAAATTATTACTAAGATTTTTTGTAAATATTTTACCAATTTTTATACTGAACAGATATTTATTATTATTATTTCGTGCTTTTCGCATATCTCGGGACCATGGTCCCGGACCTTTGGATGGCATACGAGGGGCCGCAGCCAACTCGCAGAGGCCCGTTAGGCGCTTTTAGTGAAATTAGGCACCAACCTACGATTATCCCTGTACGCACTATGCAAGTGCACTCAATGAAAACCCCCGGTTGGTACTGGACTATTGCTGGATATGGAAACAAACAACAAATGGACTATGAGTTTGGGTGGCTAAAGGGGACTGGTTAATAAGAACTATAGAAGGACTATGACCCTGCCTGATCAAAGTTTTATAACGGGTGTAAAAAGACACTTAACAAAGCCGAGAGGCACTCGCACTCCCCGTTATAGTAATAGGTCTTTACCTATGAAATTGCCGTTTTGTATGAAAAAATTTAAACGAATTTTTTTCATGAATTTTTTATTTGTATTAATCGAAGTAATCACCCATGCAATCAATGCATCTTTGCCATCGCAGTGGCAGTTTATTGATGCCCTTCTTAAAGAAATCAGCTGGACGGGAGGCAACAAATTCTTCAAAGGCATTTTGTACTGCCTCTCGGGTATTAAATTTTTTTCCCGCCAAGAAGTTATCCAAATTCTGGAAAAAGTAGTAGTCTGTAGGCGCAAGGTCTGGTGAGTAGGGCGGATGACGGAGAGCTTCCAACCCCAGTTCTTGCAACTTGGAGACCGTCTGCTGTGCAGTATGAGGTCGCGCGTTGTCGTGCAGGAGCAGCGGAGACGAGCGATTGACCAATGCTGGTTGGAGATGCGCCAGCTTCTCCATCATTGTGTTCAGTTCTTCACAGTACACATCTGCAGTAATGCTCACCCCGTTTGGTAAGAAGCTGTGATGAATCACACCGGCGCTAGACCACCAAACAGTGACCATCACTTTTCTAGGGGTAAGTTTTCGTTTAGGGCATTGTTTAGGTGCTGAACCAGGATCCAACCAACTTGCTGAGCGCTTACGGTTATCAAACAGAATCCATTTTTCATCGCAGGTAACAATGCGGTTCAAAATTCCTTCATTTGTGTGTCTGTTGAGCAGTGCAAGGCACGTCTCGACGCGTACTTCGCGCTGGCGATCATTGAGTTCGTGGGGCACCCATTTGTCAAGCTTTTTTACCTTGCCAATTTGACGCAAATGGACCAATATTGTTTTGACGCTAACGTCGAAAGCTGCTGCTAATTCAGCCGTAGATTGTGTATCATCAGCTTCCACAATCGCCTTTAATTCGTCATTGTCGACCAAAGTCTTCGGACGACCGCGAGGTTCATTTTTCAGGTCGAAATTTCCAGAACGGAAGCGAGCAAACCAATAACAGGTGGTGCGTTGGTTTGTAGAGTTAGCTCCGTAAACGTCGTTGATGTTGCGTGCCGCTTGTGCCGCGTTGCTGCCACGACGGTACTCATATTCCATAATTACTCGAATTTTTAACGTATCCATGATGACGAAAAAGATTGAAATGCGATGAAAATGTAACACTAATCAATAAAGAAATGACTACTTTTAGAAAAAAAAAACCATGTTTTTAAAATAAAATTAATTTGAAATTAGAATTCATAGCCAAACAAAAATTATTTTGATTTGAAATGGCCAGTACTGCAGAACGGCAATTTCATAGGTAAAGACCTAATATTTTTTTTTTTGAATTGTGGCATACCTGGGAACCTTCTGGTTACGGAGATATTATAGGTTCAAAACTCCAACTTTCAATGACGTTATTTTTATTTTTACGTTTTTTTTACGTTTTATTTTTACGTTATTTTTAATGTTATCACACAACTTTAAAAACCCCCACGACCCCTGTACCGTTGCAAGCACTCATAAGCACATTTTTTGCGTGCGTTACTTTGTGTACCACCGTAAGCAACAATTTTTCACACCAAGAATAAAATTTATTTCCCAGCAATTATCTTTGTGGTATGTTACTTAGCTTGGATGTACAGAAAGCGTAGTTGACGGCTATGTGATGGGTCTTTTTACATCCTTTATATACACGGATAAAATGGTAGGGAGTGACATGCACACTCAATAATGGGCCCCCGGGAACTGTCTGTCGGTTAACACAAAATGACTTAGCGACGAGGGGCAACATGTCCTGAGTTGCTTGAGGTATTTCACAGCTATCAGAACAATCCTAGATCCCGGAAACTGGTCAAGATCTCTACCAGCATTTACTGGAATACTTCCTTTCTCCGAGCACGTTTGCTCTTGCGAATCTCCACTTTACCCGGCCAATAAAGGCAAGAAAGAGGTGGGAGCTCTGTTCCTCGTCAGTGTTCACTCCAGCCGACAAATAAAGGCAATCCACAGGTGAGGAACAACAAGACTACTCCCGGGAGATAAGATACCATGAGGTCGCTACTGCCCAACAGCTCGCCACATGATGCTCTGCGGATTTCTGTACCTCTCTTGGTCTGGCTCCTCACCCTAGACCTGTTCCGGCAAAGTAAACTGTAACGGCACAGACATACAGTTCGGACTTCGGAGCGCGCAATTCCCACCACGACGTCAACATAAAGATACGGCGGTGGGGTTATTATTTTTTATTAATAATCCGGTCCTTTGCAGAAATCCTAGGATTTTCGCAAAAAATAACTTTTCTTTTTCAATTATCTTGCGCAACTCGCAGGATAATTGGAAGACCTGCTAATTTAGGTGACTGGTATGACGGTTTTCTCATGATGTTCTCTACCACCATTTTTAAAGCAGGGGTGGTGAATTAAGTTGCATAAAGAAAAGGTGCTCTACTACCGCGGTAATATACGAAGGTTGTTCACCTGTGCAGCCACAAGCGCGCAGTAGGCCGCGACCCTGATCTTCATGGGCCTGTCCAGCCAGCCGCGCGCCCAGAACAAGGCGGCCGGCACGAACACCACCGCGCCTATCGCGCGCCCCCACGTGCGGTGCGCGAACTCCATGTACCAGATCCATTTGAATTCCGATACTGTCATGTTTTGGTTCTTACTGTGGAGTAAAAGGGATGGGTTATAGTAATAGCTTGTAAGTAATAATAATAATTTATTATTTTTTGCGTGTATGACCAGATGAATGAACGTAAACTGAGCAAAAGGAGTATGTAAGGATCGTAGCTTGGGCGGAGCACCGCCGTTTCTTTCCGCGGGAATGGGAAGCCATGACCTCTTGCGAAGCAGTAATGCTCGCGAAGGAGGAAGCGGCGCGCGTGAGGGAAAGGCAATCTTCGCGCCCTAACGCCCCTAGTCGCCGCAGGAGACACCCTGGGCGTCGGGAATCAATAGCTGATTCCCGGCCACCGGTAGGCGCGGGCTTGCGGACGGCGAGCAATGGGTAGCTCGCCGTCCGGTAAGGACCAGGCCCGGGTCGACGGCGCGTTGTGTTCCACGCGCGCCTCAAAGAGATGTCAGCACATACTGATGGGGTCCGCTGTGGTCGACGCCTGCCAGGGTCGTGGGTTTCCGAAAGGGTTACCGTGGCCCTGGCACACAGGCAACTGAAGGAACACGGGTTAGGGCCCGTTGTTTCGTATAGTCCCAGTCGCCCCCACATGGATTGCCACCAGGTGGCAATTGGGAGAAAAAAATCCCAGTTGCCACCGGGTGGCGACTGGGACCTTATTGCCCCCACTTCAAATCGCTGTACATTGCGGCGTGGATCGCCAAACCCCCTCATCACTATATTTCTTACGGTCGCGATGACGGGGTTGGCGGTCACATTTCCAATGTGGTTTTATTAGTAGATATGTGATATTTTTTAACATTTCTGCGAGCAACTTGGAATTAGCGCTCGCCGGCCGCTGCCGCGGCACCGCTCGCTACGCTCGCTCGGCTCGCGCGCGGTTGGTCACAGTTTTAACCTAACCTAACCTATTTCACCCAGTTCAAAATTACGAATCATACAATTTGCCTGCGAGTGGATAATTAGACAATGGTAAAACATTTCTGCGGCAGATTGTATGATTCGTAATTTTGAACTGGGTGAAATAGGTTAGGTTAGGTTAAAACTGTGACCAACCGCGCGCGAGCCGCGGCAGCGGCCGGCGAGCGCTAATTCCAAGTTGCTCGCAGAAATGTTAAAAATATCACATATCTACTAATAAAACCACATTGGAAATGTGACCGCCAACCCCGTCATCGCGGCCGTAAGAAATATAGTGATGAGGGGGTTTGGCGATCCACGCCGCAATGTACAGCGATTTGAAGTGGGGGCAATAAGGTCCCAGTCGCCACCCGGTGGCAACTGGGATTTTTTTCTCCCAATTGCCACCTGGTGGCAATCCATGTGGGGGCGACTGGGACTATACCCGTTGTTTGATACATAGTTAAACATAACCATTAGTCAATTTAACAATGAGTCACTTGACAATAGTCAATAGCTGTCAAAGTTTAACTACTCTCTCTGCGCATGGTTAACTTTTATACCAAATTGTCAATTTTGATTAACTGTAGTTAGCTTACCCATTTGTCAAACAACATACTTCTGTCATATTTAACAACTTGTTAGTTTACCTAACACATGTTAACTATTAGTATGATTGATCAGTAGTTGCCTCTTCCCGTGCTTTTGTAGGATGTATCTATCTGTAGGTACTTAGTTACTTACAGACGATAGTGAAGTGTCGCGCTCTGATTCGCGTTTAATGTCACGTGTCCAATGGCTTTATTTTTACGCAATTATTCTCAAAAATAATATGTTTAGCACACAGCCATTAGAATGGAATAGAATAGTTCTTTATTTGCACAGAAAGTAGGTACAAGTTACAGGTGTTAAGTTTCAAATGATCCATATACTAACTACCTTAACTAAGGACTGCAAACAGTTTAAGCTGTAATAACAAAGACTCACTCAATGTATATTATTAACACATTCAATTAAAACAATACAAGTTTCCCATGTCAAAATGAAATTCAGTAAACAATTTGAAATAGGCAATAAAATACATAATGTCAGTTTTAATAAAATGGGATTATAAATTCGTCAAGTTCGAGGTTAATACACAAAACTCACACACATACACATTCTACAATACAAAACTCATAAAGTATTTTCAGTACTGTCAACTAGCTTTATGTGTTTACAAGAGGTGTAAGCCGAGGGAGAGGGTGTGACAGAGTAGACTCTCTGGTGATAGAAGCTAAGTTAAAAGAGAAATGCTACGTACTATATAAACTCAGGAAACTGCTTATATTTCTCAAATTCCTGCTGCCATTCCTCATCAGTCCTCGGCATCTTTTCTCCCAGGAGTTTCCACGTCACCATCGATAACCCTGATTCAGTTAGCCTGGTCACACCACCTGGACAGCATTGTAAAAGTCTGTTATAGAAATATATTGTGAAGATTATCGATAACCTTTTCATGTTCAGTAAATTATCATCATTGCGCACGTTAAAATAAAGTCGCAAATAGTTGAACTAAACCTGCCTCAGCTCTAGTCTCCTTTGATGCTCACTCGGACTTTTAGTTAAGTTGATTATTTTAGACTTTGTTGCAGCGATCTTAAAGTTTATATTCTTTTGGCGGTGCGCTGCAATTTGCCAGGTGAGCTCTAGCCGTAAAGACTGATCAATATCGTTTCGATTCGTGTTGTATTATAAATCTAAAACAAATAAGTATCCAGTCTAGGCAGTAAATGTATCTTTTAAATATCATTGTCTACCTCATGTTTCACAATTTAGTGTAAATTATGTTTGCTTCATCGTAACAATGAAACGCCTTAGAACAATGAAAGTGAAAGATTATCAATATTTGTTTCCTTTCAGGAGGATTGAAGTGTTACCCAAACATTTAACTGATGTATCGACTAATTAAAAAGTTGATAAATAAAACAACAATAACATTACAAGTACCTTTATTCAATGAAAAACCTTTAACTTAAAAGCTAACAATTATTTTTAGAAATCATTTTTTCATTTCAATTCTATTTGCTCTACCTATTCAAATAGTTTTAGGTCACTTTTTTCTCCAAATAATACTTAATAAAGAATTTGTGTCATAGGGACACCACAGGTACAAAGGTAACGTATATGTAAATATTGAAAATCATAAAATAAAATTGCAGGCCTTTTAGCTTGTATCAATAATAATATTAATTGGAATCATAACTGTGTGAAAGATGATATGGCTAGAAAGGGAGTGACTACCTGGATGACGACTAAACTAATAGTGAAGTATGGAAGAAAGAGACTTGTGGCGTCGACTGCAAGAAGATTGGGATGAGGGCAGGAGAGTGATGACGATAAGTTATATTTGTGAGGTTAAACTACCAACCTTTCTGATACGCATTTGCTATAACCATGGCCAACCTCAAATTGAATAAGTACAGATAATATAATTATAGGTGTTGCATTCATACAGCAATACCTATAAGTACATAATATATTAAAGAGATAACAGTACCTATAGACAGAACACATAAGTTACATAAATACCTCCTAAAAATCCAATAAAACAAACAGCAAAAAGCCTGCAATAATACCTACACTACAAACCCAAAAAAAAAGCCTAATCTTAAATGAGAGAAAGAGGCACTTAAAACACCTCTATAAACAGAAATGCCAGTGTGACGATGACTATATTTTTTAAGAGTCCTACAAGCCGTCAACTTCGCTTTCTGTAGGTTAATACCTCTTATTAGTAAATGCTTGTCATCACTTAGCCCAGCTCCGCCCCTATAACTAAAACCACTACTTCTTCCCATTCGTAGTTCTAAGCGCCACTTCAATAACATAGTATATGCTATACAGTAGTATAAGATACCCTGCTACCATACCTAGGACTACTGCGGTGAACACCATTCCAGAACACCCTAGCAGCCAGTAGCCTACCACCTTGGGAGGCGCTTTGGGCTTCGGCGCGGTCTGGCACAGGCGGACGGCAATGTTTTGTGGCTTCAGCAGGTCAGTTAGCTGCAGAAGAGGAAAAAATATTGTGAGGCAAAAACTAGTCAAAGCAGACCTTAAAAAGAAAATACATTTATTTAGCACACACTAAAAGCCACACAACATTGTCTGCAAAATAAAAAAGTGTAGTCCCTAAAATTGGCCACTATAATGTGTGATCTAAATTTAAAAATTTAAAATGTAGTAGGTTACCTTCAAAAAGGTATTAAGCTAAGAGAGTTATTATTAAAATTGTATCAAAGAATAAAACACTTTATTAAATAATCGGTTGTCTGTATTACCTAAAAACTAATCAGTACTTATAATACCTATTTACAAAATCAATACTCATCATATTTTCAAAATTGATAATAAATAATGATAAATAGATTAGACCTATCTACAAACCTTTGGTACCGGGTGTAGCGCTGAATGAAATTGAGGTCAACTTATTTTTCAAGAATGACAAGACAAGAAGGTAAATTACTCTATGTAAATGTATAATTATTAAGCAATGCAAAGTAATTGATCCCTTTCAGTTCTTTTTTCCTGCTTGTGTTAAGTACAGTTGCCAGCAGGTCAAGCTACAGAAAACTGTCAAATTTGTCCAAACGATTTTAAACCTTAAAATGTTGGTGGTTAAGTTCAAAATCTATTGAGAAAATCTGACAGCTTGTGGTAACTTGATGTATGAACTATACTCATCTAATAAAGTTGGAGAGTTTGTTTGTTTTTTTATTTGAACGCGCTAATCTCTGGAATTACTAATCAGATTCGAAAAAATCTTTCTGCATTTGATACCCCAATTCTTGAGAGAGGCTATAGGCTATTTAACATCACGCTACGGTGCTTAGGAGCCGAGCAGAAGAACCAAAAACGCAGAATGAACGCTAAGCGGAAATGAAGTAACAGCGCGGGCGGGAAATGTGGCTTTTATTTTAGCTTTAGTATATTGTAGTTTCTTACGACTTCCGCGCGAACGAAGTCGCGGTCTGAAGCTAGTCTAACATACAAGAAATTACTAGGTACCTATGCTTTTAAAGTCGTGAATAACCTAAATTACCGTTATCAACTATAAGTATTTTAACTTGCTACATGATAATATTTATCAGAAAAAGCAAAAACTTGCCAGAAAGGTCATACATAGGCCACATGCGATTTTGGAAGAATGGAAGTACGGCAATTTTGTTTATCTGACCTTGGAACGAGAGACTATTATATTTTCAAAATGATATTGTGATGAATATTTTTTTCAAAAAAGTTTTAATTTAAAGTACAGTTCATAAAAATTTTAAATATGTGGGATACTGCAAATTTATATCTATCTATATAAATAAAAATTAAATTTTGTTTGTTGGTAAGCGCATCACTTGAGACCGGCTAGACCGATGTGGCTATTTTTTTATTTAAAATTTTCCTAATAGCCCGAATCAGGATTTTATGGAAAGAATTTTTTTTAAAGTTGCCCAAAAGATTGGAAATTTCGGGAAAAACAAAGTGTTTTTTTTAATGGGAATTCTGTATGAGCTAAAGAGCTTATTGAAATTATGACAGGACAACATCTGTCGAGTAAGCTAGTCTCTAGTGGATTTGTTATCATAATATAGGTTGTTTAATGTGCAGGTAAACAAACAGGTAGGTATGTCAACAATGCTGTCCATTGTTTGACGTAGCAGATTACTGTAATGTCTTTGATAATGTTGTGTCACGTAAAGAACATTAGCTGATAAACATGATTTGCTGATATGTACTAGGTACTTTTAAGTTTCATTTCTGTATTGGTTGATTTTTAGGGTTCCGTACCTAAAGGGTGCCAACCCTATTACTAAGCCCCTGCTTTCCGTCCGTCTGTCTGTCAGCAGGCTGTATCTCTTGAACCGTAATAGGTAGACAGTTGGGAAATGTTTACAGAGTGTGTATTTCTATTGCCGCTATAACAAAATATAAAATAAAGTTAAAAATTAAAGGGTGTCCCCAAACAAGAAAAAGGTGTTAAAAAAATGTGTTAAATATAGTATGGTGGTACGGAACCCTTTGTATGCGAGTCCGTTTCACACTTGGTCAGATTTTAGGATAAGGTTTATTCACACTGAAAGCATTCAAGGGCAATATATTATGTTCTCTACAGATTTGTATGGTATGTACGAGGTGACACCTCTAGGGTCCTAGAATTTGTTCCCAGAAACAATTTAAAAAGATTCAAATATATGTATAACTAGCCTTTGCCCGCGGCTTCGCCCACGTGGTGGTCGGAAATTATCCCACGGGAACGTACTACCAGGATAAAAAGTATCCTACATGTTAATTCAGGTTATAAACTATCTGTGTTTTAAATTTTATCGAAATCCGTTCAGTAGATTTTGCATAAAAGAGTAACAAACATCCATCCATCCATCCATCCATTCATCCTCACAAACTTTCACATTTATAATAGTAGTAGGAAGTAGGATTAGTAGGATTGGTAATTTTTAAATATTGAACTCAAAAGTTATTAGAATGAACTAACCCTCAATCCCTTAAACTTGCTGGCTTTATTATTTTGTGTGATAAGTTGTCGGCTGATGATGTTGGTTGTGTTGAAGCCATTCCTGGTGCCGGAGACCAGCAGCTTGCTCTGAGCCGCCCGCAGTGACTGCGTGCAGCGGCACAGGTGTGATACACTTAACATTGCTGAAAACATTTATAATTAATTAATTTACTACAATATCCTTTTTTACTTTTATTATTGAAGCATATTGGACTGCTGGGGGTAACACAACAATAGATAATTGATTGTGTTGATGTTTGCGAAATTAATGCAATGCATGGTCAATGCATGGTCTCCATGTGGCATTTTCAATCAAAATTAACTTTGTAAGTATGCAAAAAAGAAAACATGCAGGTGTGGTAGTACTTATTCCAGAGATTACTAGCATTCACCTTATTTTCATTAAAAACTCAAGTCCAAACTATACAAAGCTTACACTTTGGTCAAAATGTATGGCTTGGCCGATTTGCGGCCATCGCACAGACACGCCTATGGATTTATAGCAATAAATTATCTACTGGTCTTTAATGTTGTGTCATGCAATAGTTCAATGGAATGGCCAAGCCATACATTTTGACGCAGATGTAAGATTTACAGAGTTAGGGGCTTGGCTCGACATTCGATCTGAAAAGCAAAAGTGGAAGCATTATGTGAGTCTTGGCAACTTATTTGACATGAAATATTTTTGGTGGGATTTCATTTATTTTTATAGTTAGGTATCTATTATCCATAAGAAATACAGACTTGCACACCCTTTTAAGGGGGTTGGAGAGTGAAACTTCACGTAAATTTTTTTTTTTTTTTGCAAGTACTAACCTTCATACCAAATTTCAGATTTCTAGGACTTCGGGAAGGGATGTGCCCTAGAGGTTTTGATGAGTCAGTGAGTGAACCAGTCAGTCAGACAGTCGGTAGTGAATAAATCGACGTACTTATTTATCATTGGCATCAATAAGTACTATTGTTGTTGCTAGTCATGTTGTGGGATTAGACTTTGGGTGAGAATTAGGTCGAAACCTATAATCTGTACCTAGTGATAAAGTATGTTTGTCACCTGTTGTAGTTGCCTTGTGAATAAATAAATATTTTTTTATTTTTATTCTGCAGAAAAGAGCCATCGGAGCCATATATAGCCATCGCAGGCGCGACTCTCTAAGGGAACGGTTTTAAGATACTAACATCATGTACATAAAGAAAAATCTAAATTATTTTAAAAGCTTTTTAGAGAGGTGAAAGACACAATTATATCACTAGAAATAGGGACCAATTAGTTCAACCAGGTTTCAGGCTGGCTAAAGTAGACTAATCTTTCATGGGGTACTGTTTAAAATGTTACAACAAATTACCTCCACATATACTTCAACTTAATGAAACGAAATTTAAATCTTGTATAAAACCCACACTATGCAGTCAAGCATATTATAAGTTGGGGGATTACATCGCTGATAAAAATGCTTGGCTCAATGCTGGTCCTGCTCCACAAGGGCACATTAACTAATTGATTAGCATTTGGAACTACTAAAGATTGTAAAAACTATCTTTACATTGTATAAATTCAATCTTTTAGTATTGTATAATTGCACGCACATGTGTGAGTACTATGTACCTACTATAAAGCTACCATTTACTAGGTGTGTCTTTAATTGACTTGAGTGTGCCCTGGCGGCTGAGACTATGTCATGCTCACTCAAATGTCTCGCTGGTGGTGGTGTGTGTGTTGGATCATTAAGTTCTCTTCAAAATGGTTGAGCTGAATGGTGCTGATCCATACGTCATGTTCGTGAATGGGCGCCGTCAGTACCGACTGGTCATCTCTTAGCTGCCACGGCTTATTTTGATTTAATATTTGAATTGTTTTTGTCTTTATTACACACGCTTTTGACGTTCTGCATTGTTGTCACATGCATAATTTTAATATGAATAATGAAACCAATATTTTGTAACCACATTTTGATTTAAAAGAGTGTCCATGGAGTTTCTTGCCTGTTCTTCTCCATAGGTACCTACTACGCTTTGGAATGGGCAACTAGCTTCATTTTTCTGACTGACCGACCCCTTGGCAATTCAAAAATTGGTTTATTCGAAATAAATGCTTTGAGTTTGATTAGAGTTTGAAAATAAATAAATTAATGGATAAAACCAAGGTATAAAAGCTAGACAAATGCAACTCACTAACTTAGTGTGTTTTATAAGTCTGCTAACTGCATCTTATCCTGAGAAATTTGAGTTCTCTAGCATCATCCAGGCCAAAGCTACAGCAGGCGTAACATGACTCTTTCTATTTCTTGGAAGACAAGACATAGCTATTTCTGTACAAAATGACATTTCGTTTCTCTATTTTTGACATCGCACCGTAAAAATCCTTCTAAAATCCGTCATTTTGTCTTTCGTTTTACCGATCGTTGTCTAGGTCTTTTTATATGTAGACTATTTCAGAAGAAAGTTTTCTATCCCAAACGTCAAAATCACACTGACAACTGTCAGTTGTCTAAGGTAGTGAAGACAATTTGATTTTGTAATCGCCATGCTAAAGACAGTAGAAAACTTTTTACTCAACGGCCGCAAAGTATAAAAATGGAGTGGAAAAATGGAATTTTTAACTTTTTGTATGGAAAATGTGGAAAAGTATTACCTACATGTTTAGTTTTAGGGGTTTAAGGGTTTCATAATGGGGGTCGAAAATTTCATTATTTTTGCGATAGGACACACCATTTTCTAGATATAAGCAAAATAAAAGAAAAATGTGAACAAACTACTGGATTTCGTAAAAAAGTGCAGTTGACTTTCTACTTTGTTGCCGTCGTACTGTCTTCGCGGAACGTCATTTTTGTCTATTCTTCCGTCGACAAAACCCGTTTCTATAATGGTCATGCTACGCGTGCAGGGGTTTGAAAATACGATGAAACTCTTCGAGAAAAGGTAGGTAGTGCCTCCCCCCCTGCTAAGACGAGCCGAAAATTAAATTTTCGGCTCGTCTTAGCAGGGGCACTACTGTGCCTCCAGATAAATCAAGTCAAAATGTATTAAATCAAATAGGTCGGAATATGTAGGTATCCAATCGACCTGGGATATTAAATAATAAATTTACATAATATTTTGAAACACCTACACAGGGTATGCATAACTCAAACTCAAAGCGTTTATTTCAATTAAACCATTTACAGGCACTTTTGAATTGTCAAAGAGTCGGTAGTTAGAAAGTTGGAAGCTAGTTGCCGATTAGATCTCTATGGAGAAGAGTAGTATACTAGTATGGTTTAGTAGGCTATCTAACACAAAACCAACGTGACCGTGATAGATACGGTACTTAATATTAATAATTTGATAAATTCATTACTATTGTTATGTAGGATGGATTAACATTCTAATTATTATAAAATAACAACAACACAAAGTATTACTTACTTGAATTAAGTACTTTTATTCCAATAAAACTGCAATTTTAGTAATATTTAAATTCTCTTGGCTTTAACAGCACTTCACTTTAACTTAAAGTTATATACATTGAGAAAAATACTATTCTGTTGATAATAAATGCTTCTGAAATCCGCTCAACGATGCACTTTTGGAGCATGCGATTGACTATTGACGGGAAGGACTGACAGTTAACACTTGCTTATCTTGCTAGTGTCATTTTGACAAATGTTACAGACCCACTATACAGAGTAAACAACATAGCTGACCCTTGTGAAAAACCGAAACTATGAATTTTACATAGTTCCGGACTATTTTATATTTTCATGTCTGTGCTTAGTTTATAACACTGGAGAAGGCATAAGCGCAATATTCTAAACAAAAAAGCCTGTCACTTTTGGCGGGGGACATGGTAGCTACTACAAGGAAAAACAAAAGCATTTAGTTTTTTTTATCGATATCGATATTCATTCGGAATTATGACTGAATCCATGAAATAAAACAGCTTAATATGCTTAAAATTGTTACATTTAAATTTTAATATAATAGGTGCTATTAAATAAAAGTAACAAAATATAATAATCTCAATAATAAAATAGGTTGTTAATTTTTTTTATTGTAAAACCAAATATGTCCATTCTAATAATGGAAATATAAAACGTAGAACTTTAAAAATTAAAGATATTTTTTTAAACAATAATGACTATTTAATTTGTATTCAGCAATTATCGGCATGTTAATTTTGGTTTCAAACATGTCCGCAACACTTCGGCAGTTTGGTTAGCATTTTTATTAAAAGACAATTGCTTATCAAGTGCATCTCAATTTTACTGATTTGACGTATATTTTCATAATGCAAAAGAAAAATATTTTGAACTTTATGAACTTATAAACGAGGTGTAGCGGGACGAGCGGGACTAGGTGACATCACAAAAGCAATGCGTCAAAAATACTCGATTCATGCCGTCGTCTTTTTCATGGAGCTCCGCGCGCCTTGAAAACGATTTACGAAGTGCGTCAGAATTGATTTTAAAGTAGTTTTTATGACCTTTTTTTTTTTAATGGCTAGTCGTAGTTGTCACCTCTGAGGTCCTGGCTACTTAACCGAACTGTCCTGTGGGTGCGTTAAGATTAACTCAAAGCCTCCAGCCAGGGGCGAAATTAAATACTATTTTATGAACGTACTAGAACATTGTTCTTATACTTTTACAGGGGGGAAGGGTCCGTAAAGCTTCTCCAGTGTTATAATCTATAATACTGGAGAAGCGTATAAGTGTCTGCGTATATATCCCTTTTTGGATAACATATCCAGTTTTCTTTCTGTTGTATAAAATCATTGAGATATAATATGCAATGGTGTTCTGAAGTGCTAATTATAAAAAGGTATAATAAAAGCTTATTTTCTGTTTACCTATCTTTATATATATAAAAATTACGTGTCACGTTGTTTGTCCGCGATGGACTCCTAAACTACTGAACCGATTTTAAATTTGATTTGCACACCGTATGCAATTTGATCCAACTTGAAAGATAGGGTAGCTTACATCTCAATTTATAGTCGCAATATTATTTTATTGCAAATTATTTGTCTATTATTTGATAGTCACTTATTTGTTAGCTCCAAAAGATTCTAACAGTTAGCGATATCTGTTGACTGGATTGAGTAAGTATTCAATAGATGGCGCTATGTTAAAAATACAAACGTTTCATATAAGCTATATGAAACGAATATATTCATTTCATGTTTTCATATTTTTTTTCATATATTATAAAGAGAAAAGATATGATTGTTTGTTTGTATTGAATAGGCTCCGAAACTAGTAAACCGATTTCAAAAATTCTTTCACTGTTGGGAAGCTATAGTATCTCCGGGTGACATAGGCTATAGGATATTATATTATGCTTTGCTACCCGGGCGAAGACGGGGCGGGTCGCTAGTCAATATATATTTTTTATATTTCTTTAGAAATAATCATCACCTTTGTACGGATTTTTCTGTTAATTTCTTCATGCCTGTTTATTATGTGTGTGCATAAATGGTTACTTAAATAAATAAAAACTTTATATTATGTTTTTATTATTTCTTGATTTTATGTTACATAAATATTGTTAGCTGACAATTTGTATCATAAGTGATAGAATGTGATGTATTAAAAACATTTTAGAAACTGCGTGTGCTTACAAATTATTTCATCTTCACATATTTTCTCTTAACCCTCCATTTCCTTGTAATCTCTTGCTAATGCCTTGATGTTTAAAAGGGCACTTTTAAATTCACCTTCTTCTAAACCTTCACCAACATAATGATGCACAAAGGCACGCTTAGAATACATCAATTGGAACTTTCTAATAAGACGCTCCCAGGCCCCGCGTATTGCTGAAGTGTTTGATACCATCACAACTGCTCTCATTAAAGCAGCTAAGTCACCGCCAGGGACTGTCTGTGGTGGTTGGTAATTTAGCCCGATCTGTGTAAATAAATAAGACAATCTTACTGATCTTGCCAACATTCGTCATTCTATAACAAATTCATCATAAATATCTCAGTTGTTAAAATGCTAATGTTAACCTACTAGATATTTGACGCGACTAATGATCCACACTAGCCTCAAATAGAAAGAGCTGGAAGTCATTGGGGAAGGGCCGTAACAAGTAAGTAACCTACTAGATAATATCGGAGCCACTTTAACTTTTCATTAGGTAGGTACCTTAAATCCAGTGGGTGACCATGACACAAATTTAATTGTTCGCATGCTTTTAATTTGAGTAATAGCTGCATTTATATCATTTGGATTCACGTCTCCTCGAAATAATAAACAGCAAGACATGTAGGATCCTTCTCTGGGATCACATTTGACCATCTGATTGGAGGGTTCAAAACATTGCATCATCAATTGTTGCGTAGTATTATCTTCATGCATTGCTCTCGAAGCCGGTACAAATGGTGCAAACGTAACCAATGGAAAATGAATTCTTGGATAAGGAACAAGATTAGTTCTGAATTCTACAAGTTGTACATTTAATGAACCTTCAAACCTCATTGAAGCAGTTATGCACGACACAACCTGAGAAAAATATGAATATTTTATGGATATCGAATTACAATTGTAGAGAATTATAGACATATATTTAATTTTATGGTATACCTGGGCGATAAGTCGATTCAAGTTAGTATATGTTGGCCGTGGTGTATCTAATAACCTTCCCAAGATATCATACAAGGCTTCATTATCAAAAATAAAACATACATCTTCGGTTTCCATAGTAGCATGAGTGGTCAGCACAGCATTGTATGGTTCAACGATTATAGGCGATATTCTTGGAGATGGATATATTGCAAACTCAACTTTAGACAATTTTCCATAATCCCTCGTCAGCCCTTCAAGTAACAACGCGGTGAATCCGGAACCAGTCCCGCCTCCAAATGAACGGAATATCATGAAACCTTGTAAGGAATTGCAACCTTCTGCAACTATTCTTACGCGATTTAGAGCCAGATCTATCATTTCACGGCCAACACCAAAGTAACCGCGAGCGAAATTGCTAGCAGCATCTTCTTTGCCAGTGAGCAGTGATGAAGGGTGAAATAACTCTCGATATGCTCCTGTTCTTATTTCGTCTGTAAGAGTTATATACTTTTTATTCGTTATCTAACTGCCGTGCAAGCCTAGTGTTAGCTAGTATCGCAAGCGCAACTGCTAAGAGTGGCGCGTAGGGTCCTGGATTCGATCCCTGACTTAGGCAAAGTGATAGGTTTTCCATTTAGAAATTCTATTCACAATGAATTGAATAAGTTTAGACATAATAATTATTATACAACACCAACCAGGACCCCCAGGGCCACCCTTTTGCTGTGCTCTACAGGGTCCATAATGATCTCAATTATATTAGTTACCACCTAAGTACACATTATGGTAAAGCAATTGTTGTAATAAATTATAAACTCCGTGGTCAATATTGAACGCCATAAGTAAAGAAAAACCTACGTGGTCTGCATTCATTATGTCATGGAATGAATATGTTGCATTTTGTTGAATATAACCTAAATTTATTAATTACGGGTATATTCTTTACTACAGTAATAAAGATATTGAGTATTGAGTAACCTATTGTTACAATATTATTGAATACATCCACTTACCAATTGGTGTTGGCTCCAAATCAATCATAACAACTCTAGGCACAACTTTTCCAGTGCCTGTTTCGTTAAAAAATGCTCCACAGCTGTGATCATCATCTGCATACGCCAAAACACCGTCCGCTCTAACACCATGTTCAAGACAGTAAAGCTCCCAGCAAGCATTCGCTATTTGCACTCCTGCTTGACCAATGTGTATGTGAATAACTTGTGTCTAAAAGAAAAAAAAAACAGATTTCTAACAAAATATCAAACAAGAGCCTCAGAAAAGTCTACCCGATAATTCGAATATGAATGTAAACTTACTTTAGCCATTGAATAAAATATTACTGAGAATTTTGTATGTAAAATAATAAGAAAAGTGTTATTTATATATTTTCTACATGTTTAATACAAAAAATTACTTACGTAAATAATGACAAATTCTAGTCGTTTGACATTCACTTTCATAAAATTACAATGGTCTATTTGGTTGTGACATATGGATATAATCCTTTTTTGTCTGCCTTAGGCAAGATACACACGCAGCGACTATGAGCGCCGGCGGCGCGGCGTCTCGCTAATGATGTCAAATTCTCACATTTTGTATCGCTAGTGACAAATCGGCTGTCATAATCTGTGTGTGGACGTGAATTTTGACAGCTAACGCCGGCGACTACAAGCCTTCACTCACAGTTATTTTACCTCTGAATTTGCATCACTGTCAAAATCAAAGTGATCTTTATTTTCGTTACAATAAGGTTGCTGTTGGGTTGTTGCCTCTGACTAGTCTGTCAAAATCACAGTGATCTTTATTTACGTTACATTAAGGTTGTAGTTGGGTTGCACCTGTCAGAGGTACAATAACTGTGAAAGGACTGTAAAGGCGCTGCATGCTTACCTAGTGTGTTCACAGAATAGTCATACTCATATCGAAGAGTGTGTTACATCATTAGCATTACAAAGGTTCCACACTTCTAGTCTTCTACAAACCGTACTTTCTTGAAATTGTTGGTTGTATCACCACAGTTCAGCACTATTAATATGCTTCTAAGCCCAAAGGTCAAACTCAAGGTCACTTGTGTCAATATGTTGTGAGTTGACTTCAGATTTGTGACTGTGTCATGTGTTAACAGATAACACTGTTATCTTTAGACTGTTTTCATTGACGATGTCGCTACGGACTGATAATAAATAAGAGTACTTACCCCTTTCTGATTGGCTCATATTCTTATGCTGCCTACGAGGTTTGCATTTTAACCAATTCAGACAGATCTTTGTACTTAACTTGTGTAAATTAATTACGTAAAATGCTACGTAAAGAACAGGTCGTATACATTTGCTTTGCTTAATTTTGTTTTATTTTTCATTATTATGTAAGGCTATAGATAAGATAATTGCCTGATTTAGTCAGATTTAGTCGTCTTTCTCTTCAACTCTTGAATTGTCGCTGTTGTGGAGCATCCAGCATAAACTCACCCATGTCACTCAACAAAGGTGTCCAGTTCGCAATAAATACTGAATTAAAGAATAAGATGAGTTTGGTCGGGAAAGTCGTACTTGTAACCGGTGCAAGCTCTGGCATCGGTGCTGCGACAGCGGTATTCCTATCAAAATTGGGCGCCCAACTGTCCTTGACCGGTAGAAATGTTGAGAACTTGCAAAAAGTATGTAAAGACTGCGAGAATTCTGCGGCAACATTTATAACCCCCGCGGATTTGACAAAAGAAACCGACATTGAAAAGATAGTACAGAACACCGTCGACCATTACGGGAAGATCGACGTTTTGGTCAACAATGCTGGTATTATCGAGATGGGCTCGATTGAGAACACGTCGCTAGCGCAGTACGATCGTTTAATGAACACCAATGTGCGTTCTATATACTATTTGACCATGCTAGCTGTCCCTCATTTGGTTAAAACGAAAGGCAACATCGTGAACATATCCAGTGTTAATGGTATTCGTTCTTTCCCTGGAGTTCTTGCTTACAATGTGTCTAAAGCTGCTGTGGACCAGTTCACAAGGTGTGTTGCGTTAGAATTGGCACCAAAAGGTGTGCGGGTCAACTGTATTAACCCTGGAGTTATTTTGACTGAGCTGCAGAAGAGAGGAGGTTTGAACGAAGAGCAGTATGCAGCTTTCTTAGTGAGGACCAAGGAGACCCATGCTTTGGGTCGTCCTGGCCAGCCTGATGAAGTCGCAGCAACTGTTGCCTTCTTGGCAAGTGATCTGGCAAGCAATATTACTGGTGTTAGTGTCCCAGTAGATGGTGGCCGCCACGCTATGTGCCCACGATAAACTCATATACTCAACATGTGTTGCAATCTTCTGCCAAACATCAACATTCTGATGTGCCATAAGATTTTTTCAAATGCATTTACAAGTCTTGAATTTTTTGTTTGTTTAATTTTATACAAGGTGTTGTTTAATATTTTATGTCTTACATTTTTTTATAATTGTTTTTAATACATACATCTACTTACATCTTAATTTGTTTTTATTTTTGTTTAACACCTTTTTTTTAATTATTTAATTTAACTTCTACTGGACTTACCTAGACCAATGTTATACTAATTATTATTGAGAAACATTGTGATAGACATGTAACTTAATTAAATGCTGCATGCAGCATTCAATTTTAAATGATAACATGAATTTATTTGTAAAATGGATAAGACTGCAATACAAATCGGTTAGTGTTATTATTTATATTTTTCAGTTAGTATTATTTTTCTACCTATTCAGATAAATATTTTTTTTTTCCGAAACGGCATTTTTACCACCACACGCTCATTGATATCATCTGTCATTAAGTATAGTATCTTTCCACTTCCAAATGAGAAAATATGGCCATGGAAACTGCATATTGCTCAAATAAACAAGCCAAAAAACGTCCTCTATTGCTATTACTCAATACAAGGCTAGGTCCTCAAAGGAAAAACAATTCAACTGCTTTGTGTAGTTTCATAAAACTAGGTGTTTTGGCACTGCAAAGTACAAGAACTGAAAGTGACTCAAAAACTCGATAGTATCAAATTCAAAAAAATATGTTAGGTAGGTATCCAATACTTATCTAACAATATTAATTTCTTGTTGCACTTTTTTAAAGAGATTTTTTAACCAAATAGATTCTTATTTACCTAAGAAATAGGTTCCAATGTGTACCTATCTCAATGAATGGCGCTAAATATTGCGGACTACGAGTTCAGTTAGGTGTTCCTCAAGGCTCAATACCGGGTTCATTCTAATTATTGTTTCATTCTATCATGTCAATGTTGAATTATACTCCTATTTTTGCCCTGCTCTGAGGCCCTTGAAATAGTTTAGGGATGTATCACAAGGCAAATAATTTAATAAAACCAACTAGTCATGTTTTCACCAATTTATTTTTGAATAAATTAAATCTAAAACCAACTTAACTAACTTATGCTAATTATCACAATTACTATCAAACCAACTTATGTTATGCGCCTACAAACAAATGATCAAACACATCCAGTCTTGTACAGGAGTTATTTTGTGCAGAATTACGAGAAACGTGCTCCAACGAACAAAATAGCTGACTTATTAAATTAATGGTACCACGCAGTTATACCTCGATTTTTGCGATCTCTTTTGGATGTCCAATATGTCCATAACTAACGAAGTGATTTATTTTTTGTAAGGTTTCCGTTTTTGCGCTTTGGCTACGGGACCCTAATGATGGTCTTAATCAGAATTTTGTTTTTCAGATAAGTAGGAATGGTATAACCAGGAGCATAGGCCTATGGAATTCTATTGATTAGTTAAGCAAGCAATTAAGCTGCTTAAGGAACGCGAGACCTATAATCAGGTGAGTAAATACCTTCTGACCAATACATAATTCATCCGTACTAAGCCATGGCCACAGAATAACTAAAACTATGCTGAGGAGTGCAAAATTCTGTTCAGTACCTTCACAAAGATGGGCTTTAATTTAATATAACTGCTTAGGTATTCGAGTTAACTGCATAATTGATGAGGAGACTCAAGGTCGCAGCAGCTGGTTGAGTGGCACTGCCGCGAACAGTTTCTTGGCTTCGTCGACGCACGCTTTGATGATTTGTTGGAAGGCGACCGGTCCTATGTCCCGCATCACAGGCTCCCAGTTGATGTTTATTACTTGGTGGATTGTGTCACCTGGAAATAAAGAATTGTAGTTTCAAACATACATTAGGTATTCCGTGTAAGGGTGTGGATACACTGCTATACTTCCACATTTGGGCAGAACCAATGGAGGTCATAGGGGACGAGACTTCCGCCATGTGGTGGTCTTACGAAGGTTACTTTTTGATTAAGATTAGGTACCGTATTTTTGTGGATGAGATGTGTATTAATTTCTAGGTAAGAACATAGTAATGATTAGAAATAGTGATTTAGTTTGATTAAGGTTATGTTCATTTCTTAGTCGTGGTTATATGTATAGAAATAGTAGGTATGTAATGAAAAGTGAAGGAACACGGGTGGGTTTTAATCAGTAAGAGTCTGACACGCCCTTCCGCTCCGCCCAGAGCGGGAGAGGTCATTTGATGATATCGCACCCAAAAAAATAAAAGGTATGTAATGAAAAGTGAATACTTGGTATTGAACAAACAATACGTGGTTTGAGGGGGTTGGGGTTTAAAATATCGAACTGAAGAGAAGAGAGAGCATCTGGATTATTCTGGATTACGTTAAAAAAATTGTAAGTAGCCTAAAAGCCTTGTTAATGTTATTGCAGAAAATAATGTCAAAATTCTTGTTGTCGAACCATTCAGGGCTTCAGGGTAGCAGTACATTCGCCGGGACCGCTAAGAAGAACTTCTTGACTTGCTCGATGCATTTCTTGATGATCTGCTTGATGGCAGGCGGGGCTATCTCGCTCATTATGATTTCCCAGTTCTCGTTAGTAAACCTTTCTGTCGTTTGTGCTGTAAATAAGTTGTTTATTAGGAAATGTATGTATGTGTTGTTCTGTTCTGTGAGTGGTAGAGATTTTAGGACCGTTAGGGTATTAAGTGCGATGTCTATAGTTGAGACTGTGAAAAACAATTACTTTGGATTGTTGTGTTACTGATGGAGTTTATACTTAGTGTGTCTAGCCACTAGTTGTTTAGGCTGCAGGCGTCTATTGCTCACACTGCTGCTTCAAATTAACAATGAATTATTCGTATGCCGCTTTTAGCCGCGTATGTGTCCTGAACTTAACAATACTAAACCAACTTTGTACCTACCATATCCAATGAATAAATTTGAATGTCTTTGTCTTTGATAGATTTCTTAGTGAACACCCATGTCAGGCGATTGTAAATCTATTACTTTCCTTTATGGAAGTTGTAGGTAGGTAGGTAATGTGTTTGCAGTCAACAATTTTGTTTTCGTATAAGTTAAAGATTACAATGTCATGAGATCACCCGATAACAACACCGAATCATCGTATTTTGTCAGTTTGTCACATGTTCATAAGGTCGAGGTCAATCAGGGCGTTTCTCGTAGGTACATATGTTATTGAATAACAAACTAGTCTTACCAAGTTCCTTGTTTCCGTTAAACAGGTTGGTGAACTTGAACTGGGCTCGGTCCATCTTGTAGTGGTCCTTGTAGCTGGGCAAAATCCAGTGGCCGTCTTTCTCTACGAAGTCATATTTGACGACGATGTTCAGGTTCGCTGTAAGTTAAAAATCAGTTATGAATTTGTGTGACAGAGACGTAGGGAACCTATACTGTATTCACTTTGTAGGGCACGTGTTTTGATGGGCTATCGTCTAACTCTTATCGGCTAGCTCTTTTCGTTTAACTTGAAAGTTTTGCTACTCTAGGGGTAGCAATTTAGTGGAAATTTAAATGGTTTTTAGAATTTTATTGACTAAACAGAATCTTAAGCCCTTCACAGCTTCACACAGACGCAGAATAGTCTACTATGGCAATTTTTCGTCAGCCCCAGTAGGTAAACGCATAAAATGGACGCCATTTGCCGACCATAGCCACCTACCTATTATAATTGAGCATGAAACTGTTGCCTCAAGCCCACCCACCACACATTTCGTATACTACGGCGGCCATCAATTATTTGTTGCTGCTTCCTTTGCCAATCGAGTGAGTGAGTGTTGCAAGTATAGATATTTTGTGTCGGTCTTACAAACCTGTTGTATATGCATACTGTTGTTAGGCAAATGATTCTGTATTCATGGCTGGGAATGGTAATTTTCTTAGTGAAAGTAAATTGAAGCTTCAATATTGGATAGGTATTTTGCGGTGTTGAGATAGATTAAAAGTCTTGTTTGGTTATGTAGTTTGTACTACATAACCAAACAAGACTTTTAATCCTTCCTACATCCTTCCTTTTAATCTACCTTGTCAAAGGCTCTTCCGAGTACAAACCAGGAAGAGCCTTAGACAAGGTAGTGTGATCTTAAGTTCGATTTGAATTGATACTTAGATGTTTATGGGCATTCAACATCATACACTAAGATATGGTATGGTTGGTGGTACAGACAACCGCGCATTAGTGCATCACTTGCATTACGAAAATCGCCCTTACTGCTACGAACGAAAGGTGCTCTCAATGTCAAATTGTTACCACTGATGTATGTTCAGTTACTGTACCACAGAAATAAGAATCATCTGTGGTAAGTATTTGTCTCTGTTCTATAACCTACACTGTTTTGCAGGCTCTACTAGTTTCACTCAAACGACTCTGGTTCGGCTAATTAATACTTACTGATCTTGATCTTCGATTGTCCATCGCCCTTAATGGGCAGTATGAGAACTTGTCCGTCCATGACGTAATGGGCCTTCAGTGTGACGTTAGCCGTGAAGTCCAAGGTAGCTTTACCCTTGTCTGGGTTGATCCTGGAGGCAACACATACCTTTATGGTTTAAATCTTGCACATCTACTCTCCTAGCAATCGACCTTTGCTTTATATTCACAGAGAACTACGTTATAAAATCGTTTATCAACACAGTAAGTAAATGTTTAAGACCACAGGGAACATCAAACCTTTCTTTCAGGACCACGACTGAGTTAAGGCTCGTACACACTGGCGTGACGCGACGCCTGACACAAAGGCACCGCGCGTCGCGCGACGAGCGGCGCCTTTGTGTAGCGCTGTCGCGTCGCGCCTGTCTATGGGAGCCTTTAAGCAACTCGAACATGGTCCTAAAAGGCTTGATATTTCTTTGCAATTTGGAGCGTACCTATTAGCCCTGAGGATCAATCACGCCTATACAGAAACGGTCACCAACTTAAATTCTGCGAAATGTGGCTTTGGGTACAATGACCATTTCAATTGGAAACATAAATCGACACGCTACGAAGAAGAATTGGAGAAATCTCTCCCATTCCAAGAATTAATTAATTTTGGTACATTTTGTTGCTTCCACCGTGTCATGAAAACTTTTCTTTAACTAAAATGGCCCTGAATAAACTTACTTGTAAGAATTAACCCTGAATCCCTTCAAGCCGGTGACAACGGTATCGCTAAAGGTGAGCTTCAAGGCAGGGTTGTCCACGAACACCGTGCCTAACTCCACAGGGTCCAGAGGTGCGATGCCCAGCTCTGGGATGCCTTCGGTGAACTTGGAGCCGGCTGCTGTGATCACCTTCTCCACGCAGACGTTCAGTTGAGGGTCGGATCGGGAGCATGGCGTGATGAATGAGGCTGGAAAGAAAAGGATTAGGGTTTTGAGTTGTGGTTTCTAGAAGCCTGTGTTTTGGGGTTCCATGATTTAAATGTGCTGAGTCGAAGTGCATTGCATATTTGAATCAGAATCTCATTATTTACCTACCAATGTAAAATGTAGTAAAATGTACCTAGTCTTTTATGGCTATCTTCCATAAGACTTTTCCGTAAAAGTGTAACTAAATAACTTATTTTTACCCGACTGCGGTGGAGCCCAAAATGAGGGTACCTAATATCGTTTTCATTACAAGCATCCATGCTTCTAATGAAAACGATATTAGGTACCCAGGTAGGTAAAGCATAATTATGACATAGGCTGTCCACAGCCTATGTCGTAATTATGCTTTGAATTAATTAATAAGTAGGTAAACATGAATGAATCTGATCCTGGAAAACGTTGATATTGTTATATTTGTTGATGCAAATTGTTTCCGGATAACGAGGAGTTATCTTGCTACTTGTACTTGAGAGATGTTTTATTAACTATTAACAAATAACCATCTCTACTGCCGGTTCGATGTTTACAATGTTGTGTCTGTTTGTTGATCAATCACCTATTGCATAAAATATGTTAAGAACTCTCAGATATTGCATATTTTATACAAAAGCAAATACAGTCCTTGGTTTTCTCGCGTTAAGTATACGCGTAGGTATATTTTATATATTTATATATAAAAGGTTCGCTAAAGACTATAATTTGTACCTAAGTAAGTGGGATATTTTAATTATTAAAATTATGTGTCACAAAACAAGCAAATCGAGGTAAACTTGTCCAGTCGTTAACGCGTGCGCAAGTTGACCTATTATGAGTTCGCCCTAGATTATATACCTAAGATCACCTTCAACCTAATAAACAGCTTTTTATAATGACTGGCATTTGGAATTAAAATAAGAGAGGTAATGAAAAATACCTAACGATGTTTTAAAGGCATAAGGTAATGCGATTCTTCTTTTCTAATAAAAGTGAATGATATTCAAAATCAAGTTCCTCAACAGGTACTGTTCCTATTGTTTACTTACAACCATTCAAAGATTACCTAAACACTTGGGTACCTTCAATTGAAATACCTTATCAAGGTTCCAATATTTAAAGAGCAATTGACCATAACCTTGACCGTACCTAAACGAAACTTTACACAACACTTGACTGTCCGATGTAAGTAAACTAAGCGGTTCCCTTAAAGATCTGAGGCCCAATAATCATCTCGACTATTGATTCCCTTGAGGTCACGGTCTCAACTCTCAATCCCCTTATGGTGACGATAGCTGGGTCGCGTAAATACAAAGGCGGCTGCAACATAGATACCCATAGTCGGTGCTGAATTATCTTGCGAATGGCTTAAAGCAGCAATAGTGCGTCCGAACCCAGCTGCAACACAGACGTTTGTAGTGCAGCCGCATTTGTTTGTATAAATGATAAATGATTTTATTTCTGTAAGTAGGTTTGTATAAACACTTTTACACGTCAATCATGTTTTTTAAACTAGATGAGGTCAGCGTTTCCTATCTGACTACTCTGAGAAGAAAGGCCGAAACAAACTCAGAGGTCACAGTCTCTTTTAAAGTCCAGACATAATTTTGGTCAGGTCATGCGAAGACCATGCAGATTGGTATATGAAATGGTCTTTTGAGACAATAAAAAATGGTTAATAAGACGGAGACGGAAAAGGCGGATTCAACACAGACACCCATAATCTGTGTTGCATTATGTTGCGAATCACTTGAAGCATTATTAGTTCGTCCGAATCCTACTTCAGTACAGTAATCTTTATAGTAGTATACCTAATCATATTTTATTTTGAAGAATGCAATAAAAAAGACAAATGCAGTAAAAAGATTCCGACGAACTGATAACCTCCAATTTTTGTTGAAGTCGGTTAAAAATACGTTTTATTTTTCATGTAGGTACTTTAGAAGGAACGAATAAATTTAAACTTGTCTCTGCGGGAATTAGTTCCACCCAAAAACTTATATCTACTCTACTAGTAGAATTAGGAATACGGTTTGAAAATATGGCAGTCAAGATTAGGACGGTTAAGTTTTATATTTTCACCAATATTGAGATTTCTTCCTTTCTTCTTTACTTCAGAGATGGTAGGCCGTCCACTTTGTATTCTTGACGAAGATGCAGTGTAATGCCTCTATCTTTACAACGAGCAGCTCACGTGGGCTGGACTTTGATCCGTTCCTAGTTGGAAGTACGTTTTAAATGTTTCCTGCGTTTTTGAATCACACCGCAGACTACTGTACGCAGATGGCCAGTGAATGCGATGGCTGTGATTAAAGTTAACATTGACAACATTTGGCCTGTTTTCAAAAGCACATCATTTTTAATAGTATTTTTGTTAATCTTTTTAACCTTGAAGTCTATTATATTACGGCACATCAAGTTCCTTGAACTCTGTACATTCATATTTCTTGATGAATGTTGACAACCATACAGTTTACAATGGCAATAATTCCTTCTGCACATGTGGCTTCCCTGGTAACAGCATTAACGGCATCACTATGTAAATGTCTATTAACTGCTCCCAACCAGCGCCAGACCAGCAGTTTTTGAGTTATCCTTAAGGATAACAAAATAAAAACTGAAACAAAACGGTGCAAAAACTAACTAGAAAAAATACGCAATATTAATACTGCGTATTTCTTCTAGTTAGTTTATATTGATGATGTTTTAATCATTTCCCGTCACTGTTATGTACATATCAAGTAGTGGTATACGAATTTGTGTGGGGTAGGTACCACAACTAAAAAGTGAATCGAAAAAGTGATCTTTATTATTTATTATTTACATTAATGACATGCCCAGAGAAACACATCATCCGCTGGTTTTGTTTGCTGATGATAGCATGGTCGTTTTTAGTGGTGAAAATGATGCGACGACAATTGAGGGAGAAATAAACCACTGTCTCCAAGTATTAGTAGAATGGATGAGCGCGAATAATTTAAAAATTAATATTGACAAAACTAAAATAATGACTTTTGAGCAAAGGACGAATCATAAAAAACCTGACATAAAATATGGAGACAAGACAATTTCAGAAACGACAACTACAAAATGTTTAGGGCTTGATCTGGATAGAGACATGTCGTGGAAAACTCATACTGACAGTTTATGTAAACGCCTGAGTCAACATAAATATAATAAAAAATAAATATAAGCTTTACGTAATCTTGAAAAGGAGGTAAATCAAAAAGTTTTGGTTACGGCGTATCATGCATATGGTACGTCTGCATTACGATACGGGCTTATATATAGGGGTAACTCCACCAACAAGGAGACAGTATTTAGAGCGCAAAAGAGGTGTGTGAGGGCAGTATGCGGTATTCAAAGCACGGAAAGCAGGAAACCGTTCTTTTTGAATTACCGTATATTAACAGTACCATGTCTATACATATATGAGGTGGCCGTATTTGTTAAAACAAACTTCCACCTATTTGGAAAACTACACAGTTCGCGACATAGAAATAAAATAAGCAGCAGGCAACACAAAAAAGCAGTATTCCGTATTAACCTCCTAGGAATGGCACCACATATTTATAATAAATTACCTAATAAAGATATCCATTTATTTAAGAAGCAACTCAATAATCTATTGATAAGTAAGACATACTACACAAGTAATGAATATCTGTCGGATAGAAATTTGGGTGCATAATAATATATATACAATTAGGCTGAATACTGGAGTCCAATTTATTTTCATTAAAATTATCTTATTTGTATTGCCAATTATGTGTTGACTGTATTAGACATTACTTAGTTATTATGACATTATATATTCTGATATTGCATGCTTATTGATTAGAATATATATATATATGACATTTTGTATGGTACTATTTTGAAATTGTATAACTTATGACTTATTAATGTGAATTTATGAAATGGTATAATTTTATTGGTGCTTTTGATTTTAATATTAATTTTGCATGCCTGAATTGGTGCAACACAGTGGACTGCGCATTCACTTGACATCTGGAAATGTATGCTTATGTACTGTGTTGAGCAATAAACATTTGAATTTGAATTTGAAAATTAAAAACTTTTTTACAAAATAAAAACAAACGAAAATACAAAACCAAAGACGCCGACTTCCGAAATTAAAGTTATTTCCACATGTTTGTGTTTTTTTTTTGGAAGCCAGTTGTTTTCTTTTTTGTAAAAAAGTTTTGTTTAAACAATGTCTTTCGAAGCCGATCACATTGCAGACAGTTTTCACATGTCTGTGGCGTAGTCGTGTTTGTAATAGGTACTTTGTTCATACGAACGCGGCTGCGTTACAGAAGAGCTACTGTCTTTATTGCAGCCGCCTTTGTATTTACGCAGCCAGGTCAATGTCGAACGTTCCGTTACGGGTTACGTTAACCGACCGGTTTGTCTCACGTGCTTTTTGAGCTGGTTTAATTAACGCTTGTTTGCAATCCCTTAGCAACAAGCAGAGGTAACTACACATAGAAACAGGACACTGGACAGGTCCACTCAATCTGTGTGGTTCTTTCCTCAAAAGACCGTTTCTGATACCAATCTACATGGTCTTCACATGATCTGACCAAGATTATATCTGGACTTTAAAAGAGACTATAACCTGCGTTTGTTTCGTACTTTCTTCTCACAGTAGTGAGATAGGAAACGCCGACCTGATCTAGTTAAAAAAATATGATTGACGTGTAAAAGTGTTTGTACAAACCTACTTACAGAAATAAAATAATTTATCATTTATCACAGAAGGCTTAATTGAATCGAAATTTGCTTATTTTATAGGCCTCATAGGTACCTATCTCCCCGATTAGAGATAAACCGATGACACATAAAGTAAAGAAATGTAAGAGTCTCAGACAGTCCGCTGAGCAGGGCCTGCATGGAGGACGACGAGACGGCAGCTCATGTACTTCTTAACTGCCTGGTGGTCGCCACCTACTGGGCAAAGTACTTCGGAAGCTCAGGTACCCTCCGTGAGATTATCAGTAACACTGAGGCGTTGCTGGCCCACCTCGAGGTGCTGGGCTGGATCGAGTAATTCCCACCCGTACACAAAATACGCGCATTGACGTGGAGTTGCGGAGAACAGCCCGTATTACCTATTTACCTAAGTAAAGAAATTGCGCTATCTAATTTTATCCATCAGAAACTTCTAGCATAAACACATTTTGTAAAGTACGGCAAGATTTAAATCTGGTGAATCCACTTTAAAATATAGAAATACTTACATGAACACCGTTATTACCCGACTACATTTTTTTTTTAGTTTCGGTGCAACTCGATACTTACATAGAAAGATATCCAAGAATTTGAGTAATATGATGTGTTAACAATCGTCTACTTGTAAAATTATTTTGGATTAGACTGCCACCTATGCAGAAATGACAGAAATCCTAATCCAGGTAGGTAGTTACTAGTCATAGAACTGCATCGATAAAAAAAATGCGTTTTCGATTTCTTAATAAAATAAACAAAATGTTTTGACCGTGACCCGAGTTCGAGTGTTCGACAACAACTATCACAAAAGCGTGTTGTTATAGAAAGTGGTGTGATTTGAAATTTTCAAGAACAACCGGGCGGAGCGGCGCCGGCGCCGCGGCGTGGCGTTTCAATAAACCGGCGGCGGTCTTTCGCAAGTATCAAGCAATCGATGCATTGAACATCCTGCTATAATAGTTATATGTAATGATAACGTTTGAATATTAGTAATGTTAATGGAAATTGTTATTACGATTATTTTTTATATTTATGCAATTCTTAAGAATGAAAACTTAAGAAATCTTGTACTTAGTGTGCATAGGTCACTGTGGTTCATCAATGGTCATCAATTCTTCGTTTATAAAATATATCTCAGTGAACATCAACACAAAAGCTGGCGTTTATTCGGTTGCCGCCTGCGCACTGCGGGGCAATTGCGTAACACATTATCAGTAACAGTGGCTTTCATTTTGACAGTTCAACAACATTCCTTGCGTTATTTACGTTGTTGAGCAGACAAATTTTTCTAACATATGGAGCAATGTATCAGCAATATCCTTCAAAATGATTCAGATTGTGATTAAGAAAGTCTGTTACGCAATTAAGATGCTGATAATGAAGTTAATAACAGACAACTTCTAGAATCTTCACATTCGAATGTTTATTGCATCACATGGAAATATTTTTTTAACATAACGTAACATCACGCCTTCATTCCCCGAAGAGTACGGCAGAATTGTACCTATAATACACCCACATTTCACCAGTTATGTTTAAGTCTTATATAATAGAGGGCAAGCCTATTGCCATCAAGCGGGCACAAATCCAGACTCCGGGCTGCTACTGAGAAATTCCTGATAGAAAAACCCAATAACCCTGTGCCCGACCTGGGAATCGAACCCAAGACCTCATGCTCAGCAGTAGCGGTTGCGACCACTAGACCATCGAGACAGACATATACGAGTTTCTAATTAAATGCGTTTCTGAAGTTCAAAGTTATATGTAGGTCAGGTAGGTAGGAATAAAATTCATTTAACTCATAAAAAACAAACAATTCATATAACAAATTAAATTTCATTCGAAAACATCCATCGGTTTCTTACTAAACTTCGACTATATCCGACGACCCTGGTTACTTATCTCTTTTGATGCAATAATACAATATTTGATAAATGCAATGTAACGAAGAATTTGATTTCACCAAATTGCTGCCAGCAGCTATTTATGACAATCGCCTCATAGGATCCATCTTTATAATGACCAATGTAACAATCCGCTTTCGAGACTTTGAAGTCGAATCATGAGACTCAAGTTTAACAGCATGTTTCAGAGCTTTTTTGGTAATGAAGCATTGTCATGTTGCTTTTTCGAATGGCATGGTATGATGTCAATTGCGATGGTCAATGGAACGAAGAAATCAAACGTGAATATAGAATGAAAAATGAGTTATTGTAAGTTCCCGCTACCGTGGGGCGAACTAATTAGTTACAATAAAATCCGAAAATAGAGGGCTCACTTTGCAAGCATTATCATCACGAAGTAATATGATTTGTGAGCTTGATGTACAAAACAATAGGTGATTTCAAAGCACTGCCTGGCTGGTAGTTATCCTTCTACGACAATCAACAG
The DNA here is from genome assembly GCA_917490735.1 of Dryobotodes eremita. Taxonomy (NCBI): domain Eukaryota; kingdom Metazoa; phylum Arthropoda; class Insecta; order Lepidoptera; family Noctuidae; genus Dryobotodes; species Dryobotodes eremita. The sequence continues at coordinate 22,570,201 of OU823251.1, read as the reverse complement.
GAAAAAAATATTCCCACAGTTTTATGTCCTTTATCAGCGCACGATTATAACTACCAATCAATGAATTAAAAAAAATAAAAGATGAACATCTAATTATTTTTCTAATTGTGTGGTCTACAAGAACAAGAAAAAATAGAGATCGTCTTGTCCAAGTGTCGACGGCGTCAAAAAGAAAAAGTTACAAAAAGGAAAGTTTTCCGTTTAAATTCACCATTTAATGGACTAAAAATAAAAATATTGTTAGTAATTTAAAATTATTAGTCACTTTCATATACTTAAGTTATCACTAGTAATTATAACAGCACTTGGTAATGCAGTGATGCTTAAATTGCTAAAACAAAACAAAACTACCTACTTTCAGATGAATGGTGGAAGAAGGAAAAGGATTTCAAGATCAAGATTAAGTGTAATTAAAATTGACTCATGATTGAAGTCATGACCCCCACTGCAGTTTCCTCTGAAACTTTAATTGACTTGTACGTGACCTATGTTAACTAACTATGCATTAACTGCAATTATAAAACGAATCTAGGGTCTTACAAAGGTTTATGTAACAAATTGTTACAAAATTGAATTTAATTGTTTTAAAAAACGACGACGAATTTTGTCATTTTGGCGGAATGTAGGTGTATTTTAGGTACGTACACCTCTGCCCAACACTTCGGGGAAACAAGGCATGATGTTATGTTTTGTTGTTTTCTGATTTTATTATCATAAAAAAATAAAAAAATATTGTTGTGCCCACAGGTTTCGTAATTGTACCTAAGCTTTAAGCCATTTCAATATCTTATTAACGCAAACAAAGATGTGAATAAAATAATGAATTATAAATTTTATATTTTTCATAAAGTTTTTCCAGAGTGCTTTTGATATAGCGCTTAAGTTTAAAATACTTTTCGAATTTAGAATACTTTTAAAATAATAACCAAAACAAAAATTGTTTGTAAACAGTGATACGTGTACCTAGATCCCTACTTACTATGAAATGAGGCTTTCGTAATAAACTTGATTAGCGGACCCTTAATTAAATTAAAACGTGTTACGAAACAATTTTTTTTAGGATAACCTGTACCGGTGATTTTTCTGTAGTTCTTGTAAAATACCGTGAAAGATGTCGTAAAGAAGAGCTCTAATTTTCTAAGTGCTTAGGCCTACCTAAGTATTTACTTAGAAAAATACCTTTGGTATAAAACTACCTTTGTATGCCCAAAGTGGATTTGCTTTGAATATAAGTATGAACTAGTATAGTTAGCCTGTGCTCTTCAATTGTAGGTCACGGGCCCAAACCAAAGTAATTCAAAGTTTTTTTTTTAAACTCTCTTCGTAGGGTTGTAAGTAATATGTAATAAAGGCTAGTTCTCACAACGTGACTTGCGTTTATATTAGAAAATTACGACAATTTGTCTGATTGTACACGTTCATTCAATAATTGAACGCACGTGCGACTTTCCGACACTCCGGATTAAATCGTAAATAATTGTAACGTATGTTTATTTATGTATGAGATGAGTCAGGAGATTTCCCATGAAGTCATTTTAGATGATTAGTTAAATTAGATTTTAATAATAAATAAATCAACATGTACATAATTTAAGTAAGTAGGATACCTATGTCATAATTTTTATATCTAAGTGAAAATGAAAAATCCTTAATTACTATATTATTACTTAGGTAATATTTTAATTTACTCTTTTTATATCTGAGTGAAAGACATTCTAACTACCTTAATTTATAAAAAGAAAAATGAAAACTCACGCAGCGACCCAGCGTACGCGCAGGCGACGAAACTTAAAACGAAACACAAATGCACTTTCATCTTTCTAAAATTATTGACAAAATTACTTTATAATAAATATGTGTTATCGTTATCAAGTCTTGTTTCCGACTGTGCGCCTGTTTGGTTACTATAGCCTTTTATACGTTGCGCAACAAAACTTACGTGCCGACACGATCACTGATTCAATACTAATTAACCATTTTTCTGTGACCTGTTGCAACTGTTCGATTTTCCTGCCTGTAACCAGACCTGGTAAGGGAAAGAGGGGAAGGGCGGCTCAAGTTGTGTTGCACGGTTTTCGGTAAATTAGTTTAGTTAAAATTGTGATAAGGAGTTTATTCAAAAATTAATTATTGTAATAAATAATTGTGCTTAGTTTAATTTTGCGTGGTACGTGGTGTATCTACTATTGTATCAACAAATATGTTTCATATTCCTTCATGAGCATCTGAATAGATAGAGAATATCTATTATTTTTCTTAGGCAGATCCACCACCATGGGATCGGGTGGTGGGCTCATTCTAAAGATGGTTAGGTAGGTGTACTGCTCTTTCTTTAGTATCTAAAGTCTTAGTCAAACTTAAGTGAAATTCAATTATGAACTCTGTTAAGTATAATCTTCTTAGCCATGTTTAGGTGAATATTTAGTTTAATTAAATGTGTCGCGCATGAGCAGGGAACGCGGCAGTCGTTTCGAGTACCTGTAACTAAAAAACTATTATGACTATAACGTAGACTGAAATAATTTTAATTAATAATAAAAATAAGATTGTCTGCAGATGATCGCATTATAACATTTTTTTTTTTAAATTTAATTATTAGTCTGCGCCGTGTACCTACACTACTTTAACATTTTGAATAGGTAATATTAAGTATATAAACAATGTATCTAGTAAGTAGGTACTAACGACTAGTAAGGTGCCGTTCTTTTACAATTAAATAAAAAAAAACTAACATTGTAATTAAAAAAGAAAACAAAAATTTACAGAAGTTAACAGACCATCTTAAAGATTAAAAGAAAAACTAAAAAAGCGTGTTTATAGATTGTATACCGAGTATGTATCAGCTTTGTTCTTAGTTTTTTTTTTTTTTTACATTTTGAAGATACGTGAGCATGGTTAGTTAGCCCGAGTACCAAGAAATAGGAAAGTCCATTTCGATTTTGCAATGCGTTCAGCAAATTGCTATAACAATTAGATATGGAAAAGTCATCTGGAATCAAGTTTAGGGGACTCGGGTAAGGTAAGGGGTGCTACACATTTGTTCAGGTCAGCGTAGATGCCGAAAGAAGTTTGCCGATCGGTACGAGACGAATGAAAGCTGAATATGTGTAGTAATTGCTTCGGGTCAGCTTTGTTGGTCAACAAATACTACCGAAACGAATGTGTCAACCTGAAAAAGTGTGTAGCACCCTTAAGAGGCAGTGGAACCGTAGAAACAAAAAAAAATATTATAAAGAGTCTTACAAAATTCGAATGTAAACAACCAACTCTTCTCAAGAGTTGTCACACTCAGCCACGCGCAAGCGCAAATCATCACTTGACAAACACAAAATTCAACAAAAACTGGGGTATTCAGAACTCGATGATATTTGTCACAGACGATTTGTTTGTCGCATAGACAATGCGGAGGAACATCCGCGAAGCAATTGATGTTTTTGTGCGCCTACCTACGCAAGTCGAGATGTACGAGTACCAGTGGAAGGTTTTGTGTGTTTGCGTGATCGTTCTACATGTTAGGGTTCCACCGGCGGCGTAGGAAAGGTCCTGCACTAGATAGATAGATACCTAACGTTTTTTTCCGATGAGAATTCGCTTAATATACTTACTATGACACTATCATGTATGCAAACACGACCTATCTACTAAGAGTGCTGATTTTGAAGAATTTTCCTTTAACATTATTTATAATAGATTTAGTATCATAATGCCAACATGCCTTATCGATCACCTTTCCAAATAAAAACCATGAACATAACATAATATCACGCCTTGTTTGCCCGAAGGGTTAGGCAGAGGTGTACCTATAGTACACCCACATTTCGCCAGTTATGTTGTAGTCCCATGTAATAGGGGACGAATCTATTACCATCAACCGGACACAAATCCAGATTCCGGGCTGCTACTGAAAAATTCCAGATGGTAAAACCCAATAACACTGCCCGACCCGGGAATCGAACCCAAGACCTCATGCAAGGCAGTAGCGTTTGCGATCGGTAGACCAAGGGCTCTCAACCCATGAACACCATGAAGTACTGTGTATTAGCAGGCCACGTGGTGGAGACTGATCTGATTACATGATTTTCGCTTATGTCAGTGTCAAGTACATAATGTTGATGTAGGTTATAGTAATACTACACAGTGAGTAATAACGATCAGACTCACTAGTGCGGAACAGTATTATGACATTAATGCGATGTATACATTTCCTACAACTAGGTACGATGTGTGTTTAAATTGATTACATAAATAGGCAAAGACTTAGTTACCTATGGTCAAGTTAACGCAATCATGCCGAGGCATATAATATGGTCAAGCTAACGCGATCATGCCAAGGCATAAATATGGTCAAGCTAACGCGATCATGCCAAGGCATATAATATGGTCAAGCTAACGCGATCACGCCAAGACATATAATATGTATAGGTACAAAGAGGAGCTATACATACTATATGCGCTAGGATGTATACCATTAATCTAGTTGTCTAATTAGTAGGTAATATATGAACGTAGATTACGCAGTAAAAAGTTGTTTAAAGCTCCGATAACAGTAGCTTAGGCCTTCGACCTACATGCTGCTCGACGAGGTGGGCAAGATCTTTGAAAGAGTCATTGCAGACCGCCTCGTCGAGCGGCTGGTGCGGGTGAAGCCGGATTTGGCGGATATCCAGTTTGGTTTCCGCAGGGGGCGCGTGCGATTCCTCACGATGGGGGATGCTGTTGCCCGGGGTGGAGTCGTCATGGCGGTGTCTCTAGACATCGCCAATGCCTTCAATACCCTGCCCTGGGGTTGCATCAGGGAGGCACTCTGGTATCACCGGATGCCGACCTACCTCTGTCGTGTGGTCGAGGTCTATCTGACGGATAGGGCCGTCGTCTACCCCGGTCACCAGGGAGAGTGGAACTGGCGAGAGATGTCGTGGGGTGTCCCACAGGGATCGGTCCTGGGGCCGTATCTGTGGGACATCGGGTACGACTGGGTGCTGTGCGCCGATCTCCCTAGCGGCGTCAGCGTGGTATGCTACGCTGACGACACGCTGATCCTGGCGCAGGCGAGGTTGCACTGGTTAACTAATGATACGTGGGGTTGCGATAATCGTCGAGAAGATCTGGCAATTGGGACTCGAGGTGGCTTTGCAGAAGTCGGAGGCCATGTGTTTTCATGGTCCTCGGAACGCGCCACCGCGGTGGCGCGTTATTTGGGAACCCAGCGGTGCACCGTTGGGTTCCCAAATAACGGTAGGAGGGGTTCACATCGGCGTCAAGACGACGATGAAGTACCTGGAACTCGTCTTCGTCAGCTGGTGGATCTTCGTGGAGCATTTCCCACGTTTGGCTCCCAGACTGGAGCGGGTCGGGGATGCCTTGAAGCGGCTCTTGCCCAACCTGGGGGGGCCAAACGCCTCCTGCCGGAGGCTCTACGTGGGGGTCGTGCGGTCCATGGCCCTTTACGGGGCACCGGTGTGGGCGCGTTCATTGAGGCGCCGACGAGCCCGCCGGTTGAACGCGTCCCAGAAGGTAACGGCCATCTGGCTGGTCCGGGGATACCGCACGGTCTCCTGTGAGGTGGCGAGCTTCCTTGCTGGATTGCCGCCATGGGATCTGGAAGCAAAAGTCCTCGCGCACATATGGGAGAGGCGCCACGGCGTCCTCACCTTCCGCCTGACGCAGGTCCTCACCGGACACGGTTGTTTTGGGAGGTTCCTGTTTCACATAAGGCGGGAGGAAAGGCCCGGGTGTTACAATTGTGTGGATCGCCTGGACGACACGGTGGAACATACGGTGGAGGTCTGCCCGGCTTCGGCGGAGTACCGCCATGTCCTCGCGGAGGCGATCGGTGGCGGTGATCTCTCGCGTCCGGCCCTGGTCCAGGCCATGGTACGGAGCGAGAGGGTATGGGAAGCCATCACCTCGTTCTGCGAAGCATTAATGCTCGCGAAGGAGGAGGCGGAGCGCGTGAGGGCGAAGCAATCGTTGCGCCCTCACGTCCCTAGTCGCCACAGGCGGATACACCCTGGGCGTCGGGAATCTGTAGCCGATTCCTGGCCACCGTAGGCGCGGGCTTGCGAACGGCGAGCAATGGGTAGCTCGCCGTCCGGTAAGGACCAGGCCCGGGTCAACGCCGCGTTGTGTTCCACGCGAGCCTCGAAAGAGATGTCAGCACTAATTGACGGGGTCAGATAGGGCCGATACCTGCCAGGGTCGCGAATTGTTCGAAAGAGTTACCGTGGCCCTGGCACGCAGGCAACTGTAGGAACACGGGTGAGTTTTAGTCAGTAAAAGTCTGATACTGATCCCGCTCCGCCCAGAGCGGAAGAAGTTAATTCGATGATTTCCCAACCAAAAACGAAAATACCCTTTGACCTAAAAACTTGATTTCAAAAGCAATAAAAACACAATACATTATTAAGATTCTACATAGTGAAGTAAATACGGCTGCGGTTGCATTATTGGAAGTAAATATAGATAGTACTTACTACTACTGATTGTAAAGCACGTGGAGGGGAACAAGTAATAGTGCAGAAGTTCGTTCGTTCGATAGTGTTGTGGTCTACTATGGGGCGGTAACTCATGAGTACCTACAAAATATACGGTGTACCTACGGTGTTCAAATAACTGAAAACCTGTAAAGGGGTCATTGTACCTATACATTCATGATTATAAACAGCTTTTACAATGGGACCAACACCTAAATCGTAAAAAAAAGCAATCAAAAGTTGTGCATAGTGATGAGTACATTGAAAAATCTTTTAAAGTTTCCAGTCATTTTAATTACACCTTGTTTAATATGCTTGCGTGTAAATGCACCTTCTGTTCTTACCTGTATATTGATTGTACTGTGTAAGACTGTGTTACACACACGAGTGTGTGAGCTTTTGTACGAACAAAAGCTGCCCAAACTCGTTGAATTTGAAAACTGTATTCAAAGTGGAAAACTTTAGTTCACATTCATGTTGTCCTTGTTTACTTAAAACAAACAAAATACATAAACAAACATTCACCTTGAACTTTAAAGGTTGATGCTAAGAATTGTAATAGAGTAGATATCTACATAAGGTTTTTAAGTAGGTATGTGATCTAATTCTTCTGGCGACGAAGGTTACTGAGTCATCCTCCTGTATTCTCCCTATATCGACGCCTTGGAACATATTCTTCTGTATTCCTAATTAAGTTAGCTTATTATTGTCTCTAACAAAAGTATACAATTTCGTGATACAGGCATTCTATTCCCTGCTTGTTAAGAAAGAAGGCCGTGTTGCTATATTCTTCTTTGCATTATTTTTTCTTTTTCTTTATCACGCCAGTTTATTTTTGATTTAATATTGAGGTACCCATAATTAGAGCTACCCATAATTTTTCAATTATCATTTAAAAATAAACATTCCATAAATTCATAGGTCATTACCTACACTATTTTTTACAGATAATGTAACCAGTGTCCCTTCTGAAATACTTGAATAGCGTATCTAGGCTACGTGATCATACTCATGAAATGTATCAATTACTTCTCTTTACACGCGTGCACATAATGTAGGCACTAATTATATTGAATACTTGTGATTGAGTCTGTCAGTAGGATTAATAGAAGATGATCGCTTTAGCGATAAGTTCACCCGTTGTGTCACCCGTTTCGAGGAATACTTTAGGTGTGCTTCATTTGGTGCGTTTTAATGTTGGTGCGCTTCGAGGAATACCCCGAAATTTCTACATTTATATCTGTAATTCAGGTGTAGGAAATAATGTAGAGTAGCTATTCTATTCTATAAATAGCTGAGAAAATTGTTTTCTTTTACGAGATATTCATCTAGTTTTTGTGAAGAAATAATCAATAATTATGTTGAGATTATTTGTAGTGACACGAAACATTGCCTCGTGTTCATTCTACACGTGGTACAGTCTCGTGTCACTTTTTGCTTGTTTTACAAGGTTGTTAATTGATAAGCTTTATTGAAGAAAAATGTCAGTCACAGTAAATTTGCAATAATTACAGAATTAATCACGGGTATCTGTGGCTTCACGTTAGTATTTACTAGGTTCTGTCCACGACTTCGCGTGGAACTCGAAAGACACCACTATCTACTAAAATAACAGCCACATTTTCATAAAACGTCTCTGTATACTATATGTTTGTAGTTTTGGTCTCAGAAGCCAAAATATGAAGAGAGTCAGGACTGGTGACGCGGCAGCGAGAGACGTACCATCTATTTACAACACATGCAATAAAATAATTCTATACGTAAACTAAGCAACAATAAATTTAAATAATTTATCTTCATCTGGCTACAGTCACTTGACTAAGAAGCGGTAGAAAATCAGTGGTGACTTAATTACATGATCATCATGATCATGATCTGTTTCATCGTTTTTGTGATGGGACAGGATCAGCCCTGAGTAAGTACATACATACATACATAAACTACGCCTTCTTCACATGGGGGTAGGCAGAAACTACAGAACGCCAACTGCTACGATCCTTACATAGGTACTCCTTTTGCATTATTTACTTTCATACATCTGCACCCTAATTACGTAACACATTATCTATCACAATCTGAATCATTTTGAAGCCTATTGCTAATACATTGCTTCATTTGTTCGAAAATGTTGTCTGCTCAACAACGTAAATAACGTAATGAATGTTGTTGAACTGTCAAAATGAAACCCATTCCTACTGTTAGTGTGTTACGTAATTACCCCGCAGGTCAGTTAGTGCATCTTCCTAACAAACAACTCAAGCATGTAAGCTCACCCACACACACAATTCTACTAATATTATAAATGTGAAAGTTTGTGAGGATGGATGGATGGATGTTTGTTACTCTTCCACGCAAAAACTACTGAACGCATTTGGATGGAATTTGGAACACAGGTAGTTTATAACCTGAATTAACATGTAGGATACTTTTTATCCCGGTAGTACGTTCCCATGGGATAATTTCCGACCTCCACGCGGGCGAAGCCGCGGGCAAAAGCTGGTTACACATACACTAACAAACATACTTTCGCGCAAATGAACAACCATGTGTACTATGTTGTATTTTAATTTTTACTTTATTAAATTTTTGGTTTATACATAATTTTTAAAGTATCAAGTCAAAAGTGTAAATTTTATTTCCTTTATTTTTGTGTTGTCATAAAACAACAAGATTTGCGTCTTTGTATTAGGGGAGGACGCCGGCTCCTTCAACGCAGTTAGAACTAGCGCAGGAGTCAGAGAATTATATAATTATTTGTACCTACACCTTGCTTTATGTCAATAAATAATTTGTGTATTTGTATTGTACAGTTGTCCGTGTAATAAGCAGCTCATCCTGAGGTCGACACCCGCAGCCTTCAGTAGTAATTTACCAATGCTTGCGAAGTTTTTAGTTTTTAGTAAATAGTAGTAGTAGTAGTAGTAAATTAATAAACGTCTGCGTTCCTGCATATATTACCTAATGGCACAACACTGATACACTGACTGATGCATTCTCAAAGATTATTCCTAACGAACAGCTATCAATAAAATAATATTATAACAGTAGATTGTAAACACGCGGGATTTCTCATCCTGTTTTTTTTATTTTCCCGTTTCTGGCAAAAGCCTTTTCAAAAAACAAAACAAATGCAGTTTTATTTTCCTTCTAAATTGAGGTCATGGTCCTTTTTACCACTTTGTCCTACTATCCATAGTTCCTGTGATGCCATGGCAACAATCATATTCATTTACGTGATTGACATATAATATTATATATATTCCTTCCACTTCCATGCAGCGGACATTTGTTTTGGGTGGAAGTTGATCCCAAACACCGTCCCATAAGGTTTTGGCGCGGTATGAAATGACTACTTTTATAAGTATTTTTTACAACTTTGACATGCTTTAACTTCGGACTCCCCCACTACTGGAGCAGCTGACGCTCCGATATCTTTTATACTAAGAAAATACTATTACATTTTTGGTATGATTTTCAGGCGGTCTAAAATTACTTGTACAAGTTAACGCCATCGCCCGTACTATTATGTTATGATTGACTGCTTAGCTCCTTAAATGTATAGCGAGATGATAATCATTTAAAAGTTTAAATCTGTAACTATCTGCAATATTCTAACCTTTTGGCTCGTCTTTTTACAATTTGCAATATTGCAATATTGTTCATCTCCCATAGCAAATAGCGTGATTATTTATTTATAGCCTACAGACTAACCAGACTTATAGGAATATCTAAGCAAAATTTTAACAAAATATATCCGTAGTTTTTGCGTGATGCTGGAACTGGAACATATATTCAGCCAAACCGTATGTAAAGTAATAAAAATAAAAAAGTAACAAGCCATACCAAATGTACAGTTTTGACTTCGGTACTATTTTATTATAATGTCCTGTTATCTGCTCTTTGTCCCTTTAATTTTTTTTTATGTATGGCAGGTCAACCTATGAGGTTATCGACTGCTTTACCGAGGTATCCTGTGGATGCTTTAATAAATTAAGGCCTCCTGCCAGGGCATGCTTTTTCATTTGAGATTCGGAAGTACCTATAATTTTGGAGACTGTTTAGTTTTGTAGATGTTTATTAATTTCTATAACATGATACATGATATAAATACACCAACAATAGGATGTTGTATGCATTACACAACAGTGGAAATTATACGCAGCATCCGTGTTACGATATTGATGACTACTGATAGCAATATGGTTTCCTTATGGGTGCTGGAGGTCAGGCGTTCAGAATTCAATAATCTGTTAACATTGTTTTGTAGATGAAGTAATTAGTTAATAGCTATAAGAGATGAAAATGAGTAATATTAATAAGAGAGTTACAGGTTACAGGATAGTTTTTGGAGAGAAGGAGTAATGTTCAATGAATAAGTATGGAAAAAACTCAACTCAAAGCATTTATTTCAAATAAATCAATTACAGGCACTTTTGAATTGTCAAGGGGTCGGTCAGTCAGAAAGATGAAGCTAGTTGCCCATTCCAACGCGTAGTAGGTACCTATGGAGAATAACGGGCAAAAAACTCCATGGACACTTCTAAATCAAAATATGGTTACAAAATATTGATTACATCATTAATGTTGCAGTTATGCAGGTGAGAACGATGCAGAACGTTAAAAGCGTCCGTAATAAAAAGACAAAAACAATTCAAATATTAACTTAAATTAAAATAAGCCGTGGCAGCTAAGAGATGACCAGTCCGTACTGACGGCCATCTTAAACCATCTGTCTACGGCTAATGAAAGTTTAACATGACTTATAATGAAGCAGGTGCGGTGGTGTGGTGAGGTGTGTTGTGTGGTGGTGCTATGGGCCATTTTTCCTGAAATAAATGTTTTATTATTATTATTATAACGAGGTCTCTACATATTTGTTAAAGGAAAGTATATGTCAGCAAGTAACATGGTGTTACCGAGACACATTGCTGCTAAGACTTACGAACATGAGAAAACCTACATAATTTCCACCAACCAAATATTAATTCTATGAATATAATAGATTTTAAAATAAAGGACTTCTTATCCTCATCAAACAAAGCGCATTTGACTCATCAAAATGATGAAGCACAAATAATAAAATATGTAAATAAATACATAATTCGTGTGATTAGTATGCGGTGTGTGTGCGATGTGTGACGAGCTTGCAGTCACTGCACAACGGAGTGATTACAATACTCTTTGGTCAGTGCCCAGGTCGGAGTTAGCGGGCGGTAATTTTAAACTGGCGCTGGCACATCTATGGTCTAGTCAACACTGTTCTGGTTAAATTCTTCCGCAATTACTCACTAAAGGGAACATTCATCTGTATTTAAAGGATTTTAACTTTATATCTGATCACTTTTTCCAACAATTTTTGTTTGAATAAAATTATTAAATTGCTATTTAAAAATCATCAACGAAAATTGAGGTTATGAAACTAATTTTCGAATGAAAAACATCTTTAGGTAATTTAAAATAAGAATTTCGGGTTTAAGTAGTTAGTTTTGGAACAGGGTATTTGCGTGTTTCGTTGCTTAGTAACATGACGTAACTCACGTCCAGTATGTTCGATTTGATGTTTTTATTGATTTCTTTGGTGGTAAACTGGCGAACAACCAAAGAATAAAGAAAAGTTTTTGGCGCAGCTCAGGGGGCCTAAAAAGTCCACATTAAGCAATTCCTCTAAAAGTGATTCATTTCATGAATTCCCAGCAGATCACTAGCAATTCCTCTAATTTTCGTAAAATGGTGACACATACTAGCTGAATCACACTCAATTCAATTCATATCAGAATCATATATGGCGTAAATATTGCCGCATGAAAAAAATTAAGACCGTAATTTTAACGGTTAATTTTGATTTTCAGTTTTTATTAATAAAATTGTTTTTTTAATTTTTATTTCTACAGTTAAAATGTTATTTCTTTATAATATACTTATAATACTGTTAAAAAGACCGCAGATGAGCCCTGAAAAGGGAAACTAGTAACAACAAAAACTTTATAGGCTGGTAACACGTACAAAGGAGTTTTTAGTTTATCCCTTGAGGTATGTCAACTATTGTCAACATCAAACATCAACAAGACGTGTATTATAAATAATTAATATTATACTCTTTGATTTTAAAACTTGAGTATTCGTGCGAGTTGGATCGTTTTTAATACAAAGTAAGTGTGTGTATACTTATATATCTTAGATGAATATTTAATTTTATTACTGTGCAAAATTATTCAAATGTACGTAATATTTTCAGGAATGGAAAGGCGTGCAGCTAGAGTCTCTGGGACACCATGGAACATATGACTTTGTACATTGAAAGTGGGAGCTCTGCCGGTTTTGAGCGTCTTATTGAGATCACTGCAGCCCCAAAATCAGGCCAGACTCGTGCGTCAGCACCAAGCCCTACCCCGGCCGATGCTACTAAATTGCCCCTGCCTCATCGAACTCGGCAAGCATGATACCGCAGTAAGTGGAATTTACTAACCCTGAAGCTATTCATACTGCAGTTAAGACTTGAAAACGATTATGTAATTTATATTACGTATTTTAGGTCGCCCACTGGCTCCACTACATGAGGCTCGGAGAGTTTTATCTCAGGTTGAGATACAACTTACTGCAGCTGGTATGGCTACTGCTTGTGCGAACCATTTAATAGCGCAGTCTGAACATTGGGAGGGTTGCTGATGCAGCCGAAAGATATTTATCGCATATTGGTGTATCATAGAGGTAAAGTATGAATTTTTTGTACATGCAAGAAGAAAAAGAAGTATATTAACCCGTCGCGGGCGCATAAGCCTGAAACTGCGCCCACGGCCCAAATTAAATTAATAATAATTAGACTCAAATTAAACAATGATTCAAATGAATTTCATTTTATTTAAAAGTTTTGTTAATTATTGACTGATGATTTGACTTTCGTTTTCAGCCTGGTGGAGTTGTTCCAAGTGGATGGTGATTCATGGACAAGGAGTCATGATTTGCCCCTCTGTTTTAATATACAAATGAGTCGCAAACCTTAAAAAAAAACACTTATTCATTATTATGTTTCTGTTTCATAGTTTTTTAAATAATATATGCAGAAATCTGTTAATTTAGTAAAATATTTTTCATAACACTATTGTTTTATTTTAGTAATAGGTATTATGCATGTTCTCTTTTATAGGCACCTACTACCCAATAAAATTTAAGTAAAAGTAAAGTAAGATAACATAATATTACACCTACTTAGAAGGGTTAGGCAGAGGTGTACCTTTAATACACACACATTTCGTCAGTTATGTTTAAGTCCCACGCAATAAGGCCCATATTTCATGTGGAAAGTAACATTAAATATATAATAATGTCAGCAAAGACAATTGGTACGGGGTAGGTACTCAAAATTTGAGCATTTATGGAGTTATTGGTTAAAAAAATCTCCTCATTTTGTGCAGGCCTAACAATAGCAATGTGAGTGCCATCAATACAGCCCAAAACACCAGGCAATAAGCATTCTAAACTTCTGGTAAAACCTGAAACAAAACTGTTAATGATAGGTTCCCCTTGTTTATAATAGACGTGTGCACGCACTTTTAGTCCTGCATGATAGGTTCCTTCTACAGTAAACACCACAGGAGTTGCTTATCCCCACAATAAGTATAAATGTTTTAATCAAGTATTCGTAATGTATCCTAGCTCTACAGCCCTCGCACAGTTAAATAAATTAACTTAGTGCATCTTATGGTGTGCACTAGCTCCTGTAAACCTCTGGTATGACCCTGATGCATAACAATAAGTGTACTCAGTACATAAAATGTGAATGGAAGATTGTGTTACTTAACTCGTCATTTAGGTGTATCACCAAAGTTTTTATTTCATCAAGTATTGTAGACTTTTATCTTGTGGGGTACAGTGTAAACCTCTACAATACTAGATGATGGTGTCTATCTGGAACTACTTAATAAAAACAGACTACTTTATCACAATGCCTTCTTGCGTTAGGAGGTAAGCAATACTTATGCCATCATGGCGGGTATATAAGTACGGCTCCAGTTCATGGATGAGGTCACGACACGCGACACACAGTTTTATTTAGCTTTTATAAACCAACAAACTCGAGGTCCGGCATTTCCAATGCTATTTCCATTTTCCAAAGAGAAACATCGTCGGTGATATAAAATTGTCTCCATAACACGCGCGTGCTCAAGGAAATTTTCATAAAGGGCTAAATCTGCCATTATTTCGAGATTTATTTATAAAATCTTCAAAATGATTTGTAAGATGTTGCTCTTGACTAACTTCTTATGATTCTGCTAATTGACATTAAACTTCAATAGAGCAATTCATATTAAGTGGACCATTTTACGAATCTTCATACAAAACTGTCAAACAGGTGAATTGCGTGATATGAATTGTACGCAGATAATATTGTGAATTGTCAGTTTCTGACCATTTTACGATTTCTATTATGATTCATAATATTATCCTATTATGATTCTGCCAAAGCGACCTTTTTAGACCCCCAGGACACATTCCAACACAATGTGCGCTGCTGTTTTCGGATGCGTTGCCAATCGTACAGGCAAAGTTAAAATGTCTCATGTGTTAAATCGGCGACACCCATACTTTTCAGATCCGAATATAGAAATGTTGCTTGCAGCTGCAATAAATTTCAGAATGAGCTTTTTCACATAGAGATTTACAATATTGTTATATGTTGTTGTATGTGTGTGTATTGTTGTTGTATGTGTTGTGTTGTTGTTGTGTTGTTTATTTATTTTCAATATTGTCATTGTTGTTGTGTATTGTAATTGTATTGTCAGTATTATTAAACTGAAATATCAGTTTAACTGACTCAGTATAAATTAATATTGAACGCAATAACAAGATGTCTTAATCAGGCGTCTTCTATGATCGATGACAATATAAAGTTGATCGTTACTGATCATCGCGTCGATCAGGAAGCCATTAATTTATTGACATAACGTGACCGTGACATTGTATTGTGTCGTTTGGTTAAATTAAGTTTATTGAAAAATAAGGCACATATTTTTTTATTGGGTTCACTTTTCATTATTAATTAAATAGAATGCGGATTTATTTATATTCTTAAGTACGCACGATAAAATATCAAGCTATACATTTCCAATATAAGCTGACTTCTCATTGTATGAAAAGCCTATTCAATAGCCTGGTCAGCTAAAACTGGAAATGTCTAGCTTGCTATGTCGTCGTGTGTACCTATATTTTTGTTCGTTTTTTTCTATATGTTAGTTTTGTTTTATTAAATCTAATCCTAGGTGTGAAATCTGGTCGTTTTTTTTGTCAAAAGTACAAAATAACATAACATTACGCCTTTTTCTCCGAAGGTTTGGGCAGAGATGTGCTGATAGCACACCCACGTTTCGCCAGGTATGTTTAAGTCCCGCGTAATAGGGGCGAGACTGTTGCCATCAACCGCGACAAATCCACAAATTCAGACTCTGGGATGCTACTGGAGAAGTTTCTTATGGAAAAACCCAATAATACTTTGCCTGGGAAGTATCATTTGGTAGATACTTGAAGCTTCAACGGCAATGCTTCTAAACAATCAGAAGGTCTCTTGAAAATGAAGAAAATACAAGATTACGTATTGGTTACCGAATACCGAAACAATACCTAATAGAAATACCTATGGCTGGAAGAAAAGAGGCATACTGCGCATACTCTAAATTGGGAGAAGATAGGAGGATGGTGACGCAGTGTAAGTTAGTTTTATGGCTTGGAAATATCTCTTAGTTAATACTTTGGGATCAAGAGCGGTTAAGTATGTTTTGTTGACTATTTACGGATTCGTGGAAACCCCGAACTATGATAATATTTAGCAGAAGTGGAGAACTACTTCAGTTTAAGTGTTTATGAGTTGTTTACTCTGTCAAGTAACCACAAACGTGATATTTCGTTTTGATACAAAAAAATGTTTACATTTCTTCTACTGTTAGCTTTATGGCTGTTTCTCAGAAACAATTATTTCTTTGGGCATTATAAAATGTCTGAGAACTGTGAGAAAAGCTTAAAACTTTCACGACATGACTGGTAACACCTGTATTTTTAAGAACGTTCGCTTTCCAAACTCAATCTAAATCTGTCAAAAATATCTCATTTTCTAACCGAGTACCTACGGAAAGTTTTAAAAGATACTCTTCCATTTAATAAGTCTGTCTAGTGCCTACTATAATTATGTAGTAGGTAACTATACATTGTCAAGTTTTTGACATTGATTGTTGAAGCTGAAATCAGAGTGAGACTACATTTTGAACGTTTTTAATTACGAAAATTGGGCTGCCGGGGGTTGAACCCATGGTTAGTTAAATACTAGCGGGGCTAGTACAAACGAGGCAGTTGGCTTACAGTTGGTAGGCTAACTGCCCCGTTGGTCTCGTCGTTGCAAGCGCGATTGCAGAAAGTGGGGTCTTGGGTTCGATTTCCAGGTCGGGCAAAGTGTTATTGGGTTTTTCCATTAGGAATTTCTTAGTAACAGCCCTGAGTTTGGAAGTTGGCGGTTCGATACCCCCGTGCCTCGGAAGCACGTTAAGCCGTTGGTCCTGCGCCTGATCTCTCTCCGGTCGTGTCGGATTGCCCATCGGACTATAAAAGTGAGGGAAGAGAGAGCTCCTGTGTCTGCGCCCAGACTTGTGCACTATAATACCTCCCGCGCCGAAGGCTAGTTTCCATTGGATTGGCCGCCATGGCCGAAATACGGTCTGGAGGACTATATGGTAGGCCAATCAATGTCACTGTCTATTAATATAGGCTTCTCCTGATGGGGATTAGTCCCAGACTAATCTATATCTCCAGAGCCAGAGGTATAATTGGCTTCTGAAATTAAAAAAGTTACTCTACCTAGCTTTGGAGCCAGAGTCTCACATTTTTCTGTCAGCTGTTTTTATAGCAATAAAAGGAAGAATTTATTTAATTATAATCGGTAGCCATTTAATGAGGTCTTATTATGTACAGCGTAGCCCTGACCTCGCTCGTAACTGCCCTGAACTGTATCGCATTACATTAGTCCTGTGAAGGGCTGAGCATACTACAAAGTAATTATAAATATGTAGCGTATGCTCAAAAAACTACTTTGAATGTGATGAACTTTTCTTGTATAATTTTCGTGTGTTGTATTTTCACGTGTTTGGTTCGTGGCCTTTGGCTCGTTATCTGTGGGCCTAGTAGACATGTGGAGTAAACGTAACGTAAATTCGAACGATTTTAAATTTGAAAATACTCGGTTCAGACATAGTAGTAGGAGAGCCCATGACAAAAATGTTTGCTTCATCATTTTCCGATCAAAACCATACAAAATCCCACAGCAAATCGTCTGAAAATATTGTTTTCAAGTGAACATTAGTTAGTTGATGCGAATAAAAGTTTTTACAGAAGAAAGTGTGAGCATCTTATGTGTTGAATCCATTTTAAACGTATTCAAATATTTTACCGATTGGTAACAGCATTTTGTCTGAAAACTGTTGGACATGATGAAAAAAGTTGCCTAGAGGTAGAATAAAATTATATCACACAAATTTAGTGTATCACGTTACTAATCAGACAACTTTCCGATTGTCAGAAAAATTCCATACAAAAGATTACCACCGCCACAAGGTTGGTAATTTTTTTTTACATTTTTGAAAATGCGCCCAGGCCGCGCGTGACGCGCAAAATGTCTGAGAACAACTTTTTCGTAATAAAATGACGAAACCTATGTACATTTTTATTATCAGACACATTGCCATAAAACCGCCTTCTAGTTTTTTTTTTGACAGCAGATTTGGGCCCCCATAAAACTGCGACGTTTCTAACCGATACTGCCCACTGAGCCGGGTTCTGAATCATCTAAACTAACGATTTCATACGGTTTGGGCCGCAAAACAATGCGACATGGTACTGGTCGTGGGCTCTCGTACTATAATATTTATTTAGTTAAGAGTTTTACACATACCTATCGGTGATACTATTGTGCTTGCTGCATAGTCTTAAACCAAAATGCTTTAGATAGTCGAATTTTCGATTAAAAAGTCAATAAAATAAAAATAAAAAATGTGTGTGTGTATGTAAATGTATTTTATTCGAGATTTCGAATAAAATACATGTTTAATGTGATCGAGAGCTTTTTTTAAAAAAAAACATGAATTTCATGATTTTTATTTACTGTTTCACTCACAGCTTTTTAATTAGTTCATGATATTTTTAACAATGTAGTAAAAAAAATCAAGTCGCGAATATAGTTTCAACTGATAGAAGAAAAGACTTCAACGCGTTAGTTGCACTTTTGACTTTCATATTTTTGTGAGTACTATACAGTGTCAGTAACCTCTGGTATTTTAAAAACCTTCAGTGACAATCAATGTCAAAAACTTGCCAAAAATGTCGATATATTTTTTTAACCGATTGAAACTGAGACTAGAATGTGAACGTTCTTTAAAGATATGGGTATTGCCCCTCAGACAAAAGTCATTGTAACTTTTTGCCTCCATCGACTTTGACACCTTGCTCAGAACAGGTCAACTGGGCCAAATAAATAGAAAATAACAACGTATCAATTCAGTATCAAAATAACTTTTTGCTCTCTTTTAAGAACAAACTATGAA
This sequence comes from Dryobotodes eremita, assembly GCA_917490735.1. Taxonomy (NCBI): domain Eukaryota; kingdom Metazoa; phylum Arthropoda; class Insecta; order Lepidoptera; family Noctuidae; genus Dryobotodes; species Dryobotodes eremita. The sequence continues at coordinate 22,551,150 of OU823251.1, read as the reverse complement.
TGTAAAAACAGATCATGCCATAGTAAAAAAAATTGGTAGTCAGCGAGGTGTTTCATATGAAAAGTACTGCATATTTCATCTATATATATAATAAAATCGTAACGAAGCCAAAACTTTACATTAACTTTTTTTTGTAAGTTTTGCGAGGAGCGATTCTAATGCCGAAAATATTTTGCCTTGAATTTTTGTCAGTTTGTCTGAATATATGTTCCAATGTCACGCAAAAACTAGCAGGTATATTTCATTCAAATTTTGCATAGATATTCCCTATAAGTCTGGTCAGCCTGTAGGCTATAAATTGTCACGCTATTTGCTGTGGGGGATGAGCAGTATTGCTTTATGTTTACGTATTCTTCTACAGTTTACAGCAAATTGTGAAAACACGTGCCTTGTCTTTTCAATAGGTCAGAATATTGCAGATTTTTTCAGATTTAACTTTTTAAACGATTATCATCACGCCATACCTTTATGGAGCTAAGCAATCAATCATAACATATACGCGGAGGATTTTTGAGATGGGGCAATAAGGGCAGGTTCCTTAACCGTTGTAGTTAGAAGAAAATGGTCTTAGGAGACTGTTTTTAACTTTTTGAAACACATTGATCTGCATTACCAGATTAAAAAAAATGTGCATTCAGCAAGAAAATGGGCAACATTCATTAAAAAAAATTGGTACCAATCGATCCTGTTTCGTATAAGGATTAAAAACTCTATGAGAACACTGAGGTTTGAGTACCTGCTAGAAAAGTCAGAAATTGCAATAAATTTTCCATACATTTAATAGGAAATGAGACTGAGATGAGAGAAAACACAATATACTAGTGTATGACAACATTAGAATTATGCTATTACTTCATTGGGCTGATTAAGGAACGAATATAGCAGATATTTACAGATTTAACCTATTAAATGATTATCATCCCGCTATACCTTTAAGGAGCTAAGCAGTCAATCATGACAATATATGAACGGCTATTTTTGACAACTTTAAACAGAGCAAATAGCTTAAATGTTAAACGAATGCTTTGCAAACCTATATTCGATTCCCAACAATTGATATTTTGAATGCTTCCTTTTTTAAATGTTGTTATACTATTATATTATGATAGTTCGTAGATCATACACAGAAAAACAATAAGTTTAGGTCTCATCTGCCATCTTGGGTTATAATAAAAATAAATATCTATGGTTAGGTGACTCCCGAGTGCTTACAATCTACTGTTATAATATTATTTTAGTGATAGCTGTTCGTCAGGAATAATCTGAAAGAATGCATCCGTCAGTGTATCAGCGTTGTGCCAGTAGGTAGTATATGCAGGAACGCAGGCGTTCATTAATTTACAAAAGACAATAAACTTTGCAAGCGCAATGGTAAAGTTCTACTGAAGGCTGCGGGTGTCGTCCTCAGGACGAGCTGCTTCTCACACGGACAGCTGTACGTCTCTTGCTCCCGCGTCACCAGTCCTGACTCTCTTTATATTTTGGCAGCTGAGACCATAACTAAAAACGTAGTATACAGGAAAGTTTTATAAAAATGTGTCTGTTATTTTAATATATTATAGTGTCTTACGACTTCCACGCGAAAGTCATTGGCAGAAGCTACTCATCAATACAAACATAAAAGCATGTGGAAAATAAACATGTACCTGCTTTAGTATGGACACGACATCAGATGTCAAAGTTGTGACCCGTCGAGTGCATTGACTCATTCCTGTTGACATTGAATGAAACAATGGGTTCTTGTCCTATGGCTATTTTCGTATGAGCTTTAATTTTTTACACCTTTTGCTGCTAATTAGTATATTATTATTAATATAATCGAATATATTATAATCGAGCAAAATAGCAATTGATTAATGATTAGAAAGAAGCGAAAAATAAAATAAAAAGTTCTGTTAATTAAATGTGAATAAGTTCCCAAATTAAAACATTTTTAGAAATACCGTAAACAAGGTTGAAGAAATAAGAGTTACAACAACGAGTTACAGTTACGCAACGGGAAAAAGGGGCAGAAATTGATAATTCCTAATACATGGAAGCTACTTTTGTGACATAAATCGATAATTCTCAGTAGGTATCTATTATTAAGGTACTTTAAAACCGTGTCATAATCATGTGGTGAACCTGATAGTTATCTATGGGAGGATCTACGTCATGTGTGACGTCGGAGATGCGTAGTTCACTGGGCCTACGTGACGGGTAAACCATGGCATTGTTATTCACATATGATTCCTCATCAAGCATAGTTGAATGACATTGCTACTACTTACTTGGAGGCATTTTTATTCCATAGTTAGTTTTTTCTTACTGCCCTCTAACCTTAGGCCGTGCTCTAATATAACTGATCGTCGCGCGATTACGCGATCATCGTGGTCATTTGGCACTCATTTGTTCGGAACGAAATGACCGCGACGATTGCTAAAAGAGGGCCCTTCCCGGTCTGTCTATCATCAACGAGAGCATGATTGAAAAGCTTGTTGTTTCATCCAACGCAATGTGTGAAAAAGAAGCAAGACGCGATAACATCGAACGAAAATTGGGGCGCAAAGATTTCACAAAACTTGTTCCACGAAATACGTGTTTTTGAAAAAGCCTTATAAGTTTTTGGAAAAAATGTTTGTCATTTAGAATCTCCATTAAATGTGCGAGGTTTCTATGACGATATGTTTTCTTTACTTTTACAATTTATGGGTACATTATGAACGGCCAAAGTTCAGGTAAAATTTGTGCAAAAAGCAGATCTTTGGAGGCTTATACTGAATTTGTTTCTCCAAATTTGGTTTTTTTACCTGCATAGAAACCTAGATAAAGTGCACTAGATTCTTATTAGTTCAAAAATTTCAGTGAAAGACAACGTACAACGCTATAATCACGTACGAGCGTTTGTATGAAAAGTATGACGGGTTGGCCGCTCTCGCGATCGTCGCTCATATTTGAATGAACCTGACTTAAGAACACGGGGTTATAGAAACCATTTCTAATATATAAACAGAAGTAGGTAACACGCAGTTGTTCAACGTACCTATATAAAATGTGGAAAAGACTTTCATATCCAACTCAAACTAATTTAACATTTATTTTCTTTCAGATTAACTTTATATAAGGTATGTGGAAGGACACAATTTTCTTAGGGATAGGGACCGACATATCCTAGTTAGTTTTCACCCATAAAACCTATGACTTAAGTGTCACGATAGGTAATTAAGATAATAATATGTATTTTTTTTATCATCCGAAATGTCGTCACAACTTTTTTGTTTATGATTGTAAAACAATAATGATTTATTAAACGAAATAATTGTTGTTATCTGCAATATAGATGTTTGAAAATTGTGTTAGAGTACGAAAAATTTCAATTAGAAAAATAAAACAATTGTGTAATGAACGAATTATAGAATATATTTTTAAATAATTTTATTGTTGTATCAGACCGTTGATGCCATAAAAAGCAAATAACGTGTGTTATAAAAACATGATTTCTATTAAAAATTCTACGCGACACGGTATCAACAAAGAAAAGATCTATAAATAAGAAAGATATGTAAGCCGATAACCCCATAAAAGTTTCCATGATGACTGTTGATAGGCATAAATGAGAGGTCCTACGTGATAACGTCATAGGCAGTGGTTGTGACGTCAGTCGGTTATAAGGCCTACGTGACAGGCATGGAGATGCAAGGCTCGGTCTGGTAGGCATAATGTTTACTATTTATGAATTGTAGTCAGGTATTGCAGATAAATACGAAAATTTCTCGGTAAAATTGGCGCTAAACTATTATGATATACACTTTTTAGCTGTCGCTAAGGGAGATGGCAATTAACTGACTCGAAACTCACAGCATTTATTTCAATTAAATCATTTACAGGCACTTTTGGATTGTCAAGGAGTCGGTCAGTTAGTCAGAAAGTTGAAGCAAGATCTCTCCTCGTCATAGTCACTGCTAGAACATCATATTCCCGTCACAATAGAAAATAGGCCTGCTCTTTAGCATGCCGACTACATTGGTTAAGCTAGCTATGGGCATAAACTTTAGGTGGCTACGAAATGAAATAAAATAGTTAAAAAAAGTCCTTAATTAAAAACCTATTTTTTTTAAATAATAAGTTTAATAGTCTTATTAATAGTCTTCTTGTCTTCGCATTGCAATTTGTTTACATTCCTCATACAAAAGCTTTTGTTTTAGTAAAATTACGCACATGTCGTGAAAAAAGTTTTATCGTGATTTAATTATTATAATTTTAAACGATCGGTGCTAAATTTCACTAGCCTTAGAATCACGTGTATTATAGGCAGAAACCGATCATTTTGGGTAAGCCAAAACTTAATTTAAAGATAGATAAAATCTAAACGGACGGAATCTGCGGAAGATCTACGGAAAAAAGAAGTATGAAAGACGAAAATATTCGTACCTATCTGAAATGCTAACAGTGGTCGAATGCCTGCGGCTATAAATGAACTGCACGTCATTAAAAATAATCACCTTTTCATTCCTTACTATTTTCAGTAAGTGGTTTAAAGTTTTGACAACGTTGATAACCTATTTCTTTTCGTAGATCTTTGACAGTCGTTACGGGTAGTCAGAAGCCCGAAAGTCTGACAACAAGTCTTACCAAAGGGTATCGTATTTCCCAGTAACTGGGTTGTGGAGGTCAGATAGGCAGTGGCTCCATGTAAAATACTGGTATTTAGCTGTAAGCGGTTACTAACTGTTTTACCAACATTATGGAATACAATAACATACGAGTACATACACATACATAAACTCACGCCTTCTTCCCATGAGGGTCGGCAGAAACTACAGAACGCCACCTACTCGATCCTTACATACTCCTTTTGCCTCGAAAGAAGAAGAAGATTTGATAATTGAGAATGGAAGCCGATCCCAACACAGTTGGGATAACGGAGGCAGATAATCACTTTATGTACAGTCACCAAAAGTGATAAGTAACCAGGGCCGGCGGATATAGTTGAAGTTTAGTATGAGACCGATGGATATTTTCTAATAAAATTCAATTTAATTAATAGAAAACAAAAAGTTCATTTATCAAATTAAATTACATTCGAAAACGGCCATCGATTTCTTACTAAACTTCAACTATATCCGACGAGCCTGGTTACTTATCTCTTTTGGTGACTGTACTACATAAAAATAATTGTAAATATGAATACATTGTTTGAGTTTTGTTTTCTGCTTTGTTTTCTAAGGCTGGCAAATTAAACATAGTGGGTATGAAAAGCACCATCTACCACAAAAATTTAAAAATAAAAATACTGTAGGAGTACCTATTTACGAATGTATTTGTAACATAAAACCACACTTCACAAAGCTCGCCACCACAACGTATACAATTAAAAATCTAATAAAAATATTTTGATAGCACGATTTATGGTTATTTTAATCTAAGGCTTACGTGCGGAGGCTAGCGCACTCACCATGAGTCCATGACCCATTATCATAAAAGCATTAATTACAAACAAAAGTCCGTTAATTTATTCAAAAATTCCACCAAGTTAAGCATAGAGGTTGGTTAAGGTCGTAAAGATGCATTACAAAAAGATTATTATAAGCCCCTGCCCGCGACGAAGTCAACTATGTCATAAAAGTAGCCTGTGGCACTCAGCAATAGTCGTAGTGTAACTTTTCATGAGTAAAGGATTTTTTGTAATTGGATCTCTTATGAACAAACAAACAATTTTACCTTTTATAATTTATGTTTAGAATTCCGTGCGTGTTTACAGAGCTACAATCATTCACTCATTTATTTTATTCTAGGCCCGGCTAGCCGAACTAATGTAGTCGGCATGCTATAATTACGCATTTAAAGATATCAAATGCATAATTATTAAGTACCTATAGCTGAATAAAGTAGGTAGGTCAAAACAGACGCTTCGTAACTGGGTGCATACCGCAAAACTCAACTCAACATTTTTCAATTACACCATTTACAGGCACTTTTGAATTGACAAGGAGTCGGTTAGACATAAATATGAAGCTAGTTGCCCATGCCAAAGCGTTTGTAGGTACCTATGGAGAAGCACGGGCAATAAACTCCATGGACACTCTTTTAAATTATATGTTTACAAAAATATTAGTTACATCATTAATGTTGAACTTATAATTAAATGTGAGAGCTTCTAGAGTACCTACAGCAAATAGAAACTAAACAAACAAAAACATTAAAATAAGCCGTGGCTAAGAGATGACCAGTCCCAACTGACGGCGTCCGTTCACAAACTTGCTGCATGAATCAGCACCATTCAGCTCAACCATTTTGAAGGTAGCTAAATGTTCCAACAAATACGCCACCGTTAGCGAGATATTTGAGTGAGTATGACATCTATCATCCGGCAGGGCATATTCAAGTCAAGTCAAACATAACATTTTACCCTAGAAAACCCTATCCAAACTGCTGGGCTGCTAATAATTCCTAATAGAAAACTCAGCCCGACTCGGAGATCAAACTGAAGACCCCACTACACTCAGCAGACGCTGTCGCAACGACTATGCCAAAAAAGGCAGTTGAATTTGTCAGTTTAAAATTAATAATGATTGTATTAGCTCTTCATCAGACTGGTGTTGAAGCAGATTGCCCTTTCCGTCCTATATCAAAACAAAACAATATTATTATCAAATCAATCGTTATTAGACTACGTATCTACAGTCACGTACGCCGGATGATCTTGATACAAGTAGTTACTGTTACTGGATAGTTAACTGGTTATAGTACCTACTTAGCTATGTTTAACTTATGGGCATTGCTTCATAGCTTGCTGATTAAGGTTCTTTGCCGGGTTGACCGATCGATCTTTGTGTTCATGATATTCATTTTGTGATTTAATTTAGTTAATTAAATATTGCACTAAATTGAAGGGGTATTGATTAAATTGATACGTATCACAGCAAGAGATAGAATAGAATAGGTACCCTTTATTATGTAAATCATAATTATAAATGACAGATGTAAATGTAGAGCTTAGTTATTGTTTGTTTGATTGATACTTATTTTTAGCAGCATAAGCATAATATTTTAGCAATGAATTTCTTTAAGGCGTAAATTATTTAGACTTTACTTTTTCTTTTTAATTTTATTCTTTAAATTGAATTTTTAACATCTTGGTTCTCATAGGAAATAACCTGTCGCAATTATATTAGATTTTTACATATTTTAGGTGCTGATCTACCTACAAATTTTTATTTATATAATTTATTTTTGTTGTTTCTTTTTCTTTTGGCAATATTTGGCAGTGTATATATTTTGTTCCACAGTACTTTTATACAAGACAAGCTCTAAACGTGAAGACCTGTAATTGGCTGTCAGAATATCATACTGTTATTTATCACCATTGTATTTAGCTGTAAGTCTTCCAAAGTCTTTAAATAAATAAATAAATTCAGCCTGTCGAGCGAGTGAGCGAAATGAAGGAGAGGTTTCATCTATGGCGGGATGAAAGAGTTGCCTGTCCTACTATCCGTCCCTTGAGTTCTCAAGGGACGGATAGTAGCCTTCTAATGCAGTACCTACTAAAAATGAAAGAATATAAATTAGGTACCTGTCTGTTGTCGTTTCCTCGTATAATAAAATAAAATTAGAATTAAATTTGTATTCTATCATAATATCCTACTATAAAATAAAATTAGAATTAAATTTGTATTCTATCATAATATCCTACTATAAGGCTCCTTCGCCCATTCCTATAGTTCTATACCACATTGTCATTTGGTAACAGTACCATCCTGGCAACAATGAATTAACAAACACTGCTAACGACGCATGTTCAATTTAACTTGCCCTATTAAAAAAAAAAAGAACAAAATGTTTTTAGTAAAAGTAACTTATACATTAAACTAAATTGTTCAGTTTTGAAATAATGATATCCACGGTCTTAATTATACGATTCCATTTTTTCATCTCAACTAGTTTTTACATAATTTGTTGTATCGCTGGTACATTACATGCTCCATCGTATAAAAACTAGTCTTGTCGACTAAATACCGTCCAAAGTCTTTATAATTCCCGTTGACAACAAGCTGCAGTTTTTAAGTGACTTCAAAAAGGAGAAGGTTTTCTACTCCTCTGTTTATTATATATATTTGTGTTTCTTTCGCGATATCTCCGGCAAAATGTGGATCGATTTCGATTTTTTTAATGAATTTGATGTGCCTCAGAGGTGGTCCCATATAAATTTAATTAACTTTGCTTGGGTAGGTTTTTTCCACTATAATGAAGTTATTACCACATCATCAATATAAACTAAGTCCTGTCACTGTTATTTACTTAACAAGTTGTGGTGTACGAATTTGTACGGGGTAGGTACCACAACTAAAAAGAGAAACAAAAAACACGTGTGGCACTCGGTGACTGCCGCGGTAAAGCTATTGCATAGCATTTTTTAGCAACTTATGCAATTATAATTATTTATTTATTTTTTATTTATGCAGTATTTTTTTTTTTCTTTGATATTAATTCAAGTACAGTCGTACCATATACATACGCGTTAAGCGAACGCTCGGCCGAGCTACATGGTAGGCGGAATGGGGGGTGTTAGGTTTTATTTTCGGTACGGATTTTCTTGATTCGGTCGCCGCGCTCAAAGCCCGCGATAAAAGCTATGCAATAGCTTAAAACTTTTTTCCAATAAAAACGACCCACTACCAAATAAGCACTACAAAGTGAAAAATAACTTTAACTTCGGTAGTCGGTGGCAAAAAACGAAAAAACAAAACCAAAGACTAAGACTTCAGCAATTAAAGTTATTTTCACTTAGTACTACCGTTTTTTGGAAGTCGGTTTTTTTTTGTAAAGTAGTTTTTTTTTAATATATTTTTTTGTATTATAAATGGGTAACCTTTGTGCACATTATAATAGCAGACGTGATAAATAGTTGCTAATTAACAGCTGACTTCTAAAAGAGGGCTGTTATGTTTTGTGATTTTTTCGATGTAGGTACCTACATCTAACCAGGCCAGTGTGTGTTTGAAGCGTAATTTTTGGGTAGAAGGACACTCTTTCATTTTCGAAAAAAGGAATGTTGTCACGAACTCAAGAGTTGGTAAGCAGCTGACACATCAATAATAAATAATAATAATACCATTTATTTCAGGCCACACAGGCCCATAGAAAAATACCTTAACCTAAACATACATATTTTTAAATAAACAAAACGTGTGTTAATAAAAAGGCTTAAAACTATGTTAGTAGCGCTTCACTGTGCGCTGTTCGTATCAATTCTCGTGTGGCCGACTGCAGGCGTATTGTGAGTCCTTCTGTATTCTGTATAGGTATATATATCTGTATTCAGACGAACATCGATAGATCGATACTTTCGATCTACCTAAGTACTTTTTTAATTATAAATATTATTATATGACGATGATGCATTAGTTATTTCTTATTAGATCTTTCTACGAGACTCCGAAACATCAATAGAGCCAACGCTGCTTCTGCCCATAAATTCCTCTTTCGGGTTTTAAGTGACATGCCCCGGACTTTATTCTTTCAGGAAGTCTAGTTGCTTCTACAAGTTCCCCGTCGATCAGCTGTATGGTGCATATGGAAAAGCAATCATGGAGAGTGACTACTACCTACACCACAACCCTACACCAAACCTACACTAGCTTCGCCACTTTAAATAAGTAACGCCATCTGTAAGTCCGAGTAAACACTACGTCAGTGTTTGAATCGATCGCTACTCATAACTATTGATAAACAAGGCTGTTACGTACTTACAAGGTAAATGGTGTCGTACATAGATGGAGCTTTGTCTGTTACAAAATTGTAGTTTAATACAATGTGCATCACGCTTGTATTTACGGCCGGCGCAGTTAGAGATTGTAATATTTCTACGTGGCTCTTCCCGTACTCATTTTGAAGGATATTGCTAATTTTATATAGAAGTATTTTATTTATAATATTTTTAATTTTAATTTGATTTATAATATTTTTATTTTATTTTTAAGCTATTGCATAGCTTTTATCGCGGGATTTGAGCGTGGCGACCGAATCAAGAAATTCCGTAACGAAAATAAAACCTAACACCCCCCACTCCGCCTACCATGTAGCTCGGCCGAGCGTTCGCTTAACGTGTACAGTAAGTACAGTCGTACCATATACATATATGGTACGACTGTACTTGAATTAATAGCAAAGAAAAAAAAATACTGCATAAATAAATAATTATAATTGCATAAGTTGATAAAAAATGCTATGCAATAGCTTTACCGCGGCAGTCCCCGAGTGCCACACGTGTTTTTTTTATTTTTATTATTTACTTATAATATTTTTGCCTATGCAGGCACTTAATTTAATAGTCAATTTAATGTTATACTTAGGATTATGCTTAGTGCATATTATTCAATTTGTAAACTTGTCCAACAATACTCTATTGCTAACTGCGGAGGCTTGTAAATGGCTTGTCATGAACCACATTTTTATTACTTCTGTAATGATAGCTGTAAGCCACCCAAACACAATAAAATAAAAAATAATCCATTGCTTCATAAATTTTCGAATAATTTGTCTGTTCAACAACGTAAATAACGCAATGAATGTTGTTGAACTGTGAAAATGAAAACCATTCCTACTGTTAGTGTGTTGCGCAATTAATTACTCCGTAGATTATTAAAGACCAATTTTCCTTATGATAGATACACGATGTTTTCCTTTAGATACCGTAAGTTTATGATAAATTGATAACCCATGTCAGGTTGCTATTGTGAATTAAACATCTTAGTTTTAAAATTACATTTGTAAGCAGCATTCTATGCATTGCCTTTTTTGTAGTTGTGGCTCAGTAGGAAAGATCAAAATAATACGGATCGATATAGAATCAGCCTATCGGCCTCTCTATCTTTTGTATTACTCACCCAGCTCCTCAATAATCAGTCCAATATATTGTTGAATGAAATAAACGAATTAGTACACATACTTAGGTGGTACCTAACTTTAAAGTTTATGAGAACTGTTTCGGCTAGTGCCTTTCGTATACCTAATGGAATGAAATGGTAGTCCTTAAGGAGGTATACCTTTTCGGATCCTGGAAATGACCAGTCAACTAAAAAGCGAAACAATTTGTATTGCTGTCAGTTCGTATTTTTGTTAAGTTTTCCTTATCTTAAAGAACTCTCCTGCGTTATGGTAATACCATGACATTATTAAAAATAAAATATCATATTGACTGCAGCAGTGCGTGCAATCTCAGCAGGAGAATTCTTTGTGTAACAAAATTTTCCCCAACGATAAACCTTCGTTGCTTCAAACTTTAAAAGAAAAAAAAAAACAATTTGAGGAAAGTCAAATGTTTTCACTATGGGAACACCTTCATTCGTCAGTGTCTTTACGTACCTATTCTAAAATACTCCTCTAATACTAAGTATGTAAATCTATGGGATCAACAGCCTGCAATTTATTGAAGAACAATAGATTATAATTTGTATTTTTTGTGTACATACCACACACATGTTTTTGTTGGAGGTGCTCAATAAGTAAATGAAATATTAAAATCTTGAATGACTTTGGCTGATATGGGTTTTGGCATCAGTAAACAATGGTATTGGATATTCCAAGTTGAGACATTTACGTCTGACTGAGAGATCTAAAATAAACCTGCACAAGGAAAACAAACAACGGAACCATCGAACATCAAGCCTTTTGGCTGAACCAGGAAGACTTACGTACCCTTTAACTTGATAATTCCGTACCTACTGCAGACGATGACGGTGCACAGTGTAAAGGTTTAATCGACTCGGTCGAATTATGAGCGCTCTTGATGGTATTAAGTTCGGCACTTCCTGGATGCATGAAGTAAAACTGTCGTCACTCACGCTGTATGAAAACCTTTGTTTGTTTTTAAGGCTTTATGTTGTGGTGGCACGTGGTTGGAATACATCAACAAAGAAAGAAAGAAAATACATTTATACAGCACAGACCAAAAGTCACACAATATGATATTAATTACCTACAGCAGATAAAAAAAACACAAATAAAAAGGTGTAAAGTGCGATGTAAGAAATTTGCAGGAATAAATAAAAATAAATAATGAATAAGTAAATAATGTAAGGTTTTATGTTGAGCCCGAATCTGATAATTCTCATACAAATAGGACTAACTTTCTTGCAGCATCATACTCTAACATGAATTGTGCCGCCAATATTGTATTCAATTATAATTGTAAATGTTTATATTCCAATTCTAACTCAAGTCTTTTCTATAGTCCCACGCAAAATTCTGATAGATACAAAACGGACCCGATGCGTATTTTGATTGCAAATACACTGACGAGCAATATAAAAAGCCACTTGCAAAGTGTCTAAAGAAATCTAATTATCTCCTACCTAGACCACAAGTTAGTTTCATGAAGTAATAAAAATCTTGAAAACGGTATTATATTGTACCTTACCTTGTCTTGTTTTACCTTATTCACACTCACATGTTCCAAGTCACGGATAGAGAAAAGTAAAAAAAAAATTGTCACGTTTCATGATATAGGATTATATTTGAATACTGTTATTTTCACTTTCTTTAAATCTTGTTTTTACCTTTTCGTGTCGATTTTTTAAATAAAAGTGCTTACGGCAGACGTTGAATTGTAAATAAAGCTATCATCAATATCATCATACCTCTCACACCCGAGGAATGTACCAGGATCATCAATAATAATGCGTTTTAAAATACATTTGAATGTTGCTTTTCACTTCAAGAAGCTATCTGTCGTGGTTTTGGAAATATTTCATGATAAGTTTATAGTTAGTGGTTTAAATAATATAATAGTGTATTTGTAGCCAGCGCATAAATAAAATTTAATCAATAACTACAGTACTGTTAAATTATTGATTAATTAAACTAATAAAACTGGCTCATGTACCCATAGCGATTTTTTGCAATCTACGTCTTCTCAGTTCGTCAGCCGCAACCAGGCATGTCTAGGTAGGGCTGCTTCATCGTCGAAGACGAATAACTTGGCTATTGGTTTAAATTTATGCCTTGTGCCGCGAATGCACGTCTTATTGGCACGGATTATTAAGATGATGATTCTTGATCTTAGCCAACCCATCACTACGCTCAAGGACCTATTCCAGCGGTTAGCGATTGTAGTTCCAAGATGTTTTACGAAGGTAGACATCTGTGGAGAGAAGAATCCGTCAACGGAAGCAATAAGGGGGTGAATGTCGCATGTCGCATTTAACAAGCGTTTGAATATTTCCTTACCTTTTTTTTTACTTCGGCGGATTTTAGTGCAGAGGCGACGCGACGGGCGTGAAATATAAGAAGAAGCGTACTGACGCTCCTTCCTAACTTTCACGCCCTGTCGCCTATTGTCGGCGTTATTTGATATCCGTGTCGTAGACACTGGTCTACGACACGGATATCAAATCCCAAACGCCCCGGCAAGAAAGGTCTCCACGTAGTCTGCAGTCTCCCTCGAACATGATGGGTTCTTTGAGTACATTTCCTTATGCATGTTGACATAAGTCACAGAATAAATCTCTAATTTCATTATGACGACGTGTTATTAGACCACCCTTTTGACAACATAGAGCATGATCAACGTTGAATTCATCACAGCCACAGCCATCAAATGATTTTGGCATAGAGACTGGTAATCTGTGGTAACGTAATGCAAGTACGTCTCTGAACTCTAATGGGGATAAATCGAAATGGTATTTTTTGTCGGTATGACAGATAGCCAGTTGGATTTCTCTACAACAGTATATAAAAGCTGTAGCAACAGTATATAAAACAGCAGATATCAAATTGCATCAAGCAACAACATGAATGAGTTCAAACGTAAGCTTTTTAAATTATTGAATGACAAGGGGTATTATTCTGTTAATGAATATCTTAATGACAAATTAAAATAAATATAATTTCATATCTGTCTATAGTTAAAATGTTGCTCCCCGATGATAATTATATTATTTATTGACATTTTTTATTGCATTTGTTATTGTGCTTATACGAAATTGTGACAAATTAATTCCTATGTGTTTATGTGCCGTCTATAATAATTTATTGACCTATTATTAACTATCAGTAATTGGCATTAAATTGTGACCTACGTAACTATTGACTTTATTTTTGTTTCTATTTTGTTAATTGACTTTCGATTACTTAAGCCATTTTGTTTGCCCTTTGGCGGGACATAGTATGGACCAACATATTTTTATATAACATCTGTATCATTTTTACCCTATATTCACAAAATGAATAAATTAATTTGAATTTGAATTTGGAGGATTTTATTGTCATTTTTGTCGAAATTGAACGGTCAATCGCTCTTCTCTTAATAGGGAAGAGTTTGACCAAGACGATAGCCAAGAGTTTGTTATTGAGAATGTCTTTTCTATGCGGCTTTCTTTCTGTGCATGTTTAAGGGATTTATGATGTTGAGAGAGGTCCAAATGTGTATTTTCTATCAAAACATTTGAGAGGATTGCACAACCTTTTTTTGAATACACATTGTTTATATTAGTCATTTTTGATAAAGCGGGGATTGCTAGACCACCTTTGTCAACGAATAGAGAGAGTAAATGAATGCTTTGGCTGGGACAGGTTTTTAGTTTTAATTTTAAGTTTAATTAGTATTTCTGTTCATGGATGTTGTCGAACCTAAATCTGTTTATTTATGTGTTAGTTATTGTTCTCAAGTAAGTGACATGTAATTGTTTTTATTGAGAATAAAGTTTCTTTAAACCTAAACCTAAATCAGCTTCCAAGGGTAAGATATCGCCTCCTAGTAGAGTGGGTAAAAATTGGTATGCAGTGTGTTTGTTAGTGGTTCGAAGATTGGTTTACGTTATCTAAGACTCATAATAAGAATGACCATTGGAATTGAGCTGCTTTAGTGAGGGCACCGTAGGCAGCTTGGGGTGAGTATTTACAGATAAGTGTAAGTTTTTCTATTGTGGATAACCAGTTTTTATTTTTTTTGTTTACAATGTTTTTTTCCTTCGCTTACATCACTACCTAGGATGCGTGTTATGATGATTATGTTGATCCCTTTGAAAATCTGTTGAGTTGTTTGTTTGTCGTTCGCGGAAAAGATTTTTAGTTAGTGGTTTGTTTATTTTGCTCGTTAGTGTATAATATAGCAAGTTTGACTAACAGGTAATGTTTGTTTATCCACACACATCCATGCATTTTTGTCGATGTACGGATTATTAGTATTATTACCTTATTAATCATGACCACATTAACACCAACAATTCATTTCAATCTTTCACTAAGCGCGAATCGAGAGCTGACATAAAGGGTTCTGTACCGTACTCTCATATTATGTCTTGCTGCCAAATAGAGTTTGCTAGTTAGCCTTTTTCTTCAGGATTGTTGTGGACTGCCACTCTGCTGGTAACTACAATGTAATACTTACAGCTTTCAGCAAATAGCTACATTACTATAATTTATGATAGTCGTTCACATCAACTACGTAAGTCGGTATAGAATAATCAGTAGGTCCGGATTCAGGAACTCTTATTTTCTTAATCCCTGTACTGAATAGTATTTCTTAGTTTAAACCTATATTTTAGAGGTAGGTAAGCAGGCATACGGTTTTTTATTCTATGCTAATGGATTAGATTGTCGCTGGGCAATTCTACATAGTGTGAGAGATACCTACCTGAAATTTTTGAGTCTAAACAATTTATAGACCTTCGACATTTCTCTTAACTTTACCGAGCTAGATTCCAAGTTGAATGCAACAACTGTTATAAAAACTACAGTAAATTTGTCGAAGATGGTATTCAGAATAATGTTAAACATTTTTGGATATTCATTTCTAATAGAAAAATATCTGCTGACATTCCATTCACTATGAATTATAACACCCAGTCAACTAGCAACCCAGAAAACGTTTGTAATATTATTCCAGACTTTTTTCATTCGGTTTATAAACCATCCAATGCTACTAATATTCCATAGACGTATGACAATTGCTCTGATAGCCGCATTCTGTTAAATGGCATCCAGTTTTCTATTGATGAAGTAATTAGTGCGCTCAAGGCATTAGATCCATCTGAAGGGCCAGGATTGGATGGTCTATCTGTAAATTTCATTAAACGGACAGCCGTTAATCTGTGTATACCCCTGCATTATTTAATCTATCTATTTGTCACGGATGCCTTTCTCAAGCATGGAAACTTACAAATATAACCCCTGTTCACAAGTCAGGACCTAAGGATGATGTCGAGAATTATCATCCTATATCAATACTGTCAGCTTTGTCAAAGGTTTTGGAGAAACTAGTTCATGATAAAGTATACCCTCTACTGCACAATACTATCATTCAACAACAACATGGATTCGTCAAAAGAAAGTCAACTACAACCAACATGGTAACTTTTGTGGACTACTTGTTCAACAACATGGACTCTCGTGTGCTAGTTGATACCATATACACTGATTTCCGAAAAGCTTTTGACAAGGTTGACCATCAGCTTCTCTTGAATAAGATTGCTTTCAATGGTATACGTGGTGATCTTTTGTGAAGGTTCTCTTCTTACGTTTCTTATAGAAGTCAGAGGGTTGTGATAAATGGTCTCATTTCCAGCACCCTAAGTGTTACTTCTGGGGTACCCTAGGGCTCTATTTTAGAACCTCTTTTATACATCATTTATATTAATGACATCAATACATGTTTTCAAAATTCAAGATTATTGCTATACGCCGACGACCTCAACATTTTTAGGTCTGTTAAAAATTTGCAGGATTGTCTACTCTTGCAAGAGGACCTACACAGGTTCTCTGCATACTTCTCCATTAATAAAATACAACTTAGCATATCTAAATGTGCCTGCTTAAGTTTTACTAAAAACAAAAATATTATCACGCATCCTTACTCTTTAAATAATGTAATTTTAACTAGAGAAACACTAGTGCGCGATCTTGGAGTTCTATTAGGTGATAAAGTACACCTTGACGTTCATATTGGTAAAATTATAAATAATGCCTTCCGTATGTACGGTTTTGTGATGAGATCATCCACAGAATTCGTCCGCCCATATACATATTTGTATTTTTACAAATCGCTAATCAGGTCTCAGTTAGAGTATGCTGTTGGGGTATTGAATCCCTTCTATGCTAAATACTCCGACGCGATTGAAAAAGTTTAAAGTAAGTTTTTGGAAGCCATGCATTTCCGTTGTTTTCATACTTATGCACCCTATAGTGATCTTCTGAATAGGTATAAGCTACATAATCTTAAATTCAGACGTATTATTTTAGAGATATTGTTTTTATTTGATTTTTTTAGTAGCACATATGGTATTACTAATAAGATTAGTTACATAGTACTTAGAACAACCATAAGCTCTTTGTCGTATCAACACAAGCTTACGAAAACCCCTACGTCGTCGCCTTACTGGTCAATATAACAATCTCTTTGAAAATATTGACATCTTCGCTTTTCCAACTAGTAAATTTAGAGGCCTTGCTCGCGAAACTATTTTGGATATTGCTCCGTACCATTTAACTCTTGGTTTGTATTTCTATAATGTCTTGTTTTTCTTTTTCATTTGCACGCTTGTCTGTTTTATCTTTATGTAATTTTTCAAATTGTAACACATCGCATTAATTTTATAACTTGTTTTTATATACTCACTCTGTAGCTCAAATTTTGTGTAATACTGTAATGTGTAACTGTTTATTTCCCTAATAAACAAAATAAAATTACCTCTGTTCGAATAATTAACATTACAATAAGGGAAATATCAATTAACACACATAGCTCATAAAACTCAGATTACGCCAACCCCAGAGCGTAAAAAACGATACCTACCCTCAAGTTGCCAAAACCAAACCAAAAAAGCGTTTATACAATTTCATCACGGATCTCCACAACAAATGTTCTTTCTCCGACCTATAGGTATTCTCCGTATTATTAACAACATTAAGGTTCATCTCCTTGACCGCAGTATATATTACGGGTGCACCGCTGCGCCTACGCATTGACGCGCCGTCTTTGATTTAGTGACGTTTATTATCACAATGAAGGGCTATGTGGTGATAGTTTGTGTGGCACTCTGTGGGCTGGCGAAATGTAGTGATGGTAAGTGTAGATAAAATCCGAAAATGGACCTATAATCGTAGTTAGTAAGCTGATCGGACTGTATCTGAATGTAGTGGTGGGGTGTGGTTCTGCATACCTTTTCGGGTACACACAGGCGGGATGTTGTGTTAACTGATATTAAAAAAATACCTATTTCGAAATTAACTGTCAAATAGTAGTCAAATCTGAATTGAACTATTTTCAATTATCTTTATTTAAATCAGCACATTAAAGCACTGAAATGGAAAATAAGTCTCAATAAAGTCCGATGTGGGTAGTTTCAATTTATTTTCTGTAAGGCGGAATTGGAACTTCTTGAAACTAAAGTTTTGGCATAATAATTAAACCTATTAAAAGATTGTGGTTTTATTAATAGTTTTTTTTTGTTTAATTTTTACAAGCTTTCCTTTCTTGTGACTTGCAGTGAAATTTTATTTTACCGGGCGTGAATTATGGATACTATTTTAGAATGAAAATATTTTTCGTATAAATGATAAATGATTTTATTTCTGTAAGTAGGTTTGTACAAACATCTTTACACGTCAATCATATTTTTTTAACTAGATGAGGTCGGCGTTTCCTATCTGACTACTCTGAGAAGAAAGTTCGAAACAAACTCAGAGGTCACAGTCACTTTTAAAGTCCAGACATAATCTTGGTCTGATCATGTGAAGTCCCTGTAGATTAATGTCTGAAATAGTCTTTTGAAGAAAGAACCACAAAGATTGAGTGGACCTGTCCAGATTAGAATCTTCTTAGTCTGCGCAGAGCCTTTTACCCTGCATACAGGGTGGTATTCAAAAACTTAGTTTAACCCTTCGTATGAACGTGGATCCACGCGAGACACAATGGCTTTTTAATTGTTTTTGTAATTACGGCATTCAACCGGATTGACTTTGCCGTGCCTGATTCTTACCAAAAATAAAGATAACGATTTCAAACATTTTATCACACAGACAGATAATGTATATTGGGTACCTATACCTACCGCAGTTAAAGCACTGCGGTAGGTATACCTAGGTATCCATTATTGCTAAGAAGTGGAATACATCCAAAAAAGTTTTAATTAAAGAAACGGTAATTGATAGAAACATTATCATTCGGATGACGATGCGGTATTTCCGGAAAATGTTTGTAACAAACTGTTGGAAAAGCGAGAATAATTAATCCATTATTATACCTATACATATAAAAAAAAAATAAGTGTGACCGCGTTGTTCTTCTAAACTCCGCAACGGATTTTGATGCGGTTTTCACCATAATTTAGAGAATTTATTAATATTTATTTTTATGAAACTTACATATAATGAAGAAATCTCGATGTTTTGTCAAGTCGTAAAACAGTGCGAAGCAGGGGCGGGTCGCTAGTTTATTATAAATACCTCTAAAACACGATAGTTAAGTAACAAATATAATTATGTAAAACCCTAGCGTTTATTTCACTGTTATGTTTACAGCTAATCCGTGGACAGCGTTGTGGGATGTAACTAGTGTGTATATTTCTTTTTTCAATGATTTATGTTGTAGCTTTTTGTTGTTTCATTTGAATACAATTAAATTAAATGCAATAAATTAGAGAGGACGCCCAGCCCTAGGTCTTTGCTGACCTTTCTGGTGAGGTTCAACAAATATTTTTTTTATTCTGAACAGCAAATTAGCAAATCTTCTTAGTACGGCAAGAGGTTTTCGTATGTAACTCGTGTCTACGCGATAAAAGAAGACCTATTTAAAGAACTTTCGTTAGACCTCATCATTAACATTGATATAACAACAGAATGACACCGGAAAAGATATATAGTATGGTTGTCCTTAGGTAAAATATTATAAAGGTTTCGATTGTCAGTTTCAAAGTGAGAGTTATGGCTGTATTCCATTATGCAGTACCTATTAACCTTCGGAAGTACGGTACCCTGACTTTAACCGACACTACCGCCTGTCCTGGGTGTCCATGTCCCACATTATGTTCTAGTCTTAACTGTCACAAACTTGCTTTACTTAATTACTGCACTTTTGTCAACCGTTTTCATTGTTTGATAATTTCGATCACGGCTTTTCAGCATACCTACATTCATACATACATGGTTTTTAAGGGTTGTGTTTATTTACAAAAAAGGAAAACATAAATCTTAGATAGGTGAGTCACCATTTTGGTCTGATTCCCAACTTGCACACACAGGTTTAGTAAGTAAGCGTCAGCATTTTGCCATCTTGTGCCGACCACGGAATTAGGTAGTAAGGTACCTATTTTAGAAATTAACATTGAATTTATTGGATTCCAACAATATTTTCTTCCAATCTTAAAACTTGACTCGATAATGCTAAATGTGCTTTAAAGCAAACGAATTTAATTAAAGGTGACGAAAAGACTGTTTTGGAAAATAGACTTTATTTTTTTTAACGTTTCCTCGAATGAAACAGCGATAATTATTTCGTAAAGTTTTCCGAAGCAAAGTAAAACAAATTTAGGTATTCAAAGTCCAGAAATCGCCGAACTTTAGTGAGGTCGCTAAAAGTCATTCACACCAAAGTTGTTTGGGTATTGTGGGAAATAACGTTACGCACTTACGCACATGCTATGTTATAAGTACAACTCATATGTATATACATTCGTTGGAAACCTATTGTAAATTCACCAAACTTGTAACCAACTTATTGCGTCTTCACTCCACTCAATACCTGAAACAGACTTGGTTTCCGTAGCTCGTTTTTGGGTCACTACTGAAAATCAGCGCTGTGTTGTGGGTCCTTCATAGCACAGCAGCATGCTGGGTGGAAGCGTTCTTCTCACAGTCACGACGTGCAGATGCCGAGTATTTCTATTACGTGTTTGTAATTATAGCTTTTGATCATAGCATAATCAGCACATAATGTTCCCACTGCTGGCCACAGGCTTCCTCTCTGTGAGAGGGAGTGAACTATAATCCGCCACGCGGGACCAGTACCGGTTGTAGGATGTCACATGTCTTCGAATTTTTGGTTCTAGGACATGAGAAAACCATACCTCTGGATGTTTTCCTTAACCGTTTTGAGAGCAATTATACTGAAATAATTTACACAAAGTAAAATAAACGCCTGCCTGGGTTCGAACCCACGACCACAACATGATCATAAATCGAGTTAAATAATCTTTTTCTTAAGCACGTGTTTCTGTGACAATTAAACAAGTTTTCTTTCAACATCCAACTCCCATCTTTCAGTACCCACAATTATGCCATGTCGTAAAGAAGACACAGCCTGCCTCAAAGCGTCGGCGCAGGCAACAGTGCCAAAGCTCGCTGCTGGCGTGCCCAGCATAGGCATCGCTGTCATGGACCCCATGCATGTCGAGCAGGTCAAGACCACGCAGGCTGGGCTAAAAATGGACTTCAGGAACACGACAGTGACGGGATTGAAGCATTGCCAGGTTTTGATGTTGAAGTGAGTGGAGTATGTTTATTTTTTCTGTAAGTTAAGCTTCTTGGAGAAGAGTTTGTTTGGGAGTTTACCGTCATGCTTGTTGACAAGGTTTGTTTGAAAGATTTTATTTGGGAAATCCACCGGGAAAGTCGAAAATTCAGATGCTATTTTTGTATGAAATTCACCCCGGGCGACGCCGGGCACGAACATATTGTGTAACAAATCTAAGTCATCTAATTATGTAAAGTAACATGTCATCTCCTTTCCAAACCCTATTCTCTTATTCCTTTGGACTGCTATTAGTATCAATTCAATCTCTTAGTAATGTATTATTGCATAACACATGTGTGAGTACTACGAGTATGTACCTACTATAAATCTACCATTTACTAGGTTTGTCTTTTATTGACTTGAATGTGCCCTGGCGGCTGAGAGTACGTCATACTCACTCTAATGTCTCGCTGGTGGTGGCGTGTGTGTTGGATCATCGAGTTCCCTTCAAAATAGTTGAGCTGAATGGTGCTGATCCATACGTCATGTTTGTGAACGGGCGCCGTCAGTAGGGACTGGTCATCTCTTAGCTGCCACGGCTTATTTTAATTTCTGAATTGTATTATGTTTTTTAGTTTTTGTCTTTTTTTATACGGATGCTTTTAATGTGCATGTCTTTCTACATCGTTCTCACATGTATAATTTCAACATGAATGATGTAAACATTTTTTTTGTAACTATATGTTGATTTAAAAGAGTGTCCATGGAGTTTCATGCCCGTTCTTCTCCATAGGTACCTACTACGCTTTAGAATGGGCAACTAGTTTCATTTTTCTGACTGAACGACCCCTTGACAATTCAAAAGTGCCTGTAATTGGTATATTTTAAATAAATGCTTTGAGTTTGACTTTGAGAATAAAAAGTGGAGGTTTCCTATTTCACTGATTCATAGGTATTTTTTTTCAATTTCCCGATTAACTTTATCAGTAATGACGTCTTAATCCTTATGTAAATTAAAACCCGATTAAGAGGTATTTTTTTTGGGTATCGTATGAAAAATAATTCTATGCTAAGTGGATGGACGATTGACTTAGATACATCTTGATAAGTAAAGGTACTAATTCAGTCGTCTAATATGGGCTATATTATAGCTCATTAGACATAATAATAATTATGGAAAAAACATCGAAATCAATCAATCTTAAATGCCTATGCATAGATAGATAGAGCTATCTATCAATAAATCTTAAATGCCTATACACATAGAGATACCAGCTGTGGGGTAAATGCATAACATTGTGAGCTGACGAATTTTTCAAACTTATGAAGGAATGGTTTAGGAATTTCCTTCAAAATTGTGATTGAAAGTGTGTTACGCAATTTGAACGCTTTTGATGACTAAGGGTGCGGGGTCATCTTAGTCATCAAAAGTCCACACGTTTCATTGTTTTTTCCACTAAAAACTCTGGATTTTTATGAGAAATACGGCAAACAGCACGCCTCCCGTCGTGCAGCACAATCAAATTTTACCGAAAGTCAGAACAGGACGCCACCCTAAACAGAGCATTGCTACAATAGGCTCCTATTCACAAAAAGGGGCCGAAAAACTGCGTTGAAAACTACAGACCGATATCCAAATTATGCGTGTTTGCGAAAATATTAGAAAAAATTGTGTACATGCAAGTTTACTCTGCTCTCAGGCTCAGTTTCAGCGAACACCAGCATGGATTCTTGGGTGGTCGGTCAACAACTACAAACCTCGTTCTCTGTAGTGACTATTTGTCAGAGGCTACGAGTATGTCTAATCAGTCCCAAATCGACGTCATTTATACAGATTACGCCAAATGTTTTGACAGAATTGATCACGTCGTTCTCATGCGTAAACTTCTATCGATGGGCATTAGAGGTAATCTCTTCCGTTGGTTTATGTCGTATGTGGAGGACAGGTGTCAGACTGTTGTGCTGAATGGGTATTCTTCAATATCTATGCCTATCCCATCTGGAGTTCCTCAAGGTTCTTTATTAGGGCCGCTCTTATTCACTCTAAAATACTTCTATATGCAGATGACATGAAAATTATGTCAAAGATATCCTCCTTATCGGATGCTCTATCAGTGCAGGAGGATCTAGATAGGTTCCAGTACTACTGCATTACTAATAAGCTCCATTTAAACGTCTCCAAGTGTTATGTGTGCTCCTTCACCAGGAAGCCCGTACCTATCACATTTGATTATAAACTTTTAGACAGATCCCTAGCTAGGGTTAACACAGTCAAAGACTTGGGAGTTGTATTTGATTCAAAATTATTATTTGATCGACACGTAGATAGAATAATTAATAAAGCATCAAAATCACTTGGGTTAATTTTGAGACTCTCGTCTGAGTTCAGGAGCATCAAGACCATTCAAATTCTCTACTGTACTTTTGTTCGCAGTCATCTCGAGTATGCCTCTCAAGTTTGGAATCCCAATTACAACACATATATAAATCGATTGGAAGGCATTCAAAGAAATTTTTTGCGGCATATTCAATTCCGGTCTAAAACTTATTCTCCCACTTATCTCCTACGCTGTAAAAGGTTCCATCTACTTCCTCTTTCTGAACGTAGAAGAATTGCAGACTTGGCGTTTTTATTTAAAATTGCTAACGGTTCAACCGAGCTTCCCGAATTGCTGAGCAAAATTGGACTGCGGATTCCTTCTGTTTTTTTGCGCAATCCTTATCTATTGCATACTCCTGTGATAGGAACGAATTACAGACGAAATTCATACCTAATAAGAGGGAGCCATACGTATAATGCAGTCTGCCGGGACGTCGACATCGATGCTTTCACTACTAGCATTCCAAAATTAAAAGGGTCTCTTTGTACTTTCTTCTTTAATAACATAAAATAATATTGATGTTACAATTTACGCTGGTTGTAACGCAATTATTTATACACATACCTACTGTCTCTGCTTAAAACCCTGTCTACCTTCTCTAATATTTTTGTTTTTGTTTATATACTCTCTTCTATCTATGAATATTTTTAATTGGCCTTATTTTTGTTACTCTTATTCGTGTGAAAATGTATAGCTGTAAGTTTTCCTAAAATTGTAAAACAAAATAAAATAAATAACTAATTAAGCTGAAACTGCGGGATGAGATGGTCGAGAATCGGTCGCGGGATTGGAGAGGCCCATGTCCAACAGGAGATAGCTATAGTGTAATGATGGTGATGAAACTGGCTAATACAATCGTGTGTTCTTCTTCAGACTCCAAGAACACAAGAATAGCCTGGACCTGAAGTGTTCTGTGACGATGGTGGGAGACTACACCCTCGGAGGCAAGCTGCTCATCATGCCCATCGAGGGCAGCGGCAGATACTCCATCAAAATCCGTGAGTTTCTCATATTATTAAAAGCTGTATATGGGACCAACTTAGCTGTTTTATTCAAAAGTACAATACTTACACGATAAAAATGTATGGAACAGCAGATTTTTCATATTTCAGAGTTAAGGGACTTTAGTTTTCAACTTTTACTATGGGTCCCATAGTAAAAGTTGAAAACTAAAGTCCCTTAACTTAAAGCTGATATTTTATTTAAGATAATATTTACATAATATATAAGCTAACAATCTTAAACTAATAAAGTAAGTCCCTTCTATTACCTGTCATACTTTCTGTATAAAATTATAACAATGACTTTTGATGTTGAAGTAAACAATGAAAAAAATAGTAAAGAATGAAAAAGAAAGAAACCAAAGACTAGACTTGATCCTAGCAATGAGCTTGAGGTATAAAGAATAGTCATGTACATCCAAAATTGAACGCAAGCGCTATTTATCCTTATAGAGATATGAGCAACAGGATGTAAAGTTCACTCATCCTCCATAGAAAAGGGAAGATCCTCCGACCAGACGGGTGTTGTGTCTGGTGGGCAACTGCCCAACGATTGATTTCGGGACATTGTTTAGATTCTAGTCGCACGGTAAACTCTGTTCGCACGATGCAGGATTTTGCGTGACGTCAGTGTGATGCGTAATTCGCGTGTGGCGATGTAGATGCCGCCACATCCTCATACATTGACCGATCTTTGTTTTACAGTTAAAGGCTAACCACAAATGTAGCTACTTCTGGTTAGCCTTTAACTGTTAGCAGTTTATCAGATGCAGTTACCATAAACATATTGATAAATTACTTACCTTATTCTTTTATTTTCAAGCAGACTCATCCGCACTAAACACGAGGCTGTTAAAATTGTACCTATACGGAGCACCACAGCGAAGTGATAGCCTATCATCACTTGAAATGGCTCTTTCAATGCTTCCCCATTCTCACTCCCTCTGTATAATTTCAGGTGACATCGTAGTTAAGATCCAGTTCCTAATGGGGGAGAAGACAAGGGACGGCGACCAGTACTGGGTGGTGAAGGACTGGTTTTACACCTCCGAGGTGGAGAAAGGAGCCCACTTCAGTTTCAAGAACCTGTTCAATGGAAACAAACAGCTTTGTAAGTACACCAACGCAAATTACTCATAATTATGTAAGAAGATTGGCAATCTAGAGATCTCGTGGAACTTGAAAACAATGAGTGTTAAAGATCCCAGTTAAGAATATGATCGAGTGATGCAAACCATAATTTATCTACGTACCTTCTTCACCATAGGGAACGATTCTTCTACACGCTAAACCAAACACCGTTTTATAAGATAATTTTCTTGCAAAAACGCGGAATACATTTCACTATGGAAAAACATAATACACTCCTGGACACCTGAATCGAGCCACCCTGCATGTTTTTGTTTAAAGATTTCTCTCTTTTTAAATAATGGTAGTACAAAGAAGAAGAAACGTGGTTTTGAAGCCAGTCACTTTCTATCATTTCCGTTCCAAATTTAAAATCGGAATACTAAAAAAAAACTGTTTCAATTGTAATAAGTCGTATTTTGCGTTTCTCAGGGGCAAATCGAGCGTGGATTTTTTTTAAGAAAGCACTGATTTACATAGAGAAAACTTTTATTTAGTAACTTGTGTTACCTCTAAGATCATTTACGAAGGCCGTCATATGGTTCGGTATGGAATTAATTAATGCCACTATGACGTGCTGTGGAATGTTCTCCCATGCTTCCAACATGGCAGTTTTAAGCTCCTACAAAGTTTCTAGAGCTGATTGGTTAGTTCGAACACGCCTTTTCAGCTCATCCCATAAGTGTGCTTTTGGATTCATATCAGGGCTTCTTGCTGGCCATTTCATTACTGCGATACTAGCGTCATTCAGGTATCCTTGAACAATTCTTGCAGTGTGCGCCCTCTTATCATGCATAAAAATAAAATCCTGCTCCACAAATTCAGCATATGGCACCACATGATACTTTAGGCATTGACGACTGTAGGTATAGGTCGCCAGTTAGTGGTGGCCACCGTGGTCCCGTCACAACCTTAAGACCAGTTTTTCCTTCGGTGGAAATTCCGCCCCAGACTTTCCATGACCCATCGACATAACCCACTTTTTCTTAAAAGCAATATCGCTGAAACCGTTCTCCCTGCCTTCGGTAGACTCTCCTACGTCCATCATTACCATACAGCATAATCTTGGTTTCATCCGTAAAAAGAACCTGGCTCCATTGACGTTGAGTCCAATGCGATTGTTCGCGTGCACACTGTAGGCGCGCTATTCTGTAAGCTCATGTCAGTCTGGGACCATTGGCTGGCTTATGAGGTTTTAGGCCTCGTTCTTTGAGTCTCCTTTTAACAGTTTGAGCGCAATCAGCCATTCCATGAAAGTCTCTAAGCTGTTCTAGGACCTGTACTGAGATCAGGTGACGATTACATAGGCTGGTGAAAAAGATAAACGGATCTTGTCGTGCTGTAGTGATCTTGTTTTGAGGTCCTCCTTGAATGTGCTCGGAGCCGCCAGTCTCCAGGTATTGATGAGAAACTCTTTGAACGGCAGAACGACTTACATGAGATTGTGCACTTGCGTTTCGCTGACTACACCCAAGCTGAAGAAATGCCCACAGCTTGCGCGGCTACTTCAGGTGCAGTATCCATAATTTGAACGTCAGTATGGATTAAAAAAAAGTAAAAACAATTTCAAAACTCTTTTTATGCAAAACGAATGACGAAATAACTATTGAAATAGGTATAAATGCAAATTTCTAATTCGTGAATTCAAATTTGGAACAATAGTGATACGAAAATAAAGGCCAGTATTTCAGCTTCAAAACTGCATCAAAACTTTTTCTCTGATTTATCATTATTTTGATGTTTTAGGCCTATAAACATAAAAATGCACGATGGCTTGATTTAGGAGTCCGGGAGTGTATATGGATGCTTGGTCAGTACCTAGCGTCATGTCATCTTTTTATATCACATCATTAATTGGTTTGTTTTTTCTTTTTCAGCGGACGCAGTCCTTAACTTTGCAAACAGCAACTGGCGCGATATCTTCCAAGAGGTGGCGCCACCTATAGTGAAGATCATCGTTTCCAAGCTGGTCACTGAATCCACCAAACTGTTCGACAAAGTGCCCATCAGCAAACTTGTTATAGAATAGAACTGTAATATTTGTAAAAGTCAAGGAAATTAACTGTTTAGCGAATTGACCACTTACTATAATTGACCGTAAATTCAAATCACAACTGTTATTCATTGACAGTTGCATGAAATGAAAAAAAAAACAGAAAAAAATTAATTCAATTATTATTGATTTATTATTTCTAAGTTAATTACCGTGAGACAGCTCTTTGTCCTCCGAGCCACACTTATGAAGCATACACAAATTCTCCCACCAGATAACACTAAGCGAAAAGCTAAATGATATTCCCAACAATAAGCTACAAGACCGCATTCGCCAGGCACCAGTTCTACGTTGTGAGCTCTTTTATTTACAACATTGCTAAAATTATTCAATTAACTGGGCTAAATCAACATGAAGTCAGGGTTAAGGTACAAAGTTGGCTTCAGAATCAGGACTACGTTCGGACAGAAGAACTACTCCCCCTCTGGCAGTAGTCGTACAAACTTCTTCTACCCATTCTTATCAATCGCAATCTCAATTTCAGCAAGACACATTAATACTAATACTACAACAAATAATATGCGAATATATACAAACTCAATCATACTTACACCCTTACGCACACTTACACCCCCGCATACACACGCTCACTCTCACATACACACCTCCACGTCCACACACACAATTAAACATGCACACTCTCATTACAACTTCGTTTATTAAATTCCTTTACTCCTAGTTTTGCCTTTTGAAATAATTTCATTGTACCTGTGTTTTTTGCCATGATTTTGTATACCGATATAACACACTTTTTTTTGTTAAAGGTTTTTAGGTATCATAGTGACAGCAGAACACTGACTCCTAAGTCACAGGATCTCCTAGTTTGGGAGTCAGGGTTTACTTTATCTGTATGACCTTTATTCATAGGAATTCATGCGACCTAGTTTTTAAGCATTGTTAAAGGTTTTTGTATAAATAAAGATTTTTATTATTATTATTTATTTTCAAGCTTTTCGCATACCTCGGGACCATGAGGTCCCGGACCTTTGGTAGGCATACGAGGGGCCGAAGCCAATTCGCAGAGGCCCGTTAGAATCTATAAGTAAAGGAAATGAAGCACAAGCCGGCGATTATCCCTGTATGCACTGTGCAAGTGCACCCAAGGACAACCCCCGGTTGATGTTGGACTATTGCAGGATATGGAAAAAAAAAGATATTGGACTATGGGTTTGCGTGCCTAGAGTGGACTAGTTACCTAGAACTGTGGAAGGACTATGACCCCTGCCTGATCAATGTTTTATATATACACGGATAAAATGGCAAGGGGTGACTTGCACACTCAATAATGGGCCGCCGGAAATCGTCGCTAGCACATAGTACGTAGCGACTAAGGAGCAACACTTCTTGAGGTGCTTGAGGAGTGGATAGGTATTCCACTGCTATCAGAACAATCCCAGAGCCCGGAAGATGGTCAAGATCCCTACCAGCACTTACTGAAATACTTCCTTCCTCCGAGCACGTTTGCTCTTGGGAATCTCCACTCAAGCCAGCCAATAAAGGCAAGAAAGAGGTGGGAGCTCTGTTCCTTGTCATTGTTCACTCCAGCCGGCCAATAAAGGCAAGCCAGAGGTGAGGAACAAGACTTCTCCCGGGAGATAGCGTCCATGGGGTCGCTACTGCCCAACAGCTCGCCACATGCTGCCCTGCGGGTTTCTGTATCTCTCTTGGTCTGGCTTCTCACCCAAGACCTGTTTCAGCAAAGTAAACTCTACCAGTACAGACCTAGACTTCAGCAGAACGCAAACCCCACCACTACGTCAACGTAAAGATACAGCGGTGGATTTCCCTGACGGTAAATTATATGGTAGTCTTATATGGTAGTCTCTATTGTTGAAGTTTTTTTCTCAACTAGACTTGTTCACAAAAAATGTTGGTCGTTGGTAAATTAAACTGCCTTGAACTATTGCCTCATTATCTACGTACGTAAGACGCACTGTTCAGATTTAATGATTAGGTATGATCTAAACAGTATTAGACTAGGTAGGTAACTTACAAGAAAATTATATTACAACTGCCTGTTGCTAAAATTACCTCCTTTAATAAGAACGGGGAAGAAGGCTTGCTTATAATTAGCAGTAGGCGGAAAAGACAGGATGACGATGATACTGAAGAAACTTGACGAAGAATCTCCTGAGGGGGTACCTACTTTTTAAACGATCAGAACGAACATCTGATACTTTTTTTAAAATAAGTCTCTTACTTTTTCGACCCCTCGTCGGTCTCCTAAAGTCGAAAATAAAGGTAAGGTCGAGTGTACATGACAATAGCGCTTGCGTATACCTAACCTTTACGCTGTTACTTAAACATAAATAAGTGCATAACTAGTTAGTTAAACTTCACAAGTAGTGTTTGCCTATTCACGAGTCAACACAGGTAGAAAAAGTAGCGAATATCTAATGGGAATGTAAGAAAACATGAACAGAAAAAGCTAGAGCCAAGTTTGAGTTACTTTTATTATAAAGCAGGTACCTATTTCAATTAGCCTATTAAAAATTGATATAATTCCATGACTTATTTTTTGCGTACTTACAAGAAAAATATTATGGGTGTGTACGTGATTACATGCACGCATTATTATTTAATAACTATTTCATTCGTCTGTCGCATGATTTTACCTCAATTGAAGCACTAACAAAATGTTCTCAAGGCAAGTTCAAAGTGAAACCTTAAAACATTGAGATAACATCATCAAGGAGGCTAAGGATTTTTGAAGATTCTATCTGTCTTCGCGACCTCGTAAGTAGGTATTCGTGTCAACTATTTTAGTGTTTAGGTATTTTCACACTATAGTAAAACTACCTAATTAAAATTACAATTGTGATTTTTTTTTCTCAAAACCTAGGACATTTTTGTCTTATACTTAATTGCTATAATGCACACAATAAAAATCTTATAATAACACTTCATTTGAATGACGGACAACAGTCAATGCACAACCACTAAAATATATTTAAAAGATATAGGGATCGAAGCATGTAGGTAAAGAAAACGAATTTCTCGAGATCTTAGAGTTGCCCTAAGAAAAGTTTAACCGATGTTCAACTCCTGGTTGGTTGGAGGCTAACGGTTAGGTGAAGTTTAGGTACGAGTATACCTAAGCAAGCGAGGTCTCAGTCAATATCTAGTTTTGTCAACCTTGGCAGGGCACACTACCGTGCACACATTGTACAATTTAATATATTTATGACTATTGTGGTTACTATGACGATGACGTAACGACGCGACGTGGAGTTCAGAGAAACCTGTCACATTATGTACCTACGGGTAAATACTGACGACTATACCTACGGTTAAAAACTTTTATAATTGTGAACTTTATTACTTACAAACAGAATAAATAATAAGCAGACGTATTTGTGTTTTCATAGCGTTAAAATCTTTATTGCTTCACAGGTGTAATGTGATTTAAAATAAAGGACAATATAAAATACAGTTATGAGTAGGTAGGTACAACATTAGTTAATATTTTATTTATTTAAAACGAAACATTCCCCCTCAAGGACTAAAGTTAAAACGACGTCATTCTTGATGTTATAATATAACTCATACCATATCTTCTTGTTATCATCTAGATCTCACATATGTAGGTACTTATAAATATAGGAAGCCAACTCGACCATAATAAGCATGAGCATCGTTAATGTAGAAATCTATTTGGATATCAACTCAAGTTTTTGCGCAAACACTTTAAAACTGCATTGTTTAATTAAGAACAACTGGGAAAAACCTCTTCAAGGTACAGACCAGATTATCTTAAAATAAAATATTGCTCCGACTTTAGGTATCTCGGTTCACTCGTGCAAAGCGATGGCGAAGATCAACACTGGATGGATGAAATGGTGGTAGGTCACGGGAACAATCTGCGACTCCCGCATTCCCCTTAAACGTAAGGGGAAGATATATAAAACAATGGTTATACTGCTGTCTTGTATGGATCAGAATGTTGGGCCACAAAAGGCATGAATGAAAGGCAATTGCATGCAGCTGAGATGAGAATGCTAAGAGGGATGTGTGGTGTTACACGAATGAAAGAATTAGCTACTACTGCTACGCTACTAGCTTAAATTTAGAAAATAGCCCAATAGATACAACCAAAAAGAAAAAGCAAAATCTGCATCTGAATATGAATCTAGAAGCATGGCCCGACGACCCACGTAGGCGAAGTCGACGGAGTCCCGCGTGGCGGAGCTCCTACTTCTAAATGATTTAAAAAAAATAACCACGAAGGGGATGGCGGGGTCTTTGTTCGCTCGCTTCGTGCGCTCACTAGACTCCGCTATGCCCTTCAAACCTAAGCTGTCTTTATCGGGATGCCCCAAGTCCCTAGCTCGCTTCACTTCGCTCTTGCATCCTAAGGTCTAAATGGATCCCTTCGATATAATTTTTACGACAAACGGCTGTTCGTAGAGAACAAACACCATTCTGCTTTTAGCCTTATACCGTGTTCTTTACGATGGAATCGAGAAACTAACGATTTACATTTTTTTTGTTTAAAAATTTGCCTTTTTTCTTCAGTAATTAAAATAAATATTCGAAGGCCTATTTCTCGGAAACGGTGCGTCGTAGGACCATGCTTCTCAAAGCTAAATCGTTTGGTACAAGGTTAACCCGATACTGCAAAAAAGTACGAACATTTTTCTAAGTCCTAACTCCATAGCGCACCTTTTTTTTTGTGTGGGATTTCATCAAATGACCTCTCCCGCTCTGGGCGGAGGGGAAGGGCATGTCAGACATTTACTAACTAAAACCCACCCGTGTTCCTTCAGTTGCCTGTGCGCCAGGGCCACGTTAACTCTTTCGAACAATCCGCGACCCCGGCAGGCATCGGCCCTTTCGGACCCCGTCAATGATGCGGACATCTCTAGGAGGTGCGCGTGGAACACGACGCGCAGTCGACCCGGGCCTGGTCCTTACCGGACGGCGAGCTGCCCATTGCTCGCCGTCCGCAAGCCCGCGCTTACGGTGGCCGGGAGTCGGCAATCGACTCCCGACGCCCAGTGTGTCTCCTCCTGCGGCGACTAGGGGCGTGAGGGCGCAACGATTGCCTCTCCCTCACGCGCTCCGTCTCCTCCTTCGCGAGCATTACTGCTTCGCAGAAGGAGGTGACGGCTTCCCATTCCCTCTCGCTCCGTACCATGGAATGAACCAGGGCTGGACGCGAGAGCTCGCCGCCGCCAATCGCCACCACGAGGACACGGCGGTGCTCCACCCAAGCCGGGCAGACCTGCACCGTGTGCTCCATCGTGTCCTCCGGTCGATCCACACAATGATAACACCCGGGCGTTTCCTCCCGCCTTATCCGAAACAGGAACCTTCGGAAACAGCCATGTCCGGTGAGGACCTGCGTCAGGCGGAAGGTGAGGACGCCGTGGCGCCTCTCAAGCCATTCTTCAAAGAGGGGACTTACCGCCGCAATTGTGGCGTGCCCTGCGCTGGGTTGCGACAGTCGCACTCTCCATGTCGCCATGAGATCCCGCCGGAGCTCTCTGCGCTGTGTCACGATTTCTCGAGGTAGCGGAGTTACGCTCCGACGTTTCGCCTCCTCTCGCTATTCCCAAATGTGCGCGAGGACTTTTGCCTCCAGATCTCATGGCGGCAATCCGGCAAGGAGGCTCGCTGCCTCGCAGGGGACCGTGCAGTATCCCCGGACCAGCCGGATGGCCATAACCCTCTGGGACGCGTTCAACCGGCCGGCCGGCCGGCGCCTCAATGAATGCGCCCACACCGATGCCCCGTAGAGGGCCATGGACCGCACGACTCCCGCGTAGAGCCTCCGGCAGGAGGCGTTTGCACCCCCTAGATTGGGCAGGAGCCGCTTCAAGGCAGCCCCGGCCCGCTCCAATTTGGAACTCCATAGCGCCCCTAAGGCTACACTCCAACCAAAAAATTATTACTCATTGCGGAAAGGTATTGTAAATCGTCATATATTTTTTACAAAATTTTCGCACAAAATGATGATTCACTTCTTACAAATTTTTCCTATAAATTGATATTGCCATTGTTAATATTTAAAGCTGGAAAATTGGTTGGTTTTTATTATTTTCTGACGAAGCCTTAATAACTTAAACTTTTTATTTGTCAGTTAATCTGAGTCTCCATCCATGCAAACATTATGTTAAATTGCAAACGCGTTCACAGCTAATTATAGTAATTGTTCATAACAACGGAAACTGCTTTTATGACAAGATGACAATAGACACCAATTAATGTTTATTGTAGATCCAATTTCAAGATCAAGGTTTAATTATAAGCAAGTCTTACCTGCGCTATTTATAGGGAGTTTATTTATTTTATTGACTACGTTGGGGAATAAGGAAGTTTGGCAATAATTCCTTCTGCACATGTGGCTTCCCTGGTACCTCAATAACGGTATCACTATGTAAATCTCTATTATCTGCTCCCAAATAAAGATGTTTTTTTTTACATACTACTTTGACATACTCTCCTGATTATTTGACAATTGACAAATGCCGATTCTAATATCAACTGTTTATTACTGGAATTTAATTATTTGTTACAGTAATTGTAATGGCAATCATGTCATTTGGTTTAAATATGCTTTTATTTTTGTTATTGTATTTACTTTTATATAGATTCTTTTATACATATTTTGTGAATGTGAGAACGTTGTAAGCCTAACTTGTAGATTGTAGATTTGTAGACCATTTTCATTTTAGAAAAATAATAAAACGCGTAACAGTACTAAGTAAATCCACCTACTACATGTAGTACAAGACCTCAATGAGCTGTTTCGGAGCAGCATAAATACAAACGCGGACAATGGCGGTGGACCATTTTTCTGCCTTATGCCTTAAGCAATAAGTTCAAAAAGTGGTCAACCATCAGTGTCCGCGATGGTACCTGTACGTACGATTTTATTCGTAACTTTAACAGTCGATAGTCCGTTATCAATGGGATATGGATAATAATGAGCTACCTCACGTGAGACAGGTGGAAACTAATGTATTGATAAAGGGCGAAGAATTGAATCCTGAAGATAGCACAGCATTCTTGAGCTTTATTTTGGATGCTTAGCTTTAATGGGGCCCACATAGTTATAGATAAAACTAATGTATTGATAAAGGGCGAAGAATTGAATCCTGAAGATAGCACAGCATTCTTGGGCTTAATTTTGGATGCTTAGCTTTAGTGGGCCCCACACATTTATAGATAAATTGTCAAAAAAGCCAAACTCCGCAGCGTAAGCGTTAGAAAACTTCGTAATTTAACTGACATAGAGACAGCCCGTTTAGTGTAGTTCAGCTATTTTCATAGTGTAATGTCGTACGGTATTCTGTTGTGGGGAAATGCCGCCGACATTCAGACTATCTTTGTTTTGCAGAAAAGAGCTGTTCGATTAATTTATGAAATTAGTCCAAGACACTCTCTCAGACAAAAAAAATTGTAGATTAATGTAATGACTGTGCCTTCTCCGTATATTTTTGAATTATTTTTATAAGCCCATAAAAATTGAAAATTGTTTCAAAAATACAGTGATATCCATAATATAAACACTAGGAACAAACACAAATTCGTTGTACCTACAACAAGGCTCAAGAAAATAGGTGACCCGTTCAGATGTCAAATGCGTGCACTGACTGGACAGGTCCACTCAAATCTGTATGGTTCTTTCCTTAAAAGACCATTTCAGACACCAATCTACATGGTCTACACATGATCTGAACAAGATCCTAGATTATATCCGGACTTTAAAAGAGAGTGCGACCTCAGAGTTTGTTTCGGCCTTTCTTCTCAGAGTAGTCAGATAGGACACGTCGACCTCATCTAGATTTTAAAATATCATTGACGTGTTTGTACCTACTTACAGAAATAAAATCATTTATCATTTAATAGGGAAAGGAAGTGAATGATAACTTGAAACCCGAAAGATGAGAAGGGAAGAGGAAACCATTTTTCACCATCTAAGTAACATGGGACAAGCTTCGGAAGAAGAAGAATTCAGTTTTCGAATATGAGATGAACCTCGATTTGAAGGCATTATCAAAACTGCTGAACTTGGATTAAAGTCGTAGGTCATACAGTTTTATTACGGTAATTAAAAGGTCTCATGTAAGTTACTGAGAACGATTTGATGACGTACCAACAAAAGTGCGTAGATTGTGTGCAAACGTGTGACACTTACACGCATGTACTTTATTTTTATGGGGCTAGGTTAGCTACTTCTAGGGCAGGGGTCGGCATGTAATTTTAAGTGGGTTCCGGATACTGATGATTTATTTTTATTTTGAATGATATAAGTACAAAGTAATTATTATAAAACACTATAAGTAGATATTCATAGAAATTAATGCGAGAAATTACACTTGCGGTTTTGAGCCAGTTTTTTATTTATAGTTTGGTTCACGCGGGGAACAGCTAATGCGAAGAGAGCCTTCAAGGTGGGGTCCGTGAATTACGAACGGTATTTGCTAAAACCAAAAATGTAAAAAGTGGATTCACGTACATATAGCCAGATTCATAGCTAGTTTTTTGTAATTTTCATAGTATTTAAATTGAATAATAGGTAAGTTATTTACCAATATTTGGCTGTCCAAGTTCCGACCTTTCGCGGTCCGGATGTGGACAGCGGTGTGCCTGTTGCCGATCGCTGTTCTAGGGTAAGACAAAGAGACGAAACAAAGTCAAAGTCAAAGTCAAATCATTTATTTCAAATAGGCACATAAAAGGCACTTTAAAACTGACCTGACGCTTATATTTATCAAAATCAGTGCATTAATGTGACGTGATTTAGACCCTTCGAAGCGTAAATTCACGATCTTTAGGTATCTTACCCCTAGTGATTCTTCGGCTAAGGTGTGCTTATGTTCCTATCAAATTTAAGAGACTCATGCTATAGGAAACGACATTTTCAGGAGTGTTCCTCATCCCTCTATGGGATTACTTCTTCTTAAACTTCTAGACCTTACAGCTGTGGGCAAAGGTTTTTCTTGTGTGAAAGGTAAAATATCAGGTAATCCTCGTATCCTCCTCAGCTTTTTCCAAACGGACAGCAAACAAGGATTTCTACGCAAAAAGGTAATTTGCAAGTTAGTTTTCCTTAATCATTTTATTGATTCCACGGCTATTGATATGAATATTCTTAGTAAATATGGTCGCAGTGGTTAAACGGTAGTAGCGGCCATCACGCAGCCATAAAATCACCATACAAATATATTTACTTATATAGGCTGTTCTCACTACTTCACCAGGAAAAGGTTTAAAGCACGAAGTCCATAACCGTACCTTTACACAATCAATTTTTAATCACGTCTGGCAGATGTCGGCCAGAACGAAACTTTAAAAAACTCTTTTACAAAAAAGAAACAACCGACTTCCAAAGAAAAACACAAAAACAAGTGAAAAATAACTTTAATTTCGGAAGCTTTTTTTGTGTTTTTGGAAGTCGGTTGTTTTTTTTTGTAAAAGAGTTTTTATTTTACACTTTTTTGTTGTGTTACTTACCCTACACAAATTCGTATACCACTACTTGATATGTAAATAACTGTTACAAGAAGTTATTAACACATCATCTTTAAAAGCTTAGTGGAAAAAATATGCATTATTAAGGATAACTCAATAATACCGGTAAGATCTTAATGATCGTAAAGATCTTTATATGGGACCACAGCAGAAGCACCATCTTTCAAATAAAAAAATAATCATCCAAATCGGTTCACCTAGAAAAAAGTTATGAGCTAACACACAAAACAAAAAAAACCAGTTAAATTGAGAACCTCCTCCTTTTTTTGAAGTCGGTTAAAAAGTATTATAACGTTGAAAATATAAGAAGTTGCCAAAAAATCCAAAAATAAATAATAGAATCTACTAAACTATAAATTACTAACTAATTATGTTTATAAACAATTACTAAATTATAATTTACGATTAAAATGCTTGTTGGCAACAAACTTTGAAGTTTTGTTCCAATTCGCCCATGAATGTAACATACGAGTAATATTTTTTTTTTATATCTTAAGGTTTCTTTTGGAACCGAAACTGAACTGGCCATTGTATCTCCCGTATCCTGGAGCCAGAAAATAAAAAACAAAAGTTAAGTGCAGTTAATCTGTTTCGTTTGAGCAAGTATTGTTCGCCGCAGTTCAAATTTCAAGATCAAGG
Source organism: Dryobotodes eremita (assembly GCA_917490735.1). NCBI lineage: Eukaryota > Metazoa > Arthropoda > Insecta > Lepidoptera > Noctuidae > Dryobotodes > Dryobotodes eremita. The sequence continues at coordinate 22,513,041 of OU823251.1, read as the reverse complement.
TGAGCCGACCATGTTGTGTTTCGAAGTGCCTGCTTGTGTTTCTTAAGGGGAAGCCAGTATGGTGACTAATAGATCTATCAAGTCCCCAGATTTCTCTCTCAGAAGGGAAAAATTACCGTAGAAACATTTGTCTTACATTTTGATAAACAATTATTTCTCGCCTACCAGGGGTATCGCAAGCGCGTAGCCATCGTAGAGATAGGTAAAGTATCAAATAGTTTAATTACACAGGCGGCACCCTTACCTATCTTTCAAACTGGAATAGGTTATGCCCCTTGGCGTCAGAAATAGATATGCTTGACAAAGAGCTCTACCTATACTAATAAGTGGGAATTACCTTATTTCAGAAGGTCCTCATCTCCACTTAGGCACTTGGTGCTATAGGTAATTCAAGAGAAAAGTAAATGTTACTTAGTTAACATACAATTCTGCAGACCATCCCCTTAAGCACAGTGCTGTTGACAATGTACGAGTGACGTCGAGCGCGTGCTCACGTCTCATATACATAAGCCTGGGCCAGACGTCGTGGCCATCAGACTTGCGCAGGATTCTACTGTGAGCACTGTGATACATCGAGAGCAGCATGATGAGCAAACTGACGTATTTGTGCTTCCTAGCTGTTATTTTAGGCGCTAAATCAAGACTGGGTAAGTGAAAATATTTCTTAAATTTTTTGGGGTTTTTAATAATAAAATGTATTGTTCTGAACGAAAATTATTAATAGGAGCTCGTAATACTAGTAATTCATGAAAACTTGGCATAAATGACTGCATATTATGGCTATTATATTGCATGGATAATGGCTTTTTTCATAATATTCAAGTCATCGAAACAAATTTTTCCAATGTTCTTTAATTTACCGCCCAAAATGTTCTCCCCAAACGCTTTCCCGTGTATCTATATTCTATAAATTTAACAAAATTGTTAGCTCAACTACAAAATCCGCAAATCAACCTAAACTTGCCCTCGTTTCAGTTGTTTAATAAAGCAAGGTAAACATCGTTGTAATGCCAAGGCTCTAGGTGTTATGAACTGATCATGAAACCCTACCTGGTATTGTTACCTACCTAACGCCATTAGTATAGCCTATTGCATTAACAATCATTTACAGACGTTGTTTTAATTTTAAACTAGAATTCCGACTATGCTACGGCGATTACGGCGGCGGCGTAGCAAAGGAAGGGTACAGTACAACTATTTAAATTAGATAGATAATTATATTAAATTTATCGTGTATAATAATTTGAATTCAGAACTAAGTACTCTATTGTTGTTTTGTTTTGACGTAATAACAATTAAAGTACTTAGTTCTGAATTCAAATTATTATACACGATAAATAGAATTATTGATGAACATTAAAATTAGCATTCGTTTGTATTCGGATATGGGACGATTCCCGAGCGAAATTAAGAAAATAGTTGTACTGTACTGGGTCGTGGGTAAATACTGAATTTTCTTCTGTTTTTGTAGCGTTTAGTGGTTCTACACACTTGTTCGGGTCGACATGATTCAGCACAGCCGAAGGGCAAAATCGAATATATAAAAGCCGAATATGTGTAGTAATTGCTTCGGGTCGACTTTTTTGTCCAATATAAGCAAAATACCCGAACAAGTGTGTTAGACTTTAGCAGCTTTCTTTGGGTAAATTAAAGTAATTTGCTTGGTTAATGGAACCGAGGTAAAGATTTCAACGACTTGATCATAACGTTAGCTGGCGTCAGATATTGATAAAGGATCAGATCACGTCTACGTTTTGCCTATTAGTAATGTAATCTCCATAAAATCTGCGTAGTTGATACTGTATAATCTTACTTCGAAAGATAAGTTTCTATGATTAATGATTGTTGCCCATTTATCTATCAATTAAAGGTTTTAACCGATTAAGTATTTGCTAGATTTCATCTAAATTGTTTTAAGGATTTCGTACCCAAAGGGTGTCAACGGGACCGTAATACTAAGCCTAAGGCTACGCCGTGTGTCTGTTACAGGGCAGTATCTTTTTAACCGTAAATTACTATTAATTAATAATTTATTCGTTCTGGCCAGATTTAAGTACAGTACAACTATTTTCTTAATGTCCCTTGGGAATCATCGCATTTCCGATTACAAACGAATGCTAATTTCCATGTCCATCAATTTAGATTTATCATGTACCATAATAATAATAATAAACATTTATTTCAGAAAAAAAAACATAATTATTTCAACACACACATTTTAATAATAATAATAATTTGAATTCAGAACTAAGTCCTTTATTGTTGTATTGTTTTGATTTCCGTGAATACAAAACAACAATAAAGTAATTAGTTCTAAATTCAAATTATTATACACGACAAATCTAATATAATTGATGGACATGGAAATTAGCGTTCGTTTGTATTCGGAAATGCGATGATTCCCGAGGGACATTAAGCAAATAGTTGTACTGTATAGTAGTCTAAACGTCACAAGCAAAATTCTGTTAAGTTTATTTGTGATGGCCAGGTAAAACTTTTCAATCATTTTTATGACTATCAAGATTAAAAACTATAAATACACACACATACAGGCACTCGGCAGTCAAATAAGCCTTCATTTACTTAAAACTTTACGACATTTCTTTCCGACAGCTCCCTTCATTTCACCATGCAAGTCTGGAGACAACCCCTGCATCCTGGCAGCAGCACAGACGGCCGTGCCGTTCATGGCAGTGGGCATCCCCGAGCTGGGGGTCAAGTCCCTGGACCCCATGAAGTTCGACACGATCAAGGGGAACCAGGGGGGTCTATCGCTGATATTCAAGGATACAACGGTCACTGGCATGAAGGGGTGCAATGTTGATGCTGTTAAGTGAGTACACGTTATAATTTTAAATACTTGACATAACACCACACCTATATTCTCCGTAAGGTTAGACAGAGGTGCTTAGTTCCCCATTTCGCCAGTTATTTGTAACAAGCCGTGCGCCCGATGGGGTTTCCCATCGGCGCTAATGACGAATTTCCATACAAATATTCACCCCCTATTCAACCCCTTAAGGGGATGAATTTTCAAAAAACCTTCTGTAGCGCTCACATTCGTTACAAAAGGAACTCTTGTGTGATGCTTCTACACCCAGCGGATTAGGCTGTTGTCGGCTAGTAAATGAATTCAAGATTTATATTAAATAGAAAAATGTTTGATGATTGTCGCCTAGCTAGTAATGGACTCCGTGGTTCAAGGCATCGTGCGTATGTCTCAATTTATTAGGTTACAGTTCCTAATTTTAAAGGTAAACTGATTTCTTGCAAACATTTCATTGTTCAACAACTAAACGTGTGTATCAACAAATGATTTGTACTGTGTAATCTTGCTTGCGTCTATTGTTATGTGCAATACTTTAGTAGGTACTTAATACGAGTCTCGTTTGGTTACTTGATAACAAAAGAAACTTAAAATACTTAAGCAAAAAGCGACTAGATTGGATGGTATCACCACTTACCTACTTGTTTTTATTCAGGTGGAAGATCTAATCTAGGAAGCCAATGATTTTAGGTATATGTCCAAACCTGTGTATTGCTAGCACAAGTAAAATACTTGCCTAAAAAAAATATTATATGCGTGTCAGATATGTTAATAGTCCACAAATATCATGTTTCGAGCCTAGTTATTTTTGTTTTTGTAATGTAACGTGCCACTGTATCAGCGCACATGTTATCCTTGTACGCACCAGGTAACGACTCATAGTTGACATTTCTCATCATTGCCTATTATCGTAACTTTCCGTTGTAGTCAACAATCCTGGAGGTAATTAAAACTACCTTCAGAAATCTTGAGCCTACAGAGTCGATAAACCATAAGTCGATAAGTGACGCATATTCTCACAATGTGACTTCCCGGAACACGCAGTCATCACGAAGCGAGTGGTTTCCGATCTTCTAGTTGTTATTTGTAGGTCTGTACTTAGTGAATATTGATTCGTCGATTATACGTGTTGGTGTTACATGGACACTGTTTATCTTTTGTAAAGCAGCCTCTTGTGGAGTGGTTGTAAGAACGACTGCGATTCATGAGGTCCTAGGTTTTATTCTTAGATTTGGTTAGGGAATTCCATATTCTATAAAAGAACGTTTGGCAGTTCTTTAAAACTATCTTGGATCCAGGGTTACCATTGTGATCATTGTGATTCTCTGAATCGATTAAAAGACTCATCTCAATGGTAAATACATACAGGGTGTAAAAAGACCCATCACATAGCCATCAACTACGCGTTCTGTACAACAAACTAAGTACCATTGCACAAAAATAATTACTGGGAAACATCTTTTAATTTTGGTGTGAAAATTAGCTTTTTGCGGTAGTGCGCAATGTATCACACGCAATAAATTGTGCTTATGGGTGCATGCAACGGTACAGGGGCCGTAGAGATATTTTAAAGTTGTGTTAAAACTTATTTTCGTAAAAAAAACGTCAGTAAAAGTTGGAATTTTGATTTCAATATCTCCGTAATCTAAAGGTGCCGGCCGGTATGGTCTAGTACAAAAAAAAATACAATGACGGGGAGTAAATCTGACTCTCGGCTTCGTTAAGTGTCTTTTTGCACCCGTTATAAAGCCTTCATACTCGTATACACACATCAAAAGTGTCCAGGGATCAAGCACATTTTTTCTGCTAGTTACTAAAAATCAGGTTTGAGGTTGTTTACATTTTTTTAACTCCTATGGATACTTGTTAGTAAATCTCATCATTTGAGAAGGTAATAGTTTTTGAATTTCGATCAAAAGATGAAAATCTTCTGTCAAGTCGTATTCTCATATTATTATTATACTCTGCGTATTCTTACCTATATAATCCTGCAACGGGTTTGAGGCCAAATCAGTAAATTTTGTGCCATACTTCTGAGTGGAATCAATACAGAAGAACGTTATTATGGAGAGAAGACGTCATTTGAGCCGAGAAGAAATTATCAGAGCCGTGGGAATGTTGGAAGCTGGTTCTCGGCAACGAGCTGTGGTAACTACTCTGGGTACTACAAGAGTGTTATAAGTCGACTTTGGACACGTTACCGCATCACTGGCAGCGTGGCAGACCGGCATTGAGAACGAGCTACAAATTACTGCTCGATGAAATCGTACAATTACTGGGATGATGTTGGTTACAAGGCTTCAAAGTTCTTCAGGGATGTTAATAAGCGATCAAACCATAAGAAATCGCTTGCTTGAAGTCAATCTCCAATCCCGAAGGCCGCTACGTGTACCACCCATTGACCCCGCAATCGCAGAGTCCGTTTACAATGGGCTCGTGAACACAGAAATTGGGCAGAATTTGGCGTTTTGTGTGTTTTTATGATGAATCTCGCTTTGGTATGACGCACGATACAGACGTACACTTTATTGGAGGACCCGTGAACGCCAAGAACGTTTAAAATCATGCCAGGAAGTCCATGCATACAGTGATCGAACAACCATGATATGGGCGGGCACTTGGATCGGCGGAAGAACCGAACTGATTTGGATCAGCGGCAATCTCAATGCACAGATGTACGCTGAAACGATTGTATCAGATGTTGTCATTCCTTTGCGGATCCAATTTGGTACTTCATTTCTGCTTATGCATGATAGATAATGCACGTCCACACGCTGCCAGAGTCGTTGCAAACACACTTGCCGTAGCTAATATCAACGTCCTTCCCTGGCCTACTCAATCGCCAGACTTGAATCCCATTGAGCACGCATGGGATATGCTTCAAAAAAGAGCTCTGCCAAATATGGATGCCATACACACACCAAAAAAACGTTTTTTCGCCTGTTACAACCGGACGTGAGCGGCCATTCCGCAACATGATTTGGATGAAGTCATATTGAGTACGTCGAATCGCTGCGATTGTGTTATACGCGACAGAATTAATTAAAGTAAAAAATCCAGCTTAAGCAAAAATCGCAAAACGTCTTTATTAATGCAAAAGCAGAGTATTTCATCGCTCTACATATATATACGAAAACATTTTATTTAATCAATCTAAATAAAATAAAAAAATCAAATTTCAATAGGGATTTTTTTTTAAGTACCTCGATTTCTAGACACTGTTGATATGTGTATATTGTGGCGATCCCGTAGCATTAGCCGTTTCACCCAGATTTGTTGCAAGCTTGTGAGTTATAATACATTTGCTTTGTGTTTTGATGGTTTTTCTTAATTTTACATCCGATAGTACTGTCTGACTGCTATTAGGTGGAGCATCACATTAACTCCCTAGTAAACTCAGTTTCCATTCTTACCTAGGAATTAATTTTCCTCTTTCAGTCGTCAAATCCGGTTGACCTAGAGCATGTCACACCCGACGTCGAGGACAGCCATTGTGACTAAATAAAGCCATAAACTAACCATAAACATAAAAGATAAAATAATTTTATTGTTGTTTATGTAATTGTGTATCAGAACATTGTGATTTGAGTGTAGGCAGGGATGTACCTCACTATGAATCGTCTTTCGTTCTATAGGTTTCTTCCTCTTTAGTTCCCATGCTAAGTTAGAAGGTGAACATATAGGTATATATATTTTTTTTTTAAACCTTGCCCCGCACTAGGAATTTCTCCTGTATTGTGGGTGCGTTTACAAACATTTAAACTCACATACACAAACAGCCAGACCCGGAACAACTACTTGTAGGTCATACAAATATTTGTTAATCGAACCCGCGACACGCAGCGCAGCAGTCAATCGCTTAACCACTGCGCCAACCGTGCCGTCAATATCACAGGGTCAATTAAATCTGAGGAAACTTTACATAATTATGTGATGGTATACCAAGGGTATCTGTACCATAATTATATGGGTGTAGGTACTAGGTACCTTGTATGCCTTTTCTTTTTGGGTGGGAAAGCATCAAATGACTTCTCCCGCTCTAGGCGGAGCGGAAGGGCGTATCAGACTCTTACTGACTAAAACCCACCCGTGTTCCTTCAGTTGCCTGTGCGCCAGAGCCACGGTAACCTTGTATGCCTAGAACTACGTTTGGGTCAGATAAGAAGTCGAGACAAAATTCCATCTAGTTCTCTACTGCAAAAATAAAATCATAAAAATCAAGTAAGTAAGTGGACCTAGAAAGTTTCTTGGTCTCTTGATTTTGGCGCCGTTAAACAATAATGATAGTTGGTATTTATTTATTTATTTATTTAGGATCTCCAACAAAAGATATACCCAATACATGACACACAAATAAAGGGCAACATCAGGTATTAAGTGGGTGTACTCCTTCACTTATAGGAGACCACAGCATGCACCATAGAGTTAACGACTTAGCTAACAAAGTTGAAATATCAATAATAGTTAAGTTTGGAAAAACTTAATAATTTTTTAAGGACAGAAAAGTAAATTAACATAAGAGATTCTTGTCTATTAAACAGTTTTTATGTTTAGTATTCCAGCTTTATAAAATAACTGTTGGCAAAGCTTGATAGTGAGACGGATTAGATCAGCCACTTCAGCTAGAGGCTAAAGGCTCCTGCAGACAGGCGCGACACAAGCGCCGCTCGTCGCGCGAGTAGCGATGCATATGCGTCGCGCGCAATTCGCGTCGGGTATCATTTAAGCTATTACCAATTTAATTAGTTTTGTGTTTCTTAAATAATAGGGTTTGTCCTCCAAATAGTAGATCTGTCACCAAAATGTAGTCACCAAACAATGCAAAATCAGTTCCACAATAAATCACCTAAAATCCTGAGATATAAGGTCTAGTACCAAATAAATGTTTTTGTATGTATTATATTGTGTTGCTAACAGGCACCGAGCCTTTGTTTCGGCGAGGCCTCCTATTTCTGAATGGTGATAGTAACGATAAGGCGTAGTCGACGGAGCCCCGCTTCGCGGGGCTCCTACTTCTGGGTGGTTTGAAAAAAAATAACCACGAAGGGGATGGCGGGGTCTTTCAGACCCCGCCATCCCCTTCTAACCTAACCTGTCCGAGTCGGGGTGCCCCGAGTCTCGAATTAATTTGATAATTCATACCTGGGAACAATTTTTGTTTATCTGAGAACGAAAATATTTCGTGGCGATAGATCTATTTATTAGGTGATACAACTTGATGACAAATATAAATTTTGGTGATAGAAAATATAGTTTCCATACGCGTCGCGTGTCGCGCCTGTTTGTAGGAGCCTTAAGCGCGATATGCTTACTGGAAGTAGGTAGACTAGGTACGAATCTAGACTTGAGCCAACAATTCCGGAAACTAAAAGGACGGTATACAACAATGAGCTCGTAAATTAAAGTAGTAAACAAAGAACCTATTGTCAGCCTACCTCAAAAGAGTTGTGGTTACATAGGTAGGTACTATTCTTACTATTGTAATGTCAGGCTGTAATTTGCCAGTAATAACATTTATAAGCAACCTAATTAAAGATGAAGTATTTCCTAATAAATAATAGGTAGATAAATAAACTTCCTTTGACAGAAGTTGAAGGGCATTGTGAACGTCTTGAGTCGCAGAGTCAAGTATCGTGTAGTTACTTACCTACGTCAAAATTATATAATGAATACCTACGAGGAATGTAACAGACAATGTGATGACAAAAAAACTACATTTAAGCTGCTTGCTGAAAAATTTTAGAGAAGAAATTAAGCCAATTTTGTTGTTCAAAACCAGTCGTTAAACACGAAAAAAATTGTTAGTTATCAACCAAAATTAAGTAATATTTACTTACAGGAAGACGTTTTTTTTTTCCAAACCGACAAACATCATGTTTTTTTTGTTTTTACTAACTGTTGTCATCAGGAAATTAACCTGTTTAAGTATTACTTATTGATATTTGTATGGACTTACGAACCTAACATACTGTGTTTGAAATAATTTTCAGCATATAAAAGTACAGAAAAAACGTGTGCGGTCGGGGGACCCTCATCAGGAACGAAGTTCCTTACGCGATACTCGCACGCACACACACACTCGTATATAATAGAAACTGACCGAGAGAGAAAAAGTCGCATGGAGGGGGCATAACGCTTTTTCCTTACGTGACGCTGACAATTTCTACCAGTCAACTTTTACCGCAAGCCGCGTTAAGGAACTCTGTTCCAAAAAATGTCATGATGGCCCAGTGTTTAAGGCCTCACCTCACATGCACGGGGTTGTGGGTTCAAATCCGGCCAAGTAACAATGTGACTTTTTCAATTCATACGTATTTTCTGAGTTAATCTCGGACAGTACTGATGACATCGGTGAAGGCAAACATCCTGCGGAAACCTGAGGGCATAGACAAATGGTATTCGCTTTGGAGCGATTCTATTTCTACAAACGCTATCGCTTTCGCTAACGTTTCCATCGTACGAATCGAAAACTAGCGATAATGCTTGTCAAAAAGTGCCACTTGGCTACGCATCTCTATGTAAGTAATCGTTCGACGCTGTCGATTCGTTTCATAGAATCGAATGATTTTAACATTGTCTAGCTAATTTCTATTCGTTGACCTATGATCACGTGACATTTCGATAGCTTATGTCAACCCCAAACATTTTTTGGTATTTCTACTAGCGTCATCGCTAATCGAATGTTACTTTGTCTAGGCCCTCTGGACTTATTGTGTCTGAAATCGCTAATCCGCCTTGAGCAAGCGTGGTGATCAATGCTCGGGCCTTCTCTGTATAAGAATAGGTGTTTGCCCAGCAGTGGGACAGTAATAGGCTGGTTTTATTATTACTAAAAGTAGGTACCAGCTTTAGCCAACTTTCGTTGCTGACCGTACCTTTACGGAGATACGTACAATATTTCAAAACATGCATTGTTTACTTGACAGGCATGACCTGTCGAAAGGCAAGCAGGTGATAACGATCAGATGCACCGTGGAGCTGGTTGGAGACTACAAGCTGGATGGACAACTCCTCGTGCTGCCCATCAAAGGCGAGGGGAAATACCACATCAATATACGTAAGTCATTAAAAAATTCGAAGATATGCGACATCTACCGACCCGCACTAAAACAGACTAGCGTAATTAAGCTTATGACCAAACCAAAAATAAAAATAAAAAGTGAAAATTACAAACAACTTGGCAAGGAGCGTGTCCTTTTTTTTCTTAATCTCAGTAGGTAGGTGTGCATTGAATATCTCTCATTGTTAGCGTATTCTTCTAGCATGTTTAAGACTGAATATTCACTGCTCATCCTTACAATGGGAGACTGTAAGCCTAGATTAGTTTTAACAAAAGGGGTATCAAAAACCTTTCTTTTTTTTTGGCCTTTGATTTAATGAATACCGACTTTATTACGAATAAGACCATTAATATTATAAGAGTGGTCTACAGTTTTTTGCTTGAATGCTTACCCTACCCATATTAAGGGTTGATGCCAAAAATCGTACACACGGCTACATATCAAACTATACATTTCCAGTATAAGCTGATCTCGCGTTGTATAGGATTTCCGTACAATGAGAGGTCAGCTTATACTGGAAATGTATAGCTTGATATGTAGCCGTGTGTACGACCCGCAAACTATCCTTGTAAGGAACAAGGATAGTTTTTTTTACCTATGAAGTTTTATAATAATTACCGGTAGTACCATATAAAAAATACAATAACATCGTGCAGAATACACTAGTTCTATTTCTTTCTTTTTGTCTTTGTCATTCTAAAAGTTTGCCGAACAATGTTCCAGGTGACATAGTGATCAAAGCCAGCACGACGCTAGTGACGGTGGACGGTGGAGATGGCAAGAAGCACTGGCACATCAATAACTGGCACTTCAACAGTCAGGTGAAAACCGGTGCCAAGTTCAACTTCGACAACCTTTTCAACGGCAACAAGCTTTTGGGTGAGTACTCTTAAATATCAGCCTTTATCCCGCCCGATATGTCGCGCGATCAATTCCCACACGAAATACAGATATAGGGTGAAAAGACCCACCACATAGCCGTTATCTACGCATTCTGTACATCAAAATCATATTTAAAAAAAGTTGTAACATTTAAAACTTGTTTTCGTGAAAAAAAGTTGGATCTTTGACTTTCAATATCTCTGTAACCAGAAGGTTCCCAGGTATGGTCCAGTATAAATGATCACAATGACGATGACGGGAAGAACAATTGACTCTCGGCTTGGTTAAGCGTCGTTTTACAGCCAATATAAACAAACCTTTTTCTGATCATCCGTATTTCCCGTACACGCAGACGTGCCTTAGCTATTCAAGAAGTTTGTACTTTATCTCAACGACATATTAATAAACATACCTCATGATCCACGCACGTTCGTACAGAGGTAACAATCCCGACGTATTCTCGTTTCAGCTGGACCTGTAGAAGACTTCTTGAACACTAACTGGCGTGAAGTAATGCACGAGATTGCTCCCCCGGTAGTCCACGCCATCGTAGCACGCACCGTGGAGGCGGTCGAAGCATTGTACAAGGCTGTACCTGCAGAAGAACTGTTCATCGAATAATTGGTTATTGTTGCAAAGAGTTGATCAGAAGCGATCGATAGGGAAGACAAGCAAAGTGATAATAAAGTAGATTAAGTTTTGTATTTGTTTGATATTTTGCCACACCCATGACTTACTCTTAAGGCGAAAGCGTCCGGGTAGCCCGCGAAATTAAATTTAGGTACGTTTTTTGCAATTTGCAGGTCAGTGTCAGGTTGTATGTTCATTAAAATATGATTCGCGACCGTAACAAATATGACTTTACAGAATACGACTGCGAATCATATTTAGATCAACATACAACCCTACTCAGTGTATGATACAACATTTGTACTGACCTGCAAATTGCAAAAAACGTAAGTAAAGACATTATGAATATAGTATCTTTCAACATGAAACACGTGTCATCTTTTCGATCCATAAAATACCTCTAAAAACGGTAGCAGTGCCCTCAATTACATCGGAATTCATTCGTTAATCTATCGTTTACAATGTAATTAATTATAAATAAATAATTTGCAAAAAAGTTTTTTTTTTCTATTAAATTCTGACGAAGGCTTGTCAAGATGTCGACTTCAACTACGAGTTGCAAAATTGACATCGGTCGTATATAAGGTAAAGAAAATTGATCAACGTGGTGCTGCAAAGTACTGTTGCTTTTAAAGGGTACTTAAAAGGGTGTACTTTAAAGGGTGGGTTGGACGCTATAAATGGAAAACTTATAGAATCTAAACAACCAGCTACTACAGCAACTGCAGACGTTAAAGCAAATTATGAAAAGACTTTAGAAGTATATCATAAGATACATAGTACGGCGATGCTTATTTTGATGGCTAACATGTCGGATGCCACTTTACAAAAGGTCATGAGATTCTCAACAGCCAAACAGGTTTGGGATGAATTGTACACTGTTCAATGGAACATCTTAAGACAGAAGCTATTCACTATGCTACGGTTTCTTTGGCTGTAAAAAGATCCCTCAAATGACATGTCAATGCATATATCCAAACTGAAAAATATATGGAATGAATTCAAAGTCAAATCATTTATTTCAAATAGGCACATAAAAGGCACTTTTGAACGTCAAATTTACAAAAAATTGAATTGATTCTAGTTGCCCCTTCCAAAAGGTAGTGTAAATTGAAGTAGAAAATTGAAGTAAATTCAAAGTGGAACTTCAAAAAGGTGGAATGAATTATGACCTTCCAGAGATATTATTAATCTGCAAAATCTTGGAATCTTTACCCGACGAGAATTACTTCTCTTTCAAGTCCAGTTGGATGTTGACGTCAAGAAAAGATCGAAATATAAACAATCTGATAGCACAAGTATGTGCTTACGAACGTTCACTTTTGACCAAAGAAGATAATACTGGTAACACTGAAACACACGCTCTAGTTGTACAAAATAAGTATATGAACAAAAAAAGTGTGGATATTGCGAACTATATGGACACAAAGTTAAAAAAATGTCGCAAACGGATATCGGACGGGAAACCTTCTAAAATACATGGAGGTACCATCGACAAGTCAAACTAACAATACCAATCTGGCCCTGTCATTAATGGAAGTTAATACAAACGAGGTTGCTATTAATACTGAAGAAGATCTTGATAGTTGATTTGTTGACAATGGTGCCACAGAGTACATTTTATATAGGGAGAAATGGTCATAGAAATGGTGCTACAAATCATGTCACCTGTCGAAACGATATATTTTCCAGGTTTCAACATTCCAGCAATTATGCTTTAGTTTTTGTTCTGAGGCAATAATCAAACAGTGTCAATTGGTGTCAATCTATTAATACCTATATAAAATGTACTCTGTGTTAATACCTACTGCATAACGTCCTGGGGTGGTGCCGCAAAAAAACTACACTGCTCCTAGAACGCGCCCAAAGAGCGGTTTTAAAGGTTGCTACTTTTCGTCCATTTAGATTTCCTACACACCAGCTTTATATGGCATGTAAGGTGCTAACGAATGTAGTTTTATTCCAACACACTGAACTTTATTTTAACCCAATACCTTCAGATAGGAGAAGAAAAGATTTGGTTTGTGCTAACTCTCAGACTAAACATGCTTTTGCTAGTCGATTTTAGAAATTTTTAGGACCCTACTTATATAACCAGTTTAACAGAGTACTAAAGATTTAAGTGTAAGTTATAATAGGTGTAATTTACTAGTACCTACAGGAATATTTGGCAAAACTCAATTTATGCAAACATGGAAAAACTAATAAAATTTATATCTACCTACTCTAATATAAGTCTCTTCCTTTAGCTAATTAATAATAGTCTCCACTTTATCTAATTTAATATTATTCGTTAATTTATTTAAACATAATATATCTTACATAATCTAGTTTTATAATAATATACCCAAATAGTGACTATAAGTCTTTGAAAATATCTAATAAATTGATATAGCTTCTAATAAATTGATTGGTCTTCTTTTTAAAAGTTTGATGTAAAATGATGGCCTGAAACACAGGTTTTTATAAATCTATATCTAGATCAGGCAGGTATACATTACGATTAGAATTAAATTTTCCTCCATTGTAATTAATGTTAGTCAGTCCGTCAGTAGGGACTGGTCATCTCTTAGCTGCCACGGCTTATTTTAATTTAATTTAATATTTGAATTATTTTTGTCTCTTTATTACGGACGCTTTTAACGTTCTGTATCGTTCTCACATGCATAATTTTAACATGAATGATGTAACCAATATTTTGTAAACATATTTTGATTTAAAAGAGTGTCCATGGAGTTTGTTGCCCGTTCTTCTCCATAGCTACCTACTACGCTTTGGAATGGGCAACTAGCTTCACCTTTCTGACTAACCGAACTCTTGACAATTCAAAAGTGCCTGTAATTAGTTTATTTGAAATAAATGCTTTGAGTTTGAGTTTGAGTTTGTAAATCATAATTTTACTTTATACTTGAATACATTTCATTATTTATTATTATCATATTAGTAACAACAGCAAATGGCTCAACCATTCAAGCTATTGGTAAAGGTACAGTTGATTTGATAGCTGACGTTCGTTCGAGGTCAGACACAAAACATTACTGTGTGATGTATGATATGTTCCAGCAATAAAGAAAGACTTATTTTCCGTACTTGCTGCTCAAAATAAATTTGAGAAAAGTATCTTCACATCTGAAAGAGAATTTTGTCAATTGATAGTTGATAGAAAAACAAATTTAATTGGCACAAGAGTCAAGAATGGAGGACTCTACAAAATAAATGTAAAGACTATTATAAATTCATGTCCTGAATTGAACTCACTGTCAACAAAAATATTTTACAACTATATCACGAAAGATTTGCACACCAGAATAAAAGACACGTGAAAAATCGATTAAAAAAGGAACTTGGTATAAAAGTAAAACTCGATTCGGAATTGGTAAACACATAGATATAAATTTGGTACAAGAGAGCGAGCTAAAGCAAAAAGAGAGATCATTCACACATATGTATTTGGTCCACTTCCCAATTCATTAAAAAAAAAATCGTTATTTTGTATTGATAGTAATTATCGTCATGTTTACTTCATCAAGCACCAGTCTGAAGTGAAGGATAAACAAAAAAGACAATTCTCAGTGATAATATATATATATCTATTTAGGTACTTGTATACCTATTTCATGTATAATTAATTATGTTATCTTTTTAATATTTTTTATTATTATTAATGCCTGTTAAGCAGAGCACCTGCCATCTTATCCTTACACCACCCTTGGTTGACTGGTAGAGAATGCCTAAGGCATTAAGTCTGCCTTTGTATGTTATTGTGTGCGAGAAGTTTAAATAAATAAATAAATAATGAAGGAGAATTCCAAAATAAAGCTGTGAAGAAGATTTTGATTGATCATGGCATACAACATCGTTTAACAATGTCTTATACGTCGGAACAAAAAGGGTATAGTGAAAGAGAAAACAGAACTTTGGTAGATGCTGCTCGTACTTTGATGCACGCTCACGAAGAACTGCCACTCGCCTGTTGGTCTGAGCTTGTCAACACAGCTGCTTATGTTCTGAACAGAAGTGAACCGACTTCTATAGAAGGAAAATCACCACTTAAGTTATGGTTTACAAAGAAGCCCTCAATCAAACATTTGAGAATTATTGGCACAGAATGTTATGCTCATGTTCCAAAAGAAAAGAGAAGGAAAATGTATTCTCATTGGTTATGATGGTGATGATGGTTATCGGTAACTGAGCTTAAAGAATAAATCGAATCCAACATTGATACGGTCAAGAGACGTAATATTTAACGAGTCAATCATCAGATCTATTGAATTGAAGTCAGATGTCTCTGAAACAAAAAAACAAAGCCCAATGGTTGAGTTGGAGGTTCAT